>CM054177.1:26688563-27423563 GCA_028829895.1 Sinotaia quadrata | reverse complement strand
CTACGGCTGTCGGCTGCCTCTCACGACCCGAGTTGCTGATGGAAATAGCTGAGGTGTGCTCGGAGTGAGGAGCGGAAGCGCGTGGTCATATTTATAGAAAAGCATATTGCGTATCACGTGACTGTTCGCGAAGCATGTAGTAGGTTCGAGAACTGGACAATGGTCCTAAAGTTACATAACATCTTGACCTGTTCTAGAAGCGCTTCGAAAAAGGAAGCTTTGAACAAAGGAGTCAAGGGTTTCAAATATTCGAATTTGAAGTAAACAAGGCAAGTGGGTCATCAGGTCGGACATTTTTATCAGACTGTGACAATTAGTTGAAACGGAGCAAGAAGTTTGCCCGGGGCAAAGGTGCACAAAAATAATCCAACAAGTACACCTATTCATGCCGTTCTCTCTCTCTCTCTCTCTCTCTCTCTCTCTCTCTCTCTCTCTCTCTCTCTCTCTCTCTCTCTCTCTCTCTCTCTCTCTGCACCTACGCCCATCTGCGAAATTGGAGAAATGTTTTAAGAGGTTTGCGAAATATACCTGAAAGCATTATTCTGTTGTTGGCTGAACATTATTTCCTATTACATTAGCTGTCCGACTTGCTCTAAAGTCAATAAGTCTGAACTTGCTCTAAAGTCAATATTTCAGTAAGCTGACGGATTGTACACTAGGAGAAATTAAAAATGTTGTTGTCGCAAACGCGAGAACGTGCAGTTCAGACTTACTTTAATATACTTAAGGTACTACTGCTCAAAGATAACAAATGCAACTAGATCCACATCCAGAAGGCCTTTGCCAGCGGTAAACTAGATCCTCATCCAGACGGCCTTTGTCAGCAGTAAACTAGATCCACATCCAGACGGTCTGTCAATCTCTCAAGAGACCGGACTATTAATTTAGCTTGGTCGCATTAAATAAATAATAAAATATTAAAATATAAAATCCAAACAGTAAAAGACGTACTGTTATGAAAGTTAAGTATAGTCATTAAGTTGCAGGTAAAACTGGACCAATGCTTTCATTTGAAATCCAGTGTAGGGCAAAGGGAAATATATAAAGACCAAGTGAACCTGGAATCTAGGTCACTAACAAGAAAGAATAAATCCGTATGAAATTAGTACTTTCTATTCTTAGAATCAAGACTGCAAACTTTAAACTTTCAGAGATTTGTGTAAATGCATTTATTTCTGTAAGTCAATCAGAGCTCTCGTTCAGAGCTCTCGTTCATATGCGAGACTGACTTCTCAGCATGACAAAATCTGGTCTTTATTTTCTGCTGCTAACTTTAGTTGATAAATCCATTAGAAGGAATTTGATATTATTATGCATCTGCCAAAACTTCTTGTGTACAAATGAATAGTTGAAGCAACTTGATTATAAATAAATATTTTACTTTACAGTTTATGGGTTTAGAATACTGTATATTACAAAGTTATGGAATTTTGTTGCACTAATTAAACCACCATTTTTAAGCTGGCAAAACTGGGATTTTTTTCTATAATTCTAGCCATTTCTTTTTTTAGATCAGATATACACAATCAACTAACAATTGTAATATTAATAACAACAAATGCACAAAAAGCCTGTTTATGTATATGATATGAGTATTGTAACTTGTAATAATATTAGCTAGAACAATGTGTATATTTTAATCTGTAATTCTCTTCCAGTATAGTGAAATATGTCACTATGGTACACGTTCACAGTCAATTAACTATTGCATCCATTGGTTACAGGGATCTTCATTGTTTTCTTCAGTTCAGTTTCTGGTTCTGGTTTGATCTGCACTTGGCATTCTAGATCCAGTCTCCACGTCTAATGTTCTTTCTTGGTTTGGACTGTGTGAGAAGCGTCTTCATGATGCTGTACTTGTTCCACTGTGGAGTAGAACAGAACAGATGATACACCGTGTGCAAAATACACATAACCACGTGACTGGCTGCATCAGCTGAGCAGTGTAAAGATCAGTGTCAAATAGTTTATACTATTAATTCAAGAGGATTGCCGTTTGTGGGAATAAACACCGTAGATGAATGGTAAACATTTCAGGATAATTTTGAAAATGGACTTTAAACACAGGCTAGATCAAACTCAGATAATTAAGTTAATGATTTAAATTGTAACCGATATTTATTTTGATTGAATTGTTAATTATTTACTTTTTATAAATCCTTTTATCAATTTTTTCACTCATTTTCATGTCGTTTTTTACAACCTTCACTTGATGTAAAATCCATCTTGCAATGTATGTATTGCTCTGTTTTGTTCTATATTTAGCAGGAGATACTTGCTTGCAGGCTCGTAGAGTCACCAGGAGGTGTGTCACTCAAATGTCATGCTGTCCTAGATTTTAATTATTTTACGGTGACCAACGCGGCATTTGTCAATGGTAAACTAGATTCACATCCAGACAGCCATTGTCAATGGTAAACTAGATTCACATCCAGACAGCCATTGTCAATGGTAAACTAGATTCACATCCAGACAGCCTTTGTCAATGGTAAACTAGATTCACATCCAGACAGCCATTGTCAATGGTAAACTAGATCCATGTACAGATGGCCTTTGCCAGCGGTGGACTAGATCCATATCCAGACAGCCTTTTAAGTGGTAAAGTAGATCCACATCCAGATGACCTTAATGAGGAGTAAGATAGATCTACATCCAGACGACCTTTGTCACCGGTAAAGTAGATCTACCTCCAGACAGTCTTTGTCAGCGGTAAACTAGATCAATATCCAGACAGCCTAGTCAGTGGTAAAGTAGATCCACATCTAGACGGCCCTTGTCATTGGTAAAGTAGATCTACCTTCTGATTGTCTTTGTCAGAAGTAAACTAGATCCATGACCAGATGGCCTTTTCAGCGGTAAATTAGGTCAACATCCTTGTGAACGGTAAAGTAGATCCACATCCAGATGGCCTTTGTCATCGATAAAGTAGATCTACTTCCAGACGGCCTTATGAGTGGTGAAGTGTATGAGTTACTGGTCTTACCTGTATTCATCTAAAGACTTGAAATGAGAACATGACGAGAACATGTCGATATAACTGATTTTAACTGTACACGTCTAAAGTTTTACTGGCAGAACACAAGAAAGGCTTTTCACTTATTGTACATATTTATATTAAGAATATAAGCCTTTCGTATAAACTTGGAGATCTAAAGTAAGATTGATTTGAATAAAGGAACATGTAACTGTTTTTTTTTTAAATGTCTACATCTTATGACTGAAAGGAGTTGTCTTAAATGAGTATGTCTAAGTTAAGTCTACTTAGAAGATAAGATACTAGTTTGACCTTGAAGACATAAACTAAAATTAATTGTCAACAAGATAGGGCATCACTTTTGAACTGTTTAAACCTAGACTACTTGCCCAAAAGAGAAAATAAGTGATGGATTTCAACTCCGTAGGTCCACATTAACACTGCTTGCTGAAAAGAAAAGTCACTCTACGTATTCTGTAAGACAGCTTGATCTTAAGAAGGGATAATTCACTGTAAGACAGCTTGGTCTTAAGAAGGGGTAATTCACTGTAAGACAGCTTGGTCTTAAGAAGGGGTAATTCACTGTAAGACAGATTGGTCTTAAGAAGGGGTAATTCACTGTAAGACAGATTGGTCTTAAGAAGGGATAATTCACTGTAAGACAGATTGGTCTTAAGAAGGGATAATTCACTGTAAGACAGCTTGGCCTTAAGAAGGGATAATTCACTGTAAGACAGCTTGGCCTTAAGAAGGGATAATTCACTGTAAGACAGATTGGCCTTAAGAAGGGATAATTCACTGTAAGACAGCTTGGCCTTAAGAAGGGATAATTCACTGTAAGACAGCTTGGCCTTAAGAAGGGATAATTCACTGTAAGACAGCTTGGCCTTAAGAAGGGATAATTCACTGTAAGACAGCTTGGTCTTAAGAAGGGATAATTCACTGTAAGACAGCTTGGTCTTAAGAAGGGGTAATTCACTGTAAGACAGCTTGGTCTTAAGAAGGGGTAACTCACTGTAAGACAGCTTGGTCTTAAGAAGGGGTAACTCACTGTAAGACAGCTTGGTCTTAAGAAGGGATAATTCACTGTAAGACAGCTTGGTCTTAAGAAGGGATAATTCACTGTAAGACAGCTTGGCCTTAAGAAGGGGTAATTCACTGTTCTTCTATTGTGCGTGCGTGCGTTTTAAATTGGAAATGAGGTCCTCAGAAAGAATGCGATTTTTTTGCACGTCATTTAGTTGGAGAGTAAACAGCAGTAAGTGGAAACACGTTCGGACTTGAGGTATTGATCGACACCGAATCAAAATTCGTTTGAATGCATTACCAAGAGGCTGGATGGACTGTTTGCTTATTGCATATTATTTGGGTTTTTTTTTTCACTTATCTAATATAGTACTAGAGTACAAAGTCGATCATTGTCGTTGTGACCTGGGGTTGGGCTAATTAGTAGTAATCTTCCTCAGTGCGTGTGTATGCGTGTGTATGCGTGTGTGTGTGAGTGTGTGTGTGTGTGTGTGTGTGTGTGTGTGTGTGTGTGTGTGTGTGTGTGTGTGTGTGTGTGTGTGTGTGTGTGTGTGTGAACATGAGAGGCATGAAAACGCATTCCTTTTCCATACATAAGTGTGCAGCACGAAAGATATCGTAAATCACATGATGTAATAATAGTTGCTGTGCAGCGATTGCATTAACTCATCCTTAGCATATAATGTTTATACATGACTGACATGACTGACATGACTGAGATTAAACCAAACAAATCGTCAATCACCAATGGCAATGCATTGTGTGTGTTTGTGTGTTTTCAATTCTAAGAGAATTAGAACTATTAAAATAAAACACATTAAATAACTATATATATATTTGGATATGCGTACAATATATATAGGTATGTCCAACTAATTGTATCTACACTAAGCTATGCAAACCAGAGTCCGAGGCATGCGAAAAGATGGATACTAAAATGATCCAATGCATTAGGACTGGACAAATAGACGCTAGTCTCTACTACTACTACTACTACTACTACTAGTACTAGTAGTAGTAGTAGTAGTAGTAGTAGTAGTAGCAGTAGTAGTAGTATGTGAATAGTTCACATATCGACAATTTGCAATTTCCGACAGCGTATATGAAATTATTTCTTGTTCATCTGTGATCTTCCATATGTTACTTGACATGTCAGGGGGGTCTTATTCAGTTAAGTTTAACGGGGCTCTTAGGAATTTGCATTACGGGGTTCTTATTCAGCAATTTGATTCACGGGGCTCCTATTAAGCAATGAATTTCGGGGGAGGGGCTTTTATTCAGAAATTAGTTTGAGGGGAACTCCTATTCGGCAATTAGCTTCATGGGGCTCTTATTCAATTAAGTTTAACGGGGCTCTTAGGAATTTGCATTAGGGGTTCTTATTCAGCAATTTGATGTCTGAAAGGTTGAAAATCTTGAAATGCAATTTTATTCCAAAAATTATGTCAAACGCATAGAGAAAGAAAGATAGGGGTGAGCAATGGCGTTACGCTCATTACATAAATCATGATTACAATGTTGATTAACACGCTGTTTGACTAGATATATAAGAAATGTTTGACTAGCTATAAGAAATGTTTGACTAGATATAAGAAATGTTTGACTAGATATAAGAAAGGTTTGATTAGATATAAGAAATGTTTGACTAGATATAAGAAAGGTTTGACTAAATATAAGAAATGTTTGACTAGATATAAGAAATGTTTGACTAGATATAAGAAATGTTTGGCTAAATATAAGAAATGTTTGACTAGATATAAGAAATGTTGACTAGATATAAGAAATGTTGATTAGATATAAGAAATGTTTGACTAGATATATAAGAAATGTTTGACTAGATATAAGAAATGTTTGGCTAAATATAAGAAATGTTTGACTAGATATAAGAAATGTTTGACTAGATATAAGAAATGTTTGATTAGATATAAGAAATGTTTGACTAGATATAAGAAATGTTTGACTAAATATAAGAAATGTTTGACTAGATATAAGAAATGTTGACTAGATATAAGAAATGTTTGACTAGATATATAAGAAATGTTTGACTAGATATAAGAAATGTTTGGCTAAATATAAGAAATGTTTGACTAGATATAAGAAATGTTTGACTAAATATAAGAAATGTTTTACTAGATATAAGAAATGTTTGACTAGATATATAAGAAATGTTTGACTAGATATAAGAAATGTTGACTAGATATATAAGAAATGTTTGACTAGATATAAGAAATGTTTGACTAGATATAAGAAATGTTGACTAGATATAAGAAATATTGACCAGATATAAGAAATGCTTACTATAGAGGTATCCTAGACATTTCATCCTTGAGCTTCAGAAACTAATGACAGCTGTAAAAAGTGTATTCTCTAGTAGCATCCCTAACTTTTGAACTTAAGAAACATTTATGAAGAAACAGCGTTGTCCTTTAAGCTCTGTGCGGTGCTTGAGTTCTTAATACTTCTTTTGGTGATTATAAACAAAATTTGATTAAGTGAATAAGTGTTTCTATTTCATCCGAAGTGAACAGTATTTTGTAAGTTCGATTGAATATGCGCGCTTGGGGACAAGGCCTTAGGATTACGACAATTGATCAAACTGGAAAAGTTCAATATTTTGATATTTAAATTCTAGCAATTCGATCTCTTTCAAAACGTCCACTTCGTATTCGTATTACACACAAGTAATGCATTATCAGTTAATTAAGAATAAGAGAGAGAGAGAGAGAGAGAGAGAGAGAGAGAGAGAGAGTATACTCATTTGAATACAGTGTACAACACTGAAACATACGAAAACTAAGCTTAACTAATACACACTCACTCAACTCAACACGTTTAGAGTATATAAAGCATAACGTAAACAAATTTACATTAAAGAAAGCCAATACTAACTACAATAAGGCACATTTACATTATTAGCCAATACACACTTTATAATAAGGCACATTTACATTATTAGCCAATACTAAGTACAATAAGGCACATTTACATTATTAGCCAATACACACTTTATAATAAGGCACATTTACACTATTAGCCAATACACACTTTATAATAAGGCACATTTACATTATTAGCCAATACTAACTACAATAAGGCACATTTACATTATTAGCCAATACACACTTTAATAAGGCACATTTACATTATTAGCCAATACACATTTTATAATAAGGCACATTTACATTAATTATTAGCCAATACACACTTTATAATAAGGCACATTTACATTATTAACCAATACACATTTTATAATAAGGCACATTTACATTAATTATTAGCCAATACACACTTTATAATAAGGCACATTTACATTATTAACCAATACACATTTTATAATAAGGCACATTTACATTATTAACCAATACACACTTTATAATAAGGCACATTTACATTATTAACCAATACACACTCTCATAGCTAAAACACATTGATATTTTACCAAAGGAAAGATTTTTCACCTAACTAATATAAACAAAATTAACACTTATTCACCTAACTCTGCTCGCTGTCCTCAAATATTGACTTACGCACTTAATTGTTCATTCATTTAATTAATGACCACTTCATTTAATTGATTACTTACTTAAATAATAAATCTCTTATGCAAATATTGGCTCATTCTCTTGACTGACTGCTGATTCAATTAATGTCTCATTCACTTATTAAACATTCACTCACTTAACTAATGGATCTCTCAGTTAATTAATTATATTATTGACTCACGCATGTACAGGATGAATTACTCATTTCCCTAACGTCTCAACTGAAATCTCACTCACTTAACAAATATCTCAATAAATGGCTCACTCGAATACACGATGGCTCACTCAATTAATATTTCACTCATTTAATTGCAAGCAATGGCTCATTCAGTTACTAGCTGCTCACTAACTTCACTGATGTCTAACTTTAAAAAAATACTCATTCACTTAACTGATGGCTCACTCAATTAATGGCTCACTCACTGAACTTATTTTTGCGCACTCGCATAGCATATGGCTCACTAATAATTAATAGTTCTTTGACTGAATAGTTGCTGACTCATTTCATTGATTGCTCTCTCTCTCTCTCTCTCTCTCTCTCTCTCTCTCTCTCTCGAATTAATGTCTTACTCATTTAATTGATGGCTTACTTAATTAATGTCTCACTCATTTAATAATTGTTCACTCACTTAACTGATGGTTCACACAATTAATGGTTCAGTAGCTAAACGATCGCTAGATCAAATAATGAATATCTCATATGCTCAAGAGTTACACTCATTTAACTGATGCCTCACTTAATTAATGACTCATCCACTTAACTGCTGGTTCATTCACTTAATTAATTTTTCACCCAGTGATGATTCACTCATTTATTCGTTGGCTGTTACATTCCCTGTTACTCCAATGAAACTAAGAAAACATTTGAGCTGTATTGCCTTCGTGTTTGTGGGTTTTTTCTTCTTGTGTGTAAGCAGTCATTTAAAAAAATTTTTTTTTTACTGAATTTTATTTTAGTTTTGGCACTGAATTTTGACAGTGAATCTTCGCTGGCATACTTCGTGTCGTTTCTAATCGGTTTCGGTTCCTCGGGCGAAATGAACCAGATTCGCAGAAATGACAAAGCGCGCCTATCGTTTTATATGTGTTTTTTTTCTTTTTTAAAATCTTTTTATAACCTCTTTATTTCGACAAGACAAGGCTCGCTCCTATCCCCTCGTGGACCATCTTACTGTCGAGTTAACGCTAAAAAAACCTCGGTTACAAATAGCACACGTGGAAAGAAATTGCGGATATTGTCCGCGCGACTTTTAATTTTGCCTTAAGTCTAATGAAACCGACGCCAGTGCATTTGCGCACTCACATACCGGACGCTGCGGAAAAAGAAAAAAAACGAGAGATGGAAATTTTCCGTCCCAGGAGAAACGGAAGTGGAAAATTTCGCACGCACGTAGCATAACCGCAATCTCGCGGGAATTCACAGCAATCGGAGAAATTTTACTTTCTGCAAGCCAGCGAACAGATCTATCTCCAAGTCCCCGGCAAGGCAGTGATGCACAAGCTTGGTAATTTGGTTTCCACGGTGAAAGCGGAGACCGGTTGTCTACTCAGTCGTTGGACGCAAACTGCTTCGAAACGTCAGCAATGCTCATTCACGGGTTGCACAATTTCTAACGCAATCAAAGGGACTGTACTCTTTTCACTGGAGACGTCGACAGAAGTACGAAACGCTTGTTGCATTTGGTGATGGACGCTTTCGAATTGGCTACATTAATTGTATTGGTGACGTCATCTAAAGTATTACACTTATTTTCATTGGTTACACCCAATTAGTCGTAAAGTCGTATCATTTGGAGGCGTCATCAAAAGTATTGCACTTCTTGTATTCGTGACTTACAATGACAGCACTCGTTTCGTCGCTGACATCGCCGATATAGTACCACATTTGTTTCCCTGTAGACATCAACAAATTGACTACACTCGTGACGTCATCAAACAGTACTCATTTGTTTCACTGTAGAATTTGTTAAATTGACTACGATGTGACGTCATCAAATAGTAAACATTTGTTTCTCTGTAGGCGTCAACAAATTGACTACACTCGTGACGTCATCAACCAGTATTCATTTGTTTCACTGTAGAATTTGTCAAATTGACTACAATGTGACGTCATCAAATAGTAAGCATTTGTTTCACTATAAACATAAACAAATTGCTTACACTCGTGGTCATCAAACAGTAAGTATTTGTTTCACTGTAGTCTGTGTAAATTGACTACACTCGTGACGTCATCAAACAGTTTACATTTATTTCACTGGAAACTTCATCAGTTTGAGTGCATTCGTTTCTTTGCTTATGTCAAATTTAATACAACTTTTAAACAATGTATTGTAAACATTAAATTTACTTATGCCGGGTTTTATCGGGAAGTTTGCCATTTTGCTAAAACGTTCCACCGATGTTTTTCAAAACTATTTCAAGCGGGTGTTATTCTTAGTGCTGTTGTCAAATTTCTTTCAACTGGTCACATACCTTGTACACATACATTAAAAACAAAGAAAGAATAAAGCAAAACAAACACAAAATACCCCCTAAACTTTCCATTGATGTAATTAAAGTTACTAAAACAGAATTGTCTTAGTGACTTTGTCAAAATATACCCCCAAAATGTCCCACTATTGATTTCAAAATTCATCAGACTCGGTTTCATTGAATCCTTTATCAAATTTATTAAAACCATTTCAGATTTATTAAAACTGTTTTATAAGTGGCGATGTCTGAAGACATTTAATTTTTTTTATGTCAAATGAAATTTAAATGCTTCCTTGGGGTAACGCAGAATTCATTCAAAGTAATTCATTGGTAATTTTGCCAGATTTAACAGCTCTATATTGGTGACGACGTTAAACTGGCTTGTGACGTGTCTTCGAGAACTCTAAAAATGGTGAAACTATGACATTTCGCAAGGGTAAATTTGACGTCACCTTTTAAACGGTGTTTTGTATTTCGCCAAAGATATTAATGAAAAGTTATGAGTAAAGTAAACCTAATTGTGGCGTTCTCAAATTAATTTAAACAATCCATTCATCATGTCAACAGCACTGACTGCTTTCATTGGTTTCGCGATTACATTATTAACTGAAACTGTTCCTCGTAATAAAACTTTTAATTAGTGACGTCAAATTCTACAACATTTGCTTCTGATGTGACGTAAAATTTGCTTCAACAAGTTTTATTGATAATGAAATCCCCAATGAACTGTTTGTTGTAAATTTTACCAATAATACGGTTTTCAGTGATTTTAACAGTATCATGTTATCAGCTTTGAATATATTTAATGACACCAACGAAAATTTGACGTTGACGTAAACTTTGCTAAATTCGTTGCTACTAACACGTGACTTCCTCACGTGACTATACTTTGGTGGGCCTCTTACGCTAGTAATATATGTCTGGTAATGGCTTCCGTTGCTCACACATTCAGATGCAAACTGGTATCACGTATGTTGCTAACACGCTGTGACTGTATATTGTAACGTATAATGCTAACACACACACATGGAGGACATGGTAACATTCTATTTGTGATGGAGAGACATTATTAATACGTCATGTATCACTTATCCGCTATCGCGTACCTGTCAAATCTGTTACAGTGTAATCAAGATGAATGGCTTGTATTACAACTCTTTATGTTCGAACTTATAATATTTACACTGGGTGGTAGGTAAATCTTGTAATGTCTCACTCTAGAATAACGTTGTAACGTTGTAATGTTGTAAGCTTGTAACGTTGACGTTGACGGCATTATGTTTGTTAATACGACTTGTTAAAATGTATAGCATGTAGCAATGTTTCAGGTGTATCTGGATATTTGAACGCCTGACTTTGTAATTTTACTGTTGGGGGCGTTATATATGTAACATATCTCTTGCTGCTCAAACGCTTATTTTATAATGTTCATGTTGATAACTTATAATAAACTGCATGAAACTAAGTATAGTTTTAAACAAACATGGATGTGGCATACTGTACATCTTGTTAGGCGGCGAGTGTTGCCAAAACAACATATAGTGTGTAAAATTCGTGGGTGTGGTATATTATACATCTTGTTATACATTTTCGTGTCGCTGGAAATGTGGAGAACTTCAGCACACAAACCTCCCCCTCAGAGATATGCAAACTATAAACGTCAAGCTATCGCCTCCAACTGGCAGAAGTTAAACAAGCACTGTGCACTAGCGCAAGTATCCTTTTTAGAAATTCAACTTTTTATTTTCACACGCACTGCATATAACGGCAGCTTCAACTGGCAGCTGCCACCAGTGAAAGCGTGCACAGAGGTACCAGTGGGTTGTCGCGGTCGCAGAAGAGTCCTCATTCCAAGATCCTCAACCCGCCCGACAGTCGACGTAACGATAATGATGCGGTAAGTTGCCACAAAGTACGGGCAGCAGCCGGTGTCACTTGCAGATTTGACTGGGCAATTAAAGTACATTTGCGTCCACTCGCTGCTTAATCGCATTTCTAAAGGGTGACATTTGTCACGCGTGGAGGTGTACCACAACTGAGATCTGTATGAAACTACCAGCCACAACACAAGCTTATATAAGCTTATATACACAAGAGTATATATCGAATCGATATGGAGCAACAGAAGAAAGAGATCAGCAATCTATTGACAAAAGCAGTTTCATTTCCACCGCCATAAAGCAAATGCTGTCGTTTTTTTGTCTTTGTGGTGTTCGTGTCTTTGTGGTATTTGCCAGTAGCATAAGCATAACATTCATCATTTAACCTAGTCGTCGTCATCACCACCACAACCACAACCATCATCATCACATTATTTATCATCGTCGTTGTACCCACTGAGACACCTACAATGACCAACACGCTAATCACCATCACCTTTACAATCACCATCACCCATACAATCACCATCACCTTTACAATCACCATCACCCATACAATCACCATCATCCATACAATCACCATCACCTTTACAATCACCATCACCCATACAATCACCATCACCCATACAATCACCATCACCTTTGCAATCACCATCAATTTACAATCACCATCACCCATACAATCACCATCACCTTTACAATCACCATCACCTTTACAATCACCATCACCCATACAATCACCATCACCTTTACAATCACCATCACCCATACAATCACCATCACCTTTACAATCACCATCAACATCAAATATTATTAGCTATCATCATCTGCATCATCCTCACATATGCATCAGTCAGCCACCATCGTGAAAATAAATACTAGTAGCAGTAGTAGTGGGAGTAGTAGTAAGAGTAGTAGTGGCAGTAGTAGTAACAGTAGTGGTGGTAGTACTAGTAACATTAGTAGTGGTAGTAGTAGTAAGAGTAGTAGATTTAATATACATGTATACAATGGTTACTGCAATATTATAAGCAGTAGTTGCAAACAAATATCAGCATTTACAAACAATCCAATCAAAACTAACCACTAGTTAATCACCCCTCCAGCCATATACATCCATCTACCTCACTGCCTCACTAATATAATATTTAGCATTTTAATTAGATATAATTTTGACTACGTTCAATTTATATCTTAACTTTAAATCGAACAAAAACAAACAAAACTCACGAAATGTAGTAAAAATGCATCATAAATTAAAGAAATATGAGAAATTGGCCACCATCTAAAAGTGTACGAATACTGACAAGCCTCGTCCATTACGTTCACTTGAAAGACTGTCGTATTAACCACGATCAAGTAGTCCACAAGGGGAAGTTATCCAATCAGAGCTACACGTCATTATAACAAAAATCAATTCGCATTGCTCCAGAATTTGGACAGACATTAAGGAGACGACCACAATTATTGGCATCAGTGGCATTTGAGACAAGTCCAGCGCCTCCTGTCAACAATTAGTAAGCAAGGTCTGCACCAATTTATAATTTATACATTATGCGGTTGGAAATGCCGATATTCGATATGCAAGTATATTTTTAAGCGTTTTTAAAAACAAATTCCATGAGAAATACGTAGAGACAAGTAATCATGTCACAATAACTGACAACAATTTTAGATATATACATTTCTTAATACACCACCAAAACGTTTTAATAAAGAACACCACTGTATATTTTAAATTATTTTGAGGAATGAAATTCACCTCTTCGGTTGCTCATGACTAAACAAAGCAACAAAAACTGGATTTATACTTTGTTGTCTGGTGTGTATTCTAGCATAGATGTAGCGTGATGTGACAAGTGTATGTAGTTTAATATAGATGTAGCGTGATGTGACAAGTGTACGTAGTTTAATATAGATGTAGCGTGATGTGACAAGTGTACGTAGTTTAATATAGATGTAGCATGCTGTGAAACGTGTGTATACTTTCACATAGATTGTCACGTGTCGGGTTAGGTTTAATGACTCTGTCCTATTCTAGAATCCCAGGTATCAATATTGGTTATTGATTAATCTCTAACAATAGCAACAACCAGACAGCCTGACCTACCTTCTACGAGTATTCCAGAGATTCAGGCTATTATTCAATGACACACTTCAAAATAAATCAGTTGACTTGCCCAAGCTAGAACGTTATCATCCCCTTTATTTATTAATTAAGAATTGTGATTCCTTTAGTCCGGCTCAGCCCCCAGCTAGCTTACAATTGGTTACAAGCAATTATGTAACAATGGGTAAGATAACAAATAAAATGTAATAACAATTTATAATAAAAAGAACATTGGTTGTACATGGATAATTAGAGTTTATCTATCCCGCTTAGCCAGATTGTTATATGTATATTCGAAGGTCCGCTCAGTTCAGTTCATTGTTTGTTTCGAGTACACTTAACTAGAGTCTTTGAAGAGTTGAAGAGCTTCTATCGTCTGCTCGACTATACAGTCCTGACGTCATGAGGAAGTTGTCTTCCATCACGGCCACTCCCGACATCGGATACGAACTGTGGCGTAGTCCTCAGAAGATCTCTGGCAGAGTCATCAGAAGATCTCTGTTCCTTTAGGGCAAATCCTGATAGTTGTAATCGGTTAGGGGTGATTCCCAAGACTAGCTGTAGTGAATAACATCATTTCTTCAATATCCTACTACAGTATACACGTTCCTTGTAAATGACTTAAGCTGATTTCTTTATTCTCAAAATTATTTTTAAACTAATGTTCTGCTTCACACTTTTTCCAATTATTAGGTAATATTCCATAATAACGCCATACTTTGACGAAAACAGATATAATATTATAATACTATTTCAACCATACGAAATCTTTCATGTCGTGCAAAGTTACGGGAATGTCAGTTTTTCACTTTGCTTCCGTTAAGTTCCTGGTGAAACTAGACATCAAAATGAGCTCCATGCTATGGTGGTACAACAGGGTCATGGTATTCACTACACAGATCATACAGTTAGTTCCCTTAGTTAATGCAGAGTTGCATATCTTAGCTGGTCCTTTTACCGTAACTGCGGTGATTACATAACACAGACCCCCCCCCCCCCGGACGTAAGGTCGTCGAGGACAGTCGGGATGGGGTGGGGGGTTGGGTGGGATGTAAACAATTCATCCGAAGAGTTAGAGCTATTCACCAGCTGTTTAATTGCTCCTGGCGGCATGAGGTTGTCTAGGAAGACATTTTAATTCGCAACGCATTTCAGTTCTGTTAAGAATACGGTGGCCATTGAAGCTGAAGTACTTTTCTAGTTCCAGTCTCGAGCGATAACAAGACTGATTCTGTATCTGTGAGTCTAAGAACTTCGACAGCTTGGAGCAGAAAGGGGTTTGACTTAAATATTCGTCTGTTCATAAAGAAGATTCATTGTGAAACACTGATATTAACTCACACAGCTGAGATCTAAAATGCAAACGGAGTGCTCGTGCTTGTTTGTGTGTGTGTGTGTGTGTGTGTGTGTGTGTGTGTGTGTGTGTGTGATGTGTGTTGGGGGGGGGGATGGAGAAGGGTTGATTATACTAAAAATAAAAAGAAATCGACGTTGAAATCACTCAACACGACTGCACTCGTTTTCACCCAGAAATATACACCACTACTAAATTTTTTAGACTATTCACGTGCTTTCGGGACGTGATCTTTATTCGAGAAAGCAGATCGTGAAACACACTCAATTAGACAGTTACGACAAACTCCCAGATGTGCTAAAACTAAATCAGATCGTGGACTTAGATTAAAAAGGGGGAAGAGGATACTGGGAAGTGCAACATTTGAAAATTTTAAATGCGCTGGGGGGGGGGGGGCGGGGGCGGGACATTACTGGCACAAATTGCAAGCTGTCTTCTCAGTTGCCTTTGCTCCTTTGCTCACTTAAAGTCTAAAGTCTTAACAGTCAATTGGCTGGCATCACAACGCCTTCTGAAAGTTCGACGCAAGCGACAATGACGCGCGCAAGCTGCTTCGATCAGCAGTTTAAGGGGTTAAGGGGTTAAAGTAGCATTCCAATCTGTCTTCAAACTGACGCTTGACTGCCTGTCAATCAATGCTCTTCAGCGTGGCTCGCGTCGTCTGTCACGTTAAGCACATTGACTAATGTGACGCCCGAGACAAGTGCGGCCCCAACACCTGTGACGTATCGACAGGTTATTACTAGTGGTACATGAAGGTATTACTATGGAAACAATGCGAGGCAAAGCGCAACACGTGTTCGCGACATAGGAACCTGGCGTTGACAAAAAACAAAACAAAACAAACGGCTGCAGAAGGCATGTTGTGCGTTCTCTAATCCCTTGCCACGCCCCTTCTGGCAAAAACTGACTCAGTCTTTGAAATTATAGCCTTGTCTTACTGGCGTGTTTGTGTTTTACATCACTGAAGTCATGTGGAAAAAGTAAGACTGATGTGAGTCGACAGCGACAACGTTGTGTTCGTTTCATCAACTGCATACAAAATTGTGACTTTCTTAAAACTCGTTTTCATGTTGTTAATAATTGAAAGCTAATTAAGCACGAAGTGGATCATTAGAAACACTGCAACTCAAGGACACGCATACCCCAAAGCTGCAGGGTCGCAAGATCTTTGGATGAATATCGAATAAACAGTTTAGATATAAAAACTGTGGGATGCACATGTTTGGTAGACCCTTTTTATTTATTTAGATAGATAGATAGATATTAATCGGGCTATTAATACATCCTATTAAATCAATTTTGAGGCATAATGTACACCCTAAAGTTCGACGAAATGTTAACTGTTACTAACTTTATAAATGTTAACTGTTACTAACTTTATAAATGTTAACTGTTACTAACTTTATAAATGTTAACTGTTACTAACTTTATAAATGTTAACTGTTACTAACTTTATAAATGTTAACTGTTACTAACTTTATAAATGTTAATGTTACTAACTTTATAAATGTTAACTGTTACTAACTTTATAAATGTTAATGTTACTAACTTTATAAATGTTAACTGTTACTAACTTTATAAATGTTAACTGTTACTAACTTTATAAATGTTAATGTTACTAACTTTATAAATGTTAATGTTACTAACTTTATAAATGTTAACTGTTACTAACTTTATAAATATTAACTGTTACTAACTTTATAAATGTTAACTGTTACTAACTTTATAAATGTTTAAAAAGAATCACGTTCTACATGTCTTTTCACTATCCGTCACCTTTCCCTCCTTCACCACGCCCATTCTCACTCTACCCTTCCTTGTCTTCTCTTCCATCACTCCATTACCATTCATACAGACTATCCAGTACTTCCTGACGTTTTGTTTCTAGATTTGTATTTTTAAAAGTTTTAAAATTATAAAATAATAATATTATTATAGATATGTTTGTCTTTTAAAAAATAAAATACACTAAACCATTTTACTTAGTTTAACGTTGGAAGCTAAGCCCGGTAGCCTATACATATCCATAAGACAGAAACACTTCAAGGGTCAAGGGTCGATTGCAAATTGCGATTTGGAAATTTTTAACACGATTTTATACTCTAAATACTAGTCCGTATACAGCCTAATGACGTCATGCAACTTAGCGTGTAACTACTTATTATACTACTAGTCCGTATACAGCCTAATGACGTCATGCAACTTAGCGTGTAACTACTTATTATACTACTAGTCCGTATACAGCCTAATGACGTCATGCAACTTAGCGTGTAACTACTTATTATACTACTAGTCCGTATACAGCCTAGTGACGTCATGCAACTTAGCGTGTAACTACTTATTATGCTACTAGTCCGTATACAGCCTAATGACATCATGCAACTTAGCGTGTAACTACTTATCAGATATTTTACGATTAGTATTCAATAGTATAGAGTTACAGTTAGCTAAAAACAGCATGGATTTTACTTAGAAAAGCGAAGATATCTTTTATGCCCACACATTACTCTCTCTCTCTCTCTCTCTCTCTCTCTCTCTCTCTCTCTCTCTCTCTCACACACACACACACACACACACACACACACACACACACACACACACTTTATTTTTGCGTTTTCATTATTGTATGTAATTGTGTGCATGTGTAATGTCAGTGTTCGTGTATACACATATACTTATAACTAATACACATCACATTAAAAAATGTTCAGGTTCATTAGCGATCGTTTATTTTTATATTATAAACGCCGTCTAAGTAGTGACTGAACCAGAGCAACAAACAATAAATGTAAATAGTAAATTTCAAAGCACACAATAAATGTGAATAGTAAATTTCAAAGCACACAATAAATGTAAATAGTAAATTTCAAAGTACACAATAAATGTAAATAGTAAATTTCAAAGCACACAATAAATGTGAATAGTAAATTTCAAAGCACACAATAAATGTAAATAGTAAATTTCAAAGTACACAATAAATGTAAATAGTAAATTTCAAAGAACACAATAATAAAATGTAGAGAAGTCCATCACTTAAAAACCAACACAGTACTACTGTTGCTACACCTGTTGCAGTTATTTCACAAATTTCTAGATTTCTTTCTAACTGCCTAACCATTCTCTAGCTACATCCAAGTCCTTTCAAACCTACCTAATGTGGCCTTAAGGGTCCAGAGTCTCTGTTGATTCCCTGTATGGTTGGTCTATTGTCTCTCCTGTCTGTATTATCTGTCCTTTTTGTTTTTTTCGCATTCTTCCCCCAGAAGACGCAATAGACTTTTCATCTTCACGATTTTCTCGGTCTTGGTCTGCTTCTGGGGGATCCCCACAGCCTCGCGGTGCGTCTGAGGTGGAGGGCAGGAGGGCTGGCGGAAGGGGGTGAAACAGGTAGCAAAAGTTTGGCGCGCACCCTCAACTACCCTCCGTCTGTCCCGAGTCCTCTCCCCTATTTAAAGGTATACAGCCTGGGTGAAATGTCAGAAATTGCGTACATAAAAACTAAGGGCAAACCTTCCAACTCAGATGCGTGCTGCTGGAGCACCCACACCCACACCCACACCCAGTCAACACTGTCACACACGCCGTGCACCCGTCTTTGTGTTATTAATTCCAGCCGTGACCAGGGCATGTAAAGCGCTACCTTTACAACAGTACCCAAGACATGTAAAGTGCTGCCTATAAACAGTACCCAAGACATGTAAAGTGCTGCCTATAAACTATCAACAAGACGTGTACAACGCTGGATGGAACGTGTTTCTTTGTTAGTCTGGGGCCTCACGTTCACGTCCAACTTTCCCTGATTTTGCAGTGGATGCAAGATTTCAAGGGGGAGAGAAGTGTGTTCTCAGAAAGAGAATTTATAGTCTTAAGGGTGAGAAGATTGAAGCTTTATTCCTTCGGGTGGGGAGAGGAGTATTGGGAGATTAGGGGAATGTTCAGGGTATAATTTTTCCTGGCATTGCCCATTGGCTTACTCTTTCCAATTTATAACTGCCAAGGGATTTGAGCTCGCGCAGCCTGCTGCACACGTGACTATAATTATCTTCCAATCGGAGGGATTAAACGCTCAGCTGACTACCTGGAACTAGAGAGTGGGTAAGGGTCATGCTATGGGCTGAGATCATGGCATTGTGCGAGTAACTGTCAGATATTTGTTCCTTCCAAATAAGTGGGATGGAAAATGTGAAAAATTATTTCTTCCAGTCTTTTGCTCGATTTTATTGATTATATATGTACTTTGATCTGTTTGTCTTATCAAAAGTACGCTTAAAGTACGCAAGGCTTTCTTACATTCAGGCAACGTACACTAATCACTGTGATAATAATCAGTACAAATACGTGTGAATGTGAATGTAAACAAATAATTGAAAGGTATGCATATGTAACTCTATCTTCACCTTGACAATGAGACTATTGTACCTACCATGTGACGTAGAGAACTGAATTACGTAATCGTATGATATTTTAATATTTTGAAATAATATTTTGTCAACTGAAGTACGGGTAATTTGCAAGTATGACGTCATATTGCCAGTACGAGTGTAATTCCGTACCTAATCTAATAATAGATGTAACCGAATCACGGGATGTTGTGACTATCTATCTGAGTACAAGCATAATGCATCATATGGAATGATTTAGTCGACTGGGGTAGTTGAAATAGAGCGAGACTTGTGGTGCTAGGAAAGGTAAATTGTCTGCGGGATAGAAGGTGTAATGCATTTAATAAAAAGATATTGTATCAGTGTGATTGCCTATTTTTCAACTTCGAAGTGTGTGCGCCTGTGAGTATGGAGGTGGGTGTGCGTACTTGTGAGTGTGCTGGGTTTTGTGTGTGTGCATACTTGTGAGGGTGGTGGTGGGTGTGCGTACTTGTGAGGGTGGGGTGGATGGGAGCGTACTTGTGAGTGTGTTGATTTTGTGTGTGTGTACTTGTTAGGGTGGTGGGTGCGTGTGTGCTTGTGAGTGTGTTGATTTTTTTGTGTGCGTTCTTGTGAGTGTGTGTTTGTGTTTTATATGCATGCGGGGTAAAATACTGAAAAAATGTTCACTTTCTGATGTAAGATAGATTTGAATAGTCAACATGTCACCTTATTTTTAAAAAGTGATTTGGGAAGGATTGTAGGGAGAAATCACTAAGCTGAAGCATCAGAGAGTCCCAAGGCAGAAGTGTGGGCAAGAAAAGTATTATTTCATTAAAATAAGTTTTCTTCTAATCACCAATATTAATTAACTGACCTAGTCAAACTCCGTTGAAGTTCTCCCTGAGAGAGGTCCTTGGAACCCTAACAAGGGTCAAGGGATCAATTAGGGAGAACTTGACTTGCACTCACACGCGATTTACCATTTATAAATAACCAAGTGACCCGCTTCTTGGACAAAGAAAGTACAGGGAGTGAAAGAAACGCAACGGCTTCAACAGAGCGTGGGCAAGAGACCAAACGAGACAAGGAAAGTTCCAACAAGCTCAGATCCACAACCGTTGACGCTTACACTGATGTAATTATCAAGTTTCCAAACTAGTGTAATGGAGCAAACAAAAGACGGCAAGTTAGCATTAACACCCCTCCCACTATTTTCAATATCATAGACCGCTCTTATTTTCATTATGTTAAACCGCCCTTGTTTTGAATATGTTAAACAGTCCTTGTCTTCACTATCTTTAACAGTCCTTGTTTTCAATATCTTAAACAGTCCTTCTTTTCAATATCTTAAACAGTCCTTGTTTTCAATAATTTAAACAGCCCTTGTTTTCAATATCTTAAACAGTCCTTGTTTTCAATATCTTAAACTGTCCTTGTTTTCAATATCTTAAACAGCCCTCGTTTTTAATCTCAGACCGACCATGGTTTCAATATCGTAGAGACAGACCAATTCTCTGCTATAAATAACTATATCTAAGATGCATGAAAAATCCTATCTTTGACCACTCTTGTTTACAATATTTTAGACCAACCTTTTCTTTCAGTAACTTAGACTGATCTTTGTTTTCAGTAACTTAGACCGATCTAGTTTTCGGTAACTGAGACCGACCTTGTTTTCAATATTTTGGACTGACTTTGTTTACAATATTTTAGACCGACCTTGTTTACAATATTTTAGACCGACCTTGTTTTCAATATTTTAGACAGACCTTGTTTTCAGTATCTTAGACCGACCATGCTTTCAGTATCTCCGACTGACCTTGTTTTCAACGACTTTCTTTTCAATATTTTAGACTCACCTTCTTTTGAGTATCTCAGACTCACCCTGTTTTTAATATCTTCGACAGACCTTGTTTTCAATAAATTTTAATAGCCCTTGTTTTCAAAGTCAGACCGCTCATGTTTTCAGTAAAATAGACCGACCTTAATTTCAATATTTTAGACCGACCTCGTTTTCAGTATATTCGCCGCATATTGCGATGACCTTGTACACTGATCATGATTCTATGCAACGATGATTAGGCATTATTGTAAACTTATTTTAAACACTTAATATTGTTTTAATTGTTGTGCAAATGAAAAGGCCATGGCTTACAAATGAACGCCCTACTAACCTGACTTCCACAGATATTGTTGGTGACGCATTCGCGCGCGAAAACTCATGGGGTTAGACGTATCGACCTTGACATAATTGACTACGCACAGAGTTCATTTATTCTGTGTTCAGCGTGGATCAACATTTCTCCATATGTTGGCTTATTCAGTAAATATCAAATTAAGATCTCGTTCACAATCGATCTTAGCACCGACTTTTAGCCCGAGACTCGTTCCTGACAAAGCTTCTCGCGACGAATACATTACATTACCTGTTGTTTTGTAGACGACTCGCAATAAAGGGAAATAAATTAACAATGGCCTGATATTAAATTAACGTCAAGTACAAACTTATTTCAAGTTACCAAATAGCTAAGTATTATTTAATGGGGTATCTGACAACTCGTTCGAAGTGGGGTGTTCACTGTAGATAGTGTCGTATGTGTTCATATTTCCATGAGGCAAATTAACTGAAACCTAAACAAGTCTGGACATATGCAAGACAGAGAATAAAACATTCTAAACTAATCCTTGTTACTTCATTCAAATTTAAAAAATAATTGAAGTGTTGCTTCTTGTCCACTTTTTTTTTTCTGTTTAAAAGCGATGGAATTATGGATTGTTTCGTCTTCCGTAATTAGAAATGATAAAATTGTCTTACTTCCATCAGTCAACATTTAGGAATGATGAATGTATGGCTTGCTTTCCTATTCACTAAAAAAAAAAATCTACTCTTTATGAGGAGAGTGCGCTAAATCTTCAATTAAGTATGTAATAAAGCAGTTAATGACAGAACTCCATTGTGTGAATGTGACGCTCTCTCCATTATACACATAGCACCATAGAGATTTACTGTCTTCTTCCTTACACACACATAACACCAGAGAGATTTACTGTCTTCTTCCTTACACACACATAGCACCATAGAGATTTACTGTCTTCTTCCTTACACACACATAGCACCATAGAGATTTACTGTCTTCTTCCTTACACACATTTAGCACCATAGAGATTTACTGTCAATTTTCTTAAACGTAAATGACAGCATAATGATTTTCTGTGTCTATTTTCTTAAACGTAAATGACAGCATAATGATTTTCTGTGTTTATTTTCTTACATGTAAATGACAGCATAAGGACCTTATGTGTCTAATTTCTTAGTATTTCAAAGTATTCAGTTAAAGTGTAGGTGCAGTGTTCAAGGCTTGAAATTATGAATCGCTGGACACGCGAACAGATAAAAAAGACATTTGGAGCTTATCTCATCCCAACACGTCATCCTTGTAATACGCCAAGTGAGAGACCTGTTGAACTTATGGGAGAATTATTAATAACTATAAATTATTATTCTCGATCACTTGTAATTAGTTATGTGTTATTAATTAATAAATAATAATCATAACGAGTGAAGGATGCCTAGAGAAGTGTCACACATATAAATACACAAACACACAGTATTTTATGACTGACATCTATATCGTTTGCTCAATCGCAATGACATTGATAAAAATATTATTAGCTTAATCCAGATGAGATGCACATTTTGTCACGATAGGAGATAAATTGACACAAGAATAATTACTTAACTCATAGAGGGAGATAACTGTCTTATGCTGACAAATACATTCTTAGGTAAACCATGTTACTAAGCCGACAGCCTGACATAGAAAACGTTAATATTTTGCTCGAGGTTAATTTCATACAAAACTTTGAATGACTTCCAAAGATGTGGGGATAATTATGGTCTAAATGCCTCACGCATTGTTAAGCGGCGTGACGCCGGGATTAAAAAAACAACCTCTAGATTCGACTGATAATGGCTGTTAGTTCATAATAAACACGGCAAGATCGATACAAACACCTTGATAAGCAGTTATAAAAGCAGCCAATAGATGAGTTTTTAAATGAATCATCATAGATTTATCGAGTCCTCCAGACAACAGATGACTGATGTGTATAGTACAAGCATAGTAGATAGAATATTCCACTTAAAATCTCCCGCTATGACTGTTTTACAGTTTGTTTGTTTTATAGTACTTTACGAAAATAAAATGCTATCTCTCGTTTATGTCGTATAAATGTAGGTCATGAGAAGCTTAAATGAAGTATTTTCTTTACATTGAAAAGCACATATTTCTTGGCAATTATTCTATTCCGGTTCTACGAAAGTCTGTTCCAATACTCACAGATCTGTTCTATTTGTGACAGCTCAGTTCAGTTCTACTACTGAAAGATCTGTTCCATTTCTGACGATTCAGTTCATCTAATAATAGAATTGATCCATTTCTGAGAGTTTTGCTTCACTACTGAATGGTATGTTCCATTTTCCGAAGACTCTGTTCAACTACTGATAATTCTGATTAATTTTTTACCACTTTTCTCCACTACTGACAGATATTTTCCATTTCTGAAATCTCGGCCTTTCCACTTTTATTAACTATGTTTTCCATTTCTGAAATCTCGGCTTTTCCACTTTTGTTAACTATGTTTTCCATTTCTGAAATCTCGGCTTTTCCACTTTTGTTAACTATGTTTTCCATTTCTGAAATCTCGGCTTTTCCACTTTTGTTAACTATGTTTTCCATTTCTGAAATCTCGGCCTTTCCACTTTTGTTAACTAAATTTTCCATTTCTGAAATCTCGGCCTTTCCACTCTTGTTAACTATGTTGACAACTCCATTTGTCTCAGAGCTTTATTCCGGTTTATTTAAATATATTAAAATAACTTTAAGGTTAGATTGCACATTTTTGCCAGCTTTGTTTCTGTTTTCTATTTATTCTAATTCTATAACAAATCTACTTCACCTCTATTCCATTTCGGTTGTAGTCTATTTATAATCAAGTTATATTTGATAGCATTCCGGTTCTATCCTTGTTCTATAACAGTTCTAGCATTATTTCTGTTCTGTGACATCTGTATTCCTACTCTATGACAGCTGTATTTCAATTCTACGACAGCTGCATTTCAGCTCTATAACAGTTGTATTTCAGCTCTATGACAACTGTATTTCAGCTTTATGGCCTATCTATTTTAGTGATATTTCAATCTTTTCCCATGTCTTTATCAATGTTGTTTTTAGTTTTGGTTCTCTCGTACTGCCTTGTAATGAAGTTTAATTTTATTTTATTTCACGCCTTTTCCATTTCTTTTCCATCTGTAACGTCATTTCTTCTCTAATACTATTGCATCCCCTTGTCTAGGCATTACTCCATTTCTTTGCTAGACTTAATACACACTGATCTCTTGATGACGTCATACTCATAGTCAAATCTTGGTGGAGAGAGAACTAGTTCCCTTGAACTACGTGGTAGATCGGTGTATTATCAAAGAACCGACGCAGCAACAGCAGAGGTGAATGGATTGTCATACATGAAAGATTTCAGGTAAAGAACAAAATGGTTTTATATCGCTGATAAATAACACTAAAACTATGTATAAGTTTATTACACGAACCAACATTGTTTCTTTTAAACATAAATAATCTAAGAATGAGGTTCCAACTGATTGAATTGTATTCAAATTTAATTGGCAACATTTTTTCATTGCAAATTTGATATGATAATAATTTAATTTTTAGATATTATGTATCTAGCATACATTTATTAGCATTCTGAAGTGTTTCTGGGATGGATGGATGGAATTGAGAGAGAGATGCAGAGATAGAGAGACAGATGCTTATAGGAATACAGACAGACATATAGACTGATAGACAGACTCATGGATCTTGCAGATAAGCTCGCACACACTCAGAAACATATATTCATGCATGCGTAATGTATTTACACACACATTCAGACGAACGCACAGACTTCAAAGATTACAAATCGCAATTCTATTTCCACTTTCCTTTAGAGAAATGAAAAATCGCATTCCATTATTTCTTGTGTGCTGGAGGTTCTTTGTTTTGTAAAGCAAACGTGTTACTTCCTGTACACTGCACTTCCTTGCTTTGTCTGGAGTCTTGGCGTTTCCTGCCAACACTCGTTTAAAAGCGCTCCAGTGTGTCTGTTTGTATTAAGCAAATGAAACGTGCAAAAGAGTTCTATCAAAAACATCCATTTTGTCCCAAAGAAGGCAGTTGGAGGGAACAATAGACAACTGATGCTTTCTGCGCGCGCGCGATACTGAAACTTAAATGCGTCAAATTCGTCATAATCACTCCAACGACGGCTGAAGCAGCAGACGAGTTGAAGTCGGTAAGAGGCATACAAGAAAGGAAACGTGGATTTGAAGAAAGCATTTGACAGAGACAGAACAATGCCGTATCTTTGAAAACACTACACACTTTGGAAGCTGATTCTTTCCTGTAACAAGAGATCTTGCTGTTTGCTTTCTTAAAACATTGACTACACCTGTAATAAGAGATTAGACAGTCTTGCTGATTGCTTTCTTAAAACATTGACTACACCTGTAATAAGAGATTAGACAGTCTTGCTGATTGCTTTCTTAAAACATTGACTTACACCTGTAACAAGAGATCAGACAGTCTTGCTGTTTGCTTTCTTAAAACATTGACTTACACCTGTAACAAGAGATCAGACAGTCTTGCTGTTTGCTTTCTTAAAACATTGACTTACACCTGTAACAAGGGATCAGATAGTCTTGCTGTTTGCTTTCTTAAAACATTGACTTACACCTGTAACAAGAGATTAGACAGTCTTGCTGTTTGCTTTCTTAAAACATTGACTTACACCTGTAACAAGAGATCAGACAGTCTTGCTGTTTGCTTTCTTAAAACATTGACTACACCTGTGGATGCTTACACTCTAGCATTCAAATGTACTTTACATGTACTTTTAAAAAAATTAATCAGTCTTGCTGTTTCACATGAAATAGTTACAAAATAATAATATATCTCTTTAATAACATGCAAACGATCTATAGACATACGTTTTACAGTTTTAAAATCATTCTTTTATTCCACATTAAATAGTTACAAATTAAATATATCTCTTTAATGCAGATAAAGATTAAGGTCCACGACGTTATATCAAATAATTATACATTTAGAGAGAGAGAGAGAGAGAGAGTTGACATTCCTATAATAGCTCGAATTTACATCTGCCTCACGTTTTCCCCAGTTTGGGAGAACATGCTCCACTAGGAAGGAGATATTTTGATTTTAGAAAAGCACGAGAACATGCTCCACTAGGAAGGAGAGATTTTGATTTTTTTTTAAAACACGAGTGAAGGGATTAAACTAGAGACGTCGAACAAGGGTCAGTGATTCACTCAGAGCGCCTGACGGGTTCAACTGTCGATTCGTTACCTTTGTACAAAGTGTGCGTTTGTGGGTGGTGGTGGTGGTAGTGGGGAGTGAGGTGAGGCGATGTGGGACGGGATAGAAGAGACTAAAGTTGGAATGGAGATTTCTGAAAGGGACCTGGGCTTTCACTGTTTAAAGTAGGAAGAAATGTAATTGGCATTTTAAAACTATAAAAAAATAAAAACTAAATTAAAGCGAAAACATCTTTCCTCACAATGCTTGTGTTGGACAACAGCTGCAAAGATATCCTTTCCTGAGAAACATGGATCCTGCTATTTATGTACTTTTGTGTCACAGTTGTCGTCTGCACTCCTGGCATACTCTTCAAGACACAATAGCTCTGCCGTTTTGTAGTTCTGCCGTTTTGTTGACGTTACGCTGATCACGGGTGAAATTGATAAGTGGATGATGGAAGGAATAGATTAAACACTGATAAGTGAACACCTCTTGCCCATAAAATAATTTCCACTTTCTGAGATGCAAACACCTCGGCCGGACTTAGGAGATAAATAAAGCATGCTTCATTGAATAATGTTTTCCAATAGTGCTGATTTTGAGTGAATGTTACATATCGAGTTTATATAGGACACTGTTATAGTATGAATTATTAAGAATGTTGGTTTAGATATTTAATATTAATATCACTATCAGCCCCAGGACCTAGTCTGTTCCTCCAATCACTATATTAATACCTGTTGCAATAACTCAATAGGATTATTATTCAACTTAGTATAATGACAAGCAAACTAGTTAACTTTGCCTCTACGATCGGAGAATGTTATCTCCCCTTTAATTAATTTGTTATCTCAACTTTAATTAATTAACACTCAATCATCCAAAATGCTGCTCGCCCCTCAGCGAGTCCCAGTTAACAGTCATCTAAAGAATTAATTAAGACATGGAGAAAGAAAACACAAATTTAATAACAGGAATAACTAAAAATAATATTGACAAGTTTCATGGAAGAAAAATGGCAAACCTGCGTCATAATCCCAGTTACCCGTTATCCCCACTGTGTGTTAGTTTCTTTGAACAGATTGTCTTTTAATTCACAATAGTCCTGAGAGCCTAACGTAACTCTCAGTCATTGACGGTAATGGTAAGATATCAACAGCGTGGGCCACGAGACTTCTTTCTCTCAGTTTGATCCTTGTCTAATGGTTTTTATATCTTTGTCTTGCAATCTGTGTTAGAAAACGTTGATTTCCCTCCACCCCCTACCCTTCGCAACTGGTGCGAACAGCATCCTCGGAGTGGTTCGTCTTCTAGTTTGGGTTGATGAATTATATCACCGGTAGGTCATAGTTCAAAGCCGAGCTAGACAAAATATAACACCCCCGTTTGTAGTCTAACGTATTCATTTGATATTTCTCATAATGAAATTTACTGATGGTAGCGAGAATTTATAAAACTGTTCTAAACAATATCTGTGTCCACAAATTAATAATAACTTCAGTTCAAATTTAATGGCATTGTTAAATTAGTCAATATATTTTAACATATTACTCAAATCAACATAATAACTCCCCCCACCTGTGAAAGAAATTAGCAAATATATAATTTTCAAGTAGTTAAAAAGGAACAGGATATCATTAAAAAGTCACAAATAATGTTTCCAGTTTATACGCTTCACTTCCATGTGAAATAAAGAATATATTATTCTCAGAATTAGAGATTCTTTCTGACATTAGAATTTCACAATCACAAAAGAAAAATGGCATTTACAAAGACTGTTTCTCTAATGACAGACATTACTTCCCTAGTAATAGACTTGCTTTTCTACTTGATGAACTGACTACGTCTCTCACAAATCCAACTTTGTTACTTATGGAAATGACTTCGCCTGTTACTGATGTGGTTGTGATAGTTACAGAACTGACCGTCTCTTACAAATGCAACTTTGTTACTTAAGGAAGTGACTTCATCTCTATGTTACATTCCAGCAATTGTTTAAAGACCCTGGTTCAGCATGAGGATTTAAAGGTTGTTAATTTTTAACGTTACATCTATGCTGATGACAGACAGGTTGACAGACTTACCCCTCAGTCTCCACAAATTAATTCTCTTGACTTAGATATTAATTTTAGTGACAGTTGAATCTATGTAATATTTCATGAATTGGGCACGTAATCCTAATAATGACTAATTATGCATACAGAATCACTCATACATGCTCTGCCCTGAACCCAATTCTCCTTTGGTCTTTCTCACACTAGTAATTAGTCAATCTCCGTTATTATGATAAAAAATATAAATATTTAAATATTTAACAAAATAGTTAAGCCATAAAATCAATACATATAAATATGAAGGTCATCCAGACCACCTATTCTGTCTTTGAGTGTTTGTACTGATCATAACACGAATTCTGATCTCAGAGAGTCTGTCAGACGCCCACTTATCTGTGTCATCAGGTGATGGAAGGTTTCTTCAGCAACTCACACATCAACAGTCTGTCATTGAATACTTTGGCCGACTTTGGACTTCACTCAACTCACTTCGCATGAACAGCACACCTCGGCATTAGGTTCTTGCCACTATGTACAGATCGGCAAATTGTATGTTCATCGCTCATGGAAATAAATATTATTGTTTCAAAGCAGGTTCCAATTTGGTGTTTCAGTTTTGACATTTCAGTCGTTGTTTGAGTCTATGGCTATTGCACTTAACCCAGGTTAGGTGAAGTTATAATAATCTATTCTAAAAACTGCATTTCTATTCACTGATGGAACTAACCTGCAATTTGTATTGACTCTATTGTTGAACTATAATTAGCTGTAATTTTATTGTGTGTGTGTGTGTGTGTGTGTGTGTGTGTGTGTGTGTATGTGCGTGTGTGTGAGTATGTGTGTATGTGCGTGTGTGAGAGAGCGAGAGAGAGAGAATGAGGCACCTTTATGTACCCTGCTTAATTAGATGAAATGCCAAATTTCTAAGAGAATCTATAGATAGATGAAACCACTCAAGCATAATTACCTTCTGTTGCTAAACCACATCACGTGGTTAAAGTCAAGTATTTTATATTCTTCCACTGTTGTAATTTAAATTATTTTCCTATGTTGACAGAACATTACATATCTATGTAATTTACTATGAATTATTTGTTAAACTGTATTAACCTTTCCTCACATTTTTTGTTTCTAAATTTAATTTCTAACAACGATCTTTCAAGATTACTTATATCTTCTTAGTACGTATCATTTCGCTGTTGGTGATTTATTTATAGGTATCATTTCGCTGTTGGTGATTTATTTATAGGTATCAGTTCGTTTTTTGTGATTTATTTATAGGTATCAGTTCGTTTTTGGTGATTTATTTATAGGTATCAGTTCGTTTTTGGTGTTTTATTTATAGGTATCATTTCGCTGTTGGTGATTTATTTATAGGTATCAGTTCGTTTTTGGTGATTTATTTATAGGTATCATTTCGCTGTTGGTGATTTATTTATAGGTATCAGTTCGTTTTTGGTGATTTATTTATAGGTATCATTTCGCTGTTGGTGATTTATTTCTAGGTATCATTTCGCTGTTGGTGATTTATTTATAGGTATCAGTTCGTTTTTTGTGATTTATTTATAGGTATCAGTTCGTTTTTGGTGATTTATTTATAGGTATCAGTTCGTTTTTGGTGATTTATTTATAGGTATCATTTCGCTGTTGGTGATTTATTTATAGGTATCAGTTCGTTTTTGGTGATTTATTTATAGGTATCATTTCGCTGTTGGTGATTTATTTATAGGTATCAGTTCGTTTTTGGTGATTTATTTATAGGTATCATTTCGTTTTTGGTGATTTATTTATAGGTATCAGTTCGTTGTTGGTGATTTATTTATAGGTATCAGTTCGTTTTTGGTGATTTATTTATAGGTATCAGTTCGTTTTTGGTGATTTATTTATAGGTATCATTTCGCTGTTGGTGATTTATTTATAGGTATCAGTTCGTTTTTGGTGATTTATTTATAGGTATCATTTCGCTGTTGGTGATTTATTTATAGGTATCAGTTCGTTTTTGGTGATTTATTTATAGGTATCATTTCGTTTTTGGTGATTTATTTATAGGTATCAGTTCGTTGTTGGTGATTTATTTATAGGTATCAGTTCGTTTTTGGTGATTTATTTATAGGTATCAGTTCGTTTTTGGTGATTTATTTATAGGTATCATTTCGTTTTTGGTGATTTATTTATAGGTATCAGTTCGTTTTTGGTGATTTATTTATAGGTATCAGTTCGTTTTGGGTGATTTATTTATAGATATTATGGGCGATTTAATTGTAGGTATTATTTCATTTTTGGTGATGTCTTTGCAGATATTATTTCATTTAGTGTTTACTCTTTAGGTATTACTTTTTATTCTTTCTGTTCAGGTATTTTTTGCGATTATACTTTCCAGCATTTTCTTTGTTTTAAATTGTCTACACTTAGCAGACATATTGTGTTCTATCCACATAAGAAATACAGCTTTGCGATTATATGATTGTATCTCTGTTTTACCAGACGAAATATTTATCTGTTTGTTTTACTAATCTGTAAGGTACACGTAATTTATTCCGAGACTGTTAAAATAAAGTATAGTGTTAATTTAGCATATCTTTACAGAAATTCAGGTTGTGTTAGATAATTTCAGTCATTTATAAAGGTATGTAAGAATAGGACAGTATGCCTGCCAATACCATCATGTACCTCTAACAGACTGTAACAGTGTAGCAACTGCGAAGACACATTCAAATCTTAACAAGTGCAATGCACTTCAAATGAGATTATACCGGTTTATATGTACACGAATGTGATTAACCCACCTGGGTAATTTATATTTTAAAGTTGGGTCTTCGAAAGATTCATTTAGTTTCTGCTATGATGAATGTAACAAAATCAACATTGACCTTCGTTCGACCTTATCTTGGCGTCTCTGCAATGTCCAGCGGTGATTTTACGAGTAGCAAATTAAGAACCGACTATTTCTACCTTCGTAAATTGGAGATCTTCGATCGTCTTAATGCGTCTTTAGAACGTAAAACATTTCGATTGTGTTCGCGCCTTGAGGTTTGTCCCACAATGAACGGTTCTTGTAATGCGACAGTGGTTGACAGCGAAGCTGACGCATTGCTCAGTGCTAAAGGTTGATTATTTTATTGGATCGTCTTTGTGTTGTGGCCATTATTATACCGTCACGTGGCCATTGTGCGCGCGCTAGGAGAATTGTTCCCTGGATTTGTGCATTGAAGACTAAGAAGTTAGTGGAGACGCTGTGTAGCGTATGATGTTAAACACAATCAGGGCAGTATTGTGCACTAATAGTGGTCTTGTGCGTTAGCTTAACAATCAACACGCAATCAGATGAAGTCAGATTATATAAAGTTGACATTTCAAATTGAAATGTTTTTATAAAGCAACCAAACAAAAGAAAGTGTTCATTGTGCTTGTTGATCGTTACGTTTTCATTTCTTTGCTTATTTCTTCTGAAATGTTCAGTTTTATACATTGCTTATTTCTTCTGAAATGTTCAGTTTTATACATTGCTTATTTCTTCTGAAATGTTCAGTTTTATACATTGCTTATTTCTTCTGAAATGTTCAGTTTTATACATTGCTTATTTCTTCTGAAATGTTCAGTTTTACACATTGCTTATTTCTTCTGAAATGTTCAGTTTTATACATACAAATCAAGTTCGAGAATGTATCTACCAATCATAATCACAAACACGCGCGGAAATACACATTATAAATTCTTTATCTAACTCACTCTGTACACAAAAACATGTGTATGGGCATGCATTTCCGTTTTATTTATGTATATATATATATATATGGAGAGAGACACACATAAATTTAAATAGATAGATAGATTGATAGATAGATAGATAGATAGATAGATAGATAGATAGATAGATAGATAGATAGATAGATAGATAGATAGATAGATAGATAGATAGACAGATAGATAGACATTTAAATGTAATAGTAAGTATGGTAAGAAAATATGTGAAAGCAATGAAAACAATGTCCATCAAAATGATTGTGTATTACAGTTATTAACAAAACTATAATATGTGATAAATGAACTATACATCTACTATATATATATAGCACAAGTCAAAATACAACATCTCTAATATAGGACATTAACAGCAAACATGACAAAAGCAAAACTGAACAGTATAAAAGAAAATATTAAATAGCATTACTGCACAGTGAAGAACCAGTAGCATTGCTATGTATTTTCCGTCTAACATTATAAATGAAACACACAGCTGAGTTTATTTTATTTCACTAATGTATTATTTAATGACCTCATTAGGTGACACTTCTGTAGCGCGACACGGTGGTATAGTCAAGCAGTATTCTGTTGAATAGAAGAATGTTATAGGAAAACGTCATGAACAGGTAGAAAGCAAGTATCACTAAGGAAGTGTGATGGCCGCCAATGAAAGCTTGACGTAAGAATTCGAGCATGTACAGGAACTTATGATGCTATTGTAGAGAGACTATATGACTTTAGCAAAGCGTGACGTAAGAATTCGAGCATGTACAGGAACTTATGATGCTATTGTAGAGAGACTATATGACTTTAGCAAAGCGTGACGTAAGAATTCGAGCATGTACAGGAACTTATGATGCTATTGTAGAGAGACTATATGACTTTAGCAAAGCGTGACGTAAGAATTCGAGCATGTACATGAACTTATGATGCTATTGTAGAGAGGCTATATGACTTTAGCAAGGCGTGATTTTGCTGTATAGAGACATGAACATATATTAGGAAAACATAGCAATGTAACGTAGCATGTTCCTGTAGAGTAGCATATTGTTGGAGACCAGCATGAAAATGTTACCGGCCTCCTAGGTAAGCTGGATGTTGTAAATAAATAAGCATGATGTTATAGTATGAATCATGTTATAGACGAGCATGTGCTTGTTGTAGGTATGCATGATGTTATAGATAGTATAATGTTGTTGTAGTAAGTATGATGTTACAGATAAGTTTAATGTTGTTGTAGGCAAACATAATGCTGTAGATGAGCACGATGTTGTAGTAAGAATGATGTATTGTAGGTAAGAATGATGTGTTGGAGGTAAGAATGATGCTGTAGATGAGCACGATGTAATAGGTAAGAATGATGTGTTGTAGGTAAGAATGATGTGTTATAGGTAAGAATGATGTGTTGTATGTAAGAATGATAAGATGTAGGTAAGAATGATGCTGTAGATGAACACGATGTTGTAGATATAAGCATGATGTGTTATCATTGTGGACAAGCAGTTATGTTTAATCAAGATGTTAGACAGCAGAATGATTTACGGAATTAGTGGACAAAATATAAATGCAAACAATGTGAAGAGAAACAAATCAGATGGATAATATTTAAATGACAGTAATGAAGACATTAATGATAAAAAGTGTCGGATCAAGGCATACATGATTCTCTGTACTGAGAAATAGTTAATTATCATGCTAATAGTATAATTTGCCCATTAATATTCGGTGGGTTTTTTTGTTGTAGATATATTAGACTGTTCTGCGCGTGTGTGTATTTTAACTCTGTTTCTGATGACTTAATTTACTGCTCTATGAACATATCTGGCTTTTCTTTAGATATATTCTAGTTTTGTTCTGTAAGCATGGTGACACTTCATATGTAGCTATTCTTTCCATATGGTTGACCTCTGAACATTTCTTGCTGTTCTGAAGACATGGTTGACCATTCTTTAAATGTATTTGGTTGTTCTATAAAGAATGTTTACCCTGTTGTAAACATTTCTGCCTATTCTATGACATGTCTGACTGATTTATAGAAGTGTGGCTGTTCTAATATGTATGACTGCTCAGTAGACATATATAATTGATTTAAAGATGTGGCTGTTCTAATATGTATGACTGCTCAGTAGACATATATAATTGATTTAAAGATGTGGCTGTTCTTTTGATATGTGTGGCTGTTCTAATGATATGTGTGGCTGTTCTAATGATATGTGTGGCTGTTCTAATGATATGTGTGGCTGTTCAGTAGACGTTTGACTGATTTAAAGAAGTGTGGCTGTTCTAAAAAGTGTGGCTGCCAAGAGATATGTATGACTGGTTTATAAAAGTATGGTTGTTCACATGATATGTGTGGCTGTTCACCTGACATGTCTGACTGATTTAAAGAAAAGTGTGGCTGTTTAAATGTGTGGCTTTTCTGTGGATGCATGTGATGTCTGTTTTGTTTCAGAAGGCTGTTCTGTGACATGGATAACCATGTTAATGCTGTTGATGCTTTTTCGTAGATATGGAAGACAATTTTTGGTCACGGATGACTATGTTAATAATACTGATGGCTATTCGTTAGACACGAATGACTGTTCTATACCATGCATAATCATGTTAAAGATAATAATGACTCTTTCGTAGACATGAAATATGTTCTAATGATATAGATAACTATATTAATGTAACTGATCGTTATTTCGTAGACACGGAAGACCCTATCTTTTAGGATATTGATAAGTATTTTAATGATACTGATGACTTTATCGACGATATGGAAGAATGTGTTTTAATTCATAAATAGCTATGTTAATGGTATTGACGGCTCTTTGTTAGACAGGAAATTCTGTCTCTTTGACATGGATAAATATGTTATTGACGGCTCTTTGTTAGACAAGAAATTCTCTCTCTTTGACATGGATAAATATGTTATTGTTAATGTTAACCTTCATTAATGTTAATGAAAGGTATTGAGGAAACATGGAAGGCTGTTATTATTACACAGATAATATGCTGACACGAATAGCTGTATTCATGTTAATGAAGGCTATATCGAACACTGAAGACTGCTCTGTGACATGCATAATGTTACTGCTCTGTGACATGCATAATGTTACTGCTTTGTGATGATTGTTGCAACAAAAGGGGAAGCAATAGAAGAACGAGCAAACATCAACAATGGAAAACTAACTAACTAATTAACAAACAGCAGCAATTAAACTGACATACAAATCGACAAACAGTTTGTAGGGACAAGCCTAAGTATGATAAATGACGAAATTAAATACGTATTGTTTTGTCTTAGAACAGCTAATCTATTCTTGTGCAACAGAAGAATTCGATCGGTTGGAATTGAATGAGGATTTTTAAAAATATCCCAGAACACAAATATTAATTATAATTTATAGGTTAAGTCGTTGGTAGATTGAACGATGGCAAGAGCTCGAGGGCAGTGTATTTATGAGGGTAAAAGCAATTATGAGATCTTTATAGTCGAGGTGGAGACAGATCTCGCAAAGATCTAACACCGTATGGTTGAGTCGTCTCACAAAGATTTATTGCTATGGGTTGTCATAAAATCTATTGCTTGCGGGTTTTAAAACAAGATTCACAGACACTATCACCTCATGGATGGGTCGTCTCTCAAAGAGCTATTGTTCATTGTCGTCACCAAAACCTGTCGCTTTGGGGTTAAGGCAAGACTCAAAGACAACTGTCATCTTACGGTTGTCGTCTCTCAAAGCTCTGTGTTCTGCTTTTGTCCCCCGCTAAAAAAAAAAATATGTCGCTTTGGGATTAAGACAAGATTCACAGATATCTCTCATCTATACTGAGTTGTCTCACAAAGATCCATCGTCTTGGGGTTGGTGCAAGCCTCGAACAGGCCAATCGCTTTGGGGTTCAGACAAAACTCAGACCACGCCTATCGCCTTAGGGTCGATACAAACTCATAAATGGTCAAAGGTAAATTATTCTGGAGTTTGGGGCTATTCTTACTCCGACGCAATGCTTTGTTGTTGACAAAACGGATTGAGTTAGTCAATTTTGTTCGACATATTTCTTAGCGGTCTATCAGTAAAGGTGGGACTACTCTGGCAAAAGTTATTTTATGGTCGAAACACGACGTGTTCATGTTTGTCACTGAGGAGATGAGTCACAAATTATATGTCGTTGAGGGTAGGGATGGGGGAACCTAAAAAAATTTACTACAATTGCTGTTTTGCTTGAACGAAGTGGTACAGCAGAAAAAATGCTGAGGTGGACTTTGAGAGGACAAGTGGCAAAACTTTTCTCAATGTGAGGAGGCAAACACATGGACATTGAACTAAACTATAATTTTTGACATTGTTACCAGAAGTGTGTGAAGAACGTTTGAGACAACACCTAAACCAGGTTATGTAAATACTATTATTGTTTATCCCTGATAACTCCATTACCTTTCCCTTATAAGAGCTGTCTTGTAATTTGTATTGACTCTATTGTTGAAATGTATTTGTATTGACTCTATTGTTGAAATGTATTTTTTAAGAGATGGAACTGCATAAAACATATATATTTTTAAATATAATTTTGTAGAAATATCAAGGTAATCACTTTGATTGTATTTGTCACATGTATTTTTCATTGTTGATTTAATAAATTTATTGACCTTCTTATGTATATTGTTAATTATATTGACCTTACACATGTTGATATTGTGTTGGAGAAGAAAGTGGGTGGATGGGGACTTGCTAAATATAGATTAAGACAGATATGTGTTCTCCTTTAGTAAGAGGTTTTCTACCTATGGAATGTTGTGTGATGGTAAATGTTTGTCTTTAAATGTTGTGTGATAGTAAATGTTTGTCTTTAAATGTTGTGTGATGGTAAATGTTTGTCTTTAAATGTTGTGTGATAGTAAATGTTTGTCTTTAAATGTTGTGTGATGGTAAATGTTTGTCTTTAAATGTTGTGTGATGGTAAATGTTTGTCTTTAAATGTTGTGTGATGGTAAATGTTTGTCTTTAAATGTTGTGTGATGGTAAATGTTTGTCTTTAAATGTTGTGTGATGGTAAATGTTTGTCTTTAAATGTTGTGTGGTGGTAAATGTTTGTCTTTAAATGTTGTGTGGTGGTAAATGTTTGTCTTTAAATGTTGTGTGATAGTAAATGTTTGTCTTTAAATGTTGTGTGGTGGTAAATGGTTGTCTTTAAATGTTGTGGAAGAGAGAGAACGTTCACAGCGCCCGCATACCCGCCAAGTGAGAGAGACAAGTGGTGTCTACTGGAGGATAATTAATAAAATAAAATTAAGATTCTCATCACTTGTAAATAGTTTTGGATAATTAAATAAGTAATAATAATCATATCCAATAACTAAGTGGAGCTGGTGTCACATATTCAGTCTTACACCTGCCGTTATCTACAGCCGAGAGGCACACACGGCTCGTTTAGCACATTATGAAGTGCGCTCAAGATTTTCATTCATAAAACACCTGATCATCACATCGGTCAATATAGAATCCCGTGAATGCTTAATCCTCTCCTCCAACTGCCGTTTTTCAATAGCACGTCATGGTCACTGATGCAGAACAGGCGCGCTTAGTCCGAGTCATAAATGCACGTGCGCTACTGCTGCAAGTCGATTGAAACGAATCCGAGGACAGCGTTTTGTGTTATTAGTTTTCTTCATTATGTTAATGTTAGTACTTTGGATAGCGTTTTGAGTTATTAGTTTTCTTCATTATGTTAATGTTAGTACTTTGGATAGCGTTTTGAGTTATTAGTTTTCTTCATTATGTTAATGTTAGTACTTTGGATAGCGTTTTGTGTTATTAGTTTTCTTCATTATGTTAATGTTAGTACTTTGGATAGCGTTTTGTGTTATTAGTTTTCTTCATTATGTTAATGTTAGTACTTTGGATAGCGTTTTGAGTTATTAGTTTTCTTCATTATGTTAATGTTAGTACTTTGGATAGCGTTTTGTGTTATTAGTTTTCTTCATTAAGTTAATGTTAGTACTTTGGATAGCGTTTTGTGTTATTAGTTTTCTTCATTATGTTAATGTTAGTACTTTGGATAGCGTTTTGTGTTATTAGTTTTTTCATTATGTTAATATTTGTATTTTGGATAGCGTTTTGTGCTATTAGTTTCTTCATTACGTTAATATTTGTATTTTGGATAGCGTTTTGTATTATTAGTACTATTCATTAAGTTAATAGTTGTATTTTAAATAGCGTGTTGTATTATTGGTTTCTTCATTATGTTAGTAGTTGTACTTTGGATAGCGCTTTGTATTATTAGTTTCTTCATTATGTTCATTGTCGTAGTTTGATTTGATCTGGACCCTGACTGTTTCATGCCTACTTTAGTTTGATCTGGACTTTTGCTTTGTTTTATGCCTCCTTTGGTGTGATCCAGATGTTCGCTCTGTTTCGTTCCTTCTTTGGTGTAATCCGGGCGCTGGTTGTTTCATGCCTCTAACGTATTTGACTGATTCACTGATATTAGGGGTAAAGAACCCTCAACACTGAACAAGATGGTAGGGAGGGAGTTGCTCGATATGGGTTCCGAGGATGAGATTTTACATTCCACTGATTAGAGTTAAGTCCGACATGAGAAATGAGTGATTCAATTGAGCGCCTTGCCATTCGTACAAATGAAGAACAAGTGAGTCTAAGACTTTTGTGTTGTACGTGACGAGTAACGTAAAATATATTGTTTGTGTCGACAAGTGAAATGTTACAAGGAAAAGATAAAACATGCACAGAGACCAACAAATCAGTTCTCTAAGAAATAATTTTCTTGCAATGCTCACTGGAATGTAAATTGTATATGCATGTTTATTTCATAGATGTCCACCTCTAAGCAGATCACATTGCAACTCTTACCGACTTTAATATTACTATTATCAGCAGCATTAATACCAATGGATTTACGACGTGAGGTGTTCGTTTAGATATTGCCAGTGTCAAAGACATCTATACTCGTGTTCTGACGGGGCACAAAGGCTGCGCTCGCATCTTTTTTCTAAGGTGAATTAACTGGATTTATTGACTGACAATTACTTGATCAGACAATGCGTTATTCTTCAAGCATGACAAACTGACTACACCTGGCGACACGTGTAGCGCGAAGGGTTACAGTGAGGTCGATTATCTCATATTCACGACCTGTCTTGGGCGGATTTGCATGACAATAAGCATTTGTCATCAAGCCTGTTTACGACTTCGAGTTTAAAACTGTGGCCGGTCATTATCTTTTACAATTCAAAGGTACGGTATCGACGCCCTCATTAGTAGATAGCGTGTACTTTTAGCAGGTAGCGAGTACTTTTAGAAATAGGTAGTGAGTAGGTAGTGAGTACTTTTAGAAATAGGTAGTGAGTAGGTAGTAAATACTTTTAGTAGAAGATAATGAGTACTGTTAGTAGTAGGTAGTGAGTATTGTTAGTAGTAGATAGTGAGTAGTGTTAGTAGTAGGTAGTGAGTAGGTATTGAGTACTGTTAGTAGTAGATAGTGAGTACTGTTAGTAGTAGGTAGTGAGTAGGTAGTGAATACTGCTAGTAGTAGGTAGTAAGTACTGTTAGTGAGTACTGTTAGTAGATAATGAGTAGGTAGTGAGTACTGTTAGCAGTAGTTAGTGAGTACTGCTAGTAGTACGTAGTGATTACTGTTAGTATTAGGTAGTGAGTCCTGTAAAAGTGTAAGTGGTAGGTAGTGAGTAGGTAATGAGTACTATTAGAAGTATGTAGTAAGTATTGTTAGTAGTCGGTAGTGAGTAATGTTAGTAGTAGGAAGTGAGTAATATTAGTAGTAGGTAGTGAGTAGGTAGTGAGTACTTTTACTTTAGTAGTGGGTAGTGAGCACTGTTGGTAGTAGGTAGCGATTGCATTTAAAATTGTTAAGAGGTAGCGAGTACAATTAGTATGCAGTGGTACTGTTAATAGGTAGAGCTGACCGTTGCAGATAGTGAGAATTGTTAGTAGGTAGTGAGAAGCGTTCCTTTATGTTTAAAATACAGTTGCCGGAGTTCTTTGTTGCATTAGACAGCGTTAGACAGTATTAGATCTGTAGTACTATGTGTCTTAGTATGAGTTTAACGCGCAGAGACATTAATGTACCAAAAGGCCTACCGACTATTCTCAGTAGATTGTAGATATTAAATTATCTTCTTGGTAGTCGTAAATCTATAGTTACATGCCTGTTCTAAAAGGCAGGCAGTTGGATACAAAATACTAACAGGTCTAAAATTGTATGACTTATACCAGCAAGTCTATAATCATTTGAATTGTATCATTTAGGCTACATCGGGCTTGTATATATCAACAATGAAACCAGTTGGCTCAAAAAAACTTATTAAAACTGTTTAATTTACCATAGTATTCTTGATAACACTAGAAATAGAGGCATTTTCATCTTATCAATGAATATGAGTAACATTAAGCCTAGCTCAAATTCCTGGTAACTGTAAACGTGAAAACAGTTTGTGGGTAATAAAAGTCCTAAAACATATTTTTTGTTAACAATCGGTCTAACACGTATTTTTGGTGACAATAAAAGCGTGTTCTTGGTAAAATTAGGCCTAAAGACATATATTGATAACAGTAAGATTTAAAATATATTCTTCATTAGAGAGAACCCAAAGATGTGCTATTAAATAAACTAAGATAAATATCGAATTTTTTTTTTACGACAAACACATTACATTATCGATATATTCTGGTGTAAGTTGGTGTACTTCAAGCGTCCAATCAGTGCACACTGGTTCTGCATAAACTACTTCAAGCGTCCAATCAGTGCACACTGGTTCTCCACAAACTACTACAAACGTCTAGGAGATGTATCAGGGAATTTATTCGGCCTTGGCGAAGCTGTTAAATATTATTTTGTTTCCACGTACAACTAATGATCCTATTCCTTTACTGCTTGTTATTATCAACTGCAGACCTCCTCTGTCATTATTTTTGGGTGTGTGACTGATGTCAAACCACGATTCCACAGTGCATTTCAATAGTGCATATTACGGCCATTCATTAATTGCTATGAATTAATAATTAACTTGTATTCGATTCCCTTACTGAACACTCCAAACAAAAAAATTAAATAAATGTTAGTGTACATATGTGTTTACCTACTACTTATCATGTGGGTTTCAGGGCATTAAAAACACATATCACACAAATTATATTAATCGCGTATTTTCAAGTGTAACATCTCAGATTTCTACATTGCGACTTCAAAATGTATTTACAATGTCTCTCCATCTTGCATAAGTGGAAAGCCAACACCATTACATCGATTTGACAATGGCTAATATATTTTAGCAGGAAACACACCCCTAAGTCTTTAGCGTCGTTTCTTGACTTAATGGCTGTTCGCTTCCACATCTTGATAAATGCAATGGTTCAGCGAAGGGCCTTGTGGGCCCGTAAAGTCAGTTTTGCAGACTTCCAGCCGTCTCATAAAACTACGATAACACGTCACGCAATAAAATTATCACAAATCTCAGCAGGTTTCTCAAATTTTGTGCATCATTTGTTGTCTCTGTCATCAATAAAGGGAGACAATTTATAAACGCAATAAAAGCCTCCACACATTCCACAATAAACTCATTCAGTGAACATTGAAGGAAGGCGATGATAATAGAATGGGCTTTCGAGGAACATTTCAAGACAGACCGGCCGGAATGGAGAACACTTAATGAGCACAAATAAGATAGTAAATATTTAAGCAGAAGGGTTCGGTTAAAAACGGATTTACTTTGAACATAAATCACGCTTACAGCGCACAGCAGAGCAATGAAACACTGTAATGATTGTCTCAGTTCGTAGTGACCCCAACATGAACAATTTGGTCAATTATGACTGGTTACTAGCGTTCATCTCATCAAGGAGAGCACTTGGTAGCATTTGGTACTTTCTTATAACCATTTTAAGGAGAGCACTTAGTAACATTTGGTACTTTCTTATAACCATTTTAAGGAGAGCACTTAGTAACATTTGGTACTTTCTTATAACCATTTTAAGGAGAGCACTTAGTAACATTTGGTACTTTCTTATAACCATTTTAAGGAGAGCACTTAGTAACATTTGGTACTTTCTTATAACCATTTTAAGGAGAGCACTTAGTAACATTTGGTACTTTCTTATAACCATTTTAAGGAGAGCACTTAGTAACATTTGGTACTTTCTTATAACCATTTTAAGGAGAGCACTTAGTAACATTTGGTACTTTCTTATAACCATTTTAAGGAGAGCACTTAGTAACATTTGGTACTTTCTTATAACCATTTTAAGGAGAGCACTTAGTAACAATTGGTACTTTCTTATAACCATTTTAAGGAGAGCACTTAGTAACATTTGGTACTTTCTTATAACCATTTCAAGGAGAGCACTTATTAACATTTGATTCTTTCCCTATAAGACCTGAAACCTAGCCTTAAGCTTACATGCACTTTTTTCTGTTAATGTCGCTTGCTTCGGACAATAACATTGACCACTTTACTCGAAGATGGCAGACATGAACTTCTTAGATAAGCTGAGGTCATTTCGCACTGCCTTTAACAGCCCCTCCCCACCAAACCCCCTTCCCAGTGCGAAATCGGCGCAAACTGCAAGTGATGATCTGAAGGCGGCACCCATCCAGAGAAACGCAGAAGTTGCGTAATTACTTCGACTGGTGGCATCCCAGAGTACAACCATAACAGGAAGTCTTGGTGCGGCATCCGACCTATATCAACTACTAATATTTGTAATGCATTTATTATAGAAAAACTAGATATGCAATTGAATTACACACACACACACACACACACACACACACACACACACACAATCACACACACACACACAATCAGATGGGTGTTTGTGTATGTGTGTGTGTGTGTGTGTGTGTGTGTGTGTGTGTGTGTGTGTGTGTGTGTGTGTGTGTGTGTGTGTGCTCCTGCTGCTTTAATTTTTGTTTTAGTTTTTGCATTCAAATAACTTTGCTTTAGCTTTTACATTCATAAAATATTATATTTATTATTTGTGTCAGTGTTAATTGTCCTTACATACATCAAAGCTGTGTCTGTGTTAATTGTCCTTACATACATCAAAGCTAAGATGTGTGTCTGTGTTAATTGTCCTTACATACATCAAAGCTAAGATGTGTCTGTGTTAATTGTCCTTATATACATCGAAGCTAAGATGTGTGTCTGTGTTAATTGTCCTTACATACATCAAAGCTAAGATGTATGTGCGAGATAAATGTAGTCCGTTTCGCTCATTTGAGCATGATAAATTAAATGGTTCCCCTTTCTCGCTGGTTCTTTGATAACGTTAAATATTTCAAAATAGTTGCGCACATTTGAAACAAATTAGTTTATGGAGTACATGGGAAAGCCTAATATAAACATGCAAACACTTATACACAAACATACAAGCATATACATAAGAATACACACAGACTCACACATATACATCTGTGACCACGACAAAGGGGTTCAAGTTCACTGAACGATAAGTATTTTACAGATTAAAGCCCTTGAACAATAGATCTTTTCATCTCGCGCTGGCTACGATGTTAAAGGTAAATAATATCTTTGGAAGCAGCTCATCTACCAAATCTCTAAACTTGTAACAAATGTTCTCCAGGGACCCCTTTCCCCGAGCAGGGCCGGCCAGTTTCAAGTGCTGTCATGACATTGGCCAATTTGCTTCGGATGTTTCCGCTCCCGTCGACTCCATCCATTCCTCTCAACAAGTTTGTTTTCTTACTGACACCTGACCTTTGTACTAAATATAGTGACTAATGAAATAATGTGGAAAAGATTAGAAACTTTTCCGAGACGTGAGTGGACGGGGAAATGGCAAAAGAAGGAGGGAAAATGCAGTGTCAGGATGCTATTGAAAACAGACTTGCTTGAGAGACCAAAACATCTCATGATTTGTGGAAGAAAGTTTTATTGTAAATAATGTTATCAAAGTCACGAGGCAAAACTTGCGCGCCACTCGAGGAAAGTGTGTTCTTGTTTTGGCAAAATGTTTGGGTATACAGGCTGTGAGGCAGAAAATAAAAAGTGCACGCTCCTTTGTTGCCCTAGCACGTAACAGCTCGTTCTTCGCCACAATCGCAGTAGGAGGTGGGGAGTGGGAGGACACTCAAATCCCATAATCCACTCAATCAAGCAGCATACGCACTCAAAGTATCCTTTGAAATAAAAGTTTATTATTGCCAAGCGTGACGAAAAGTAAAGTCTCGGGATTTTTAGTCCTGGGTACAGATTTCGTGATTAATTAAAACATTTCGGAAACAGTTGTTCTTGGCGTGTTTAGAAGTAAAGTCATTATGTAATTTGGCCACAACAGCAGCAATATATATAAAGGTAAATTATTCGCTTATTGCAATTATGCATTCTGTCAAAGTCATATTTAATGCAGTGTCGTTGTAAATTTGTCGCCGAATTCCGGGTTTTTACTTCCTTAAAGGACAAGCCATGACGCTGCACATTTATTTATCCTATTTCGTACGGACCGTCTCCATAGCATCGCGTGCACATTTATACATAAACAAGAAAGAGGTCAAGGAATGGGCGTACTGTCTATCTTAAGAGTTCAAGTAATGAGCGTACTGTCTATCTTAAGAGTTCAAGAAATGTGCGTACTGTCTATATTAAGAGTTCAAGAAATGGGCGTACTGTCTATATTAAGAGTTCAAGAAATGGGGGTACTATTTTAAGAGTTCAAGAAATGTGCGTACTGTCTATATTAAGAGTTCAAGAAATGGGCGTACTGTCTATATTAAGAGTTCAAGAAATGGGAATACTATTTTAAGAGTTCAAAAAATTGGCGTACTGTCTATATTAAGAGTTCAAGAAATGGGCGTACTGTCTATATTAAGAGTTCAAGAAATTGGCGTACTGTCTATATTAAGAGTGTCACAAGTCTGATAAAAATGTCCGACCTGATGACCCACTTGCCTTGTTTACTTCAAATTCGAATATTTGAAACCCTTGGCCCTTTGTTCAAAGCTTCCTTTTTCTAGGTGCTTCTAGAACAGGTCAAGATGTTATGTAACTTTAGGACCATTGTCCAGTTCTCGAACCAACCACATGCTTTGCGAACAGTCACGTGATACGCAATATACCTTTCTATATATGTACCCACACGCTTCCGCTCCCTCACTTCGAGCACATTTTAGCTAATTCCATCAGCTTACTCGGGTCGTGAGAGGCAGCCGGCGCCATAGAGAATCAAGGTACCCTTCGACTTCTCTCAAAGGTATCATTTTATTTAATAGTATTTGCCTATGTATTGTTTAAGTATGTATTTGTGCTATGTATTATATGATTTCCATATACACTTGAGCATGGTTCAGAGAAATAGCTGAAAACCTATATGTTACGGAATATAAATTTATTGTAACCATTTTTCCATTTCTGTACTTTAATTTATATTGTTTTAATTCACTAAGAGCCAGAATGCTGCGCTCGATATGAATTCTTCATGTAATTCAATTATTGCGTGTAATTTAAATTGTAAATTGTGAAGCGCTCTGTCGGCTTGAATTACCCCTTGTATGAACATTAATTTAACGTTGTATCTATTTTATTGCTTCATACGTCATGACTGTTAAATGGAACACATGTGAGACGATTATATTTTTCTAAAATCTAATTGTAAGCGACGCGAGGTCGAAACTCTTTGTTCAGCGCATTTAATTGAGCCATGCCTAGGTAGGACCTGTTAGGTTGAGAATTATATCCAAACACGTTGCATCCACAGGTCGGCTCATGGTTCATGTTTCACCATGCCTCACCTGCATTAGCTTATTGGTATAAGCGTGTCGAAATCCACTCTGAGGGCCATGCTGCAAAAATTCCAGTTCCTAGCCACTAACAAAGGGACATCATTCCTTATGCACCACGTGTGTCGTTAAAGGGGGACTGAGGGAACGAACCGGCATGACTGAGTGTTGAGACCAAGGATACAAGAATAGAGCTAAGTGCAAAATCAAGTGTACAGATCTCAAAGGAACACCTTCCGGGCAATTTAGATTGACAAAAATCAGGCATAGGCGCGTAAAGACAGAGTGAAGACTATTCGCGTTGCATTCGATTTATTGTTAATTTGTTAAACTTTATTAAATCTTATTTTTTTTGTTAATACCTCTTAGTAGTTGATTTCTATGCACAATAGACCAATTAGATTAATTCTTAGATTTGAATGGGGGCGGATGAGCAGAAAGATTGATGACGAGTGCATATTAATTTAGAGGGATTTAACTGTTTTCAAATCTAGCTAAAAGTTCGCAGTTTATTAGTCTGTAAATTTGTCGTCTGAACTACAAGACGCACTTTTAATTAGTCAGATAATAAATTGAGCAACCAGTCTGCGTAGAATATGAGAGGAAGAATTAATTATATTTAAAGTCTTTTAATTATTCTAAGCAGGGTCTTTAAATAAATACTGGAAACGTAACAAGTGTGGGTCGTCGCGGGATTGATATGTATTAAATTGTAACTTGTAACATTTTTATACATAGGGCGTATCATAACCTAGAAACGAACGAACGAACAGAATTGCCAATTGTTCTTTTGATTTTTGTATCACTGATTTTCTTTGCTTTTGTTGTGACATGTGCATGTATTCTTTTGCAGAGTAGCGTGCATGTTAGTTAATGTTGATATATTTAAGCGTAGTTAAATATGTCATGTTAGCTATTGAATGATTTATTTAGTATTGTGTTACTGAGTACTTCATTGTGAGGAGTCGAAGGTTATACCGCCAGCTAGGAGAGTTATCGGTAGTAACAGACTTCGGACTATTATATTTAGGGTGCTAGATATAATGTGTAATGTTGTATGGTAGGAGCCGTGACATTACGAAAGTCTTGGAACAGCGGACACTGTGACAAGCAGGTGAAACGTGTAAAGAGTTAACGCGTAATTTATTTCGGAAGGTGTTCTGAGTAAATTAAATAATTTTTGTAAGGTTGTAGCCTAAAAGTTATTTTCGGGATAAGCGGAGTTATCGCCGACGGTTAAAACACACAATTCACGAGATACATTCTTATTGTAGCCAGCGCGCTAAGACAGTAAAATGGATCGCAAACAGGTTATCGAAGACCTGAAAGAAACCGGTATCATGATAGGATATCAGGGTGACGAACTGACGAACTACGTCAAAACTGAGCTAGAGAAAGCGGAAAAGGAGAAAGAAAGAGAAAAGGAGAGAGTAGAAAAAGCGGACAAAGAAAGGCAAGAGATAGAAAGGGAAGAACGGTTAGCTGCCCGCGAAGCTAAGAAGTTAGAAGCTGATAGACTAGCCGAAGCTAAAAGGTTAGAAGCTGAAACTGAGGCTAAACGCATAGCAGCCAATGCAGACACGGAAGCCAAACGCATCGCCGCAGACGCGGAAATAAAACGGTTAGAATGGGAAGTAAAGAAACTAGAAGTTACCAATCCAAACCGTGACCGCAGAAGCAGTGGTGATTCGCGTTCTAGCGATGGAAATAATCACAGTAGAATTGAAAACATCATTCCAAAGATAAATATGGTCCCATTTGATGAGAACAAAGATCAAATAGACGCGTATTTAAAAACGTTTGAAAAGTTAGCCAGAGCAACAAACATTCCAGCGGAACATTGGGCGATAAATTTATCGGGATTATTGCAGGGCAGTGCGAAAAACGAGTTCAATAAGCTTAGCGATTCTGAGTCAGATAATTACGACACAGTCAAGGCCGCATTATTGAAACGTTACAAACTCACAGCAGATACATACCGACGTAAGTTTAAACAGGCCACTAAAGCCAGTTCAGAGACGCACGCACAGTACATACGACGCGTAGCTGACTTGTTCCAAAGATGGATAGATCTAGCCGAAACTCCACAGACGTACGCAGGTCTTAGGGATGAAATGGTAAAAGACCATATTCTCGGGTCATACAAATCAGATCTACTGATTCACTTAGCAATAAGGGAAAAATCTACGCTAGAGGAGATAGGCAACGCCGCCGATCGCTTTGATGACGCACATTCTCAATTCTCGAACGCACACGCGAACAACAAGTCTCGACCGAACGAACCGCAGACTCGAAAGGATAAGAAAAATGACGGGAAGGCACATAGTGAGCGTGATGATAAAACATCTAAACCCGACACTAAAAACAAGTCCGACAAACAGAAAGATAAAAAGAATCTTGCATGTTACACTTGTGGTGATAGTGGCCGTTTTTCACGAACATGTCCTGAAAAGAAAACAGCTAAAGTTTACGCAGTAGAAAGTCATACACCTAAAACAGAAAAGTCGAATCGAACACCAGTACAGGCAAACGGTCACGATACAATCGCTTTGCTTGATACAGGGTGTGAGCTAGACGCTATTGTAAATGCATCATTAGTTAACCGTACCGACTACACAGGGGAGACAATCTCTGTCACCTTTGCAAACGGCGAACAAGACATTTTACCAGTAGCTGAAGTCTCGATTGTTTCAGACTTTGTAGAAGGAACAGTCAAAGCGGCAGTTATGGAAAACTCACCGCATGACGTGATCCTTGGTTGCAAGTATGTTTTGCCGTGCAAAAAACAAACTTCAACCGAACCACCACTGGTTAACGCTGTAACCAGAGCAGCGAGTAGTAAAGACAAATCTGTAACTGCACCGATGTCTGCCGCACCAGCCGTAGATAAAGCAACAGTTAGCGAGATTAAAATATTACAAGCTGAGGACGAAACACTAGACAAGTTACGCAGACAAGCTGTACTTGTTAGTGACGTCAACACTGACGATTCGAATAAGAAAGCGTGCATTATTCTGAAAAAGGGTTTATTGTACCGCTATTCGAAAGTGGGAGACGAATTTCGGAAACAATTAGTCGTTCCACAAACCAAACGAAATGACGTATTACGATTAGGTCATGAGAGTCTTTTTGGTGCACACATGGGTGTACAAAAAACAACTAGTCGTATTACAAGTGAGTTTTATTGGCCGGACATCACTGCCGATATCCGTAGATTCGTGTTAAGTTGCGACACATGCCAGAGAACACAGTCTAAAAATTCAATCAGACCCGCACCGTTAGGAGAGCCTGAACTGATCAGTGAACCCTACAAGCGCGTAGCATTGGATTTGATTGGGCCTATAATACCCACATCAACGAGAGGTAATCGATACGTGCTGACCACTATTGATTACGCAACAAGATTCGCCGACGCAGTACCATTGAAAAATATTGATACTGAAACTGTCGCCGAAGCCCTTTTCGGTCTTTGGAGTCGTGTTGGAATTCCTACTGAAATTTTGACAGATCAGGGGAGTCAATTCATAGGCAACGTAATGAAGGAAGTAAATCGTTTACTTTCCATCAAACATCTTACTTGCACACCATACCACCCCCAGGCAAATGGTCTGATTGAAAAATACAATGGGACATTAAAAACAGCACTTAAAAAGCTCGCCACAGATAAACCGAAAGACTGGGACAGATACATCCCTGCCCTACTATTTGCATATAGGGAGGTGCCACAATCTTCCACCGGGTTTTCACCATTTGAGCTACTTTACGGACGTACTGTACGCGGACCGATGATGATTTTGAAGGCACTTTGGACTGATGAAAAGACAGATGACGAAGTTAAGACAACTTACACATACGTCACTGACTTAAGAAACCGTCTTGAAACTATAGGCAAGATAGCACGGGAAAACTTGACGATAGCTCAGTCTAGACAGGCAGAATATTACAATAAGCACACCAAACCTAGAGAATTTGAAGTTAATGACAAAGTGTTACTGTTGCTTCCTGAAGCACATAACAAACTTCAGATGAAATGGAAGGGGCCCTTTGTAGTTACCGCCAAGCTAGGGGGACTGAACTATAAGGTGCAGACAGGAAAGAGAGAGAAAATCTTTCATGTTAACCTACTCAAAAAGTACATAAGCCGTGAGGATCAAACCACTCAAGCTGATTTTGTCGTAGCGACGATAGTTACAGAAGACGAGGGGGATACTGATTGCGTCACTGGTACTTTACCAAACTGTCCTCTACAGACGGACGAAACTGTCAAAGACGTTAGGGTAAATGAAGCCTTGACAGAAAGACAGAAAAAAGAAGTGAATGAATTGCTTAATGAGTTCTCATCTACTCTGACAGACAAACCAGGGTTGACAGACTTAATAGAATTTTCACTGAAGCTGACTGACAACAAACCGATACGTTTGAAGCCGTATCCGTTGCCACACGCTAAGATAGATGACGTTAGACGTGAGATTAAGACTATGTTAGATCTAGGGGTCATAGAGAAGACTGACAGTGCCTACGGATCACCCATCGTGTTGATTAAAAAACGTGATAACTCGTTCCGTTTTTGCGTAGACTACCGCAAACTCAATCAAGTGACAGAGTTTTGTGCCGAACCTCTTCCTGATCCGGATCTCATCTTCACTAAGCTAGCTAACGCTCATTACTATACCAAAATAGATTTGTCACGCGGTTTTTGGCAAATCAAGGTCAAGGACACTGATCGACACATACTAGCTTTCACTACACCAGTAGGAAACTACACATGGAAAGTTATGCCTTTCGGAGTTTCAAACGCTCCAAGCATTTTTTCTAAAATGATGCGGTCATTGTTAGAACCACTGTACGGACGTGGAGTTGAGAACTTCATGGATGATTTAATTCTAGGCACCCAGACATGGGAGGAGCACTTGACACTCTTACGAGATGTGCTAGCCAGATTAAAGCAAGCCAACCTCACTGCCCGCCCTACGAAGTGTGAAATAGCACAATTCTCCTTAGACTTCTTGGGACACAAGTTGAGTCATGGAACTATGTCGCCAAGTGAAGCTAAGATAGCACAACTTAAGGACACTTCACAACCGCTAACAAAAACACAAGTTAGAAGTTTTCTTGGTCTTGCTAACTACTACAGAAAATTCGTACCAGATTTTAGTGCCATTGCATGTCCTCTGACTGACTTGACACGTAAGAATATGCCTACAAAAGTAGTGTGGACTGATGCATGCCAAAACGCTTTTGACACACTGAAATCTAGACTGACTTCAGATTTAGTTGTTAAACTGCCAGATCTGACAAAACCATTCTTGTTAAGGACTGATGCTAGCAACACAGGATTAGGAGCAGTGTTATTACAAGAACACAATGACACCAAACACCCAGTTGCATATGCAAGCCGTAAACTCACAACTACTGAACAGAAATATTCCACCAGTGAAAAGGAATGTCTTGCAATAGTTTGGGCCATAAAAAAGTTCGAAAACTATTTGTACGGAAAAACCTTTGTCATTGAGTGCGATCACCAGCCGTTGGCCTTTCTCGGACAGGCGCAATTTACGAACAGCCGTTTAATGCGTTGGTCTTTGTTTCTGACACAGTATGACGCAAATATTCATTACATCAAAGGGTCTTTGAATGTTGGCGCAGATTACATGAGTCGTGCTTGATGCCATCAAGTGCCGGTACTGATAGAATGTTGTTTAATCAATTAACTGAACCCTACGGATTCCTTCCTGTAAATATGAAATATAGTTGCACACTTTATTTCTAGGAATGTCGAAATTTTTTTTGTGTAAATTTTTCTTCATTGTGGACTTCTACATTTTATCATACATAATTTGTAGGAGGCATTTTATCTTTGGTAAGATAAACGCCTCAAAAGCAAGGGGGTGTCACAAGTCTGATAAAAATGTCCGACCTGATGACCCACTTGCCTTGTTTACTTCAAATTCGAATATTTGAAACCCTTGGCCCTTTGTTCAAAGCTTCCTTTTTCTAGGTGCTTCTAGAACAGGTCAAGATGTTATGTAACTTTAGGACCATTGTCCAGTTCTCGAACCAACCACATGCTTTGCGAACAGTCACGTGATACGCAATATACCTTTCTATATATGTACCCACACGCTTCCGCTCCCTCACTTCGAGCACATTTTAGCTAATTCCATCAGCTTACTCGGGTCGTGAGAGGCAGCCGGCGCCATAGAGAATCAAGGTACCCTTCGACTTCTCTCAAAGGTATCATTTTATTTAATAGTATTTGCCTATGTATTGTTTAAGTATGTATTTGTGCTATGTATTATATGATTTCCATATACACTTGAGCATGGTTCAGAGAAATAGCTGAAAACCTATATGTTACGGAATATAAATTTATTGTAACCATTTTTCCATTTCTGTACTTTAATTTATATTGTTTTAATTCACTAAGAGCCAGAATGCTGCGCTCGATATGAATTCTTCATGTAATTCAATTATTGCGTGTAATTTAAATTGTAAATTGTGAAGCGCTCTGTCGGCTTGAATTACCCCTTGTATGAACATTAATTTAACGTTGTATCTATTTTATTGCTTCATACGTCATGACTGTTAAATGGAACACATGTGAGACGATTATATTTTTCTAAAATCTAATTGTAAGCGACGCGAGGTCGAAACTCTTTGTTCAGCGCATTTAATTGAGCCATGCCTAGGTAGGACCTGTTAGGTTGAGAATTATATCCAAACACGTTGCATCCACAGGTCGGCTCATGGTTCATGTTTCACCATGCCTCACCTGCATTAGCTTATTGGTATAAGCGTGTCGAAATCCACTCTGAGGGCCATGCTGCAAAAATTCCAGTTCCTAGCCACTAACAAAGGGACATCATTCCTTATGCACCACGTGTGTCGTTAAAGGGGGACTGAGGGAACGAACCGGCATGACTGAGTGTTGAGACCAAGGATACAAGAATAGAGCTAAGTGCAAAATCAAGTGTACAGATCTCAAAGGAACACCTTCCGGGCAATTTAGATTGACAAAAATCAGGCATAGGCGCGTAAAGACAGAGTGAAGACTATTCGCGTTGCATTCGATTTATTGTTAATTTGTTAAACTTTATTAAATCTTATTTTTTTTGTTAATACCTCTTAGTAGTTGATTTCTATGCACAATAGACCAATTAGATTAATTCTTAGATTTGAATGGGGGCGGATGAGCAGAAAGATTGATGACGAGTGCATATTAATTTAGAGGGATTTAACTGTTTTCAAATCTAGCTAAAAGTTCGCAGTTTATTAGTCTGTAAATTTGTCGTCTGAACTACAAGACGCACTTTTAATTAGTCAGATAATAAATTGAGCAACCAGTCTGCGTAGAATATGAGAGGAAGAATTAATTATATTTAAAGTCTTTTAATTATTCTAAGCAGGGTCTTTAAATAAATACTGGAAACGTAACAAAGAGTTCTTTAATTTTTTCAAAAATCACCGTCTCCGCTCTTTGAATTTGAAAAGGCAACAAGCTGCCTTCATTCACGGTTGCGGTTCTTACTGTGTTGTTTCTGATTTTTAAGGTGCACTACTACAAGAAAGATTTGGTGTTCCACCACCACCATATTGTTAAAGTGTACAATTGAATGATCGTGTCGGGTTTTATCTCTGTTGATTTAAGGTGTTCTACTAAATAAACGTGTGACGCCAACGCCACCTAGTTAAAATGTACTATTGAATGAACGTGCCGGGTTTTATCTCTGTTAATTTAAGGTGTCCTACTGAATAAACGTGTTAGGGTTGTTTTCCCTGCAACTTTCAGGTGGTTTGATGAATAAACGCATCGGGGGGTGGGGGGGGTGTCCCTGTTATTTTAAGATGTATTACTGAATAAAAGGTTCGGTGTTTGAGTCTCCACAGCCCCTGTATTTTTTTCTTTTAATTTATCTTTTCAAGCGTTCTATAGAATGTGAGTTTGTTTCTGATTGTGTAATGGTTTATTTCTAGTATGCTAGTCTCTAGCTAGAAACACGTCCTGTTGCCTAGCTGTTGTCATTAGCGTGCTGTGCAACTGAAAAGTTGGATAATAAGAGTGATTCTGACACATCTGATTTGACATTGCATGCAGACAGCAGTTATAAACAAAAAGTGATCGGGACTTTGAGATATTCAAAGGAAATTGTAATATCTACCTCTCTATAACTTGACTTGTGTTTCCTTCTATGTGTTTCTACTTGATTTGTGTTTCCTTCTATGGATGGATGGATGGATGGATAGATAGATAGATAGATAGATGGATGGATAGATAGATAGATAGATGGATAGATAGATAGATGGAGGGATAGATAGATAGATAGATAGATAGATAGATAGATAAATAGATAGATAGATAGATAGAATAATAGATAGATAGATAGATAGATAGATAGATAGATAGATAGATAGATAGATAGATAGATAGATAGATAGATAGATAGATAGATAGATAGATAGATAGATAGATAGATAGATAGATAGATAGATAGATAGATAGACAGACAGACAGACAGGATCATGAAAGTTTCAAATGTTCAGCCCACTTTTACTTTTCTGAATGAAAATTATAAAAGTAGATTTTAAATATTACCAGCAAATATTAACAAAAGAAGAAATACGTTAATGAAATGTAAATGATATATAAATTACTAAAATAAATTTTGTACTATTCACCCCAACAAAACAAGAAAAAGAATATTAGTGTGGTTCACAATTCACTATTTAAAGCAAAGAAACTTAGAGTGGCTCACAGTTCACACTTTAAAGCTGAAAGAGAATTGGTGTGGCTCACATCTCTCCTTTTAAAGATAAAAGAGTATTTTGAAAACTGTCACAGTAGCTTGAAAGGGTGACTTTTACTTTTTTGCCTACTCCTGAAAAGAACTGTTACTATTTTCAGTGCATGAGGACTTTTTCATCATTATGAACTACAATCGCACGCAGTACACTATGTATAAATATTAGACTTTAGAGAATCAGAAATAATCAGTAATCTCAGACAATACGCTGATTACAGATATATTTTAAATATTTAGATTTAAATGTCATTTTCTACGCTCTATATGCTCCAAGTTAGAAAAGTAAATGAAACTTTCTGCGATTAAGATTGGAGGAATTGTAAACTTTGCCCGATATATTCTTTGATGGGCAATCAATAAGAACAGTTATCAAAGCAAAAGGGTATGGATCTTTAACGTATTAACGGAATTAGAATTGTGGTTGTTGAATGCACCATTTATGAACTTCTGGAATGGTAAAAATTGATTTAGAAAATCTATTAATAGTTTTCCACAGTTTGTAAAATAAATTTAGAAAATGGTATCGTTTGCTTTGGGGTTCTCTCTTTTTTTTTTTTTTTTTTTAGGGGTTGCTATGTTTTATTGTCTATATTTGTTGGTTTGCTGTTTTGTTCTTTTATTATTTGTTTGTCGATTTGTTTTCATTGTAATTCGCATATAAATAGTGTATTTTACAGTTTCCTTGCTTTCTGTAATCGTAATTCTCTTGCCGGGGTGGGGTGGGAGGTGCTCGGCTAGTGATTAAAATACTTCATTAAGAAAAGGTCTTCATAGATAAATTAAATTACTTCATTACGAAAAGGTCTTCATAGATAAATTAAAATACTTCATTACAAAAAGGTCTTCATAAATAAATTAAAATACTTCATTGAGAAAAGGTCTTCATAGATAAATTAAAATACTTCATTACGAAAAGGTCTTTGTGCAAAATCCGGACACTACGCACCATGCTATGTTTGTCTTGGGATTTCCATAAATAGCTGTTACCAGGAAACAGAGAATGGGGAGGGGGAAGGGAGAGAGAGAAGCTGGACTAAAAGCTACATACAACTTGAGTTCTGTAAGTTTGTGGGCTAACAAACAAAACAAAATCAATTGCGTAAACCGCCAAACAGCAGCTGAATGAGTAACTGTTGAATTGTTGAATGACACGAAAGAGAGAGAGAGAGAAGAAAATAAACTCCATATGTCTTTTGAAAGTTAAACAAGTCATTGGAAGAAAAAATTGCGAAGCACGCAGTGACTAATTAGATCTGTGTTATGCCCCTTTGTTGGAGCTGAAAACACTGGCACGGAGCTTGTTTCTGTTGTTTGCTTTCTGCAACATGTGTTGTTAATAACTGCACTCCCTTGCAACTGTCTTTCACTTTACTCTGGTGTTGAAAGGGGCTTCTCCTGTTACTTGTTAACTGAATTTAATGTAGTTTTATTTGGGTACAATTGAACGAAATTGAAGTAGGAAGATACAGTTCTCCAACTTCTCCCTGCACTTCCCTCCCACCCACCCACCCCCAGTTCAGGACCATTCCGTCTACTGTTGCTTTTTAATATGATTCGCAGTTTGGCAATGTTTATTTTATTTGTGTATATTTCATCACCTTCAGTTTTCTTATTTAAAGCATAAATTTTAATGGTTTCATTAATGTTTTCCTTCTTTCTTCTAATAAGCAATATTTGATTTAAATGGAAATTGCCTGATTTTTTCTCCCATATATATTTATTTTGTCATCTTTGTTTCGATTAAAGTTGTTTACTTTAAGTTCGTTGCTTTTACCTTTAAAATATAGTTTTTATAGGAAAAAATTATGGGGACTTGGGTAATTGCTCGACTGGAGCAGTTTATTGATGATCTGATTTACTCAACATTTCTTTTATAGGTTTCTTGCTCAGACTGAGTTTGAGTATGAGTTGAGTATGAGTTGAGTATGAGTGTTCAATGGTATGATGCTTCACGCTTACTTTACCTTCTTACCTCACGCTTTGGACGTACTTTTTACTTTCATCTTCATCGCTATTGGCGTACTCTTTTTCTCTCATCCTCATCACTATTGGCGTATTTTTTCTCTCGTCCTCAACACTATTGGCGTACTTGTTTCTCTCATCAAAATCACTATTGGCGTATTTCTTTCTCTCATCCTCATCACTAATGCGTACGTTTTTCTCTCGTCCTCATCATTATTGGCGTACTTTTTCTCTCTCGTCCTCATCACTAATGCGTACGTTTTTCTCTCGTCCTCATCACTATTGGCGTACTTTTCTCTCTCGTCCTCATTATTGGCGTACTTTTTCTCTCTCGTCCTCATCACTAATGCGTACGTTTTTCTCTCGTCCTCATCACTATTGGCGTACTTTTCTCTCTCGTCCTCATTATTGGCGTACTTTTTCTCTCTCCTCCTCATCACTATTGGCGTATTTTTTTGTCTCGTCCTCATTATTTAGCATCCTACCCATACAAATAGATGTGCACGTACACACTCACGCACACATCTACACAAACGCACACATACCTCGTTCCGCACACCAACAAAACAAAACATTTTTAAAACCAGACTTCATCGATTCTGAAATGTTTTAGCAAAGGAGTAATTAATTGCAAAAGACAAAACTGGAGACAGCGGCTGCCGGCACACATGGTGCAGTGTTGGGAGACCCAATCAGGATTGATAAGTATCTAACGGGCATCCACGCAGAATGTTTGATAAATAGTTGACTCCCAATCACGACGGCGTGCTGAGCCGGGCAAGGCCAAGACCTTGGGAAAGGAGGTCGGAAGAAGAGGTTAGGGAAGCGGGTGGCTTTTGCGGCAGAGTTAGCGTTCCTGGACTGACGCCTCTGTAACTGAGATGCTGACAGCTTGCGGCGTGTCGATGGTAGACAGGGGAGGCGACTGGACCGTAAAATACAGAGCCAGTCTCACTTACTGTAGCTAAGGAAAAGTAACAGTAATACTCTACGAGATTAGTGAGTTGTCAGAGAAGCTTTACGATGACGTCATTTACAACAAGCATGTACAATAACTACATTGTTTAATATAAAATGGTTCAGCCAATTAACTTTTAGCGTTTCATTAACACAAAGGCCTGCAGAAAGATTGAGTCATTAGACGAGCTCAGTTCTGGGTTGTTTACCTTAGAGGGAGTTATTTCCCCTCAGTGTATTCGAGATCCCGACCTCATCAGGTGGGGCGCTCAATATCGAACCCCGCTAACACCCACCCAACCACACAAAAATGGGGAGGGGGATAGGCGGGGGGGGGGAAGGGTATCATATACTTTTGCTCTCAGAAAAGTCAACAAAAGCCTGAATGAAGTAAATGTGGGGACAAGGCCAAAAGCTAATTTAACTCTTGGTGAAAAGTGCTTCTTTACTAAACTTAAAGGATGTAGTTTAGTCCAATTTTACTCGGCTTTAACACGTCCTAGTTTTTAAGAACCGTTCTTTTTATTTTTTTTATTAGTGTCTATTTTATTCAATTTTCTTAGAACCTAGTTTAAAGAAATTCTTTGATTAGAGTCTAGTTTTATTATATTTTAATGGATCTAGGTTTCAATAAATCTTTGTTTACAGCGTAGCCTTTCAAGCTGTTAATATGGCCTGATTTTAGCAAACTTTGAATATGGTGTATGTCAGTTTCAAGCTGTTAATATAAATATTATTAAAACTACATCCTTTAAGTTTTGAATTATAGACTCTAATGAAAGAGTTCTATAAACTATGGCATATTAAAGTGGAGTAATACTGGACCCTCATCAAAGAGTTATATAAAATAAGGCATATTAAAGTGGAGTAATACTGGACCCTCATCAAAGAGTTCTATAAACTATGACATATTAAAGTGGAGTAATACTGAACCCTCATCAAAGAGTTCTATAAACTATGACATATTTAAGTGGAGTAATACTGGACCCTCATCAAAGAGTTCTATAAACTATGGCATATTAAATTGGAGTAATACTGGACCCTCATCAAAGAGTTCTATAAACTGTGACATATTTAGTGGAGCAATACTAGACCTTCATCAAAGAGTTCTATAAACCATGGCATTTAAAGTGGAGTAATACTAGACCCTCATCAAAGAGTTCTATAAACTATGGCATATTAAATTGGAGTAATACTGGACCCTCATCAAAGAGTTCTATAAACTGTGACATATTTAGTGGAGCAATACTAGACCTTCATCAAAGAGTTCTATAAACTATGATATATTTAGTGGAGCAATACTAGACCCTTATCAAAAGTTCTAAAAATTAGGTCCTATTAAGTCAAGTAAAAATAAACTCTAATAAAAGAGTTCTTTAAACAAGAGCATCTTAAAATCGAATAAAATTAGACTATAATCAGAGAGGTCTTAAAAGTAGGTATATTAAAAATTACCGCTAAACAAGGAGCTCGTAAACAGGCCCTTTTAAGAGCTCTTGACTTAAAACATACCACTAAACAAAGATCTCGGTAAAACAAAGATATATTAGGAGCTTGTAAAATGAGGTCCTAAACAAAGAGCTTCTAAAACTGAACTCGTGAAACTAATATCTAGTAAGAGCTCATAAAGTTATCCAAGTTAGCAAGTGATCATATGGATCTAATATCTAATTAAGGGCTTGTAAATCTTATCCCTAGTAATAACTCATGAAATTATTACGAGCGCATAAAATTAGACCCCATTAAGGGCTCATAAAAGTAATCTAGTAGTAAGAGTTCGTAAATTGAATCCCTAGTAAGATTTCAACATTTAATCTTTGATAAGAGCTCGTAAATTTAGGGAGCTCTATTAAGAAATCGTAAAAGTAATTTCTAGCAAAGGCTCGCAAAACTACAGCTTTCTAAGAGCTGATATCGCTCTTTTCCACCGGCAAAGATTATGTTTGAAGTGAGTAATCTTTCGGCAATAAGCGCATAAATTTGCTTGCACAGGGTGTTTTATAGTCTGACTGCTATGTTGGACGAGACAGAGAGGAAACTTTGCAAAGCTAAAACAAATATTGTCGGCAAACTGTTTGTCTCGAGTTAAGACAACATGGTGCGGAGGTAACGATGATCACAACAGTTCGTACCATGTCTTCAGCATAGAGTCTAGACTAGATTTTATTGCTATTGTTGGTGACGTGTCTTTAGTATGGAGTCTAGACTAGATTTTATTGCTATTGTTGGTGACGTGTCTTTAGTTTGGAGTCTAGACTAGATTTTATTGCTATTGTTGGTGACGTGTCTTTAGTTTGGAGTCTAGACTAGATTTTATTGCTATTGTTGGTGACGTGTCTTTAGCATAGAGTCTAGACTAGATTTTATTGCTATTGTTGGTGACGTGTCTTCAGCATGGAGTCTAGACTAGATTTTATTGCTATTGTTGGTGACGTGTCTTTAGTATGGAGTCTAGACTAGATTTTATTGCTATTGTTGGTGACGTGTCTTTAGTATAGAGTCTAGACTAGATTTTATTGCTATTGTTGGTGACGTGAGGGGTTTCATGCGTTTTAACATAAAGATAATTTTTAAGGACTGATACGATGCAAGCATTAAAGACTGGTAATTTTAAATAAATATATTGTTGTGTAATATTTCAATGGTACTTTCATTGAGAGAATTAGTAGTAGTAGTAGTAGTAGTCAGCCTTTTTCCACGACTTCTGTTTGACTGTCGATTATGATCCAAGGTCTCGGAATCTTACCAAGATTCTGGGAGATCCAAGGTTTTACGGAGGATGTGGGCACTTCCGAATAGTGCTGCTTTGAGTAGTGGAGCGAGTCTGTGATTTCCAGGGAGTTTATTGAGATAGCTTTCCAATTTAGATGTTATGTTCCCAAGGCTCCTATCACTATAGGTATCACTTCTGCTTTTACATTCCACAGTCTCTGAAATTCTAATATGAGGTCTTGGTATTTTGTCTATTTTTTCTCTTTCTTTTGTTTTTATGTTTCTATCACTTGGAACAGAGACATCACTGATTGCTGCTGTTCTTTGTTGGACCTCTTGAGAACTACAATGCCTGGTCTTTGTACAGGAATCACTCGATCTGTTCTTATCTCGAAGTCCCACAGTATTTTGACTTCTTCTGTTTCGGTGACTGCTTCTGATCCATGCTCTTTCTGGGGATTTTACTCCATAGGACCCACATAGATTTCTATGTATGTGTTTTGCCACTTCGTTGTGTCTTTTGGTGTATTCTGTTTCAGAACTTGATATCCAGATAGTATGTGCTCTGTTGTTTCATCCATGGATTTGCCGTCTGCATTTGAAATTATTGGAGATTTTCATGATTTTGGTTTCATGAGATTTGGTGTTTAGCGTTTGATCTTGTGCAGCTGTTATGAGTGCTTCTGTTTCTGCTTTCAAACCTGCGTCTTTCAACCATCTGAATGTTGATTGTTTTGTCGATGTTTCATCAGTTGTCGTGCCTACTGGCCATGGAGACGTTTTGGCTCCAGGTATCTGCTATTGCCGGTTTCGTTGTTTTCTTCCATGTTTCTTTGTCTGTTTGATGGGGTTGGCAAAATCCACTCTTCTTTACTGCTTCTGTCGGTGGCTCGCCTTTGTTGTTATTCCAGATGTAGTCCGCAAGGCCTATAACTTTTCCTTCAATGACATCTTTGATTTTCTTGAGATACATAAAGCCTATTTACGTCTGCTTTGTGTTGTAAGGTTTTATGCACTGTGTGTAGTTTTCTTGTTTTCATTTATTTCATTTGTTGTCCAGTCTATGATACCTCTTGTTTAGCTGACTACAGGTCTGCGTATGCATTAAAGGCTTATACTTTGTTAGTCCCATTTAGCTTCGACTTCAGGACTTGTCTAACACGTATCTCATACTCTCTTAACTTTGGACTCTACTTCATTCTGCATGTTTTCTTGATATGGTATTTATATCCTTTTTCCATTGAAACATCGTTGATTTTTCCATTGTCGAATGGTAGGGCCGTCTGTTGTTTTGACCCTGTCTTTCTGGACGACAAATCTAGATTTCTGAAGGCCGAATTTCATGTTAATGTCTTCACTGCTGATCTTGACAGTATTCAACAGTGAAGTGACGTCACGTTCATTTTTTACCGTAGAGCTTGAACGTGTACGGTCAATGGCTGATACCATGTCCAGCTTTCATTTTGTTTTATGGATGGCTTGACTTGGATGATTTAGGCCATTGCAGTAATTTCCAGATAGTTGATAGACATGTGACTGTGCCATAGTTGTTTGGTTTTGTGCCTTTCTCTGGTTCTTTCATAATCAGACTTGTTTTTTTCCTTTTACCATCCATGTTGGCAGAGTTTCTGATTTGTTTAATGTTGTTTAAAAATAATAATAATTTTAAGTCACTTGCATTTATTACATAAATAAAAGAATGCTACAATCTGAGTCACAGGTGAAATAAATAAGCACAAGGACATTTTTTTGTCACAAAATTCACACTACTTGTCTTTATTGTCTATCGTCTATCATTAATTAATTAAATTGCACAGACAGAGTATATATTCTGAAGGATTAGTCACTGTTTATAAATACAGTAAATTATTCTACGAAAAAGAACTGGCAATAATGGTTTAATGAATTAAACAGCAATAAGATCAAAGTCATCAAATTGTTTGTATTCTACAGTTTTAAAATCTGGTCCCTATCCAGTACTAAATAAAAATTGTTTTTCTGTGCAGAATCACAATATCATGCCATATTACTGTCATCAGGGGCCATCATCTGGATGCAAATGCATGACCTGAGAGCAAAGACCTTTTGAACAAAAGCTCAGTAGTGACAGAATAAAACACAGCGGAGATTTCCCCTTAAGTGACATAACTTGTAGAAAGCCTTCCGGTCTCGCGAATATGTGTATTTTGAGGGAAACAACCACAATGGAACCGAAGAATGTCTATTTTAATTATTTATCTTTGAAAATATGATCACTGGCTTACTGCACTGCAAATTACAAATAAAGATCATTTGGTCTTTAAAGAGTATCCTTAAAATGTTACTTTTCCTGTATTGTTAACAACTTTAAGTGATGGTAAGGTGGCAACTGGTTCCTAGATATGGCAACAGATAAATACAATGCATTAAGTTAATGAAGAATCTTCATGTCATAGTTATATAGGGATGCCCAATACACAAACACGACTCTGCTTGGCGATTAGACGGGTGAAACATCTGGTGTAGGACTCCATATGGCAGACAGATTACGCAAGAAGATGGATCGATTTCCCAAGATGGCGGACAGGTTCCCCAAGATGATGGGTAGATTTTCCAAGATGGTGGCGAGATTTCCGAAGATGATGGATAGATATCTCAAGATGGCGAAGAAGTTCCTCAAGATGATGGATGGATATCCCAAGATGGCAGAAAATATATTAAGATTGCAGATGACTCATTGGTGGTTGAACTCTTAGTAATTAGTATCAGTAGTAAAGATAGCCGGAAATCAGACAAACAACAAGGAGCAGTAGTACGATAGCCAGGAGTCAGACTAATGGTAGCAGGATTCAGTGGTAAGATAGCTAGGAGTCAGACTAATAACAACTAGGTTCAGTAGTACGATAGCCAGGAGTCAGACTAATAGTAGCAGGATTCAGGGATAAGATAGCCAGGAGTCAGACTAATAGTAGCAGGATTCAGTGGTAAGATAGCTAGGAGTCAGACTAATAGTAGCAGGATTCAGGGGTAAGATAGCCAGGAGACAGATTAATAGTAGCAGGATTCAGGGGTAAGATAGCCAGGAGTCAGACTAATAGTAGCAGGATTCAGGGGTAAGATAGCCAGGAGTCAGACTAATAGTAGCAGGATTCAGTGGTAAGATAGCCAGGAGTCCAGACTAATAGCAGCAGGATTCAGTGGTAAGATAGCTATGAGTCCAGACTAGTAGCATGTAGGTTCAGTAGTAAGATAGCCAGAAAGCAGATTAATATTAATACTATTAATGCTATCTAAATCTAGCATCTTGACAGTCAGACTCCCTCGAGTCATTCAGTTCAAGAGGTGGCGGGATAATGTAAACTTATGCATAGCACATGCTTTTACCGGGTCGCAACGTTTCCACTGATATAAATGGACATTACTGCTGCTTGATAGCATCATGTTATTTCTCATAGTCCCTGACACTAAAACATCGCTCTTTAGAGTCCTTTACAAGTTTTATTTAAGCTTTGCTATTCATTGCGTGACCATTATCTTCTACGTGAAGAAATAGTATTACTATAAGCACAATATGTGTGTGGGGGAAGAGGCATCAGATTTTTCTTCGAAAATTGCCTTTTAGGTCAGTTACCGTTGCAAGTGTTTTCAATCTAGTTGATCTGCATACACTCCGCTTGATGTGTTGAAAAGATATGTTCTCTCATACAATTGTACTGTGGTATCAGTTGAACTTTTTCATCCACATGAGACATTGGCTTCACTCGTCTTCCTGTCTTGGTGTTGTGACAGAGCAAAAGATGCCTGCACATATTTATGAAATAATTATCTTCTTTATGCTGTTAATATTTATGTCTCATGTCCATATCAGGGTTGCAGTGATCAACTGCACTCTACTTGACCTACGTCCATACCAGGGTTGCTGGACATTGGTTACGTGAATCTCCATTTCATATGGCAGAAGTTTGGTCCGGCTTTGGTCTTGAGAGATTTCCAACAAAATTCTTCAAACAGTTCCGGTAGCATGCCTAGAGGTGCAGTTAGACACGTTATCCAAAGCAGGCAAAGTAAGCCTTTGGCACCAGCGACAGGTTGTCATAAGAAGGTCATATAAAGTTAACTATTGTTCCCTTCATTCCTACTCTGATTTGTGATGAGAAATAGACTCACATTTTAATTATTGATTACCAACTTGACTATTAGTAGACAGGTGAGATCCTAGTCTTCTGCTCTGAAAGAGTGAGACTCTAGTGTACTGCTCTAGAACATTAGTAGACAGGTGAGATCCTAGTCTTCTGCTCTGAAAGAGTGAGACTCTAGTGTACTGCTCTAGAACATTAGTAGACAGGTGAGATCCTGATCTTCTGCTCTTAACAAGTGAGACTCTAGTGTACTGCTCTAGAACATTAGTAGACAGGTGAGATCCTAATCTTCTGCTCTGAAAGAGTGAGATTCTAGTGTACTGCTCTAGAACAGTGTGCTTCACAGGTGAGGTTGTAAGAGTGAGACTCTAGTGTACTGCTCTAGAACAGTGTGCTTCACAGGTGAGGTTGTAAGAGTGAGATTCTAGTGTACTGCTCTAGAACAGTGTGCTTCACAGGTGAGGTTGTAAGAGTGAGATTCTAGTGTACTGCTCTAGAACAGTGTGCTTCACAGGTGAGGTTGTAAGAGTGAGATTCTAGTGTACTGCTCTAGAACAGTGTGCTTCACAGGTGAGGTTGTAAGAGTGAGATTCTAGTGTACTGTTCTAGAACAGTGTGCTTCACAGGTGAGGTTGTAAGAGTGAGATTCTAGTGTACTGTTCTAGAACAGTGTGCTTCACAGGTGAGGTTGTAAGAGTGAGATTCTAGTGTATTGCTCTAGAACAGTGTGCTTCACAGGTGAGGTTGTAAGAGTGAGATTCTAGTGTACTGTTCTAGAACAGTGTGCTTCACAGGTGAGGTTGTAAGAGTGAGATTCTAGTGTACTGCTCTAGAACAGTGTGCTTCACAGGTGAGGTTGTAAGAGTGAGATTCTAGTGTACTGTTCTAGAACAGTGTGCTTCACAGGTGAGGTTGTAAGAGTGAGATTCTAGTGTACTGCTCTAGAACAGTGTGCTTCACAGGTGAGGTTGTAAGAGTGAGATTCTAGTGTACTGCTCTAGAACAGTGTGCTTCACAGGTGAGGTTGTAAGAGTGAGATTCTAGTGTACTGCTCTAGAACAGTGTGCTTCACAGGTGAGGTTGTAAGAGGCACCGTAGGCGACGACAGCAACTTGCCATTGTTTCGCAGAAAGAAGTTCCTGATCGGCGTTTTCTTTTTTTTCTCCTCTCTCTTTTTTTCTTCCTGCTAGTCGCGCACGACTCGCTCACAAAGGGAGACACGAACTCAAATGAAGTCCTGTCAGCCTCATAGATTAATCTGTCTTCAGGACCCGCTACCATTTGCACGTGTTCTTTGGAATAATGTCAATAAAGTATTTCAGAGTGTGAGCGCACGTGAGTGCGTGAGTGTGCAGTAGTCCTAGTCGAAGATACAAGTACAGATTGTACATGCCGAAAAATTTCTGGTTGGATTTGTGTGTGCGTGTGTGTGTGTGTGTGTGTGTGTGTGTGTGTGTGTGTGTGTGTGTGTGTGTGTGTGTGTGAGAGAGAGAGAGAGAGAGATCTAGTCTACGGTATGAGCACAGATGATACATGCCGAAAGTTTCCGGTTGACTGTGTGTGTGTGTGTGAGAGAGAGAGAGAAAGAGAGAGAGAGAGAGATCTAGTGTACGGTATGAGCACAGATGATATATGCCGAAAGTTTCCGGTTGGTTGTGTGTGTGTGTGTGTGTGTGTGTGTGTGTGTGTGTGTGTGTGTGTGTGTGTGTGAGAGAGAGAGAGAGAGAGAGAGTCTATGGAATGCGTACAGATGGTACATACCGAAAGTTTCTGACTAGCTGTGGATGTGATAGGCATAATTGTGCTGATTCTGCTGGGCGATTACATTTGGTTGCTTGTACGTTTGTGTGGATGTATATTTGTGTGTGCGTGTAATATCTGTCTCTGTGTGCATGCGAGTGAGTGCGTGTGCTGTCCACGTCTCGTAGTCTGTATGTGTGGTGTGTGCATGCGTGTGAGTGCGTGTGCTGTCCACGTCTCGTAGGCTGTGCTTGTGTGGATTTGGGATCCTTTCTCGATGTGGCTTTCTTTGAATACTAATCACCTTACTCTTGAGTGTGCGGGCTAGTGCTATTCTACATGTAGAGTTGTCTGCACTTTAAAAAACCGACTAGCGGCTTAATCGGCATTTATATTGTCAGTAAATCATACAGCAATATTTGATTGCTTTTGTGCGAGAGAAGGAGAGAAAGAAAATGAGGAAGAGAAAAGAGCGAGGGACAGAAAGAAAGAGGAAAGAGCGAGGGAAAGAAAAGAGCGGGGAGAGAAAAGACAGAAAGAGAGACACTGATTACATTAATTTGTTCGCTTTGCAGAATTGTAAATTATGTCATCCGAGACAGCCTTCCAATTAGAAACACAACTTCAAAGACGATTATACATTTTTCACAAAGGTATTGTATAAGGAAAAAATAATATTAAAGCTTTTTCATTATTACTCTCATAATAAACGGTCGATTGTCTTTTGGCAGTCGCGCTGCAGAACGCAGGGGAAGCTATTTGAATTTTCTGTCAAAGATCCCGGTGTTCTTTATGAATGTTACCTATTAAAAAAAGAGTTTGATGCCGTCATTTGCTGCAAATCTTCAGATCTGTCAAGCAACGCTGTTTAACAGTGGAACCATCTGAACGAGTGGGTGGGAGTGAACAAAGTCGCAATTGTGACCGTTGCCAGTCTCAATGAAATGTTGCTAGTTGTTCTCGTGACGAAAGGATAGTGTGGATAGTGGATTGGTGGGGTATATTCTCTTTTCTGGTCCCCCATATTTCTTTTTAAATTGCTCGTCATTTAGAGAAGGTTTGACAGGTCCATAAAGCATGTAAGCTGTTACGGACGACTGCTCGCCTACCGATGCACAAGTTATATTCGATGCGTGATGGGTACATTTTCTGTTTCAGAAACTGATCAGCTGAAGAAAAATCACCAGCTTTCTGTCTGTCAGATCTGCAACATTGGTACGTCCAAGATCCCTTTATATCCATCCTATTATTTCACAGAACATCTCCGTCCCCTGTGTACAAGGTACTCTCACCTTTCCTTGTATAACGTCCCATTATGTAATCTCACTAGACGTTTTCCATTAGAATAACTGTCCCATCTTGTTACCTCATCTTTCCCTGTGTTTAACGTCCCATCATATAATCTCACTAGACGTTTTCCATTAGAATAACTGTCCCATCTTGTTACCTCATCTTTCCCTGTGTTTAACGTCCCATCATATAATCTCACTAGACGTTTTCCATTAGAATAACTGTCCCATCTTGTTACCTCATCTTTCCCTGTGTATAACGTCCCATCATGTAATCTCACTAGATGTTTTCCATTAGAATAACTGTCCCATCTTGTTACCTCATCTTTCCCTGTGTATAATGTCCCATGATGTTACCGCACTAGATGTTTCTTTCCCTTTAACTTAACTGTCCCAACTGATTGCTTCACCTTCCCTGCTGATTAGCATATCATCTAATCTCACTAGTTGTTTCTTTCCGTTTGATCTAACTGTACCATCACGTAAACTCAGTGTACATTTCTTTCCCATGTGTATAACTATTTCATCACTGTATCTCATCAGACTTTTCTTTGCCTTTGTCCCATCTTGTTATCTGGTTGTATGCCTCTTCAAAATGAAATAAAAATAGAGTAAGCTAAAGAGACTAACAGAATGGAATAAAATTTTTAATACAAATATTAAAAAGTAATAATTCAATTGAGTTGAAACAGAAATAACGTATTTTAAATAGTAATACCTGATTAAATTTTATAAATAATATAGCAAAATAAAGACTAACGGAACAATATATTAATTATTTAGTTTAATTATTACCAAAAGGCAAATAGAAAGCACACAAAATAGTCTGTTTTAAATAATAATTTATTAAAATTTAAAATAAATAAATTAGTCAGAATAAAGACAATCAGAATATATTTATTTAGTTTAATTATTACCAGAAGGCATTAGAGCGCAAAATAAAATAGAAATATTATTGAATTGTAAGGCAACTGCATAGGGAACTCTGTTGCTGCCAATTAAACGTATAGGTAAAGGTTCTAGTCTCGTAAGCATAAGGTGATGGGTTCGGGTCCAGCCCGGCCATCGGAATTTTTATTTGATCAATCCTCCCTTACTCCCTGACTCCAGTCCATTTACTTGGTCAGTCCTCACCCATGGCTTGTCAGCGTCGATAACTTTGTGGATGAAAGAATTATCCGGGTACTACGTCGCAATCATTTTCTATTTGTACTTGGCATGATGCTCTGACAACAGAATTTTGCCATTGCTGACTGAAGAATTGCACGGCCTTTGTGTGACGTAAATAACACGACTCGCTACGCACGGCCTTTGCGTGACGTCAATATCACGACTTGCTACGCACGGCCTTTGTGTGACGTCAATATCACGACCCTGTTACGCGCGGCCTTTGTATGACGTCAATAGCATGACTCGCTATGCACGGCCTTTGTGTGACGTCACTAGTATGATTCGCTCCGCACGGCCATTGTGTGACGTCAATAGCACGACCTCGTTACGCACGGCCTTTGTGTGAGGTCAATAGCATGACTCGCTACGCACAGTGCTGATAGTATGACTTGGGCTATTAGTTTCAGGTCGATCGCACCCACAATTGTGGTACCCCCCCATAGCTTCCTTTGATTAAAACTTCTATGATTTTATATAAATTATTTAACTTTTCATGTTTAAAAAACAACCCTTGTTTACTTACCAAGCTACAATTGCAGTTAGTAGTACATAGTAGCCGCAGCAGTAGTAATGGATGACGTATAATGTGATAATTACTTTTTTACAATTTGTTTTTAATTGAATAATAATTATATGCAATTAGCAGCTTACATCACACAAGAGTAAGCTCTGAATTATGGGAAACAAACAAACCGAGCCTTAGTAATGTTGCAAACAGACGCAGCCTTAGTAATGTTGCAAACAAACGCAGCCTTAGTAATGTTGCAAACAAACGCAGCCTTAGTAATGTTGCAAACAAACGCAGCTTTAGTAATGTTGCAAACAAACGCAGAGAGAAAAAACTAAGTCCCGAGTGCATACTGGTGGAGCGTGTTGAACAATTGTCGTCCGTGTTAACAAGAGCGACGTGTTGCAAAAGACACCCCGTGATACCACTGTACCCGGGTTCCACCTCGACATCATCTCGTCAGCTCCATGTTGACTGCCACCTTCTCCAGGAAATTGCTCTCCACAGCAATGTAATTTGAATGGGCATTGAAGATCTTGCAGAACGCAGCAAGAAGGAAGTCAGTGAGAGTGTACAAGAATAGGGTGGATCGGTTTCTAGGGGCGGGTGGCAAGTAAAATATCAATACACATTGAACGGTTTTGTACTGGTCGGACACAGCGAGAAAAGATATAATCGCGTATGCCGAGAGTGAATGTTATTAACAATTTTAAAGACTTTATTTTGTATTATATTTCTGTAATACAATTAATGTCGTTTTAATTACAACTCTGCCCCTAGTTCAACAACCTACACAGTAAATGGTGGGTGTTTTGTTCATGAGTGAACATGTCCACTAGGACACTTCTCAGCTTACAAACTTATCTGGCAGAAATTGATGTTTTCTGTTAAACTTTGTTACACAAAGATTTCTGCCACACTGGACGCAAGTGAGGTCTCAGTTAAACCATCGCCCTTGTTCATTTTGAATCCTCGTAAGATAATTGTTTATTTCATCTTTCGAGTACCGAATATCACCACGAGTTTGAGAAGTCTGGTTCCCCATTTCAAAGTCTTGAACAATACAACCAGTATAAGAAAGCATGTACAGAACAAGGAGTGTGAGGAAATAGTTTGACTTCAGCACATTTTGCGTGTTGTTTACTCTTATCGTAGCTTTTCTGAAATCAAACTTAGCTACAGATATTCACTTCATGAAAGGAAGCCCCACTGGTTGTGGCCATCTAGTTCTAGTGTCCGCCTGAAGAAAGAATTTGTCTTTTGTTTTGATTGCTTTCAATGTAATGGTTTCATTTTGGGTGATAGTTATAATATTGTATAAATTCTGTGCATTTGAGTAGTTTAAAATAGGAGTATGTTTGTGTTATTTATTGTATGTTTAACATTTATTGACATTATAATTTGATATAATTTATTTTTCTTACATCATAATGTTAGTGAAATGATTAAAACACTTCAGCACTCATAAATGACTAATTCTATTTATGCTGGCAGCCTAATGAGAGTGACTGTCTTTGATTCAGACATTGTTATGTATAAAGCGTGCAATTTGCATTAATCACTATTAGAATAATTGCCCTTCTTTTATTAAAGGTAATAGTAACGAACCTACAATCTTTGTTCAGTGCCAGACAACAGCATGTATAGAATTGTGATGGAAATTTGTGAAGCCATCTACAGAAAAGAGAAACCTTCAAACCAAAACTGATATTTTAAAACAAATTAATTACATGTATACCTTTATAACATATAATTAATTGATTTGCCATGTAAAGGTTCAATATTTTTTAAATACTTCTTAAATTTGTAAGAGGTTAATTTCTTGGCACATGTGCGGAAATAGAAGGACTTTTCGTTGTTGTAAGTTACATTGGTAGAATTTTATTATCCCGTGCTTGCAGTAAACCTAATAATTGTCTTATGACACTGTTTCAATGTTGTGCTTGAAAGCCATGTCTTGTTTATTTCAGACAATGAATGCTCTTCTTTAGGATGCTCACGACTTTTTGCTCCTAGACTCCTGGACGCAATACCCACCTTGACCTTGATGAAATGCTAGCTTTAAAAAAAAATTCTCCAGTCTTCAGTTAGCAACGAAATGGCATAGCACGAGAAAACTAGTTTTTAGTTCTAATGATTTTGTGACGAGATGGGGCCTTAAGGCTGTGATGTATTGTGACTATTGGTAAATTTTTAATGTGATTTCATAGACTAATTTTCACAATTAGTTATAATGATTTTCAAGATTTTGTGACGAGAGATGGGGCCGTCAGGGTTGTGCTGTAATGTGACTATTGGTGAATCTTTACGTGATTTTATTGACTAATTTTCACAATTAGTTAAACTGAGTTTGTGACGAGAGATTGGGCCGTCGGGGTTGTGATGTATTTTGAATATTGGTGCATCTTTATGTGACTTCGCCGTGACGTAAATGAATATTAGAGTAGTCTTTTTTGTAATATAGTTTCCTTGTCATTGGTATTTTCTCGACCGATACCCTTCACCGCACCCACCCCGAACTCATTAGTGATCAATGACTGTAAACGCTTGGAGCACTTGATGAACGAGAACATACAAATACCCATTATTATTAACGTCATTCGTATTGAGGTTATTAATGTTGTTGTCATTATTACTGTTCTTGTCGTGAATAAAATCTCACATATTTCCTCTTTTGATTTACTTTGTTATTTATTTTTTTTAAATTACCATGGTGATTACTTACCATGGTTACAAACGCTCCGACGAAAACATTGATCACCTGCACACCTACACCGCAGAACAGTCAGCCTGTAACCAGACAGCGCTGCTTTTCACCTGGTCCATCAGGGCCCCACTGCGGCAGCCCCATAAAAACGGACAAGCGGTCGAGACGAGAGAAGCTGATTGGTGTCAAAGACTGTCGTGAGCCGATGAAACCCACGACACCGCAGAACAGTCAGCCTGTAACCAGACAGCGCTGCTTTTCACCTGGTCCATCAGGGCCCCACTGCGGCAGCCCCATAAAAACGGACAAGCGGTCGAGACGAGAGAAGCTGATTGGTGTCAAAGACTGTCGTGAGCCGATGAAACCCACGACCCCGCACGAATTTTGTGACACTCCATTTCCGTTTGGAAACGCTCCACAGACCGTCTACGCAGCGGCGGCGGCAATAGAGGTGGGCAGGATCAGACGAAGGATGTGGCGACAAATAAAATCCTAATTCATCGCTTGTTTCCCCCCTTCAAAAGAAAAAGCCCGTTTTAAAAAAAAAATCCCATTAAATGTCGCGTCTTAATAAAACACGGAGAGGCGCTTGCTACCGAACCAGATCGATGTATTCCACCCGGACACCTTCGGACGGTTGCACGGACGAGAAGATGAATTACAGTTAGCGCTAAATGTGCGGATTGAGATCTAAATTTGCAAATAGATGATAAAGACGATGCATGGAAAAAAATCGATGCCTCCCAGCCAGAAAGCTTTGATGACGGTGACAACAAGATGGATTTGTTATCAGAGCTCCAGTCGATAGCTGGCAAAACCTGAAGCCCAGCGCCTCGCAAAGACAAATAGATTCCTAACCAGGAGAAAATGGAGAGAAGCCACCAACAGGATAAAAAGGAATGGATTTCATTGTGATGTCAACGAAAACGCAAACAGAGAATCAATTTTAGGAAGAAAACTCATTTTCCACTCGCCAAGTCGCCTGGACGCTAATGCCACGAAGGTATCTGGAAGACCGCGTGATATATTGTCCGTTGATTTTTACCGTGTCTTTGCCGAGTTGCGCACCCGACTGCACAAGAGCAGGGCAAATGGAACTAATGAGTAGAGATGCAAAGAGAAATCCTCGGGGGATTTGAAGTTTGCGTGTCACTCTGTGGGCAACGTGGGCAGAATGTTGCGAAACGAGGTGGAACAGGAGTCGGACCAGCCAACAGAACAAGACAGAATGGTTTATTTAATCAAAAGCAACTTGATCAACTTACGGAGAGTTGCAAAGAGTTCCAATAAACGCCGTCAAATAAATCTAGAAGAAAGGGAAATGAAAAAGCTTCGATCAAAGTGTGGGTCTTATTAAGGAGAGGGTTGGGGGGTCGGAGTGGAGGAGGGGGGAAAGACTTATGGGGTTGAGTTTATGAGCTATTGTGAACATCATTACAGTTATTAACTGAAACCGCTTTTACCTAGTGAACTAATTTCACCTTTTCTTTTCAAGAGCTTAGGGCAGACTGTAAACTTAGTGGAAAGCTGGTCCTCTGGTTTGCGTTAAACAGGTTTAAGCACGAGTAGAGATAAGCACAATTGAAAAAAAGTAATAAAAGTGTACAGATACGCACAACTGAAAAAAGTAAGTAATAAAAGTGTACAGATACGTACAACTGAAAAAATAAGTAATAAAAGTGTACAGATACGCACAAGTGAAAAAAGTAAGTAATAAAAGTGTAGAGATCTAAGGGAAGTTTCATATCTTTATGCAATTTCAGGTGAATGTGAACATCATGATGATCAGGTGAATGTGAACATCATGATGATCAGGTGAATGTGAACATCGTGTCCATCGGGTGAAAATGATGCGGATGTTTAAGGTGGTGATGTTGGGGAGGAGGAGTTATTATCAAAAAAACATATACAATACTAATTCAAGGCAGACATCCTAACTTACAAAAGAAAAATAAAGAAATAACAAAGCAACAGTAAAGGAAACAAAATAAAATTTTAAATGTTAAACAAAACACAGCACAAGAAAAAAACAAAACAAAAGAAGAGCAGGCAACAAAATAATAAAGGCGCTGAAAAAAGAAAGGGAAAGAAAATAAAACTGAAGGAAAGAAAATAAACAGAGCAAAAAAACATGAAAGAATTAAAGGACAGAGAAGACAGAGAGTAATAAACGGTATGGAGAAGAAAGAAATACACAGAAAAGAAAGAAAGAAAGAAAGAAAGAAAGAAAGAAAGAAAGAAAGAAGAGATCGGGAAAATTATTTTAAAAAATTAAAAAAGAGAGAGAAAGAAATAAAAGAAAACAGAATTAAAAAGGTAAAAATAAAAAAAGATAAAAAGTAAATTAAAAGAAAAGAAGAATAAATCACGAAGAACAAGAAAACTAAATCGCAACTCAAACAAGCAAATCAGCACAAAAGTCAGGGTACTTAAGTTTAACATTTTTTCCTGATACAGTCAAACTAAAACGAAGAATATTAACTCTTTCTATTCCAGCATCCATAATGACCCGTGCCTTTGATTAAAACCGTGAATAATTACAAGAAGGAACAAAGAAACCTATTCATTAAAAACATAATAATAATGATAAAATTTGCTAGTATTTATTAGAAGTCTAGTGGAGTCTTTTGCCCAGTCTCTATCTCGTAGAAGTTCTAAATCCGACCCTTCCCGTAAGGGTGATATAAAAACCGATCTCTACCTGGTAGAATACGTACCAAACCCAGCCTCCACATTTTAGAATATCTACTACTCGTAGAATGTTAAAAGCACAGTCTATGTCCCGTATAACACAATCAACATAGAGCCAATACAATGTTATAAACCAGTCTATGTCCCGTATAACACAATTAACATAGAGCCAATACAATGTTATAAACCAGTCTATGACCTGTGTAATAAAGTACACAATTAACATAGAGCCAATAAAATGTTATAAACCAGCCTATGACCCGTATAATAAAGTATAAAATCAACATAGAGCCAATAAAATATATTATAAACCAGTCTACGAGCCGTGTAATAAAGTACAAAATAAATATAGAACCCATACATTAACAGATCGAGTCGATAACCGCGTACAATAAGTTACAAACGCGGCCCAGAACTTCTACAATGACAGAAAACCAGCCCTTGAACCACAAAATAAATTGGCGTACATGCTGTATTAGATTTGAAAGGAGATGAACTCCCAGGGCATAAAATGCCTGGCTTTTCAATGCAATCGCATATTGACTACAAGGACACACGCTGATGAGACTTACAGAAGACTAATAACTGTGATTTGGGGTAGAAAAAGATATGCATTAATAGACTGAATTACTCCCTGAGCGACAATTTGATTAAGAGATTGATTGACAGAAATGATGATTGACATGGGGGGATTGAAAGATTGAAACACCAGCAAAGTAAACGAAATAAATCAAATTACAATTCCTGTATACACTTTGCCTCGAATTCTCCAAACTGACTAGAGCAAATAAACACTGTGTCTAAGGGGGGTGGGGTGGGGTGGGGTTGTAAGCACACAAAACGGTTACACTGGCTGGCTGGTGAACAAGGGTCAGCAAAAAAGAAAAGGTACAATTCGCGCTTTAGAAAAGTAGCCATGCAAAGCTCAATTTTAGGCTAGACTACCGCCAACTTGAGTTATTCACAAGGTAGTTGTTTGGGGTGGTTGCTTTCTTTCCCCTCTGCCCAATAACTCAAGTTGTTGAACAGGGCCGTCCACGTGTCGACCGTAAATCTTGTTTTGGTAGCAATAAATCGACAGCTTGAAAGTGAGTGTTAGTGCAACAGTGATAGAGAGCTGTTCTGGTGCAGTTTGATTTCTCACAAAGGTCTATTATGCTTCATAAACTTCTCATAAAAGAACTGCAGTTTGCAATGAAGAAAGTTCAGCGGCACAAGGCCTAGGTAAAACGGCTGACTGTAAATGCACTGAGTACAAGTAAGAGAACGATCCTTGATACTGAATAAAAATCTCAGCATGTGAAGAAAACACCAGGGTATTGTGAAGAAAACACCAGGGTATTGTGAAGAAAACACCAGGGTGTTGTGAAGAAAACACCAGGGTGTTGTGAAGAAAACACCAGGGTATTGTGAAGAAAACACCAGGGTATTGTGAAGAAAACACCAGGGTGTTGTGAAGAAAACACCAGGGTGTTGTGAAAGAGACAAAATGCTGAATCCGGATACTGAGGAATGTCAAGATTCTGGAATATGTCAGGATACTGGGATACATCTTTATACTGTCAGACTATTCAGATGAAGCCAAGATAGTGGTGATGTCAGGATACTTAGAATAAGTCAGAATAGGCAGAAATAAGAACGTCAGAATATTGAGAAATATGGTATTTTATTCAGTAATGGTGGAAATAAGTGAGAATATTGAGAATAAATAAAGATATTGAGAATAGATCACAATATTAAGATTCCATACAATAAGTCAGGGCGCTGAGAGATACGTTGACGGTTAACTCCATCTTGACACGTGATAATATGATTGGCTACTATTCTTTCTCATCTAAGCTGCCAGTCACCAATCCTCGGTCAGCAACCCTGACATTAGGACTACAGCTCATCTAGAAGCGTCCACCCATCACCACCACGGTGAGATGACATACTGCAAATTATAATTAGGAAATGCAAACATTTATCGCTAATCAACTAGTGCTCAAGTGGTGGAGTGAATTCTTATGTTCTATAACTTTGTTTATAGTGCTGTGTTATTTGCTTAGATTTTGCATTACTGTTGTGCCAAAATTTGTGACATTGTTTTTTCTTTGTTTTGGCATCTATAAACTGCCAGTGGTTTCCATCTACCATTTTGTAATAAATAATGTCAATAGATCGTGTAATTATACTTTTCTGCTTATTTTATTACTATTTACTCTGGCCTAGGCGTGATTACCACCATCTATAGTCATATTCACCCACCCTAAAAGAACGTCGATAAACTGAATAATCAACGAATCAATATACCAATACAGAACGTCGATAAACTAAATAATCAAAGAATCAATATACCAATACTGAAGCATCAATAAACCAGTCCCAAATGAATTATTAAAATTTATACCAGAAACAACAACAAAAACTCACACACTTGACTCCTTGTCTAACACTGACTATGTATGGCAACTGTTGACTACATTTATTTTTTTTTTTAAAAAAACAAAACAACAACAATAATTCGATATTTTATCTTGTAGCTGTGAAGAAGAGTTATGTTTGTTCCCAGGAAAAAAATTCCAATTCCTTTTGGTCCTAACACTCCTCGCTCCTGGCTGAACAAGTCTCCGCGCTAAGCGTATCTAGCCAGTTAGACAGGAGACAATATTCATTCATTATCAGTCGATTAGAGCAGAAATCTAAAGCAGGGCAGTGATAAATATTCTCTGCAAAGTATACCCCCCCCCCCCGCATCACATCAATAATTCACATCGACGGCTTTTCTTGTCTAAGTGCCCTTTTCGCCTTTTTTATCTGCATAAATTGTTTCAGAGCAGATAGTCTCCACTTAGTCCGGGGTGGGGATACGGGGGTTGTCTGCAGAAGAGTGGCGGGCAGCGGGCCAGTTCCCCTCACTCGTCACGTGACGAATCAAACAACGTACGGTAGTCGGGGCCGTCTTAACAGCATTAGAGGCCCACTGGCAGAGCAGTGCACTGGGGCCCCTACCTACCTATTTACTTATAGTAACTCACAACATACACACAATATACATAGACTAGCATGGGGACTCTAAGCACGTGAGGCTCCGGGCAACTGCCCAGCTTGCCCGTGCGTTAAAACGGCACTGACATTGGTGCCGACTGATGCTGTTTACGGGCCGGTCTGCACCCTGTGTCGAGACGTCCGCCTGGAAGATTTATGCATGTATTGTATCTGTACGTAGGTGTACTTCAAACGCCAATACAAAGTCCCATAACTCACAATCTGCGATCTTCCTCCTGATCTCTTTACCACCGAGTTAAAGACAGTAATTTTGTCTATGTAGAGAATGCGAAAAGAAATTGATTCTCATACAAAATACAGTCAGAAAGTAAGTTCCCCATAATAATATACTTTTTCATTTTATTTTTTGTTTATAAAATATTCATAATTCACTAATTATAAATATATGTGTAAAAGAATCTATTTATTTAAGCCTTCAAAAGTCTTTGTGTTTGTGGCACCTATGGGCACCCTTCACTCGCTATGATTATTATTTATTAATTAATAACACATAACTAATTAGAAGTGACTGAGGATCTTAATTTATAGTTATTAATAATTCTCCCACAAGACCAACACGTCTCTCACATGGCGGATTATAAGGATGTCGTAAACCTCTACTCTTTACACAATAATATGATAGATGTTTTACTGTTGTATAATGTTTCTGCAAGTGGAAACTTCTTACTAAAGGAGTAATAAAAATCCGTCTTTTATTTATATTTAACGAGCCCCCATCCACCCGCTATCACTCCAACATAAAGTTTTAATATATGTGTAAGAAGATTAATACATTTCACAATACATTTATTAAATCAGCAATGAAACATGCAATATAATAAAAAGAGCCTTGACAATTGCATCACTTCACAAAAATGTTTGATTAAACGTTTGACACTTATTCAGTTTACAATAGCATACACAAAAGCTGTCAAATTAACATATAAATATAATCAAGTTCTTAGATGTAGTTTCATCATAGAAATGAGAGTGGAGTTTCAGAGAGATAATTATAGTCAAGGTACTTAACCTTTTCAATGATAGCAGCTGTCACTAGCACGTGTTTACAATCATGCAGTTTGCAACAAGTCACTCTCTTTATTATTAGAAGTTAGTCCAATGTACCCCTCCTAGGCACATTACACAACCATTCCAGAATCTTTGGTGCACTCACAAAGCACACCTAGGAGAATTATCCAGAACTTCATATGGTTTATCAAAGCACACCTAGGAGAATCATCCAGAACTTCATATGGCATCATGAGGAATGTTTCAGAATCTGCGTGGGCGCTAACCGAGCACACCAAGAGGAATGTTCAAAAATCTTTGTGAATTCTTAAGACCAACTCAATCCTCAATTTCAGTCGTATTGGCTCTTGAACAGAATTCACAAAAATCAACTTACAGCAACACGTTTACTGATAAGTTCGACAACAACCCTGGATACACACCAATGTGATCTGGTAGAGCACAGTAGTCACTGTAGTCTGAAGTGGATACAAGGTTTCAAAACATCACAAACATCAAAAAGGCATGCTCCCCTTGCAAAGGTCAAATCAACGGCAGCACTAAGTTTCAGGCATATATCATCTCTAAACTCCTTTCTCTCTTACACACATTCTCAACTTACGAATCCTGAAACAATATTTAAACACACAGCATAAGAAATATAGTATAGTATAGATCAAAATTCACAAGTATAATGTAAAACATAATCAAATTAATGAACATAGAAATAATGGTTTAATTATATAAAACATCCTCCAATTCAAAACATAGATCAATAGCAAACATGTACAAAATATTTCTAAGTCCATTCTTTCTTTAGCAGTCAGTTAACTTACCATAAGCTAACGATTGCCTTTATAACCAGATTTGAGTTACGTCAAAATCAAAGTGATTAGAATATAGGACTTTCTTCAACAGGTAACTTTCTGAATGTCCCCATTAGATGAAAGTGTTATGAACAAGTGCGAGACTGTTAGTCAGAAAAACCTAATCAGCTTGGAACTGCTTTGGATAACATCAACATGTTCTAGCATATTATTTACCCGATTTGTTTCTTTAACTCGGGTACTTACAAAAATATCATCGTGCACCGGACCCTAAGGTCATGTCACATTGACAATTAACAAATTATATATAAGAATTAAGTTTAGAAATAGGGACGGGCAAATTTACTCTGCCACAGTGTTTATAAGAGATTATAAACAGGAGTTTGTGTATCTTGAAAAGACTATAAAAGTCCATATAACATGAGTATATTCATTGAAAAGTCTATAAAGAGAGACACATATTCTTACAAAACTATATAGAGAAGCCATTTGATTGCATTTCATGTGATAACTGTGCTAAGAGTCCTTCCACAACCATCACCACCATTATCACTACCACGACTACCACTTCCACTACCATCCTTAACGAGTACAGAAGCAGAGTACTGTTTGTCGAATCAAAGGGAGAAATGACCAGACCTGACCTCAGCTCGGAGAAATTAATATATAGTAAATATCAGTGCAATTTTGACACTAACTGGGACGATTGCTTTTTTTTTCCTCTGTGCTTTTCGACAGACAAACATCTGTAAACGTTTAGCACCAACGGCCAGTTGTTTTGCGAGACACTGGTAGTGTCCGTAGTGATAATATTTCTTCCTGCGAATTTACCATTTTCAGCCTGAGGTTGGAACCAACACCCATGCTTGTTCTATTGGCACCGTCCGTGCCTGCTAAAAAAGCGGGTGCATCAATTAATCCTTCCTGTTAGAACTCCGAAGCTGGAGGTGGGGTAAGCGACACATTTTGTCCGTGAGATTTGAGAAGAATGTTTGCACTTCTCTGCCTTGGCTCCTCGGGCCAGTAATGAGTTGATATAAATTACGTAGTCGTCCAATATAGTGGTTTATGTAAATCAGATCAATATCGCGAAGTGCGGTTTTATCGGATAGTTCCCACAAAACAAGGCTATAAAATGCTGATACCTCAATAAAATTATATAAAGTTGCATTAAGTTCGCTGGAAATTGTGATATTATTATGCATCACTCCCTGCATCTCGCTCCACACACAAACACACACACACACGCACGCACACACACAACACACGCACGCACACATACTAGCGTGCACACACACACGCACGCTTGAGCACAGGTAAAAATACACACACACACACAAACAAAATAATTCCTTTCTACGAAACATCTGTCTCCAATGATTTGCAAGATACATTTATTTCATTTTCTTTCTTTTTCTCTGTTCTTCCATTCTCTCTCTCTCTCTCTCTCTCTCTCTCTCTCTCTCTCTCTCTCTCTCTCTCCTTCCTTTGTATATTACACATGCCAGAAATAGATATTATATAATTACTGAAATTTAGAAGCTTTAATAGTCGAGGAAATAACAGCAAAAATTTAGTTAAGGCGAAAATCTTACTAAAAATTGAACAGCTTTGTCAGAGTGTATTCCAGTAAATTATTTGCCAAACAATCCTAATTTTGCCGGAAAGAATCAGTTTGCATTAATTAGCTAAATTCGATTATTAAGCTTCTGAATCTTATTTTACACATATGTCCTTAATTTCAACCTGAAAAATTGATCGAGATCTTTCTATACACCTTTAGGAAATTCTTCATATGAAGTGTTGTGGTCATCCATCTATCCTCCCAAACAGTCAAGGGAAAAATCATTATTAAGAGAAATTACGATTACATTTGTTTTATTTCGTACATAGATTATTTAAATAAAACAAAATAAAATGTGAAATGGAACTCTTTTACCTTGCGGATACGTGAATATTATGGAGAGGTAAATATAGGAATGCTTTGTGCGACAGTTAATAGGCCACGACCCATACCGCAAAATTTACCAGCACTGAGGTCTAATATACACTGACAGCGAGTTAAAATTAGGTTTAGAGGTTCATTTAGAAATAAAAATTAGGTTCAAGACAAGATTAGAATTAGGGTACTTAGAGTTACGTTTAATTTATATATTTTGTTTCTACAATTATATTATCTTCAATGGTAATTATAATATCTACAATTATATTATCTTCAATGGTAATTATAATTTCTACAATTACATTATCTTCAATCGTAATTATAATTTCTACAATTATATTATCTTCAATCGTAATTATAATTTCTACAATTATATTATCTACAATCGTAATTATAATTTTTACAATTATATTATCTACAATCATAATTATAATTTCTACAATTATATTACCTTTAATCGTAATTATAATTTCTGCAAGAATAGCGAATGGTTTAAACTCTTATCTCCGTCTCAAAGAGGTATATTTACGGAACTCTTTCCGCTGAGAAGAAAAGTTGAATCAAATCTGTCAAAAACGGTCAGTTTGAGAACATGGGCGTTGAGGTAACAAATTTCAAAACTTTGAACTGCGACGGGTAAAAAAAGTAAGTAGGCAGTAACTACCGCAAGCAAACATTTAACACTCTTTACAGTTAGTAAGTTGTTTGTTCGTCAAGTGGAGACAGCGCCTTTAAATGTAAACCTAGAGGAAGTGTACCTACTAGCACCTCAGAATACAAGTACGAATTAAAATGCAAATTACTCTTCGGCTGTTAGATTTCTGTGAAACCGTATCTTCATTGTTATCAGTAAATATAAAGTATATTTAAATTTTGGAATGTACCCGAACTATAAAACATATTTAAACTTTGGAGTATACCCGAATTATAAAGCACATTTAAATGGACATGCTTGTTTAGACTTCATGAGTGTAAGGTGAATGTGCCACTGATTACTTGTGGGCATAATGTAGGTGTTACGTTTCCAGTATTTATTTAAAGACCCTGCTTAGAATAATTAAAAGACTTTAAATATAATTAATTCTTCCTCTCATATTCTACGCAGACTGGTTGCTCAATTTATTATCTGACTAATTAAAAGTGCGTCTTGTAGTTCAGACGACAAATTTACAGACTAATAAACTGCGAACTTTTAGCTAGATTTGAAAACAGTTAAATCCCTCTAAATTAATATGCACTCGTCATCAATCTTTCTGCTCATCCGCCCCCATTCAAATCTAAGAATTAATCTAATTGGTCTATTGTGCATAGAAATCAACTACTAAGAGGTATTAACAAAGAAAATAAGATTTAATAAAGTTTAACAATTTAACAATAAATCGAATGCAACGCGAATAGTCTTCACTCTGTCTTTACGCGCCTATGCCTGATTTTTGTCAATCTAAATTGCCAGAAAAGTGTTCCTTTGAGATCTGTACACTTGATTTTGCACTTAGCTCTATTCTTGTATCCTTGGTCTCAACACTCAGTCATGCTGATTCGTTCCCTCAGTCCCCCTTTAACGACACACGTGGTGCATAAGGAATGATGTCCCTTTGTTAGTGGCTAGGAACTGGAATTTTTGCAGCATGGCCCTCAGAGTGGATTTCGACACGCTTACACCAATAAGCTAATGCAGGTGAGGCATGGTGAAACATGAACCATGAGCCGACCTGTGGATGCAACGTGTTTGGATATAATTCTCAACCTAACAGGTCCTACCTAGGCATGGCTCAATTAAATGCGCTGAACAAAGAGTTTCGACCTCGCGTCGCTTACCATTAGATTTTAGAAAAAATATAATCGTCTCACATGTGTTCCATTTAACAGTCATGACGTATGAAGCAATAAAATAGATACAACGTTAAATTAATGTTCATACAAGAGGTAATTCAAACCGACAGAGCGCTTCACAATTTACAATTTAAATTACACGCAATAATTGAATTACATGAAGAATTCATATCGAGCGCAGCATTCTGGCTCTTAGTGAATTAAAACAATATAAATTAAAGTACAGAAATGGAAAAATGGTTACAATAAATTTATATTCCGTAACATATAGGTTTTCAGCTATTTCTCTGAACCATGCTCAAGTGTATATGGAAATCATATAATACATAGCACAAATACATACTTAAACAATACATAGGCAAATACTATTAAATAAAATGATACCTTTGAGAGAAGTCGAAGGGTACCTTGATTCTCTATGGCGCCGGCTGCCTCTCACGACCCGAGTAAGCTGATGGAATTAGCTAAAATGTGCTCGAAGTGAGGGAGCGGAAGCGTGTGGGTACATATATAGAAAGGTATATTGCGTATCACGTGACTGTTCGCAAAGCATGTGGTTGGTTCGAGAACTGGACAATGGTCCTAAAGTTACATAACATCTTGACCTGTTCTAGAAGCACCTAGAAAAAGGAAGCTTTGAACAAAGGGCCAAGGGTTTCAAATATTCGAATTTGAAGTAAACAAGGCAAGTGGGTCACGAAGTCGGACAATTTTATCAGACTGTGACACCCCCTTGCTTTTGAGGCGTTTATCTTGCCAAAGATAAAATGCCTCCTACAAATTATGTATGATAAAATGTAGAAGTCCACAATGAAGAAAAATTTACACAAAAAAAAATTTCGACATTCCTAGAAATAAAGTGTGCAACTATATTTCATATCTACAGGAAGGAATCCGTAGGGTTCAGTTAATTGATTAAACAACATTCTATCAGTACCGGCACTTGATGGCATCAAGCACGACTCATGTAATCTGCGCCAACATTCAAAGACCCTTTGATGTAATGAATATTTGCGTCATACTGTGTCAGAAACAAAGACCAACGCATTAAACGGCTGTTCGTAAATTGCGCCTGTCCGAGAAAGGCCAACGGCTGGTGATCGCACTCAATGACAAAGGTTTTTCCGTACAAATAGTTTTCGAACTTTTTTATGGCCCAAACTATTGCAAGACATTCCTTTTCACTGGTGGAATATTTCTGTTCAGTAGTTGTGAGTTTACGGCTTGCATATGCAACTGGGTGTTTGGTGTCATTGTGTTCTTGTAATAACACTGCTCCTAATCCTGTGTTGCTAGCATCAGTCCTTAACAAGAATGGTTTTGTCAGATCTGGCAGTTTAACAACTAAATCTGAAGTCAGTCTAGATTTCAGTGTGTCAAAAGCGTTTTGGCATGCATCAGTCCACACTACTTTTGTAGGCATATTCTTACGTGTCAAGTCAGTCAGAGGACATGCAATGGCACTAAAATCTGGTACGAATTTTCTGTAGTAGTTAGCAAGACCAAGAAAACTTCTAACTTGTGTTTTTGTTAGGGGTTGTGAAGTGTCCTTAAGTTGTGCTATCTTAGCTTCACTTGGCGACATAGTTCCATGACTCAACTTGTGTCCCAAGAAGTCTAAGGAGAATTGTGCTATTTCACACTTCGTAGGGCGGGCAGTGAGGTTGGCTTGTTTTAATCTGGCTAGCACATCTCGTAAGAGTGTTAAGTGCTCCTCCCATGTCTGGGTGCCTAGAATTAAATCATCCATGAAGTTCTCAACTCCACGTCCGTACAGTGGTTCTAACAATGACCGCATCATTTTAGAAAAAATGCTTGGAGCGTTTGAAACTCCGAAAGGCATAACTTTCCATGTGTAGTTTCCTACTGGTGTAGTGAAAGCTAGTATGTGTCGATCAGTGTCCTTGACCTTGATTTGCCAAAAACCGCGTGACAAATCTATTTTGGTATAGTAATGAGCGTTAGCTAGCTTAGTGAAGATGAGATCCGGATCAGGAAGAGGTTCGGCACAAAACTCTGTCACTTGATTGAGTTTGCGGTAGTCTACGCAAAAACGGAACGAGTTATCACGTTTTTTAATCAACACGATGGGTGATCCGTAGGCACTGTCAGTCTTCTCTATGACCCCTAGATCTAGCATAGTCTTAATCTCACGTCTAACGTCATCTATCTTAGCGTGTGGCAACGGATACGGCTTCAAACGTATCGGTTTGTTGTCAGTCAGCTTCAGTGAAAATTCTATTAAGTCTGTCAACCCTGGTTTGTCTGTCAGAGTAGATGAGAACTCATTAAGCAATTCATTCACTTCTTTTTTCTGTCTTTCTGTCAAGGCTTCATTTACCCTAACGTCTTTGACAGTTTCGTCCGTCTGTAGAGGACAGTTTGGTAAAGTACCAGTGACGCAATCAGTATCCCCCTCGTCTTCTGTAACTATCGTCGCTACGACAAAATCAGCTTGAGTGGTTTGATCCTCACGGCTTATGTACTTTTTGAGTAGGTTAACATGAAAGATTTTCTCTCTCTTTCCTGTCTGCACCTTATAGTTCAGTCCCCCTAGCTTGGCGGTAACTACAAAGGGCCCCTTCCATTTCATCTGAAGTTTGTTATGTGCTTCAGGAAGCAACAGTAACACTTTGTCATTAACTTCAAATTCTCTAGGTTTGGTGTGCTTATTGTAATATTCTGCCTGTCTAGACTGAGCTATCGTCAAGTTTTCCCGTGCTATCTTGCCTATAGTTTCAAGACGGTTTCTTAAGTCAGTGACGTATGTATAAGTTGTCTTAACTTCGTCATCTGTCTTTTCATCAGTCCAAAGTGCCTTCAAAATCATCATCGGTCCGCGTACAGTACGTCCGTAAAGTAGCTCAAATGGTGAAAACCCGGTGGAAGATTGTGGCACCTCCCTATATGCAAATAGTAGGGCAGGGATGTATCTGTCCCAGTCTTTCGGTTTATCTGTGGCGAGCTTTTTAAGTGCTGTTTTTAATGTCCCATTGTATTTTTCAATCAGACCATTTGCCTGGGGGTGGTATGGTGTGCAAGTAAGATGTTTGATGGAAAGTAAACGATTTACTTCCTTCATTACGTTGCCTATGAATTGACTCCCCTGATCCGTCAAAATTTCAGTAGGAATTCCAACACGACTCCAAAGACCGAAAAGGGCTTCGGCGACAGTTTCAGTATCAATATTTTTCAATGGTACTGCGTCGGCGAATCTTGTTGCGTAATCAATAGTGGTCAGCACGTATCGATTACCTCTCGTTGATGTGGGTATTATAGGCCCAATCAAATCCAATGCTACGCGCTTGTAGGGTTCACTGATCAGTTCAGGCTCTCCTAACGGTGCGGGTCTGATTGAATTTTTAGACTGTGTTCTCTGGCATGTGTCGCAACTTAACACGAATCTACGGATATCGGCAGTGATGTCCGGCCAATAAAACTCACTTGTAATACGACTAGTTGTTTTTTGTACACCCATGTGTGCACCAAAAAGACTCTCATGACCTAATCGTAATACGTCATTTCGTTTGGTTTGTGGAACGACTAATTGTTTCCGAAATTCGTCTCCCACTTTCGAATAGCGGTACAATAAACCCTTTTTCAGAATAATGCACGCTTTCTTATTCGAATCGTCAGTGTTGACGTCACTAACAAGTACAGCTTGTCTGCGTAACTTGTCTAGTGTTTCGTCCTCAGCTTGTAATATTTTAATCTCGCTAACTGTTGCTTTATCTACGGCTGGTGCGGCAGACATCGGTGCAGTTACAGATTTGTCTTTACTACTCGCTGCTCTGGTTACAGCGTTAACCAGTGGTGGTTCAGTTGAAGTTTGTTTTTTGCACGGCAAAACATACTTGCAACCAAGGATCACGTCATGCGGTGAGTTTTCCATAACTGCCGCTTTGACTGTTCCTTCTACAAAGTCTGAAACAATCGAGACTTCAGCTACTGGTAAAATGTCTTGTTCGCCGTTTGCAAAGGTGACAGAGATTGTCTCCCCTGTGTAGTCGGTACAGTTAACTAATGATGCATTTACAATAGCGTCTAGCTCACACCCTGTATCAAGCAAAGCGATTGTATCGTGACCGTTTGCCTGTACTGGTGTTCGATTCGACTTTTCTGTTTTAGGTGTATGACTTTCTACTGCGTAAACTTTAGCTGTTTTCTTTCCAGGACATGTTCGTGAAAAATGGCCACTATCACCACAAGTGTAACATGCAAGATTCTTTTTATCTTTCTGTTTGTCGGACTTGTTTTTAGTGTCGGGTTTAGATGTTTTATCATCACGCTCATTAGGTGCCTTCCCGTCATTTTTCTTATCCTTTCGAGTCTGCGGTTCGTTCGGTCGAGACTTGTTGTTCGCGTGTGCGTTCGAGAATTGAGAATGTGCGTCATCAAAGCGATCGGCGGCGTTGCCTATCTCCTCTAGCGTAGATTTTTCCCTTATTGCTAAGTGAATCAGTAGATCTGATTTGTATGACCCGAGAATATGGTCTTTTACCATTTCATCCCTAAGACCTGCGTACGTCTGTGGAGTTTCGGCTAGATCTATCCATCTTTGGAACAAGTCAGCTACGCGTCGTATGTACTGTGCGTGCGTCTCTGAACTGGCTTTAGTGGCCTGTTTAAACTTACGTCGGTATGTATCTGCTGTGAGTTTGTAACGTTTCAATAATGCGGCCTTGACTGTGTCGTAATTATCTGACTCAGAATCGCTAAGCTTATTGAACTCGTTTTTCGCACTGCCCTGCAATAACCCCGATAAATTTATCGCCCAATGTTCCGCTGGAATGTTTGTTGCTCTGGCTAACTTTTCAAACGTTTTTAAATACGCGTCTATTTGATCTTTGTTCTCATCAAATGGGACCATATTTATCTTTGGAATGATATTTTCAATTCTACTGTGATTATTTCCATCGCTAGAATGCGAATCACCACTGCTTCTGCGATCACGGTTTGGATTGGTAACTTCTAGTTTCTTTACTTCCCATTCTAACCGTTTTATTTCCGCGTCTGCTGCGATGCGTTTAGCTTCTGTGTCCGCTGCGATACGTTTTGTTTCGATGTCGGCTAATCTTTCAGCTTCTAACCTCTTCAGTTCGCGATTAGCAATACGTTCTTCTCTTTCTATCTCTTGCCTTTCTTTGTCCGCTTTTTCCGCTTTCTCTAGCTCAGTTTTGATGTAGCTAGTCAGTTCGTCACCCTGGTATCCTATCATGATACCGGCTTCTTTCAGGTCTTCGATAACCTGTTTGCGATCCATTTTACTGTCTTAGCGCGCTGGCTACAATAAGAATGTATCTCGTGAATTGTGTGTTTTAACCGTCGGCGATAACTCCGCTTATCCCGAAAATAACTTTTAGGCTACAACCTTACAAAAATTATTTAATTTACTCAGAACACCTTCCGAAATAAATTACGCGTTAACTCTTTACACGTTTCACCTGCTTGTCACAGTGTCCGCTGTTCCAAGACTTCCGTAATGTCACGGCTCCTACCATACAACATTACACATTATATCTAGCACCCTAAATATAATAGTCCGAAGTCTGTTACTACCGATAACTCTCCTAGCTGGCGGTATAACCTTCGACTCCTCACAATGAAGTACTCAGTAACACAATACTAAATAAATCATTCAATAGCTAACATGACATATTTAACTACGCTTAAATATATCAACATTAACTAACATGCACGCTACTCTGCAAAAGAATACATGCACATGTCACAACAAAAGCAACGAAAATCAGTGATACAAAAATCAAAAGAACAATTGGCAATTCTGTTCGTTCGTTCGTTTCTAGGTTATGATGCGCCCTATGTATAAAAATGTTACAATTTACAATTTAATACATATCAATCCCGGACGAGCCCCCACTTGTTACGTTTCCAGTATTTATTTAAAGACCCTGCTTAGAATAATTAAAAGACTTTAAATATAATTAATTCTTCCTCTCATATTCTACGCAGACTGGTTGCTCAATTTATTATCTGACTAATTAAAAGTGCGTCTTGTAGTTCAGACGACAAATTTACAGACTAATAAACTGCGAACTTTTAGCTAGATTTGAAAACAGTTAAATCCCTCTAAATTAATATGCACTCGTCATCAATCTTTCTGCTCATCCGCCCCCATTCAAATCTAAGAATTAATCTAATTGGTCTATTGTGCATAGAAATCAACTACTAAGAGGTATTAACAAAGAAAATAAGATTTAATAAAGTTTAACAATTTAACAATAAATCGAATGCAACGCGAATAGTCTTCACTCTGTCTTTACGCGCCTATGCCTGATTTTTGTCAATCTAAATTGCCAGAAAAGTGTTCCTTTGAGATCTGTACACTTGATTTTGCACTTAGCTCTATTCTTGTATCCTTGGTCTCAACACTCAGTCATGCTGATTCGTTCCCTCAGTCCCCCTTTAACGACACACGTGGTGCATAAGGAATGATGTCCCTTTGTTAGTGGCTAGGAACTGGAATTTTTGCAGCATGGCCCTCAGAGTGGATTTCGACACGCTTACACCAATAAGCTAATGCAGGTGAGGCATGGTGAAACATGAACCATGAGCCGACCTGTGGATGCAACGTGTTTGGATATAATTCTCAACCTAACAGGTCCTACCTAGGCATGGCTCAATTAAATGCGCTGAACAAAGAGTTTCGACCTCGCGTCGCTTACCATTAGATTTTAGAAAAAATATAATCGTCTCACATGTGTTCCATTTAACAGTCATGACGTATGAAGCAATAAAATAGATACAACGTTAAATTAATGTTCATACAAGAGGTAATTCAAACCGACAGAGCGCTTCACAATTTACAATTTAAATTACACGCAATAATTGAATTACATGAAGAATTCATATCGAGCGCAGCATTCTGGCTCTTAGTGAATTAAAACAATATAAATTAAAGTACAGAAATGGAAAAATGGTTACAATAAATTTATATTCCGTAACATATAGGTTTTCAGCTATTTCTCTGAACCATGCTCAAGTGTATATGGAAATCATATAATACATAGCACAAATACATACTTAAACAATACATAGGCAAATACTATTAAATAAAATGATACCTTTGAGAGAAGTCGAAGGGTACCTTGATTCTCTATGGCGCCGGCTGCCTCTCACGACCCGAGTAAGCTGATGGAATTAGCTAAAATGTGCTCGAAGTGAGGGAGCGGAAGCGTGTGGGTACATATATAGAAAGGTATATTGCGTATCACGTGACTGTTCGCAAAGCATGTGGTTGGTTCGAGAACTGGACAATGGTCCTAAAGTTACATAACATCTTGACCTGTTCTAGAAGCACCTAGAAAAAGGAAGCTTTGAACAAAGGGCCAAGGGTTTCAAATATTCGAATTTGAAGTAAACAAGGCAAGTGGGTCACGAAGTCGGACAATTTTATCAGACTGTGACAGTAGGTATGTCTCGTGTGTTAACTTATTTCAGTTATTTCTTTACCCGCGACCAGATTCGTGTTTCTTTTTGAAACACCACCTCTCGCTGTAAACGCTGAGCCCCCGAGACCGCCAGAGATAGTGTCGTTCCTGGCATTGCGTTTTGAACATAGACCTGCCTTCTAAAATTAATCCTAGGTTGGAACCATGGCTCCCCTTGCAGTACTTTCTTTTAACGTTACGTACAAGTGTTCTTACAGTATCCCGCTTGTTATGTACACATGCTCCTATTTTGGACCGCACGTTACGTACATCAGTCACCCAGCTCGTGTACCCGATCTTTACTGGGGCAGCGTGGATCTTGGCGGCACGTGAATTATTCAAGTACAAGGCAGCACGTTTTTTTGTCACGCTTAGGGACGCACGATCACCTACAAGTAATCTCTTAATGCATTTCGCTACCTTTCGGTTTCGCCTGAGCAGCGGAATCGCTAATCGGCACACGATGGAACGGACAAAAGTTCTACGAATAACGTACCTGCCTGCCGGGATTATGCCCTTCAGGTGAGGTGTGTATGTGCTCGACTCACCGGAGCCTGGTTCGTGCGGTGGAAAGGAATTTATTATGTAAGTTACTATTATAGAACACTTCAGCACCTCTTCAAAGACAGCAAAAAAGAGACAGACCTACAAACAGGATTTGGCGTGGCGTAGGCGGGACGAGAGATTCAAACACATTGTCAACGAAAAAGTTACACATATAGAGGTTGAGAAATAGACGCCGCAAATACAGAGGTCAAAAAATGGAAGCCGTCACATATAGAGGTCAAGAAATGGAAGCCGCACATACAGAGGTCAGGAAATGGAAGTCTGTTATTTGTCGATGTTCTTCAGCTACTGTAACTATTCGAGCAATTTCAGGCACCAACAGCCGCGCAAGTCATGAAGAGGAATAAATGAGAAATTTGAAGAACCATTTCTGTCAGTCTCACAAGTTAGAGTACCAATAAGAAAAGTGTTCAGGTGGTGTGGTTAGCAGTTTGAAGGGGTGAAGCGAACAGTTTGAAAGCTAAGTTACTGATTCTGGAGTAGACACTAAAGCTAAAAGAAGCTGGTTACATGATACGATTTTATTCATAACTTTTGGTCGAGCCGTTAGATCGGCTGACAGCGTCAGTGTCTGATTGCCAAATGGCACTAAATGTCCATACATTATTCAGACGTCGCCTTTCAGCGATGAATGTGAAGAGAAAGTTAAGAGGCCGTGAAGAGAGCCCGGTGGCTCACAGGGCGTCGAATGTTGGAGCATTAGTAAAGAGGAATTCGGTCACTTCATTATTTATGTTTTTTTCATTGTTGCAAAGACGAATTGTTCACGTCTACACTTCTTGTCCTCTACAATACTGCCACCGTATTGTACACATGTCCATTCATGTCCACACACTCTCTACAATTCTTGTCCTCTACAATACTGCCACCGTATTGTACACGTCTCTTTATGTCCACACACTCTCTACACTTCTTGTCCTCTACAATACTGCCACCGTATTGTACACATGTCTATTCATGTCCACACACTCTACACTTCTTGTCCCCTACAATACTGCCACCGTATTGTACACATGTCCATTTGTGTCCACACACTCTCGCTCTCTCTTTCTCTCAACACAAACACGCAATACGTACACAATATATAATCATGCGCACTCAATACGTACGTGTATTAATGTCATTTCTCCGTTAAACACAAATGCGCACACACATGCACGTACGCACATCCTAAACACCTGTGCATTTATGTCTGCATTGTAAAAGCACGCACGCACATATACAAATACATTATACACATTACATTTATGACCACAATGTAAACAGCACACACACTTACAAACACACATACTGTGTACAATATACAAACGCACATACATAATCACGCACACTAGCAAACTAACACAATTCTCTGCCGAACTGCAGAATGTGTACACACCCAAAAGTTGTTTGGGGTCAGAAACGACTTTGACCTGAACCACTTTTGAAATCTGCGCACCTATGTAATGGGGATATACAAATGGATATCTTTACAAAAATAATGGCCACCCAGACGGAAGTTTTTGCAGTAATGATGACATCGCGGAAATCTTTGCAGTGGTAATGTGACCAAGACGGAAGTCTTTGCAGCAATGAATACATGAAGAGGTAAGTTATTACAAATAGTGATGGCATCCATACGGAAATCTTTGCAATAATGAGAACATCTATACTGAAGTTTTGGGGACAAAGAAATAATCCAGATGGAAAACTGTGACACTTGCAGTAACGCTGAAATTATATGATGGGGATGTGGGGAGTACTCTCGCTCAAGCTGCTGTAGTTATGTCTTTTCTAGCTGAAAAATTTAAAATTGACTTATAACCGCCGCCTCCCCCATCCTCCTGAAAGCCGTGAGCTTAGGTTTAGTCCATCTTATTGGACGACAAAGGGTGTCTCCTGTTGTATGCTTGGATTTCTAGGCAATCAATTATTGTGAAAGAATAAACCATTTCAGGCCCCTTTTCTAATATCTACACACCAGATTTCTTGAACCCTTGCTCTTAGCAGAAATCTCTTTTATCCACACAGAAGAAGTGCTATTATTTACATAGCTAGAGTTCATAGCCATTGATAAAATGGCAACTCTTTGTTACATAGCTAGAGCTCAAAGCCATAGGGAGAATGACAATTCATAATTAAACAGAACGATAGTTCATAGTACACAGGCAAAATAACAGTTCATTGCGCTGAACGACAAAGAATAGCCAAGTAGATAGAATGACAAGTTACAGTTAGATAGATAGAATGATAGCTCATAGCTAGATATAAGGAATGACAGGTCACAAACAGAGAGACAGAATAACTCATAGGTAGGTAAATAAACGACAATTTACAGCTAAAAACAATAAAATGATAGCTTATAGCTAAGTAAATAGAATGTCAGTTTACAGTTAAATCATAAAATGATAGCTCATAGCTAGGTAGATAGAAAGACAATTCATTTCTAAAATGACAGAATGATAACTCAGAGCTAGACAAACGAAAACTCAATGTTTGTTGCACAAAACGATAATTCACAGCTAGATAAATACATGTTGATAGAGATTATAGAATGACATTTCATATAGAACGATAAGTAGGAAAATAGCTTTTAGCTTGTGTGTGTGACTCTGGAGCAGTTTAACCCCGGAGACCCGTCTTTGACAGGTGCTAAAGAACACAACTTCAGGAGACTATTATTTTATTTATACTAAAAGCATCATCTTGATTTAGTGATTTGGGTCATAATAAAGCAACTATTAAGATAAAGATTGTACACTAAAGTTACTTGATTAAAGGAGCAACAAAACATAGTATTTTATTATAATTTTATGTATCACAGCCCTATCTTGTACATATGGGCAATCTAGGAGCGACCTTTCAAAGGTGTCATAGGCCTAGCATGATCATATGGGCGATTTAAGCGCGACCTTTCATCTTAAGATGTCAGGCCCAACATGATCATCTGGGTAATCTAAATGTGAAAACCTTTCATTTTAAGATGTCAGGCCCAACATGATCATCTGGGTAATCTAAATGTGAAAACCTTTCATTTTAAGATGTCAGGCCCAACATGATCATCTGAGCAATCTAAATGTGAAAACCTTTCATTTTAAGATGTCAGGCCTAAAATGATCATCTGGGCAATGTAAACGTAACCCTTAAGTTTAAGAGCTCAAAGGCTTAGCATTATGGAGAGATGTTTCACAACAATGATTATCGTGCTTTAAAAGAACTTTGAGCCGAAGAGTCATTCTTAAGGGACTTTGGACCCCTAAAGTCCAGAACTTTGAGCCTAAGAGTCATTCTTAAGGGACTTTGGACCCCTAAAGTCCAGAACTTTGAGCCGAAGAGTCATTCTTAAGGGACTTTGGACCCCTAAAGTCCAGAACTTTGAGCCTAAGAGTCATTCTTAAGGGACTTTGGACCCCTAAAGTCCAGAACTTTGAGCCTAAGAGTCATTCTTAAGGGACTTTGGACCCCTAAAGTCCAGAACTTTGAGCCTAAGAGTCATTCTTAAGGGACTTTGGACCCCTAAAGTCCAGAACTTTGAGTGTGATAGTCCCGTCCTTGAAAGAGGGTGGGTTTTCTAAAATCAAGGTAACGGACGATAAATGCCTTGATAAAAAGACAAAAATTCATATTGCAATCATTAGGGTCGTAATCAAAAGGTATTTGTCCATTAAGGACGTCACAAGGAAACCTATGGCTGTGTGACTTACAAGATAGATAGACAGACGGGCAGGCGGACGGACGGCGGGACGGGTGTGCTAGAAAGAAATGAGGTATCAAGATTCAATAAACTTTATATATATAGTCTTCAACAACAAAAAATATACACAGTGACACTTGATTTCTCAACTATATAACCTTTTTCAGAAGACTACATTTGCTATGCTGTCACCGGGACTTATATTAATAAAACGTCTTCGAAAAACACGCAGGCCCATACTTGTTCCAATAACGAAAACCAGCCGTCTGCCAGTAGTAATTAAGGCGGACCTATTTACACGTTCTAAATGCCTCCTGACAGTCTTATTCTATAATTAACTACGCGTGTGATTAGAGTGCTCGCCCTTGATTGAAAAAAAAAGACACAATGACTCTTTCTTAAAGCATCGAGTGTTAAGAAGAAAAAGAACCGTATTAACTTATGAAACAAGACTCTTAATTATCCTTGGCCTATATTTACACTCGTATTTTTGTAATGTATCGAAGTCATTTACTGTGGCAAAAAGAAACTAGCGGATGACTTTTGTGAATAACAGCATTTTCCGAGCGCCACATGGGACACTTCCGTAAAGTCTAGATCAAAGACTACTTCCGCCTCACACAACTCGTGTAAAGTTTTTTCCCTATTAGAACCACAGACATAAAAAAGATACTGGTATTTTTCTGTACATATAAATAGAACACTTTTTTCTATTCAGCATAACTTATAAACATGAAGTTGAGTTGCAAAATGCCTCCCCCCACTTTCCAAAGATTTCATTTTAAAACCTGTATATTCGCTAACGATTTAGTGTTTATTTTATTCTTCCAACTTACACTTTGTTCATAGATAGTCAAGCGTGTTTATTTTATTCTTCAATCTTACACTTTGTTCATAGATGGTCAAGCGTGTTTATTTTATTCTTCTATCTTACACTTTGTTCATAGATAGTCAAGCGTGTTTATTTTATTCTTCAATCTTACACTTTGTTCATAGATAGTCAAGCGTGTTTATTTTATTCTTCTATCTTACACTTTGTTCATAGATAGTCAAGCGTGTTTATTTTATTCTTCAATCTTACACTTTGTTCATAGATAGTCAAGCGCGTATTCTTCACGTACTGAACTTCTTGAGGCTGCATACAGAACCGCTGAAGTCACAATTTACTTCCGATGAATTATAAGTAAGCTTATATTTACTTCTATTGCGACTGTAAATCGTCATTTAAATTGTCAATATGTTTACTTATAATTCTGAATTTATTGATGACTCGTTGTCTTTCGATTTTTGTTTCATGCTCAATAATAAATGACTTCGTCATCTTCTGTCGAGCACGTTCATTTATTTCTTATCTTCAGCCGTTATTTGTTTACGGTGTTATAAATAGCATCAGCCTCTTTCTGAGATTGTGCCTTTCATACTTCAACAACTGATGTTCTCTGTGTATTATCCACAGTGCCAAGCTTGCAATTATTTTCTGTGCATTTTGTTTGCACATCTCAGAAATTGTTTAATGGGCAAAGATGTTCACTTATCAAGATTTAATATATTGCTTACATCATACTAACAATTTAATCCATGTTTTGGTGTAAAATAAGCAATTTCACTAAACGTTTTTACTATATGTATATCCATTTCTAATGTGCGAAACTTTTCTTACTGGCTCAACAGAAGTGTATGGTTGGGTGTACTTAAGTGTGTGTGTGCGTGTGTGTGTGTGTGTGTGTGTGTGTGTGTCTCTGTGTCTGTGTCTGTGTCTGTGTGTGTGTCTGTGTATGTGAGAGAGAGAGAGAGAGAAGGAGTGGAGTGGGTTATTTTTCTTAAGACCAAAATCAAACATTATGGAAGTGTGTTGAAACCACTCTTTTTCATAAATCACCTCAGCTTGTGAAGGCGTTTCAATAAGGCAACAATTTTACGTGGTTGGTTTGTTGGGGATATATAGGTCATTAACTTCAATATGAATAATGTCTGTCCGCATCACAGGGGCATTATGTTTCCTAACTTGACAGTGCTTGGCAAAACGAATGAAGCTCACTACTGCCCGATCACATTAATACAAGTTAACAATACTTGCCAGCTGCCACTCGGTGTTAAATCTTAGGATCACTTTACAACGCCCAATAGCTCATTAGTTTGCTAATATGCGTACTATCGATGCATATTTCAGCTTATATACTCCCTAATGATTATGTACTTCTGACGAGATAATCTCCCTTTGTTGAGGACTTGAACAGGTGTGTGTCAGGATAGAATGTGCAGGCTATTTTTTTATTTTTTCCTCTGACCTATCCAATCGACAAGTTTACTTCGAGGTTAGTTCACTCACAAAGTCTGATTTAAAAAAAAATTATATCATGAGAGAAATGTAAGCCGAATTTGACTATTTCACTTGCCGAAGTTTGGTAATAAACAGAATCGAACACGAACAAATGTGGGTCGTGGGCCGTGACTGGACGGCAAGGGACGCAATTGACAGTCGGAAACTGATATCGTCTCATTCTTGCAATGAAACCGCTCTACAAAAGGGTGACAACTCGGTTCTAGGTCCGGATTACTCTTTTGCTGAGAACAATGAACTCATGACGACCGTGCTTGTCCTGGTCGATACAGAAAATAATGAAAAACAGTCGATAATTATTAAGAAATATTCGGAGGTCTATTCTCGTCAATTTCAATTACAGGAAACAAGAAAAGTTTCCTCCCTTTCTGTGATCGTATTTTCTAATGCTGAAAAGCTGTTCATGATAAGATATTTCTTTTGATTAAAAAAGAAAATCTATAAATGGCGAGCTGAGTTACTTTTGCTTTTGTTTCATATTCTCGTTTCTATCAGCCAAAGCTTGTGTCAGTGAAAAGCACACATCTAGTGTGAATACACCTTGTGTGTCAGTGAAAGGCATATGTCTAGTGTGAATACACCTTGTGTGTCAGTGAAAGGCATATGTCTAGTGTGAGGCATATGTCTAGTGTGAATATATCTTGCGTGTCAGTGGAAAGATAATATCTAGTGTGTATACACCTTGTGTGTGAGTGGAAGGCAAATGTCTAGTGTGAAATCATTTGTGCGTCAGTGGAAGGCAAATGTCTAGTGTGAAATCATTTGTGTGTCAGTGGAAGGCAAATGTCTAGTGAGAAATATTTGTGTGTCAGTGGAATGCGAATGTCTAGTGTAAAATCATTTGTGTGTCAGTGAAATGGCAAATGTCTAGTGTGAAATCATTTGTGTGTCAGTGGAAAGCAAATGTCTATTGTGAAATCATTTGTGTATCAGTGGAAAGCAAATGTCTAGTGAGAAATCATTTGTGTGTCAGGGGAAGGCATATGTCGAGTGTGAATAAACCCTATGTCAGTGAACGAGTTGCACTGCGTCCGTGAAAGACATATACCTAGACATGAGTAAGCCCTTGTATTGTGTTATTGAAAAGGCATAGAAAGCCCTTCAACTGTGTCAGTGAAAGGAGTATATCTAGTCCGAATCGACCCTTCTATTGTGTCAGTAGCAGAGTAAGTCATTACATTTATCATTGAAATGGCTTATTTAGAGTAAGTAAGCTTTGTATTGTGCCAATGACAGGTGTATAATTGTGACATTTGAGCCATACACCTGAATGAGTAAAGCCTTGTATTGTGTCATTGTAAATGCATATCTAGACTGAGCAGGCCCTTCTACTGTGTTATTAAAAAGGCACATATATACCAGTCCATAGAGTCTTAGATCAAAGAGTCTTGGATTATTACAATTTACCTAGTGGTGTGTTTAGTACATCGGATAGACCATACTTTTTAACTGATCCATGGCGATTTAGACATATCCTTAGAGTCTCAGAATAATCTGTTGCGTCTTAGACTGATCCAAAAATCCTTGAATGGTCATTAGCAGCATATATAGGTTTGCAGACTCGTAGATTTGTTCGGTCTTGTAAAGGTCCATGCAGTCTTAGATTGATCCATTGCTTTGGAATCTGGTACATAGTGTCTTAGACCTGTCCATTGAGCCTTAGACTGATTCCAGAGTCTTAGACCTAGTGTCTTAATCTGATACGTAGACTCTTAGAATCATCCATAGCCTCTTGGACTGGTCATAAGCATCGTAGAATCATCCATAGCCGCTTGGACTGGTCATAAGCATCGTAGAATTATCCATAGCCTCTTGGACTGGTCATAAGCATCGTAGAATCATCCATAGCCTCTTGGACTGGTCATAAGCATCGTAGAATCATCCATAGCCTCTTGGACTGGTCATAAGCATCGTAGAATTATCCATGGACTGAATCTAAGCATCATTGACTGGTTCACAGTCTTAGATTTGTCAACGGTCTCCTAAAAGCGTCGTATACAGACCTAAAGTGCCTGATATCATAAATCTTAAACTTGTCCTAACGTATGAAACTGGTTCACAGAGTCTTTATTTATTTTATCCACAGAGTTTTAGTCTGGTACTTAACGTCTCAGACTGGTCCACATCGCCTTAACATTTTGTGTTATGTCTTTATTTTGTACTTGTATTTATTACTTATGAAGAGCAGCCTCTGCGAATACGCTGTAATACTTAGTGCAGATAAGAAGTTAACATAACTGTGACGTCATATTAGTGACCACCATCATCAAGAGGCTGTTTCCAAGGTGAGAGTTATGATATGGCTAAAAACTACTGACTGTCTTGTGTTCTTTGCTTTCTGTTGTGGCACTTGTTTTAAAGGAAGAACTCTTACATACAGAATCTGTTTTGAACCTTTGTGATCAATTCCAGAGTTTTAGAGTTTCATTTCGTGGGGGGGGGGGTGTATTTAATGTAGTTTTTAAAAAAATATTTTAAGAAAATGGTGTAACAAACCTAAAATCGAGATGGGGGGATAGCCAAAACAATGTAAAGTTTATTTCCGCTATTTATTCACATTTTCCTTAATTTTCATGAACACACTCATTCACGCATGCTCATAATATACCATTCACCACAATCAGGAAGACTTAAAATGCACTCACAAACGCTTATTTATAAGCGCAGACACACACGCAAATACGCGCACTTTGACAAGTGTCCTCGCCAAGTACACGCACTTTGACAAGTGTTCTCGTCAAGTACAAAGAAAAATCGACAGCGATCAACTCTCCGTTAGATTCATGAACGTGATTCCGTTGCTAGGTTTTTTCGGGGAGAGGGGATTCGGGTGGTGGTGGCGGTCTGCTTTTTATCGTTCTTTGCAAAATGTTCTTCACCGAAACTTATTATCTCACTATGTCTGCCTTCTTTCCTGTCAAGGGAATCTTTCTAATTTCAGACACGAACTCCCGAGGGACCAATGGCAGAGCGGGTATAAAGGAAAACAATATCCTGTATTGTGGCGAAGATCGCAACAGCAGGGACGGACGATTCACACGGGCCACGTTTCCGAACGAGAGTTATCATTCCTGATAGGACGAGCAAACACAGAGGTCGTAAAATCAACAGCCCTGCCTTTGTGACATTTGAGCCATACACCTGAAGAAACAGAACATTTGAATCGACACTTTCCTTTTTATGATTGACGCGCTAAAACATATCTTTTTAATGATTCCTTTAGGATCTATCGGTGCAGTGTCGTATTATTTGTTTGCTCTGCGTCCGTTATCATCTGAGAACCAGTTGTCACATTCTGCAGTGAACCGACTTGCAGCTTTCAGTAGTTGAAATATTTTTTTTAATTGACTCTTTAGTCGTGAAGGATTTGGAGTTTAGATGTAGGCTGTCATTTACTGAATCCAGCTTCTAAATGGAGTAAGTGAACAGACTGTCGGTCAAATATATTTTTAACTCAAGGTTAAGTCCTAGTTGTAAAAGCCTCAGATTGTTTGATTTCGGGTCACGTGCTTGCTTCACATCTCTGCTATTTTGGGCGATGGGTTCAACTGACTGTACAGGGTGTGGAAAGGAGAAATATGCCTTGGGTAGTGAAAGGAAAGGTGAAAATATAAATGGGTGGATATTTTCTCTGCATTTATTTTTATCCGGACAACGATCGCCTTTATATTCGCTCCTATTTTCAGCTATAAATACATCTTCATTTTGAATGAAATGCAGAACACAGGGCCAGATTTACTATCCTCTGAGCGATTGCGCTTTACTCCTTAGGTATAGAACACATAATCTAGACACATGATCTAGACACATGATCTAGACACATAATCTAGACATTAAGCGATCGTATCCTAGTACATGAACTAATGAAAATATTCGTCCTCAAATTTTTTCACCCCAAGCTGGACTCGATCCCACGCTTCTTCAACAGGAGTTGTCTTCCCTCTTTGACACAACTGATAGAATCAAACGTTCGAGTTCATGTTTACTATTCTGGTGAAAATGGTGACTGAATATCTACGCTGTATGGGAACATCAGAGCCCAAACTGGTGATTATTCTAATGACGATCATTCAATTGAGCAGGTCAATTTGTCACCTTTCCTTGTGTAGCTGTAAAGTTGACGGTGTTGTATGTTTCTAAAATACGAGAAAAGAGAGAAATTATGTTGTTTGTACAATGCCTCTCTAGTTTCCTTTCGTTTTGCTGTGTGCATCTTGTACGTAAAATGTGAGAAATTTGTGACTTGTATCTTTTTTTGTGTGAAATCTGGTAACATTGATGTGTGAAAGTCAGGATTAGTGTTTTGCCTCTTATTGTCTGAAGTGCCACCTTTTGCGTTATGCTACAGATTGATGATTTGTGTCATGGTTAGGAGTGCTTATTACCTGGTGCCTTGTGTTTGGAGAAGTGTTGACAACTGAAGTGTTGTGTCAATCCCTTTGTTTTGAGAAGTGTTGACAACTGAAGTGTTGTGTCAATCCCTTTGTTTTGAGAAGTGTTGATGACTGAAGTGTCAATCCCTTTGTTTTGAGAAGTGTTGATGACTGAAGTGTTGTGTCGATCCCTTTGTTTTGAGAAGTGTTGATGACCGAAGTGTTGTGTCAATCCCTTTGTTTTGAGAAGTGTTGATGACTGAAGTGTTGTGTTAATCCCTTTGTTTTGAGAAGTGTTGATGACTGAAGTGTCAATCCCTTTGTTTTGAGAAGTGTTGATGACTGAAGTGTTGTGTTAATCCCTTTGTTTTGAGAAGTGTTGATGACTGAAGTGTTGTGTTAATCCCTTTGTTTTGAGAAGTGTTGATGACTGAAGTGTCAATCCCTTTGTTTTGAGAAGTGTTGATGACTGAAGTGTTGTGTTAATCCCTTTGTTTTGAGAAGTGTTGATGACTGTCACAGTCTGATAAAATTGTCCGACTTCGTGACCCACTTGCCTTGTTTACTTCAAATTCGAATATTTGAAACCCTTGGCCCTTTGTTCAAAGCTTCCTTTTTCTAGGTGCTTCTAGAACAGGTCAAGATGTTATGTAACTTTAGGACCATTGTCCAGTTCTCGAACCAACCACATGCTTTGCGAACAGTCACGTGATACGCAATATACCTTTCTATATATGTACCCACACGCTTCCGCTCCCTCACTTCGAGCACATTTTAGCTAATTCCATCAGCTTACTCGGGTCGTGAGAGGCAGCCGGCGCCATAGAGAATCAAGGTACCCTTCGACTTCTCTCAAAGGTATCATTTTATTTAATAGTATTTGCCTATGTATTGTTTAAGTATGTATTTGTGCTATGTATTATATGATTTCCATATACACTTGAGCATGGTTCAGAGAAATAGCTGAAAACCTATATGTTACGGAATATAAATTTATTGTAACCATTTTTCCATTTCTGTACTTTAATTTATATTGTTTTAATTCACTAAGAGCCAGAATGCTGCGCTCGATATGAATTCTTCATGTAATTCAATTATTGCGTGTAATTTTAATTGTAAATTGTGAAGCGCTCTGTCGGTTTGAATTACCTCTTTGTATGAACATTAATTTAACGTTGTATCTATTTTATTGCTTCATACGTCATGACTGTTAAATGGAACACATGTGAGACGATTATATTTTTTCTAAAATCTAATTGTAAGCGACGCGAGGTCGAAACTCTTTGTTCAGCGCATTTAATTGAGCCATGCTTAGGTAGGACCTGTTAGGTTGAGAATTATATCCAAACACGTTGCATCCACAGGTCGGCTCATGGTTCATGTTTCACCATGCCTCACCTGCATTAGCTTATTGGTGTAAGCGTGTCGAAATCCACTCTGAGGGCCATGCTGCAAAAATTCCAGTTCCTAGCCACTAACAAAGGGACATCATTCCTTATGCACCACGTGTGTCGTTAAAGGGGGACTGAGGGAACGAATCAGCATGACTGAGTGTTGAGACCAAGGATACAAGAATAGAGCTAAGTGCAAGATCAAGTGTACAGATCTCAAAGGAACACTTTTCTGGCAATTTAGATTGACAAAAATCAGGCATAGGCGCGTAAAGACAGAGTGAAGACTATTCGCGTTGCATTCGATTTATTGTTAATTTGTTAAACTTTATTAAATCTTATTTTCTTTGTTAATACCTCTTAGTAGTTGATTTCTATGCACAATAGACCAATTAGATTAATTCTTAGATTTGAATGGGGGCGGATGAGCAGAAAGATTGATGACGAGTGCATATTAATTTAGAGGGACTTAACTGTTTTCAAATCTAGCTAAAAGTTCGCAGTTTATTAGTCTGTAAATTTGTCGTCTGAACTACAAGACGCACTTTTAATTAGTCAGATAATAAATTGAGCAACCAGTCTGCGTAGAATATGAGAGGAAGAATTAATTATATTTAAAGTCTTTTAATTATTCTAAGCAGGGTCTTTAAATAAATACTGGAAACGTAACAAGTGTGGGTCGTCGCGGGATTGATATGTATTAAATTGTAAATTGTAACATTTTTATACATAGGGCGCATCATAACCTAGAAACGAACGAACGAACAGAATTGCCAATTGTTCTTTTGATTTTTGTATCACTGATTTTCTTTGCTTTTGTTGTGACATGTGCATGTATTCTTTTGCAGAGTAGCGTGCATGTTAGTTAATGTTGATATATTTAAGCGTAGTTAAATATGTCATGTTAGCTATTGAATGATTTATTTAGTATTGTGTTACTGAGTACTTCATTGTGAGGAGTCGAAGGTTATACCGCCAGCTAGGAGAGTTATCGGTAGTAACAGACTTCGGACTATTATATTTAGGGTGCTAGATATAATGTGTAATGTTGTATGGTAGGAGCCGTGACATTACGGAAGTCTTGGAACAGCGGACACTGTGACAAGCAGGTGAAACGTGTAAAGAGTTAACGCGTAATTTATTTCGGAAGGTGTTCTGAGTAAATTAAATAATTTTTGTAAGGTTGTAGCCTAAAAGTTATTTTCGGGATAAGCGGAGTTATCGCCGACGGTTAAAAAACACACAATTCACGAGATACATTTTTATTGTAGCCAGCGCGCTAAGACAGTAAAATGGATCGCAAACAGGTTCTCGAAGACCTGAAAGAAACCGGTATCATGATAGGATATCAGGGTGACGAACTGACTAGCTACGTTAGAACTAAGCTAGAGGAAGTGGAGAAAGCGGAAAGAGAAGAACGTATAGCTAATCGCGAGTTGAAGAAGTTAGAAGCTGAAAAACTAGCCGAAACAGAAGCTAAACGCATCGCAGCTGACGCAGAAGCTAAAAGGTTAGAAGCTGAAAGATTAGCCGACATCGAAACAAAACGTATCGCAGCGGACACAGAAGCTAAACGCATCGCAGCAGACGCGGAAATAAAACGGTTAGAATGGGAAGTGAAGAAACTAGAAGTTACCAATCCAAACCGTGACCGCAGAAGCAGTGGTGATTCGCGTTCTAGCGATGGAAATAATCACAGTAGAATTGAAAATATCATTCCAAAGATAAATATGGTCCCATTTGATGAGAACAAAGATCAAATAGACGCGTATTTAAAAACGTTTGAAAAGTTAGCCAGAGCAACAAACATTCCAGCGGAACATTGGGCGATAAATTTATCGGGGTTATTGCAGGGCAGTGCGAAAAACGAGTTCAATAAGCTTAGCGATTCTGAGTCAGATAATTACGACACAGTCAAGGCCGCATTATTGAAACGTTACAAACTCACAGCAGATACATACCGACGTAAGTTTAAACAGGCCACTAAAGCCAGTTCAGAGACGCACGCACAGTACATACGACGCGTAGCTGACTTGTTCCAAAGATGGATAGATCTAGCCGAAACTCCACAGACGTACGCAGGTCTTAGGGATGAAATGGTAAAAGACCATATTCTCGGGTCGTACAGATCAGATCTACTGATTCACTTAGCAATAAGGGAAAAATCTACGCTAGAGGAGATAGGCAACGCCGCCGATCGCTTTGATGACGCACATTCTCAATTCTCGAACGCACACGCGAACAGCAAGTCTCGACCGAACGAACCGCAGACTCGAAAGGATAAGAAAAATGACGGGAAGGCACCTAATGAGCGTGATGATAAAACATCTAAACCCGACACTAAAAACAAGTCCGACAAACAGAAAGATAAAAAGAATCTTGCATGTTACACTTGTGGTGATAGTGGCCATTTTTCACGAACATGTCCTGAAAAGAAAACAGCTAAGGTTTACGCAGTAGAAAGTCATACACCTAAAACAGAAAAGTCGAATCGAACACCAGTACAGGCAAACGGTCACGATACAATCGCTTTGCTTGATACAGGGTGTGAGCTAGACGCTATTGTAAATGCATCATTAGTTAACCGTACCGACTACACAGGGGAGACAATCTCTGTCACCTTTGCAAACGGCGAACAAGACATTTTACCAGTAGCTGAAGTCTCGATTGTTTCAGACTTTGTAGAAGGAACAGTCAAAGCGGCAGTTATGGAAAACTCACCGCATGACGTGATCCTTGGTTGCAAGTATGTTTTGCCGTGCAAAAAACAAACTTCAACCGAACCACCACTGGTTAACGCTGTAACCAGAGCAGCGAGTAGTAAAGACAAATCTGTAACTGCACCGATGTCTGCCGCACCAGCCGTAGATAAAGCAACAGTTAGCGAGATTAAAATATTACAAGCTGAGGACGAAACACTAGACAAGTTACGCAGACAAGCTGTACTTGTTAGTGACGTCAACACTGACGATTCGAATAAGAAAGCGTGCATTATTCTGAAAAAGGGTTTATTGTACCGCTATTCGAAAGTGGGAGACGAATTTCGGAAACAATTAGTCGTTCCACAAACCAAACGAAATGACGTATTACGATTAGGTCATGAGAGTCTTTTTGGTGCACACATGGGTGTACAAAAAACAACTAGTCGTATTACAAGTGAGTTTTATTGGCCGGACATCACTGCCGATATCCGTAGATTCGTGTTAAGTTGCGACACATGCCAGAGAACACAGTCTAAAAATTCAATCAGACCCGCACCGTTAGGAGAGCCTGAACTGATCAGTGAACCCTACAAGCGCGTAGCATTGGATTTGATTGGGCCTATAATACCCACATCAACGAGAGGTAATCGATACGTGCTGACCACTATTGATTACGCAACAAGATTCGCCGACGCAGTACCATTGAAAAATATTGATACTGAAACTGTCGCCGAAGCCCTTTTCGGTCTTTGGAGTCGTGTTGGAATTCCTACTGAAATTTTGACGGATCAGGGGAGTCAATTCATAGGCAACGTAATGAAGGAAGTAAATCGTTTACTTTCCATCAAACATCTTACTTGCACACCATACCACCCCCAGGCAAATGGTCTGATTGAAAAATACAATGGGACATTAAAAACAGCACTTAAAAAGCTCGCCACAGATAAACCGAAAGACTGGGACAGATACATCCCTGCCCTACTATTTGCATATAGGGAGGTGCCACAATCTTCCACTGGATTTTCACCATTCGAGCTACTTTACGGACGTACTGTACGCGGACCGATGATGATTTTGAAGGCACTTTGGACTGATGAAAAGACAGATGACGAAGTTAAAACAACTTATACATACGTCACTGACTTAAGAAACCGTCTTGAAACTATAGGCAAGATAGCACGGGAAAACTTGACGATAGCTCAGTCTAGACAGGCAGAATATTACAATAAGCACACCAAACCTAGAGAATTTGAAGTTAATGACAAAGTGTTACTGTTGCTTCCTGAAGCACATAACAAACTTCAGATGAAATGGAAGGGGCCCTTTGTAGTTACCGCCAAGCTAGGGGGACTGAACTATAAGGTGCAGACAGGAAAGAGAGAGAAAATCTTTCATGTTAACCTACTCAAAAAGTACATAAGCCGTGAGGATCAAACCACTCAAGCTGATTTTGTCGTAGCGACGATAGTTACAGAAGACGAGGGGGATACTGATTGCGTCACTGGTACTTTACCAAACTGTCCTCTACAGACGGACGAAACTGTCAAAGACGTTAGGGTAAATGAAGCCTTGACAGAAAGACAGAAAAAAGAAGTGAATGAATTGCTTAATGAGTTCTCATCTACTCTGACAGACAAACCAGGGTTGACAGACTTAATAGAATTTTCACTGAAGCTGACTGACAACAAACCGATACGTTTGAAGCCGTATCCGTTGCCACACGCTAAGATAGATGACGTTAGACGTGAGATTAAGACTATGCTAGATCTAGGGGTCATAGAGAAGACTGACAGTGCCTACGGATCACCCATCGTGTTGATTAAAAAACGTGATAACTCGTTCCGTTTTTGCGTAGACTACCGCAAACTCAATCAAGTGACAGAGTTTTGTGCCGAACCTCTTCCTGATCCGGATCTCATCTTCACTAAGCTAGCTAACGCTCATTACTATACCAAAATAGATTTGTCACGCGGTTTTTGGCAAATCAAGGTCAAGGACACTGATCGACACATACTAGCTTTCACTACACCAGTAGGAAACTACACATGGAAAGTTATGCCTTTCGGAGTTTCAAACGCTCCAAGCATTTTTTCTAAAATGATGCGGTCATTGTTAGAACCACTGTACGGACGTGGAGTTGAGAACTTCATGGATGATTTAATTCTAGGCACCCAGACATGGGAGGAGCACTTAACACTCTTACGAGATGTGCTAGCCAGATTAAAACAAGCCAACCTCACTGCCCGCCCTACGAAGTGTGAAATAGCACAATTCTCCTTAGACTTCTTGGGACACAAGTTGAGTCATGGAACTATGTCGCCAAGTGAAGCTAAGATAGCACAACTTAAGGACACTTCACAACCGCTAACAAAAACACAAGTTAGAAGTTTTCTTGGTCTTGCTAACTACTACAGAAAATTCGTACCAGATTTTAGTGCCATTGCATGTCCTCTGACTGACTTGACACGTAAGAATATGCCTACAAAAGTAGTGTGGACTGATGCATGCCAAAACGCTTTTGACACACTGAAATCTAGACTGACTTCAGATTTAGTTGTTAAACTGCCAGATTTGACAAAACCATTCTTGTTAAGGACTGATGCTAGCAACACAGGATTAGGAGCAGTGTTATTACAAGAACACGATGACACCAAACACCCAGTTGCATATGCAAGCCGTAAACTCACAACCACTGAACAGAAATATTCCACCAGTGAAAAGGAATGTCTTGCAATAGTTTGGGCCATAAAAAAGTTCGAAAACTATTTGTACGGAAAAACCTTTGTCATTGAGTGCGATCACCAGCCGTTGGCCTTTCTCGGACAGGCGCAATTTACGAACAGCCGTTTAATGCGTTGGTCTTTGTTTCTGACACAGTATGACGCAAATATTCATTACATCAAAGGGTCTTTGAATGTTGGCGCAGATTACATGAGTCGTGCTTGATGCCATCAAGTGCCGGTACTGATAGAATGTTGTTTAATCAATTAACTGAACCCTACGGATTCCTTCCTGTAAAATAGAAATATAGTTGCACACTTTATTTCTAGGAATGTTGAAATTTTTTTTGTGTAAATTTTTCTTCATTGTGGACTTCTACATTTTATCATACATAATTTGTAGGAGGCATTTTATCTTTGGTAAGATAAACGCCTCAAAAGCAAGGGGGTGTCACAGTCTGATAAAATTGTCCGACTTCGTGACCCACTTGCCTTGTTTACTTCAAATTCGAATATTTGAAACCCTTGGCCCTTTGTTCAAAGCTTCCTTTTTCTAGGTGCTTCTAGAACAGGTCAAGATGTTATGTAACTTTAGGACCATTGTCCAGTTCTCGAACCAACCACATGCTTTGCGAACAGTCACGTGATACGCAATATACCTTTCTATATATGTACCCACACGCTTCCGCTCCCTCACTTCGAGCACATTTTAGCTAATTCCATCAGCTTACTCGGGTCGTGAGAGGCAGCCGGCGCCATAGAGAATCAAGGTACCCTTCGACTTCTCTCAAAGGTATCATTTTATTTAATAGTATTTGCCTATGTATTGTTTAAGTATGTATTTGTGCTATGTATTATATGATTTCCATATACACTTGAGCATGGTTCAGAGAAATAGCTGAAAACCTATATGTTACGGAATATAAATTTATTGTAACCATTTTTCCATTTCTGTACTTTAATTTATATTGTTTTAATTCACTAAGAGCCAGAATGCTGCGCTCGATATGAATTCTTCATGTAATTCAATTATTGCGTGTAATTTTAATTGTAAATTGTGAAGCGCTCTGTCGGTTTGAATTACCTCTTTGTATGAACATTAATTTAACGTTGTATCTATTTTATTGCTTCATACGTCATGACTGTTAAATGGAACACATGTGAGACGATTATATTTTTTCTAAAATCTAATTGTAAGCGACGCGAGGTCGAAACTCTTTGTTCAGCGCATTTAATTGAGCCATGCTTAGGTAGGACCTGTTAGGTTGAGAATTATATCCAAACACGTTGCATCCACAGGTCGGCTCATGGTTCATGTTTCACCATGCCTCACCTGCATTAGCTTATTGGTGTAAGCGTGTCGAAATCCACTCTGAGGGCCATGCTGCAAAAATTCCAGTTCCTAGCCACTAACAAAGGGACATCATTCCTTATGCACCACGTGTGTCGTTAAAGGGGGACTGAGGGAACGAATCAGCATGACTGAGTGTTGAGACCAAGGATACAAGAATAGAGCTAAGTGCAAGATCAAGTGTACAGATCTCAAAGGAACACTTTTCTGGCAATTTAGATTGACAAAAATCAGGCATAGGCGCGTAAAGACAGAGTGAAGACTATTCGCGTTGCATTCGATTTATTGTTAATTTGTTAAACTTTATTAAATCTTATTTTCTTTGTTAATACCTCTTAGTAGTTGATTTCTATGCACAATAGACCAATTAGATTAATTCTTAGATTTGAATGGGGGCGGATGAGCAGAAAGATTGATGACGAGTGCATATTAATTTAGAGGGACTTAACTGTTTTCAAATCTAGCTAAAAGTTCGCAGTTTATTAGTCTGTAAATTTGTCGTCTGAACTACAAGACGCACTTTTAATTAGTCAGATAATAAATTGAGCAACCAGTCTGCGTAGAATATGAGAGGAAGAATTAATTATATTTAAAGTCTTTTAATTATTCTAAGCAGGGTCTTTAAATAAATACTGGAAACGTAACAATGACTGAAGTGTTGTGTTAATCCCTTTGTTTTGATAAGTGCTGATACGATTGAATTGTTGTATTATTATTGTAATAATGATTTGTCTTGTGTCATATATGTGACATTTTGCTGGGAGACAGACAAAATGTTTATTCTCCATCACCCTGGGCCGCCCGTAACCTTAGGCTAATCCACAAAACACACCTTCTCGCTGGCCACACGTGTTGAAAAGAAAGAAGACAGTGTAGAATAGAAAAGTGATAGTTAAGAAGAAAGCTGTGAGCCATTGATATATTAATTAAATACAGACAACAGACTACAACATATAACATGGAAGTGAGCTTCGCCGACTCGAGCAGTCTGAGTATCAGTAAAATATATTTTTAATGAAATAAAATAGGACAGGACTGAGGTTACATATTGTGAATAGTTCAAAGGATAATTAGGGTTTATAACTGTATATAGTTCATTTTCATGACCGTGTATTGTAGTGTAGTAAGTGAAAGTTTGCTTTCAGCCTATGATACTTGATATTTGAAGTTATATTAATATAATCGGAGTTATGAATAAAGCTATGAGAGAAGCTGTAGGGCTGTTGATTTTATGGCCCAGGATATGTCTGACATTGTCATCTAGGATCCTAGAGGGTTGTGCAGTAGTGGCAGACATGGTCGGTTGAACCATGGTCTCTGGCCTATTGTTCATTCTGCTCTGAAGTTCCTTCATGGTTCAGGGCTCGTCGAGAGTTAACATTGGAAATAAGGTACCGATCTGCCAGTAAAAGCACATGGCTTAAGAGTTTGTCCACATATGTTCCCTGACAAAACACTCTTATGTACAAGGTCACCAAGCAGTCTAATGTATAGCAATACGAAAATATATATAATATTCAGTTATGCAAGCAAAACCACATACCTTCAGCAGTAATATACACAGAGGATGGATTCCTGCTGCATCAGTAACTGGCAACAAGGGTGGTAGCTGTTATGCAATATACTTATAGTTTATTCATGCTGGAAGAGATGACCACGTGTTACCTCGATGGTCAGTTGCATTGGTCTGCCAACTAACAGGTAGTTGAGCTGTGCTCTGAATAATCCGTTTAAAGTGAGTTAATAATTAGTCCACTCTCTAGCCCGGCTTAAGGGTCAACCATCCGGGAGATAGGGTTTTAATGTAGGTTATTTTTAGAGGAGGATTTTGTGATTATAAAAACACTCACAGTTCGACTATTCATTATTCTTTTTAACAAAGTACAATCATGCAAGTGTAGCAACCCTTACTATCATTCTATAATCATTCTTGATAGAGGAAATAGCCCTTATTAACTACGTACAAATAAGAAAAAGGGAGCAACTGATAACAACCACATGCAATCCTGTAAGTGTTAAAATCCTTTATTATCAATACGTATTTGTGAAAGTGATATAACCCTTATTAATGTTCAGTCATACAAATTATAATTTTTTTTAAGTAGTGGCTATCCATAATAAACTTGTAAAATTAATGAAGTAGTGGAATTACTTAATAATCTAAAAATAATGCTATTGAGAGTACTTTATAATAGACGTATACATTTATGAAAGTAGTGATCTCCATAATAATCAAACAAAAATTATAAAACTAGTGTAGTTTCGTATTAATCATATGAAATTTGAAAGTGCTAGTACTCTATAAATTTTTTTTTATGTACAAAAGTGACAAAATTGTGAAACTATTGGAACTCATTAGTAAACAATGAAAATGGTATTAACCATACCATGTAAACGTGTTGGAGACCGTTAGTAACATTGTGAAAAGGTAACTCTCTGACAGCGACGTAAACTTATAAATAAAATAGTATAATAATAATAATAAATATACAGTTAATGGCGATACTCTTCAATAGCCATGTAACATTATAAAGAAAATGACGATATTCTATAACAGCAATGAAACATAAAATGGCGATACTTTAAGACAATCATAAAAATTGTAAAGAAAATGACGATATTCCATAATAGCTATGTTTAAAATAAAACACTGTCAGGAAAAGAAAGACTGATACTGAAATGTTGAAATATTTTGGAGTAAAGTTTTGAAGGTTTACTAATGACTCATTTCGTTTGGTGACTTCGGTGTCAGTAATGATCTAAGTAATAACTGTCTACATATGAACGGTCTAAGTAAGAATGATCTACATAAGAATGTTCTAAGTAAGACTCTCTAGTATGTACGATCTAGATTTAAAAAAAAAAAAAAAGGTCTATGTAAGAACTATAAGAATAATCCAATTAAGAATGATCTACATGAGAATGTTCTAACTAAGACTCTCTAGTATGCACGATCTAGATAAGAAAGATCTATGTAAGAACTATTTACATAAGATTAATCCAATTAAGAATGATCTAGATAATAACATTCTAATTAAAATTATCTACACGAGAATGATCTAGATAAGAACATCTAATTAAGAATGATTTAAATAAGAACGATCTAGGTAAGAACAACTAATTAAGAATGATTTAAATAAGAACGATCTAGGTAAGAACAACTAATTAAGAATGATTTAAATAAGAACGATCTAGGTAAGAACAACTGTTATTTATTGATGAACATAAGTAATACAAACAAGAACGAGAACTCGCTAAAATATTTTAACCGATGCTGCTGTTTACTCATCAGAATAAAAATGATGCTTGTAATTATTGTCTGATTTGACTCCCTTTTTCCCTTTCTTTCAAAGAGGTCTGCCATTTGTAGATGTCTACGTAAAAAAGGGAAGTGTATTTTTTTTAATCTGGACAGGTGTGCACTGAAATCAAATTGTTACTCGAGTTTTAATTATTTAGGTGTTTTGAACCTTTAGTTGTGGATTCTTTTTAGTATAAGAAATATTTTGTTTTGTTTTTACACTAAGCATTTTCATGCAATTTTTACGCAAGTTGTTTTGTATAATGTTATTTTGAATTTCTAATTTATCTCTACTGTTTTATTGTCATTTTTTATACACCAGACTTTTCCTTTTTCTTTTCCCTGCTTCATACTCTGAATTAAAATGTCTAAAGTCTCATAAGCAAAGAATATCAATATTTTAAAAACATAAATAAAATAGCATTGCTTTAAAACTTATTATACAAATATACATTAAAAGTAAAATATTAGTTTTAATTTAGTCAAATATGTAATACAAATAAACAAGATAAAAACTCTGCAACATCAAATATAGGAAAACAAAGAGAAATGATCAAAGTATATAAATAATTGTCCAAAGCTATTTTTATCTCCCTTGTTTTCCCCCTTCATATTCCTCTCTCTTCTCATTGCATCTCTTTATTTACCTTCTCTTTCTCTCTCTTTTTATTCCTCTCTGGTCTGGTTTTCTCCTACTATCTTGCTTTTATTTCTTCTATTTTGTCATTTCCCTCTGTCATTTTCATTTTGTGACTCTCTTCATCCCTTAACTCTCTCTTCCTCTCTTTCCCCTCTTTCTCCCCCTCTCCTCTCACTCTCTTCCCCTCCTCTTCCTCCATTTCCCTTCTTCCTTCTCTTCTTTCTCTCTATTCTTTCTCTCTCTCTCTCTCTCTCTCTCTCTCTCTCTCTCTCTCTCTCTCTCTCTCTCTCTCTCTCTCTCTCTCTCTCTCTCTCTCTCTCTCTCGTCTGAATCATAAGAAGGAAAACAAATACCGACGGGTTTGAAAGAAAACAATCAGAGATGGATCTTTCTTTAGTGACGTATCCCGTGTCAGCTGACGTCCACGGTCTACGGAGGTTAAAAAAGACACTTTCTCCAACTCAAATATTTGCTCTCTCCTTCCAAATAGTGATTTGCATCGATGCATCCATCAGCAAATTAAGGGGAGGTTTGAGGGTGAAAATTATAAGATTTTTTATTTTTTGTGTGTTTTTTGTTCTTCGTGTTATTGTTAACTTTAATCATTCTACTTTCACTTCCCACGTTCACATTTTCGTAGCTGTTAATAAAAAGCCCTTTAATTTAAGTTTTAATTGAGTAGGTATGCATAAACAAAAGTGCAATTATAGCTAATTATATATGCATAAAGTTTCAAAGGTCATATCTCGTCTCCTACATAATATAATATTACATATAATATACCAAAAGAACCAGAAAAGCCAGCTTTAGCTTCCCATTTCCATGTCCAAAATCCACCATAACATGCATTTTCATTGGCTACTTGTTAAAAGACTAATATAGCAAAGGGTCTAAAATCAGCCAATCAGCGATTAGCTTTCAAGAGCAAGTCGGATTTAGCAAACTGACCTCATGGCGTGTTTCACAGCTTCGATCTCATGAAAGTTACAATCTACGTTCAGTGTGAGTTCTATTTGAGGCTTGAGTACAGTAAAACTAAGATGGGGAAAATAAAACAATCCTATTCTTCCAGAAATCGAAGATTCCAGGGAAACAGACATACTAAATGACTGATTACAGTAAATAATTCTATGCTGAACACGTGTTGTATACAATGAGCGACGCCGTGTCACAAATACATCGTCTGCTACAGGCAATGTCTCTGCCTCATGCAAAACTTGAAGGTAAAGCGTGTGAAATGGAAGTTGACAGTGATAATGAACAAATAACATTAACAGGCTTTCGTTTTGTAGACTGTGAACTCCTTTTAAACTTTATAAAGAGACTTTTATGCCCACATTGCCAGAAACCTCTAGGGGATAGCGACAAACTACCATCAGTGCACTAGACAAGACACGACTTAGCCTCTCGCTGTCTCAGTTTTATTTTTCACAATGTACGCGTAAAAATTGTTCAAAATGCATCTAATAATGCTAACATTCAGCAGTTTTATCTTGCTGGTGGTCAAGAATAAATTGGTAATGTTACTGTCTTTAAAATATAATTAATGTTTGATTATAAAATAAAAGGATTCATCTATTTAACTTATATTTATTATCAAAACACATGACTTTAGTAAAGAAAAACTTTGCGACGCGTTTTCTCAGAATCAGTTTTTTATGCGCTGCCAGTACGGTTTTATAGATATCTCAGAAACTATTTATCAGAATGCCATGAAATTTTGAACATAGTTCCAGCACACATATGGCCACATTCTGAACTAGAAAGAAGCAAGTGTGTAAAATAGAAGACTTATTTTTACTATGTCAAACCTCTTCAAATATATATTTCAACAAAAACAACAAAAATTTTCATGGTAGACTTTTCATGTTAGTTCACATTGTACTACAACATACCTACCTGAAGTATACCAAATTTCACATTAAAATAATGTATAGTTTACTTGTAATCAGTTGAACGGCGGAATGTGGTTTTGCGTCGACACAAAAACACATGTGTCATTATAATCCATATAACTACACATTAAAACATCAGATAAACTGTTTTATTGCTTAATTGTGTTAGCAATAGGTGTGATTAACTGCAGACAAAAAATTATGGCAATAAGTTAATAAATACAGGAGTTGTGATTGCTTGATTTTTATGTGAGTTTTTTCCAGTTTCACCCTCAAACCTCCCCTTAAGCAGCCGATCGCGGGGCCTAATCACCAGCGTTCAAGGGACACAATCCAGATCGATGGACTGCTTGTTGATTTCATTCTTGTACGCACGTGCTACTTTAGTGTCGGCGCCATGAGGAATTTGCCAGGTGAGGAAGCAGAGACGCTAGGACAAGTTGCTGGCTGCTGAAGGCAAGCTCTGACGTCATAAACTATGTTACAAACCATGGAGCAGATTGTGATATGGGTGTGACTGGGTGTGTGTTCACTGGAGAATGTTTCAGCATTCACTAAAGTCGAACTAAAGTGGAAATGACCGTAATACAACAGTTGCTTAACAACTTTTCTTTAGAATTTAATTGAAGGCAATCAGAATTTTAGTGGGCTTATGGATGAATGAGTGGATGGTTGCGTGGATGGATGGATTTACGGATTCCTGAATGGAGGGGTAAAATTGCTTTTAAGCGTTTATATTACTGGTTAACTGCTTATGTGATCTTTAAATCTTTCTTCCGATTGTTGGCGACCAGAAGTAAGTCTGTAGGTGAATCAGTGAGTTCGTCAATAAGTTGGAAATTCATTTTCCTCAGTTTTATTAATTGTGTTTTAATAAGGTAAGAGTTATCCTATAAATAAAGGATGTTTGAAGAATCTGAAGGAGATAATATTATCAGTGTGCAAAATAACACCACTTACAAAGTATGCGTACACTCACTAAACTAATCACGCCATGATTGCAGATTAAGTCTTTGCTCAGTTTATATCTATGCAAAGTTAGCGTAAACAGAATTTCTGGCGTGCATATATTTTGTCTCCTGCAGGAGGCTACGCGCCTGTCGCTCTTACTGGAAAGGAGACAATGCAAGCTCTCCAGCAACAGAATTAGCCACTTAATGTTTTGCCAGAATTAATAGAAACATTCTTCATTCCGGAATGCGCAAAAAAAAAAAAATAAATAAAGGAAATAATTCGGAACATGTATATGCAGACGCTCGCACGCACATACGCTTATGCAGGCACAATCAAGCATCCAACAAGCACAAAAGGGCGTGGACAGTCTCTCTCACATGCACATAACTTAAGCAGGAGATCAATAGCACACACACACGCACACGCACACACATGCACGCATGCGCATCGGAAAAATCACCCTAACCTAGAAAGCGCTTAAAACGCTAGCTTGGAGCCTGAAAGCAATATCGAGTGACGTCACTTGCAGACTGATGTCTTCACATCGGTGCCATCAATCAGCTGACACCTGACTAACCTGTGCGAATTGGAGATTTGATATTTTAAATCAGATTTACATTTTAGGAGGTCTTCGCAAGAGTTCATTTCCTTCCCCCCAAGAGAAACATATATGCATTGTGTCAGAAACCATATAATAAAACCTACAGAGCACGTTCATATTACCTTGAAATAAAACAGAAAAGAATAGATTCGTTCTGTTGGTTCTTTGTTTGGTTGCTGAAAGCTTTGTATGCTAGTTGGACATTGTTCATCTCTTGCCCAACAGTTGCCTGTCCTAGTCTTCTTTGTCGGATAGGCGGGGGTGGGGGAGGGAGAGAATAAAAGGCGCTGCCGCGGGTCTTTTTGCCTGATGGTGATGACAAAACCGTCACAAGATGATATACAAGCGAGCGAACAAACTTGAAAACTCACATGGTATATCGTTAAACCTGAGTACATCAAAAGCAGTGGGCCGATCTAGGCCGACAGTTTGTCCCCTGTCGCGTGTATGATCTCCGCTTCTGCGCGTGTTTACACAACGGCTCGTGGCTGTTAACAATAACTCAGCCTTTGGCATAAGTGGTGAGACCAGAATGCGCATTTGCATATACATTGTGGCAGCATGCAGGCAACAGAAAAAGTTTTTTTTTTTTAAATCTTAAATATCAAACGGAAGAAAAAGAAAGATGGGGGTAGGGAGCTATCTAACACTTTTGCAATCCCTTGGTTGTTACCTGTCTCGCTGGTAATAAGAATATAAACACGATAAGGTAGTTCTATTCTGAGGTCTGTTTGAACGCTGTCTCATGCCCTTCACCCTCCTGCTGCTGTCAAATTTTCTTCCTGCATAAGATCATAACCACTTCGACAGTCCCTGGCGGAACTCTCTGCGGGTGATAAAATGTATAGAATGTTCTGTTTTATTTTTTTTTTTTAAAAAGAGCAAATGTGTGAATGTTTTAATACCAGGTGTATACATTTCTTTGTAAGTAGTGGAGTTATAAAGAAAAGAAACTGAAAGAAGAAAAAAAACCAAATAATAACGCTAACAAACGCTTTACAAAAGACAAACAGTGAAACGAATTCTTGAACAATTCTTCCATATTAAAGATCCAGTCGCGAAAGCAGAGTACGAGGGAATATACAAATGAATTCATGCATTAATTAAGAGCGATTCAGCGGGACGAGCCCTACCTATTCTTTTTTTTTTTGGGGGGGGGAGGGGGATTCGCACGTGCTTTTGAATGGTATTGTTAAAAGTAATGAATAAAAATAAAACTGCGCCTCAAACAGTGTGATCAAACGGATGAAGCCTTTTCAACAAACTTTCGTCAGTCTGGTGACACACTTTACAAGTGCGATGGCGCTTTATTATCAGTCTGGTGACACACTTTACAAGTGCGATAACGCTTTAATATCAGTCTGGTGACACACTTTACAACTTTACAAGTGCGATGACTCGTCATCATCAGTCTGGTGACACACTTTTTCCATGATAACGCATTTTACGTGTGACAGTCTTTTCTCAGTCTGGTGACGTACTTTACCAGTGAAGTGACGCACTTTTACCAATCTGGTAACGTTCTTCTTTTTTCAGTCTGAAAATACACTTTTGTCAGAACGGTGACGCCTTTAGGTGACGTTTTCTTAACCTGCAGTAAGTGTAAATTGAGAGGTACTATTATTCCTTGAGGAACTTAAGTGACGAACAAGTACATACGCACAAAAACAAACACGCATGCACACAAGCACGCAGAGAATATCAATGTTCAGGAAGTAGAGTTAATTATGATTTAAAATCTTAATAATATATTTGTTCGTGCAGATTGTTCCATTTACTTGAAAAACTCAGATCTTTCGTGTGTATATCAAAATAACCCGGCGTTGTTCGTATTCGAAATAACCAGGGAACTGTTCTCCCCGACCCTTAATATATGAAGTAACTTAAATTAAAAAATAAGAACATAATTTCAATTTTTTTATCAGAGCTTTCAGGAGCTGCCGGATACAAATGTAAGTGTGTGGGTGTGGGTTTGTGGGTGTGTATGAGAGAGAGGAGGCTGTGATTTAAATTAGAGAGAAAAAAGACAAGTGAAAACAAAGAGCATGTTTGTTCAACAGAAGTTATCAAAACTAGCTTTGACCGTTTTCTCTCTGTCGATCTATCCCTCTAAAATATGCTTCTTTCTTACCTACACTTTGTTGCTCTTTATCTAACTCTTTATTTGTCTCTCTGTCTATCTCTTTATTTGTCTCTCTGTCTATCATTTTATTTGTCTCTCTGTCTATCTCTTCATTTGTCTCTCTGTCTATCATTTTATTTGTCTCTCTGTCTATCTCTTTATTTGTCTCTCTGTCTATCATTTTATTTGTCTCTCTGTCTATCTCTTTATTTGTCTCTCTGTCTATCTCTTCATTTGTCTCTCTGTCTATCATTTTATTTGTCTCTCTGTCTATCTCTTTATTTGTCTCTCTGTCTATCTCTTTATTTGTCTCTCTGTCTAACTCTTTATTTGTCTCTCTGTCTATCTCTTTATTTGTCTCTCTGTCTAACTCTTTATTTGTCTCTCTGTCGATATCTTCATTTGTCTCTCTGTCTAACTCTTTATTTGTCTCTTTGTCGATATCTTCATTTGTCTCTCTGTCTATCATTTTATTTGTCTCTCTGTCGATATCTTCATTTGTCTCTGTCTATCTCTTTATTTGTCTCTCTGTCGATATCTTCATTTGTCTCTCTGTCTATCTCTTTATTTGTCTCTCTGTCGATATCTTCATTTGTCTCTCTGTCTATCTCTTTATTTGTCTCTCTGTCGATATCTTCATTTGTCTCTCTGTCTATATCTTTATTTGTCTCTTTGTCGATATCTTCATTTGTCTCTCTGTCTATATCTTTATTTGTCTCTGTCTATCTCTTCATTTGTCTCTCTGTCTATCATTTTATTTGTCTCTCTGTCTATATCTTTATTTGTCTCTTTGTCGATCTCAAGTTTGAGTAAATAGTGCATAAGTGCATAAATGAGTGCGTGCGCGTATGTGTGTGCGCGCGCGCGCGTAGTGGTGTGTGTGTGTGAGAGAGAAAGAGACAGATGCATATTTACCGACCTTGAAAGATATGCACAGTTATTTTGTTTCCTTTGTCCACTGTTAACTTGTAACTCTTTCTAATTTGAACGCTTGTAGAACTGCCGCGTCGTGACGTCATCGTGCATCAGTGCACAAAAGGTTTCTTAATTTATGTTCAAAACATTCTTTTCTCTTTGATTCATTGGCGAACTCAAATCTTTTGCCGAAATCAACCTATACTGAGCTGTTCGTCTCTACATTATGCACAAACGGTGATACTGCAGGTGTTCCAACGCATAATGCTTTGGAGTAAACTCGCGTGCATTTTATCTTCCGATAAGCCCACGTACACCACTGTTTTTGATGACGCAATAAAAACGTATCAGATAACTCTGGAGTTAAAATCGACCTCATAAATCACACCTTTTTAGCTGCAAGCAGAGTCTAGAGAGACACATCGTCAATATTGCACACAATATAAACTTTAAAAGAAAAAAACTTTTTATTGAAAGTGCTTGGGTTATTTGTGTTTTGGTTTTTTGTTTTGTTTTTTTTTTTTGGGGGGGGGAGGAGCTGAGGCGGAGGGGAGGTTTTTTGGGTGTGCGTGGGTTTGTTTAGCTTTGTTTTTTTGGAGTGGGGGTATTCTTTGCTTATTTTCTGTTTCCTTTTATTTTTCGGGGAGGGGGGAGATCTTTTGTGGGGTGTTGGGTGTCCGCCAGTTTATTTATGCTTATTGCTTTGCCGAGATGGAAGACAGTGAGTTGGTGTCGAGTCAAAGGTCAGATGAGAGGGAGAGAGAGAGAGAGAAAGAAAAAGAGAGAGACGCTGCTTTCTCCTCGTGAGTTGTCGTTTCTTGTATGTAAACGTGCAATCATGGAACTCGTAACTCGTTTTGTTTTACAATGAATGTCTTGTGAAACATCCTGTGACGCTTTTTGTAATTGATTGTAATCTTACAGCAGAATATATACAGTATAAAATCAAGGCTGGCCAAAGTTCAACACACCTATACATTCTTGTCTGTGGAAGCAAAATATTTGAAGAGGTTGCTAAATACAACATTCACAATTATCTTTACGAACTTATATAAATCACTTATTGAACGAACACACTATGAAGTCACATAACATTTCGTTTATTTTAAAGCATAATTATTTTTCAAGTCTAGAAAATACAAATTCTCTACATAACATTTCGTTTATTTTAAAGCATCATTATTTTTCAGGTCTAGAAAATACAAATTCTCTACATAACATTTCGTTTATTTTAAAGCATCATTATTTTTCAGGTCTAGAAAATACAAATTCTCTACATAACATTTCGTTTATTTTAAAGCATCATTATTTTTCAGGTCTAGAAAATACAATTTCTCTGCATTACATTTGTTGTGCGGGATGAAGCATTGACTTGACAAATGGTACAAACACAGAAAATGGGAGGGGCTAGGTTAGGCTGTAGGCAGAAAAGAAGACTTATGAAAACAAGAGGGTAACTTTTGTTTTGTGCTAACGGACACCAATACGTCTGCAAGCAGTCGCGCATGACAGATGGCCATTCTGGACATGGCGGTCCATGGCAACAGAGAAGTGTTTATGCCCAATAAATCCGTGATTCTGCGATTGAACTGCGCAATTTTGTGCGTGCTTTTTTTTCCAGCCCTCTTCCACAACACGGCGATGAAGCGGGCAAAAAATTACAATATATCTTATAATGTATTTAATGTATCCTAGCTCATGGTGACTGGTGCAAAAATAATGTATTTTAATTCGCTTCGTGTGACCCAACTTACGGTAATTCAGATAAAATTATATTTTGTCTTTTAATTCGCTTCATGTGATCCAGCTTATAGTAATCTGTACTTCACACTAAATTATTTTTTTCAATTCGTGTGACCCAGCTTGTGGTAATTCAGGCTAAATGAATGTTGTCTTTTAATTTGCTTCCAGTTACTCAACTCTTAGTGATTCTTGCAAAATCAATGCTGTCTTTTAATGCGCTTCTGGTGACCCAACTCGTGTTGATTCGGGCTAAAATTGTTGTCTTGTGACTGTTAAGATTTTTTTTTAATGGCGAAAGCAAACGTCTAAATTAGTCTTCTGATTTGTCCTACTCAGTGTGCAGAGCTCAACTTGAACAATGTAGGCAAAATTCGTGCTCTTGTATGTGACAAAAGTGATTGTCTAGTCAGTTGTGTGATTAAATTCAGTGTTGCGGGCGAAACAATTGTGTGCCTGATTAGTTGTGTAACTCAACTTGCAGTCTTGCGAGCTAAAATGTATTTGTCTAATCAGTTGTGTAACTCAACTTGCAGTCTTGCGAGCTAAAATGTATTTGTCTGATCAGTTGTGTCTTATCTCGAGATACTGCAGCTGAACAGTGAACTTGTTTGGGCACTTGTGTGAATGAGCACGCTGTGTGGTGGAAAACAGATTCATTTGTCTGTTCAGCTTTACCGTTCAATTCGTGGTGTTGTATGGAAAAGTTATATTTGGCTGTCAGTTTTGTGACAGCTCGCGGTGTTGTGTGCAAAAGTTATATTTGGCTGTCAGTTTTGTGACAGTTCGCAGTGTTTCGTACAAAATGAAATTATTTGCCTGATTCTTTATATGATTCAAATGACGGTGTTGCGAGCAAAACTCTTATTTGCCTAGTCATTTGTGTGACAACTCGCGGTGTTGTTGGCAAAACTTGTGCTTGGTGAGTTGTGTGACAATTTGCAGTGCTGCGGGTAAAACTCCTAGATGTCTGGTCAGTTGTATAACAGTTTGCGGTTTTGCTGGCAAAAGTTATACGTTTCCATGGTTGGTGTGGCTAAATTCGTAAATATCTTCAGGTAGTTGCGCAGTAAAAAGGAAGGAAAACACAGGTATCAACTATTTCCATACAGCTGCTGAACTGTAATCAGACAACACATTTTGTCTCGTCTTCGTGCACTTCAAACATATCGGTAATACCGTCAGTTAAGTTTTTATTTACTAGAATCTTTAAATTCAAATGTCAATAGGCCCAATGTGTTAATAAAAGCATAATCTGTTAAAACTGTATGGTTAATGGTACAAAAATAAGTGAAATGTGTGTGTGTGTGTGTGTGTGTGTGTGTGTGTGTGTGTGTGTGTGTGTGTGTGTGTGTGTGAGAGAGAGAGAGAGAGAGAGAGAGAGAGTAGACGTGTGATTACGAATGTTAGTATGTCTCTGTAGGCACGTGTGTATGTGTGTGTGTGTGTGTGCGTGCGTGCGTGTGTGTGTGTGTGTGTGTGAGAGAGAGAAAGAGAGAGAGAGAGTAGACGTGTGATTACGAATGTTAGTATGTCTCTGTAGGCACGTGTGTATGTGTGTGTGTGTGTGTGTGTGCGTGCGTGTGTGTGTGTGTACCTAAGCACGTGTGAAAGTTTCAATGCAAGCCTAATTGTGCATGGAAAAATAGCACGGTTTTACACACAAATACACACAGCGTGCACAACTTATTGCTTGAGTAATACGGAGCAGAGTAAACATTTACACACGAAAGCACCTATAGTATAATACATTATTTTAAAATTTGTTGTTTTTTTTAAAAGCTGTCTCCCAAGCGAAATTGAAAATATGAGTACACAAATCTACTAAATGTTTTGTTTCTACTCTCTCATTTTCTGTTTTACTCTCTCAAACAACACACACACACACACCTTGAACAAAATCTCATTTATAACTAAAAAATTTAGTAATGCATACTCATCAAATTATGATGACTTGCCTACAAATGAGTTATTTCAAATTATGATGACTTGTCTACCAATTAGTTATTTCAAATTATGATGACTTGCCTACAAATTAGTTATTTCAAATTATGATGACTTGCCTACCAATTAGTTATTTCAAATTATGATGACTTGCCTGCAAACTATATTTCTTTCAATTTGTGATAAGTTACCTATCAATACAATTATTTCAAAATTTTGATAATGGGCATACAAACTACATTTATTTCAAATTATAATAACTTGCCTACAAACTACATTTATTTTAATTATGATATAAAACTATGATGTTAACTGGTGTACTTTCTTCCAAAGGAAAAACAAAGAACGGTTTGTAAAGACGGAAGACCAAGGTAAAAACATAAATGATTGCCTATAAATAATTGCTCACATCAAAAGAAGTAAACACACCTTAAAGAAAAAATACATTACAATACAATCAAATATTTTGTCATAGATACTGTTGGAAAAAATATCAGAAGACCTATAATCAAACAAGGCAAAGATGCTGTTCTGTGATCATTTACCTAATGAATAATAAAATAATAAAATTCATTCGTGTACCAGTATTTGCATTACTATTTTTTAATGTCTAATGCGTCTATAGCAAACTAAAAAAATTCAGAAGATGCTATAAGATTGAACTTATTATCGCATCTTAGGTTCCAGTGAGTGGACAGTCATACAAATACATACTTTAACAAGGCTTCTGTCTTGAAGTACATACATAACTATTTGCGACTACTGCCACTTGCTGTATATCTAATGCTCATTTGCAGAAATTAATTAGTTTTATTTTTTAGTACATATGATAATTTAATCATACAAAAACCAGATAAATATGTTATACTGGTTTTTATTTTACTCTTATATGTCAGGACTGTGCAGCAAGATGCATCTGTACTTTTGTTTGTATTTTTTGTATTTTGTATAAATCTGTACTTTTGTTTGTATTTTTTGTATTTTGTATAAATCTGTACTTCCTGTTTGTATTTTGTATAAATCTGTACTTCCTATTTGTATTTTGTATAAATCTGTACTTCCTATTTGTATTTTGTATAATTGTGTACTTCCAATATCCTTACCATATCTCTTCTAGGTTTCTGATAATGCAAACATCTGTCCATCCATCAGTTCTTTTTTGTATTTTCTTTCTCTCTGTTAGGGTTTGAGTTTGTATGATGTGCTTTGTATTGTGCGTATGTGTGTACCGTTTTGTCTTTCCTTTACATTTTGCTAAGTTTGTTTATGTGCCGATTCTTGGGTGTGTAATAATAGCAATTGCGTTCTACTTAGCGCGGGTGGGGCATGTGGTTACCCTCACTGCAATTCGTCATCTTTGCCCGATCAACTTCAGCAAGAACACCTGTAACCAGCTGAATTTAGCAAATATAAATGACAAAAGAAGTGCAAGTACCCGTATGTTCACCGCCGACTCGAAAGACTTATGAATTATGAGCTGGAGTTATCGTACGTTTGTGCCTGCATTGTGTTCTTCTCGTTCTTGTTGTCTTCCCCTTCCAACCGTTCTCTTCATTGAAATGGTTTTAATCTCACACATGTTGCACCTTCATTTCGAGATTTAATGATTATTGCAAGTTTTATGTCCGTCTATTTTACCATGACACTCTCAGAAACAAAACATAAAACACAACGTTTTGACCCCAGTTTAAAAATATTTTAAAAGGGAGAAAGAAAAAAAAGGAAAGAAAAGGCCGATCTCCTGCAAAAGAAAAACGCAAAAGTTGTACCTTAAAGTCACGTGGTCTGGCAGTAGGGAAGTTGACTCTGCAGGATCACGTGGTCTGACGTATTTGGTTTGCGTTCTACGTCCTAGCAATGGGAGTCGGTGCAAATCATCGTAACAAAGAAGCCGTTACATTTTTTCTCTCGGATAAAGATACGTTTTGTTTGGGGTGTTTTTTTCTTCTCTCTCCTCCACCCCACACTCCTTCGCGGTCTGTTGGTGGCGACAGATGTGTAAGCAACACTTGTCGTGCCTCGCGGCAGGTACGATTAAATGAACCCCGAATCAACCTAATTGGAGGGTGGTGAAACGTTGAACTTGATGAGACAGCGGAGTTGTTGTTGGTGGTGGTGGTGGTGGGTCGCTCGCCTTTGGAATCGATAAGCATGGAGTCAATCAGAAGTTGTCGAACGAGACTGAACGTTAAAAAATAAATAATACACGCACAAACATATACAGATATACACATATATTCACACACACACACACACACACACACGCACACACACACACACGCACACACACACACACACACACACACACACACACACACACACACACACACACATATATATGAATACACAGCAGTGTATGGTTATAGGTGTTTACACACTTTTGAAACCAAAGAATTTTATTAACTTTGAAATGAATGATTCGTGTATTAGTACATTACAACACAACACTGGAAAGAAAGTAATACAGTGGTACCTCACATAACGAACACAATTCGTTCCAGCAGTACGTTCGTTATGCGAAGTGTTCGTTATGCGAAACACGATATCCCATAGACTTCTACAGGAAATCGTGCAATCCGTTCCACATCGCCGCGAAAAATTAAAGAAATTAGAGGAAAATGAAGACAGGACAGTGTTCATGGGGGAAAACGCTAGTAGACACTCACCAAAGCAGGGTATGATGTTAGGTGTTGATGAGGTAAGATGTTAGGCGTTCATCAAAGCAAGGAAAAAAGGACAATCAACTGGGAACAAACACGCCCTGCCTTCATCTGAGCCACGCGAGACACGAGTGGCCGGATTCGGCCATTTTTTCATGGGGAAATGCGATATTTTTGCGGCGTACGTACGGTTCGTTATGTTCTGCGAGTCACGCGGGCGTTCTCAGCGGCGTTCGTTATGCAGATTGTTCGTTCTGCGAGGCGTTCGTTATGCGAGGTACCACTGTATATTTTAACTGTTTCCTATAGTCATGCTTTGTTATAATGCTTTACTGCGCCAAAAGACACAAAGTTCACACTGCCGCTGCAATTAAGTGATCTAACACTCGTCTTTCCTTCTGACACAGGAATGAAAAACGCCAGTGGGTGCTGATAATTTTAGAAATGTACAAGTTGAATGTAATATATGTTTCACTTCCGAAATATAATAATAAACTAAAAATAATTACGACGACGATAAAGCCGATAATGATGAGGGTTGTGGTGGTGATGACTGAATGATGACAATAATAAATCTAACGAGACAGGCATTTATAATATGCCACTGTTCTGAGCGATATGTCACAACGCACATTTCACTATTCTGAGCGACATATCAGAACGAAAATTTCCAGTACAAAGCCCTGGCCGGAAGTCGACTGAACTCTCAGTACGCCTATGAAAGAAAAACATCTACAATAACTCTCGAATGTCATCGTGACATTAGAATCACCATTAATAATTACCCTGCTTTAGCACTTCAAATCCTTCCGGGTTCATTCGCCTAACTCCGCTTTTAGCTCATGATAACACACCTGGCGGAACTGGAGATCGTGTATGACGAAATACTGGCGCCACAAAATTGTAGAGATTTTCTCTGTTACTATAACATGATTGAGCCCTAGACATTAAAACCAATCCAATGAACTTTAAAATCGCTTCTAAGTGGGTGCGGCATTTTCAATTAACGAATTTAAGAATCAAGGCCAAAGTCTCACTTCTCACTTCGGCTTCCTACTCTGAAGTAGACTGGGTACAACCTACTAGTCACCGTAAGCTAATGTTCAACCTTTGCGTATTTACTTTTTTTTATAAAGCAATTAATCTCGGGGTGTTTGTTTGCTTGATTTTATCCGGGGCTTTAATTATTAGATTTTCGTTGGATGGCGGGAAGTAAGGGGTTAGAGGCGGACGGCAAAGAGTTAGAGCATTAGCCTGTTGCGCGAGAGATCAGGCTTGAACTCATTTGGAGCGAAAACTTGCAGGTGACAACTGATCCCTGTCTGATAAGGACGATAAAATGATTGCCCACGTATCACAGAAGTACCGAAAATTAAAGATTCATTGGCGACTGAAAGTCGCACACCAGTCATCTGTCATTTCCTTGCCCCACGCAAATTTTTCCTAGAAAACAACCCACTCACGGATATAAATATAAATTACGAATAAAAGAGAACAAATTTCTAGGAATTTCGCAAGTTTCCTCTCCTTCTTCCGGGTACTCAATTTCACATTTAAAACCTCTCACAAGACGCTTTTGTCTGACTGCACGAAGTGAACGAAAACTGTAAACGTGCGAGAAATCCTAGGTGAACCAAATAAGGAGGGCGTAGATTAACTCTAAACATTATTGACTGTATGTCTGGGCGTGTGTGGAGATATTTTAAGTTTATTTCTGTGAGGGAATGTGAGAGCGCGCTTGTATGAGGCAGTGCACGCCCCCCGAACTTTCAATGGGAGTGGGAGGGTTACACAAAACAAAACAATGTCTGACTGAAGGACCGTGCAGATCCAAGTAATTTCGTTTTAAGTGGCGAGGAGCAGCAAGGGTTTGAAGACGAATCGCTAAAACGCAGACGAAATAAGTTATCTTCCCTTGGCCACGCGTTTTCTCATCGAGTATATAATGTTGTCTTACGTCACTAGAGGCAGCGCGCTGTCATTATGTACTGTTTTGAAAGGAAAGGCTAAAATATATAATATAGCCGGTTTTAATTTAATTTCTTCATCTTATATTATTTAATGGGACTAGTGTTTTGTTCTTTATTTCGTCAACTCTTTCAATCACTACATTAACACCGGTTCCAGTAATTCTACGAGGAAAGTACTCAACAGAGCGACATGCAGACTAGTTAACCTGGCTTCTAGGATCAACGATATTATTCACACCTCTTAATTATTTAAAATCACATTCATCAAATCTACAGCTCGCCCCCAGCCGATTCCAATTTCCTGGTCTTCCAAAGGAATTAATTAAGATATGGTGAAAATAATAAATCAACATAAAACTACTTAAAATAATATTTACAAAATTACATTAATGAAACAGACACGAACAATCCCGTATCAGTAATTTCTTGTCAATAGCTGGAGACAGATTTGTCAAATCAACATGGCGGTCTGACAGCTAACTTAACTCTCAATATGTATGGCGAATGTAGACGCGGTGAACAGCGTGACCACTTGGTACCGCATACTTTTTGTTTGATATCCTGACTGGCCAAGATTAAAATATTGCCTCCAGCCTTTAGCAAAACTCTCCCACTGGCGCTAATACAAACTGTTCCTGAAAGCAAACTGGTCCACAGTTCCTTACTTTGGATCAACTGGGCTATGTCTCGTGTAGGTCAAAAGTCCAGCTAGACAAACTACAAATGTCCTTTTGTTTTCTCTCACCTTCAGATATCTAACAAATACATTCTGTTGCGATAGCAAGAATTTTGTAACGAGGTTCCTTACAATGTCATTATCAAAATCCGACAAAATAACCCCAGTGCGATGTATATACCATCGTGGACATAAAAGTCAATTAATATTAGCATATCAACCAACATAACAATTAAGATTCTCCATGAATTACAATTCCGTCAACCGAACAAAATACATTCGAAAGCTAATTTGTTATTATATCTCAGAATAATTTCATTTACATTTACGTATGGGAGAATAAGAAACGTTGCAATTAAACGATAGATTTTCTATCCTTATCAGGACTTCGCAATAAATTTTTGTTTAATTGGCGCAACATATGCGTTTAGAAATTGCATCAATCTACAACACAGTAACTTACTGGACAATGCGTTCGCTAATACCATAATGGTCCGTGATAGCGTTCACATTTATAATAATCATAAATTAAGAAGTAACAGAATCTCTAAGCTATACCGTTCTAAATAATAAAGCACTTTTAATTCTATTCCCACAGAGTCAATATGTTCTGCATACTATGTAACTAGAATCCACTTCATGACACACTTATCTTCTCCACTTCTGTAGTAGATATGCATGGGGTGAATGAAAATCCTTCGCAGTAAAACTATCATGTAACTGTAGTTTCCAATTCTGTCTACATTGTAAAACAGGAAAAAACATTGTCCACATCTGGCAGTCTAGCATCTCTCAGCCTTCACTACCCCTCCCTTCAGCGTGGTAGTGTCCCCTCCCTCTGAGTAATCACTTGTCAGGTCTTCACGAACTTCTGTTGATAGCTTTGTGCATCATTTTGTCCAGTTGAAGGTTTGTGTATTACGCACCAACAATCAACGATGATAACACATACTAACCAGAAAAGCAAATAACGGGAGTGAAAATTAATTTTTTATATTTTACTTGAAACTTATTAAAAAATAATTTGACATTAAATGTTTGCTACTTTTACTGAGCGAATTTCTTTTTCTTGCGAGTGTAGATCAAAAGACTAGAGCCGCTAGACTGTCTAGTTTGACAGCAACTGAAAATTGACCTTGCATAACGTCGCTGGTTTGAAGGCCGCTAGACTGTCTAGTTTGACAGCCACTGAAAATTGCATAACCTCGCTGGTTTGAAGGCCGCTAGACTGTCTAGTTTGAAAGCAACTGAAAATTGCATAACCTCGCTGGTTTGAAGGCCGCTAGACTGTCTAGTTTGAAAGCAACTGAAAATTGCATAACCTCGCTGGTTTGAAGGCCGCTAGACTGTCTAGTTTGACAGCCACTGAAAATTGTATAACCTCGCTGGTTAGAAGGCTGCATGTTTGCGTCTTCAGTCATGTATCAGTAGAGGAAATTGTCAGGAGTCATATCACGCAATTTCATAAATAAAGAAATTAAAACTCGCTTGTCTAACCTACATTCAGATCACAGGTAGAGCCGACTATCCCCTGGGTCAAGATGTCCAAGATCGCTAACATGAAGTGTTTACCCCTGAGTAAGGAAGATGTGTGTGGGGGGAAGGGGGGCAGAAAACTTATCAGTCTTAAGAAGTATTCGAATTTGCAAAGAGGGTAAGAATTTCTGAACGGGTAACATTCGGGGACGGAATAGAATATTTAATGAGTATTGTTCCTGACGTTTGACCTAGATTTTCCGACTGCAATCGACAAAGACCTGTCACGTGATTAGAAGGATTAAAGGTTTGGAAAATAATCGCTTAAACCCACCTCACCGCATTAACATAATAATGAATAAAAAAAAAATAATTTAAAAAAAAAAAAGAAATACAAAGTTTAATTTTTAAAAGTAGAATACATTTTAATTTGCATCAGAGATATTTATATCCTTACATAATTACATTTCTAAATTAATAAATGAATGGATGAGTAACACACGAAATTAATAAATGAACAAACACATTTTCACATGGTCCTTGTGATGTTTTGCTGGGAGATGGGCAAGATGTTAATTCTCCATCATCTTGACTAGCGAGGCAGCATTTGGACTTTGGTCTCCAGGGGTTAATAAGCTATAATCATACTACTATCTTTATTGCCTGTTACTGACCATCACCCCAGGTCGCCTTTAACCTTAGGCTAAATCCAAAAAAAACACATTATGGCTGGATAACAAGTTATTGGGAATCTTAATTTATAGTTATTAATAATTCTCAAACAATACCAAAATGTCTCTCACTAGGCAGATTATGAGGGTGTCATAAAACTCTTTACACAATAATAAGATAGATGTTTTACATTCGCATAATGTTTCTTTATGTGGAAACTTTTTACTAAAGGAGTAATTTTTTTACTAAACCATTACACATAGGATGGTAATAATTAATATACCTGGATATATGTATCAGGGGACCCAGAGCTATATTCTCGACTCTTACTCTTCTTTTCTACATTATCTATCTTCCTTCTATAATAACTGACGGGTGCCTAGAGGTGTCATACAATCAAATCTCAATTTATAATTGCAATTTTCAATTTCTAATCTAGCTGTCTCAGAGAGATCTAGTCTGCCCTAAAGTTCATCTTCCTATCTCCTAATATTTTCTTTAAAGAAAGTTTAGACTTCTTTCTTCTCTTCTTTACACTACAGTCTCTTATAAGAATTTATGGTAAATAGAGTACACTCTCGGGGGTATTAATGCTTGTGGTGCACTTATTTCACCATCTGGTGACCTCCCTTTCCTTTAAAGCTGCAACACACACAGGCAGCAGCTTTCATCATTATGCTCTATTCAACAATGTGATCAAACATTGTGAGAATCATGATTCAAGATCAAGATAGTAAGGGAACTTTTTATTATATTTTTAGTTTTGAATTTAAATAATGTTAAAAAAATACTTTTAAAATTATTTAGTATGTTTAGCCTAGGTAGGAATTTAAATTTTTAAAATCCATTTATAATTACAGCCAGTTTTAATTTTTTAGGAAGCTCCCCCATTCACTTATCACTGGGCAGCAAAACAACCTGCCAGGATGCTTAACTACTATGCAACCTGACAGGCAAGAGGTTAATGGCTTGGTAATCATGTACCTCATTTTTAGGCATGGTGTGGTGCACATCATTTGACTGTCAAGTTTATTGCCCAAAGTTCTTCTAGAATTTGATGTGTCTTGGCCAAATGTTCAACTTGAGTTAACCCTTTGAACACTATGCACCTGTACATAACAAACCCCTAACCCGAGCTCCATGAGCAAAAATACTTCAATTTAAAAAAAAAAAATTCTATGTGAAATCAGTTAGCCACTCAATGTGTGAAACACTTTATCACCAAAATTCCTTCTTGGAATGATAATCCGACCAACAGTGGCTGTGAATACGAATGCAGAGGTAGTCTTTCACACAGAACATCAAAAGACCATCGCCATATTTAGCCTTGTACACTACATTGAACTTGCACGCCAAGATGCAGACACACAAAATCTTTGGAAGAGTTCATTTCTAGTGTAAGTCAGCATATACTAATGTTGTATTATATTGGAATATAATTTGATACATTCATCTCGCTATTGCAGGCCACCAGGGAAATCTGATTTTCTGGTAATCCTGCTAAAGCGGGATCTCAAGTTCAAAGGGTTAAATATTCTTCTAGATGTTCACTTTTATCACAAAATTTTTGAAAAAGTTTTGCACAATACATGTGTTGCATCTTGGCAGGAAATGGCTCTCAGAGATATTATCATCATCTATACCCTCTGAATCTGCTCTAACTGAACCATTCCTATTCTTTGCATTAGTTTCAGCTAGCTTGATTTTTGCATCGAAGTGTAGTCTCTCCATATCAAATTTAAGCCACCTATGTTCAGCTTCTTTCCTCTCTTTTTCTTTTTTCTCCCACCAAGCAGCTTCTTTACTATCCATATATTTCTTAATCCATTCCCCTTTGTAATCTCTATCCTCATTGGCCTCCTTTCTCCATTCCTTTATCCAGTCTCTGAGTGTCATTCCCTCTACCATTTCACATGCCATTTAAAAATAACCTTCTATTTTTCAAAACACCAGTTAGATATTTGCTTTATAATGTTTTAGTACTATCAGCACAATACAGTTCAATAACACACTTTCACACAAATATATAATAATATTTCTTAAAATAGTTTACAGTTTTCTTTCAAGTGTAAGTTCTTGTAGCAAATATGTTGCAATACATTACTTCCACTTACAGCATACAACAATTAGATTTCACACATGTGACTATAACTTAACCACTTGTTACTTTTTTCAGCACCACATTAGGCTGGGCTAATGTTTCAATGCAAATTCCCTGAATTTCAGTGATGGTACACTTTATTCCTTTTAGCAGTATACACATTATTTATTCTGTCTTCTTACAGAATTTCCCAACAAGTATATACAATTCTCTAAGTATATATAAATTATGTAATGCATCTTATAAACCACATGAAAAATATACTTTACTACTCATAAGCAAGTCATGAATCAAAATCACTTCATCCAAACACTAAATAGGCATGCACATTTCAAAACATTTCAAAGGAAAAAACATATCAAACATTTCAATCAAAGCATTTCTTAATTACAGTCTATGAGTGTTTAGTCTGGTTTTTAAAATGTATTCTGACTCTTTCTAGAATTTTGTCACAAAGTTACTTCCCCTTTTCTGTTTCAAATGGTGTCAGTAATAGGTAACACTATAAATTTTGCCTACTCTGATTTTTTTGTAACAAAATTTGTTTATCCCAGATGAGCCCCCAACTTGTTGGTTGCCTATAAATTAATGAATAATCTAGGACAATACAATTAATGAGGACAAACTTTTGGTAGTTCTACAAGCCCCCAAGTAATTCCTGGCTAAATATAGAACAAAAACATAGACACCACAAACATTACAAGTATGAATTTTACATAAAGTGAAGATGGTAAGAAATGACACAAAGATGAGTGAAAAATTAATAAAGAATTTATATAAAACAAATAATAAAATAATAAAAAATAGAAACAATAAAATCTCAATTCACAATTACAATTTTCAATTGTAAAACTATCTCAGAGAGATCTAGCCTGCCTCTCCAAATATTTTCCCAAGAAAGTTTATACTTCTATAGTTTTTCCTACAGCCTCTTTTTTCTCTACTTGACAGTCCCTTACAAGAGTTTATGGTAAATAGTACACACCCTGGGGTACTAATGTTTATTTCACCATCTGGTGATCTGCATTTCCTCTTATGCTGCTACATGCACAGGGAGCAGCTTACATCAAGAAACTCTCTCACAGCCCAACCAAGATGTTTTAGACTGTAGATCAGATCTAGGTCCCAAGTGTAGTCCAAAAAGTCCAGAAATTTATCATTGAAGGAGACAACAACAATGATTCCCAACTGAACAGAACTCTTTTGTTTCTGCCAAAATAAAGAGTTTTTTATAAAAACAAAAAAAAACAACAAAAAAAACCCCACACTGTGTTGAAGATTCCTGAATTTTCACAAACATCATTCACTCTTTTTTCATTTGTCTTTTTAGATTTCAATCACACAGATTTCATGATCTTTACTCTAGATCTGACTCAAGATCTCCCTTGTCGAAACATGGATAGACTCTATGAGACAAGCAATTTAATTTTGTTCATCTCTCAAAGTTATTACCTCTGTCACATGATGCTTACAGCCCACCCTGACCCATGGGTCAAGGTATTCTCCCATGCCTACTCATTCACGAATGGAAACATGCTACCACTAATCCTGACTGAGGTTGAGATACCTAGCTTTTACTTCCAGTTCCACATTGATGCTTTTGAGCTTTTGCTTACTGTGTCAAGGTAAGATTTTATAAGTTAAATAATATACTTTAATTAGCTTCCATTTGCTCTACACTGTATTTTAGCTGAAAAGTATCTGGTCTGTCTTTCCTTATAAAAATGGGTGTTTAGCTAAACGAAATGCTTCACTGTTACTTCTATGCTAGTAAACTTTAAACTGATTGAATCAATCTATTTTATTATTTTAATAGTTATTGAAATGAGACCGGGCAAAATTTAATGCCCTAGCCTCAGGATAGACTTTAGTACAATTTTTAGTCAAAATGTTATTTTTTCCAAAGCTGTGAATATCAGTACAAATCTAGTCAAAACTGTTTTTGTTGCTGTTATTTATTACATACAATATGTGAATTTCAGTACAATATTTTAGTCAAAAGGTTTTTTGTTTTCTTCAAGATCTGTGGAATATCAAGACAATTTTCTAGATTTTTCGGATCTCAGGATGCTTTTCAAAAGTCTTACGCATCTCATTACCATTTTCCAGATTCTTAGAAACCTTAGTATAATTTTATGGCACTTCTAGAAATCTCATGACAATTTATCCTTATGCTCCTAGAAACCTCAGTATAATTTTATGGCACTTCTAGAAATCTCATGACAATTTATCCTTATGCTCCTAGAAATCTCAGCACAATATATTGGATTAATATGCTCCTGTGAACACCCTGAATAATTCGCTCGAATGATCGTTTGGACAGAAGCAGGATTTGACTGAGTGGGTGAAGGGTGGAGTTTTGACACCGGCCTAAAAAAGTTAATTAGAGTGGCTTCTTTCGCTTTGTGACTTAATTGCTAATTACCGGCCAAACTCTTTTCGCACAGCGAGCAGATGCGTCGGTGGCTTAGTGACGAAAGGCAGTTTGTTTCCGTCGGCTGATGCATACACGTTTCTTTCCAACTTGGCATGCGCGATCGACCCTCAGGGGTGGGTGGTGGTGGTGGTGGTTCAGTATGCGCTAAACCGCCCTTCCTTTTTCTACGTCGGCCATTGTCACTAGCGCTGCGGGCCAACGAGCAAAACGGCGGGCAGTCTTGCAAACAAGTACGCCCAGACTAGCCGCACGGTAGAAAAAAAAATAGGGGGGGGGGGGGCGGGGGGGAAGAGAAGGAAAAAAAAATAGTCTTAAAAACAATTCATGATTTAACGGGTTGTGAGATCATAATATAACAGGGTCAAAAAGCTTGAGGAAAGCTAAAAATCAGTGTTCTCGAAACATATCCACATGTATTTAAATGGATGCAGTGTGTGTGTATGCGCGCGCATGTGTGCGTGTGCATGCATGTGTATTTACACATAAAACTAAGACACGCTAAATAACTTTTCCTTTTCTTTTCATGACAACGTCTAGGACAAATAAAAATAACGTTTATCACGTATATTAAAAATGTATGAACACAGTGTGGCTAAAAAAGGACAGCCGTTTAAAATTGCTTTCTTTCATGTCTTTTCACAAAAATATATATGTGGATAACACAAGGTGTCGAAGGCCGATGATTAAACTAGCGCATTCTTTCATTTTTAAAATTAACATTATAGTATACAAACTAAGAAATATGTTTACAAAAAGTGGAAGCGAAAAGGGGTCAAAGACCGACGATTGAACTAGAGTTCTTTCTTTTTTAAAATTAATAGTATAACACTTAGTCATCTAACAACATCAAAAGATAATAAACGTTAACAAATCTCGTTCATTAATGTTTAACAAAAAGAAGACACGAAAAGCTGTCAAAGACAAAATAATGATAGCAATTTTTTCATGTAACCCACCCCAACCCATTACTGATTGTAAAGCTGTCAAAGACACTTTTAATAATAACATTCTGTTAGGTATATTTCTTAGATTTGCTTTTATTTCTCTTTAACCAGACTTACTAATCAGTTTAATTCACCAACGAATAACGTTCCAATTCAGGAATCACAATAATTGAATTTACTGTCTGTGTGTATGTGGGCGTGCGCGTGTGTGTAAAGTTGTTAACTATACTAAGAGCAAAACGGGGCAAAAATAGCGTGTGTGTAAAGTTGTTAACTATACTAAGAGCAAAACGGGGCAAAAATAGCGTGTGTGTAAAGTTGTTAACTATACTAAGAGCAAAACGGGGCAAAAGTAGCGTCCAGTACTTTCTTTCAGCATTGCTTTCACAATATCTTTCTGTGATACTAATACCAGCCAAATAATACGTGTTTATTGTGCCATTACCAGCCAAATAATACGTTTTTACTGTGCCATTACCAGCCAAATAATACGTTTTTACTGTGCCATTACCAGCCAAATAATACGTTTTTACTGTGCCATTACAAGCTAAATAAAAACTTTCTATGATGCCAACATCTATTTCTGTGTGCGTGCGTACCAGACAAATGATACATTTTTTATGGTGTCAGTACCAGACAAATAATACATTTTTTATGGTGTCAGTACCAGACAAATGATACATTTATTATGGTGTCAGTACCAGACAAATGATACATTTTTTATGGTGTCAGTACCAGACAAATGATACATTTTTAATGGTGTCAATACCAGACAAATGATACATTTTTTTATGGTGTCATTACCAGACAAGTGGAATCTTTCTAAGGCACCAGTACCAGCTAAATAAAATCTTTCACCAGATTTATATATATAGAATAGGTAGAATCTTTCTACGTTGCCACTACCAACGAAATAAAAAGTTTCTATGTTGCCAACATCAGCCAAATAAAATCATTCTATGGTGCCAAAATCAGTCAAATAAAAACTTTCTATAATGCCAGTATCAGCCAAATAAAATCATTCTATGGTGCCAAAATCAGTCAAATAAAAACTTTCTATAATGCCAATATCAGCCAAATAAAATCATTCTATGGTGCCAAAATCAGTCAAATAAAAACTTTCTATAATGCCAATATCAGTCAAATAAAAACATTTTATGGTACCAATATCAGTCAAATAAAATCTTTTTATGAAACCAATATCGGTAAAATAAAATCTTTCTTAATAGCCAATACCAGAAAACCATTTTTTTTTCCTATGACAAAACCAGTTAAATAAAATCTTAATATGATGCCAATATCAACCAAATAAAATCTTTCAACGGTTTTAATATCAGTCAAATAAAATCATTTTATGGTGCCAATATCAGCCACATAAAATCTTTCTACATTGTCAATATCAGTCAAATTTCTATGTTGCTAATTTCAAATGAAATCATTCTCTGATGTCAACATCAGTCAAATAAAATCTTTCTATGGTGTCAATATCAGACAAATAAAATTTCTGTATGTTGCCAATAACAGTCAAATAAAATCTTTGTATGTTGCCAATAACAGTCAAATAAAATCTTTGTATATGTTGCCAATTTCAGACAAATGAACACTGTCTATTGTGTAAATGTCAGTCAAATAAAATAAGTTTAAGGTGCCAATATCAGTCATATGCTGAGTGTTTGACAGCCGCACATCACACTAATGCTCACAGTGATTTCTGATCTCTTCTGGTGAGAGATGACTAACACATAGCGAGACGCACATCAGTAGCAAAAACATGGGAAAGGTTTGAACGACAACTGTCTGGTTCGTGCTGAACGCGTATATGTGTCAATGTAATTATACTGACAGTTTTGACTACTCGAATTAAGATGAGCAAATAGAAGAAGCTGAATAAAATGGTAACTAACAATTGTCTTCCCTCGATTATGACCTTTGTCCACTGCCCTCACAGTTAAACATAACTAATGTAGCATTTATTACAACAAATTAAAAAAAAAAAAAAGTGTCTACGAAGTTTGAAATATTATCCATAACCCAATACACACAGATATAATGATTTTTAAAACCGACCTAACATCATGTTTTGTTTGTTTATCCTTTTAAATTACCATGACCTTGAAAGAAAATCCATCAAGCACGGTTTTATTTCAATCGTCCTCCATGGCGCTCTTCAACTCGTGAGAATGTGAAACAGCACACGGAATGCTCTATAGATGGCATTGTGCAGACGCTCTGACAGACGGGTGCCCCATCGAAAGAAGCTGCTGCCACACACAAACATACTCACGTGATCGGTGGCTACAGTTTCAAACCCGGGACTGGCAGCAGTTGAAACAAAGTAATTAAAGATGTGTTGATTACCGAACCAGAAAATAAATCTTTAAGTTGACAGATGTTCCAGAACAAAATGTAATTCTGCTCATCAACCCCACCTCACCCCATCCCGAAAATGGTAAGCTCTCATTGAGAAGGCCAATTAATCTGGGTGACAAGCCGGTGCGCAGAGAAAGATTGCTTGGATGTAGACGGTTTCAGGTGACATCAAGGTTTTGGATGAAAAAAAAATTCTGTCATGATCTGGGAACTTTGAGACACTTACTCCGTGACACTTTCACATCCAGATGGCCGTCATTAGCGTTCTAGGATCCTGGCCATCAGAAAATATGGCACTGTATTTCAGTACTGAGTACAAATAATTTGAAGGGGATACCCCCCACCTGGTCATAAACGTCTTTCTGTAGGTGAAAAATCCCAGTACTTATATGGTCATAAATGTCTTTCTGTGACATTTATGTGGGTGAAAAAATTCTAGTACTGATATGGTCATAAACGTCTTTCTATGATATTTATGTGGGTTAAAAAAAATCCCAGTACTGATATGAAAGACCTGGCGACGTTCTAACTATGGCGGCTTTAATGTCTAATTTACTTTGTAGATTCAGCTAGTAGTTAAAACTTGCCGATGACCAAAGTAAAAATTATATAATCCATTGCCATATACTGGCATGGACGTCATCTTTCCATCATTGGTCGCAGCTGCATCGGATACCTATCAGTATCAAATGTTAATTCACTAATTAAGACTGGTTAACATCTGACAGACCATCAGTATCAAAAGTCAATTCACTAATTTAGACTGGTTAACATCTGACAGACATCAGTATCAAATTTAATTCACTAATTTAGACTGGTTAACATCTGACAGACATAGGTATCAAATGTTAATTCAACTGATTAAGACTGGTTAACATCTGACAGACAACAGTATCAAATTTAATTCACTGATTAAGACTGGTTGACATCTGACAGCCCACGAGCTACATTATAAATGTCGGATACTTACAGCAAGCGAACCACTTCATTGGATATGCTGCAAGATTTAGTCAGTACAACTTCTACAACACAGCCAGCAACGACTGGCATTTCTGGCAAACGAAAACTTATTTTCATATTCACCCAGAAAGGCATTAATATATACATTTTTTAATGTTCCCGATTATATTTCATTTATAACAAAAGACGAATCTAAAATTGCAATTCATCTCCTGAAAGAAACAAGTTGTCTTAATATTTGTGATTAAGAATATTAATCTCGGCATGTTTTAAACGCGTTTAAAAGTTGTTTAGTTTTACTTTTGCAGTTAGCAGTATTCGTTCGGGCGCTAGGTCGCCGTAAATCAAATGTGCAACTTTTTCTGAGAGGTGTGTAAATATATCAGTGTGTAGTGCGAACACGTTACTTGTACCGAGCCGATCGAAAAGCCGGGATCACATTTACTCTACTTGAATGATTTTAATTGGTTAAAGACAAAATGAAAAACAAAAATATCAGTCAACTCAGTTTGGAAATTAGAGTGAGCAGAGAAAATAAAAATATGGCTTAAGTGCGTGTATGGCAAGGCATGGTGGCGGGTAAAGTTAATGTGGTAAGAGTCTTGTGTGGGAGGAACCATTGGTTTGAGTGGGATGTTTTTTTGCAAGAGCAGCATTAAATTTAATTATTCTGTTAAATGTGCCACTATTTACACCTGTACCTATACATGATGCTCGCTCAACCGCGGACTCGCCTTCTGCTGCCACACCACCATTTTAACATTGGGCCAGCTGAGCCCAGAGCCGCATCAGCGCGCACAGCCTCGTTTTCAGAGCGGAAGTTAACAGTTCTGCAAGCGATATTTCTCGCTTTTCGACAGGAGGTATGGCCGTTGTTTGACAAAAGTTGTCTTTAGATGCGGGTAGGGGGAAAACGTTTCTATGTCCAATGAAATAAGAGACGGGAAAACAAGTGCCAAAAGCAACACAAAGTATGACGCCATGCTGACTAGTGCGAATTAAAAGTTTTTAGCAGGAGAAAAAGCCAGGGAGAGGGAGAACTTTAAACTTAAAATATTTTTTTTCTACAAATTCTCATCACGTCCAAAGTACCCGTATTCGGAAACGGAGAAATATTCTAAATGGTATCTTTTTTTCTCTCTTTAAAACTGCGTACGCTTAGATTATAAGAAATCTCATATCTGTCCATATTCTCCGACCAATCCTTTAAAAAAAAATAATTAACTGACAGAAAATTGCCGGCTATACGAGTATTGCATTTTTTAAAAAATTAGTGTTGAAATCAGTTCGAGATTTTTAAAAAGAAATAAAACTTTGAGGTTTTTCAACATTTTAAAAATAAATAAATTGACCATTTTAATGAATATATTCGTGTGTACTCAATAACTCAGTGAAACACTGATGTATACTCAGTTATACATTCAGGTTACTCAGTAGCTCAGTGATACATTCATGCAGAATCAGAAACTCAGTAAAACACTGATGTGTACTCAATAACACACTGATGTATACCCAGTAACACATTCACGTGTACTCAGTAACTCACTTAGTGACATACATTCATATATATACTCAGTACTTCAGTGACATACATTAATGTAAATTCACTGACTCACTCAATGACATACTTTTAGGTATACTCCCTTGCTTAATGTACACCACTGATTTTTTAAAATTCGGCGCCTGTCGATAAACCTACTGATATGCTCAGTAGTAATTCTGACTATTGTTGTCAGACAGACTTTGTGTACTATTATATAAATGTGCATTTCTACAGTTCAGTTAGAAATATTTTTTTGTTGAACGTTTAACATATGGTATCTATAAGTAATACCCATATTTTACATATCATAATCACACACACATTTGCTTTTTTCGTCTGCTTAATGCTTGGCTATTTTAAATTGTAACACATTCGAATTTATCTTTGAATATTACTTTCATTAAAAAAAATAAATGCCTCTCTTACTTGAAGATAACTAAAATGTGAATCACATTTGCCGACCCAGTGATAGTCCCACAAAGTGGTCCAATTTGGGGACGACAAGAGTTTTGCTGATAACTTGCGGATATGTGACTGAAAGCTGTTCACAAAACTGTTTAAAACATAATATGCCTTTAAGTCACTTTAAATATTTTTTTAAAAGTAATATGCAGGCTTACTGCATTGAAAATAATTCTGGAATTGTTGCTGTTGACTGTATTTTCGAAATTGTTTCAGTATTCATGAGACTCGCCGTTCAATAGAAGACTAATAGATGTTCAATTTTTTAAAAAAATCCTATCGCTCACGCGTACGAATTCTTGTATATATGCACTTTTACATTTCCAGCAATGTTAATGAAAGCTGTAGATAGCAGACGAACTTCAAACAACTGCACTCTTCTTTCACTTTATAAAGAACTTGATGCTAAGCTTAAATGTAGTATTTGTAGAGGTTTAAGGTAACTATACCATTAGTCGAGGCTAAGAGAAGATTAACTACATTGTGAGTGGAGATGAGCTTAAAAACTATACTGCTAGTTTGGGCTGAGAAGCTTAAATATAATATTTATAGAGGTTAGATAGGATTAATTATATTACTAGTCAAGGCTAAGAGAAGCTTAACTATACTTCTAGCAGAGGCTAAAAGATAACTATGCTGCTATCTGAGGCTAAAATAAGCTTAAATATAGTTAGTGTATGTAGTGGTTAAGAAAGGCTTAAGTATGCTGCTATTCACTTGGAATGGTTTTTCAAGAGCAGTATGAAGTCGGAGTAAAAATAACACTTATATCAACTGCAGCAGAAGACAAGTCTATTATAATTATTAATTCCAGAATTCAAAATATGAAATTTAAACAAAAGTCAATGAACCCATTGTGACAATTTATTTGAACAGAAGCTGTTTTAAAAATATAAGTTCAACAGTTGTGAAGAGAAATGTGGATGATGCTCTGATGTAGGAAGAACAATGTATCATTCAATATTCAAGAATTCAAAACTTACAATACTGGAATAAATTTGAACAAGTGTCATCATAGATTCAATCAGATCATAACTACATAGCTCCAGTCAGTTACAATGATTTCATAAAAATGAATAATACAAAGAAACACTATATATGTACAGTCTGACTATAACTAATCAGGTACAAAATCGATTAAGCTGAACAGAATATAGAAAGTCATACTAAAAGTCTCTCTCTAATTAAAAATAAGTACACTAAAAAACAAAAGACTTCTAAATAAAATAAGTGTATTAAAAGAGTCCACTAAAAAAAAGTCCCCTAAGTAATAAAAGGCACACTAAAAAAAAGTCTCCTAAATTTTAAAACAATTACTACTTATGTTTAATTGATGAATGCTTTTCAGATGATGCGTTCTCATACAGATACTGTATTATCTTTGAATGACCAGTCAGACAGCAACAAACATAAGATATACAACAAAACCATCTTAAGGAGCCATATAACAATCTGAATACACTTCAAATTTATTTTTAAATTTACAAACTAAAAATATATAATTGTTCTAATCCGAAATGATTCCTAAAATCAAATTTAATAAAACAAAAAAAGCAATAACAAATAACAAATTCATGTTGCATATGTTATAAGATTAAGCTACTGAGTATTTAAAAACATGATCCTCTTGTTTAATAAATAAGTAAATAAATAAATAAACTTTATTATACTGCAACTCTTTTTCAAAAGAATTTGAGAGACAAAAAAAAAAAGTTCAAATATGTTCACAAAAACTTAAAATACATGACAATAAAATGTAAGCAGTTAAATCATTTTGGTAGCAAACTGTGTTTAACTTTTTTAAAAACCCTAAAACTTCAACATGTACAAAATAACAATGGCAATTAATATTTCATACTTTGTACCATTTGCTGCTTTTTGTTTAAAATAATTTCGGCAATCCTAAACACTAAAAGTCTTTGGAAAAGATATTTTTTTCCTTTTAAATAACTATTTTTATAAAACAATATTCCCAATTATGTCTTTAAAAATATATCACACATTTCTTGTTCTTGTAATCATCATAGAATAAGCAGCACATACTGAAAGAATAAAGAACCACTTACAAAGGATACAGATAACTAATTATGCATAGTTTGCAATTCTTAACAGCATAAACTCACACACACACAGATTTCAAATGAAAACTCTTCACATAACATTTATTAAACAGTATCAGACTTTTATTATCTACACAGATATAAATATGTGGAGGTGGCACCAGAATGAAGGTGCCAACATTAGACAGAAAGCATTACCTTATGCAGGTATAAACATTAGACTATCTTTTATTGGTGTCTGGATAAACAGTCCTTGCCCAACACTATCACTTTGAGGACAAACACACACACACATATGCACACACATGTACCAGACCCCATTCAGTTAAAAATTAATAGTTTCTACTACTGTTTACAAATCCAAAAGTATGACTCGTGGATCCTCAACAGCAGATTTAATTTTGCGCAAAAAAGTTACAGCCTCACGGCCATCAATAAGTCTGTGATCATAAGTTAAAGCCACGTACATCATTGGACGAATTTCAACCTGAAAACCAAACAAACATAACGACTAAGTTTACTGATAATGAAATTAATTAAGCCCAAACTTACACACAAACACATATAAAATAAGAAACTTACTACTAGTGACACTCACATACACACAACAAAATAAAAAAATTCCCCAAATCAAATATTGACTGCCAAGGGAACTAGGGACGCTCAAATATATTTAACTATGTACATATAGCATTCTACAAATATGCACATACAAACTACCAACCCATTTACTCCCTTGAATGCAACCTACCAGCTTACTATATCTACACACAGGTGTACACCCTACAGACTAACACTACAGAAGATCATAGTAATATACAGAAAAAAACTAAAACCTGAGAGTGAGGGAATAAACAGTAAAAACTAAAACCTGAAGGTAAGGAAATCTAAAAACTAAAACCGGAAAGCAATAGGTTAAACAGACCTTAGCATAGAATACAGGTGGACCTTGTTATCCATCTATCTGCTTTTAATCATTTCCTACTTCACTGAATTGCATGCACATGTCATAATGTTGAACTATGAAGTTTAATATGGAAGACAGAATAAACTTATTGTGTTCAATAACATGCTCCAATCTGTATTAACTGCATATATTATGAGATACTGAAATATTTCAGTAATTAAATAATCCTTCTTTGTTTTGCTGCTCATTGAACCTTAGCTGTGCTTTCATCAATCTGTGTTAAATAAACATTTGGGTGATATTGGCAGCTGAAACAATGCGTCTCTTTCTCCTCGTCATTCTTACTTATCAAGATCTATCCAGAATTGGTCTTTAATTTCTTATATTATCCATCAACCATTTTGTTTTATGTCTGTTACGAATTAAAGAAACAGAAACAAATAGTAACATGTATCTCCTGGTATCAGTTTTACTGTAAGCAAATTTTCAATGAATGTATTTCATCAACATTCAATCTAGTTTTCATTACTTATGCTACTCTTGTATCCTGAGATTCTGCTAGCTAATACAATCAATGTTACTAAAAATATTTAGTTGTTAGTGTATTCTTGATTCCACTCATTTATTTCATGTGTGCATTTCAATTAACATATTTCAGTAATGATAATGCAGCTAATAATACTGAATGTTGATGGTTATTTTACTTAAAATGCTAAATGACCAACTGTTTTCTCACTACAATGCAGTGCCAATCTCCAACATACAATGTGGATGTAGGCTTTGTAAACTGTAAACTTTCAGAGGTAATGTTCTTTTAATAAATACTAATTATTAACCATAATCTTTGACAGCAAGGGCAACAAACATTTATAAATATAAAAAAGAGAAACTCTAAGCATACCTTCCCACCAACTGCAACAGGCCGATCAAAAATGCCATGCATGCCTAAGATAGCTGACTGTGGTGGATTGATGATGGGTGTACCAAACATGGATCCAAACACCCCTCCATTACTGATGGTAAAAGTACCACCATCCATATCCTCAATGGCCAGTGTTCCAGCACGTGCCTGAGAGCAACAACAATGCAATGCTGAGCAATATAAACACAGTTCACTTTTCATTATCCTTCAAGACAACATAAACAACATTAAAATATTAAAAATTTCTAAATATGACTTAGAGTAACTTTATATATATATCTGCCCAGAACAGGCAACATAATTGAAGAAGAGGAAGAAAACATAACATACTGTAAAACAGGATAGGTAAAAATACTGCTTTGTCTGTAGCTGTATTCTGTGATAGTATAATTCCAGAAAAATATCTGTTAGTGCTGAATTTTGCAACTATAACCTCTAGACAGCAGAATATTAACACAAGTAGTGCCACAAGTATTTAATTAGGCAAAGAAAGAAACTGTCTTGCTACTGTACTATTATGTGTTCAAGCAGTTTGATAGAAGGGGTATAAAACGTTTGCATACTACATTATTTGCTTGCATGTCCAAGAAGGAAAATGTTTTGTTAGTAAGCTTACATTGTCCTAAGTTTTGGTTTTGCAAAGTTAACAGTTTTAATTACCAGAATAAATGATGACTATAGAACTTGAGGGAGTACTTGGTGATATAGTTTTCAGATGTTACTGCTTACTAGAAAGCACACAAACCCAATAAGTCTGTATATCTAAATTATACTTATCAGTATGCTGTAGATTCGTTACAGTCACATGAAATCATGTACCAAATATTCCATGGCAAGTGGACAGGTGTTGTATGACTTATGTCATGAAAATACCCCCTGAACAAGACAGCAAATAACTGGGTGACATTAACAGCTACATCCCTGAATAGAAGTGCTGATAAATAAGAAGCAACACTTGGATAGTTGCACTTGGCAGTTATACGCATGCACCAAAAAACCCCAACCTACTCATCATAAATATTCATGTTTTAAAAATAAATATTTAGGTAATATTTTGATTTGGTGGGTTTTCCTCGTGATGTTTACTCTTACTGCCAAGGCTGCTTCCTTAGATTTTTGAACTGGCAGTTAAGGACGATCCCAGAAAATTACTTGTGTATCATTGTGAGATAAACTACACTGCTGATTTCAAATGGTAATACAACATTAGGCATTGTTTAACAATTTTACAAAATAGCAATTTCCCAAGTATTTGGCAATATATATTTATTGTAGAAACTGGACTAAATCTAATAGTCCTCAAATAAAAAATAATAGATCCCATAAATATTGCATTTCATGATTCTGCTTATACTCAAATTGATTAAAGGTACCAGGTCATTCAAAATACAATCATAAATTAGAAACACCAGAGAAATACATTTTGTTATTTTAAATACTGTTTAAAGATACACTACACCTACTTTTCAGGTAGTGTTAACTATTATGATTACAGCTTATACACTACTAGAGATGCATGATGGATTTGAAGAAAACCTGTCATTTAAATATTTATACTTACCAGTCTATATTACCTGACATTGAAATGTTTCTTTATCAGTTTATTTATCAATTCAATTAAAAATGTGGACTGATGCAAATGATCACAACTAGAAACTTTTCGCTCACTGCTTTGTACAATTTGAATATTTTCTCAGACATGTAAATCATCATAATTAAATTGTTAGACACTTCCTAAAGCAAAATTCATCACAACAATAAACCTTTCCACTTATATTTAACGTTTATTTCTCAATCACATTAATATTTATATGATAAAAATTTATGGAGACACTTTCCTAAAGCTAAGTGATCACAATTATCAAACTTTTCATTAAGCTTAATTAATTAATTCTTAGGCCTTTTGATCATTGTAACAAAATTATTGAACATCTATTAAAACAAAATCAAATAAATCTTTTCAATTATTTGTAACATATTTATTTCTCAAACAAGTAAATCACTATGATAAAATAAATGGATGTTTTCTAAATTACTGCAACTACAGGCCATTTTGATTATGTTCTTTAACAGTTTCATTTCTCAGAATTGTTAATTATTATGATAAATTTGCAAAAGTATACGGTTTCTTCAGCAAAACAATCTCAAACACAAACCTTTTCACCCATGTCAGCTATTGCTTTCTCAATATCCGCATAGTTCATTGCTTCCACATTGCGAATGACAGGTACTACCAGACCCTGGGAAGAAAAATAAAAAAATATTTTGTTTGAAGATATCAAAAATACAAATAACTATTAAAGACTTCATGAAATATTCAAATATTTACTTGAATTAGACAAAACACATTTCAAATAATTTGAAATAAATTTTCAAATAAAAACGTTCTTATTAAAATAATAATATTTTAATTATTTATAAATGTACAAATTGAAATATATATCAAGATTAGATATTTAATCCCCATTTACTTTGATTTTCTGCAACACCAAAAGCACCAAACAAGACGCAAACATACCTTTGATGTTGCAACTGCAACACTGATGTCAATGTAATCTCGGTAGACAATCTCCTGTTCATCAATGACAGCATTGACAACTGGCTGGTCCACAAGAGCATAGGCACTAGCCTTGACAAAGGCTGACATAAAGCCAAGCTTGAGTCCAAACTTCTTCAGGAATGGGTCTTTATATTTATTACGCAGCTCAGCGATGTTACTGAAATAAGCAAATAAAAAAATTAGGATATTTCTTTCCTCCAAAAAAATAACAAAAAAAACAAATTTTAAATTAAACAGATGAATTCAATAATATTTGTAAGTCTACTTTTTCTACCAGCCAAATAAACGTTCCTTTTCGATGGATACTAGAAAATCAATGTACAACAAATATATTTAAAATTTATTTATATGCTTAGGAAATTAATGTTATGCATATAAACCAAACTAAATTAAATTCTGATCAGTTTTCACTGTCAATAAAGACTCAAAATCTACATAAAGAAAAATAAACTGCATCTGTTATTAAGTGCACTTACTATGATCTCACTATTATTATCAAATATAAGAAAAATACAGTGCATCTATTATTTATATCACTGTATTGCACCAAGTGTACTAGATCAGTTCTCATTGTCAACATCAATGCAAAGAGTATTAAACTTGAACTAGTATTTTCCAGCAAGTGGAACATATAACTGCTTAAGTAATATCCTTAAAATGTAAATATTAAAAGTAAGAATAATTCACTCTTATAAATTACAATTTATATTTCAATCAATTTCCCTGTCTAACTTTAATATAAGAATGTTTTAGCAATAAAGAATATAATTTCCATTACTTTAATCTCAAACTTTCAGTCAAGGAGGAAAAGCAGTAAAACCTGTTCCTTAACCCGTTCGGTGCTCCAGGGATAGAATACATCCCACAAGTAGGAGTGACAGGAGGATGTATTCCATCCCAATACTATGGTCACTCAGTCTCGGTGACCTTAGTCACTAAAAATAACCAATCAGAGTAAAGGAAATATGTGCTTCACTTCATAAGCCAATTTGTTATAAATATTTTCACTGGATGCTGTAAATAGCTCAGGTGATCGATAGGGTGCCTGTTACCATTTAACCACCCAAACACACACACACACACACATTGTGCGCAAGAAGTCAGCAGCCATTTTTATTGGGACTTTGTGTGTGTTATTCATGGCAACTTTCGAGGCTGATTTTTTTTTTTATGGCAAATTCAAAAATGTATGTTTGGCTTCAGCAGACAATTATGTAATAAATTTTACCATTGGATATTAAATTCTGAAACATGAGGTGACAGAAAGAACGTCTTTCTGGTACTAGGAGCAGACTAGTCTGACCATGTGGCGTGGATTTCATAGTGTGGGCTGTCAATGTAAGTGAAATTTTTCAAACTTTTTCAGTTTTAAAGGGTTTATTTTTTAGATGGGAATAATTAATAAAAGTTGTATTCGTCATAATTTTTTTTAAATTTTAACTTCTTGCTCTTTCTTTCTTTTGTAAAGGCATGTCAGGCAGCAGATTCTGTTTGTTTACATTTTTCAGATAACACGGTGACCGTAAATAAATTAAAAATAATACTTTTAAAATTCCTTAGTATGTTTTTAGGGCTTATTCTTTTGATGGGAATAGATAAGAAACATTGTTTTCATCATAATTTTTAATATTTTAAACTTCTTGCTCATCATTTCTTTTGTAAAGCCATGTCAGTAGAAGATTTCATTTGTTTACATTTTTTTAATAAAAATCTGGTTACTGTAAATAAATTAAAAATAATACTTTTAAAATTCCTTAGTAAGTCTATAATACATAGTAATTTAAATTTTAAAAATCTATTGATAATTGCAGTCGCTTTTTATTATTTAGTACACTGACCCATTGAAATATCGGTAAATGGTAAAAGTACCTGACATGCAGACGCCTGGCGCCGCATATAAGCCTGACATTGGACAGGTTAAATATGTAAACACACAAGTTCCTCCAGCTCTTAATTTATCAGGGAGAAGTAAAGACTGTAAAGATGCATTCAATAATACCTGTAACTATGGTAGAGTTTTACTTTCTACTTATTGTCATATTTCACATCTAGTGGTACACAAACTTCTTTAACTAAATAAAGTAGGTAAACTTTAGAGGAATATACATTTTTACTTTTGATTTGAGTACTGCACTGAAGGAAGATACGTTTATTTTCACAAAAGGCTTAAAGAAAATTCAAGACATCTCACCACTGTAAAGGTACAACTATACAAGGCACAAATCAATTCATTTTCAAAGTTGCAATGATTATTTTTGCACTTACATTTTGCAATCTAATCAAATAAGCTAATTGCAAAGTTCTCTCATATATCTACAATTATATATGTTTTCTTAAAAGCAAATTGTTGCTTGTGCTTAGAAGAGACCTCATGTCAATTTCATTAAAAGTGGTGAGCATAGCACAAGAATTCTGGGCTTCTTTCAGGCGCTGAGCAATGCGTAGACGCATTCGATTCATTTTTACCTATAGGAAAGAAATCAAAGTAACATCGATCAATGATCTATATTCAGACAAAAGTTGCACTTAATAAATAAATAAATAACAATGACAAAAGTTGCACTTAATAAATAAATAAATAAGTGTAGTGCCCATTTGTTCAACAGACGTGGCAATTTTTCACTTAAGGTGACTGATTTTTTTTCAATGCATTCATGTGCATTACCAATAATGCATTTAATTTTCAAGCTCAAAATCTGAATTTTACAAGGTCCCCACCACCAAATCTTATTTTCATATCTGATCTGCATTTGGCTTTTCCTATAAATATAGTGAAAATCAGTATAATGAAACTCTAGGATGTGAAATCGAAACATGACAACAAGGTAAACAGAAAACATGATAATATCCCTGTCAAACAATTGTAAATCTGAGAGAAAAGGATTGTAGGCAAAATGATAAATAGGTTCTATGTTCAAAAGAAGCAATAAAAGGCTTTCCATTCTATACATTAATTTGCTTATACTTCTGCACAGTGATATTTTCCCATCTGTAAGAATGAAGAATTATTTTCTTTCTGACAGGTCAAAAAGTAACCTGCACCTGGGCCATGAAGTCCAAACAGGTGATATTTATATTTCAGAATGGCACCCAGATTATGAAAATGCTTGTCAATCTTGTGTACATTTGTGTATGCGGGTGTAGAAATTCTGCCTTTGCTTCCATCTTGATATTCAAACATATGTTAATATAAATAAAATTGCAGGCATAGATATAAAACCCCAAACAGTGAATATTCAGTGAAAGAAGATCTGTTCCATTCTTAGGTCAAAAGTTTAAAAATGCTGAGGTAATTTAGCAAATATTCACAATTCACACACATACCAAAAATAATAAATAAATATTAAAAGTAATTGAAACAGTATTACAGCAGAAGAGTGGTTGCTGTTACATCTTATTCTTTCTTTGAATATCCAATTTGCAACTTGTAACATTTCTTATAAAATTTACTTAACTGTACCTATCTTTGGTGCACACATGTAAATATAATGAATTTCAACACCTCTAAAATATTATTATATTATATAAGAATGTAAGAGAAATGGAAAGAAAACAGAGTTGTTTAACTAAGGAAGGTTATTTATTGTAAACAGTAGTTAGCTTAAATAAATTCCCAATTTTTAAAACAAGAAATTACAAAAATAACTGAAATCTAATAAATCAATGTTGTTTCCTTACTCTTTGCTCTGTGCGAGCACCGAATACTGGAGCTGCTCCAGGTACGCTCACAGGTGTTGGCTTGACAAAAGATGTTGGCACAGTGGTGCGAGGTTCAGAAGGCAGTTTTGGAACTGGTGGGGGAGTGGATGGGGGAGGTCCAGCAGTGGATTGTGGAACATGTGTTCTGGATTCAGTAGCTGATGGGGGTGGGGGAGAAGGGGGTGCATCAGATCTGACTTCCTTTGTTGCTTGTACAGATTCTGCTTTTTTTGAAGGTGCACTTGCTAAATTAAAGTTTGAAATAAAATCATCAAAGTATTTTGAAATTCATACACACAAGCACCAGTATAAGTGAATGCAATCTTGGTAGAAATTACATTATAACTATTACCAAACAAAATTACCCAAACTTACTATCTCATCTTTTATTTTATCTTGAGTGCAAACCAGAAGATAAAACTAGTTAGAGAAAGATAAATGGATTAATTATTTATAAATGAGGACTAAAAGAGAAAGAAGAAAGAGAGTGAAAGAGAGAGAAAGAGTGAGATATGTTCCTAAAAGATCAGTCTCAAAAGCACCTCTGATCTTTTACACATACCTGTTATTTGTATCTTGAAGAGTTCTTGCCCTGCCATGACCCTGTTACCATCAGGTACAAATAACTCAGTTATTACACCAGCTGTAGGTGTTGGGACAGGCATGGTAGTCTAAATATAAAACACTATGTATGAATACATGTGGCAACAATTACTGACCAACAATTAATCTTAATAAGGAATTTTATGCAGGGTTCCAAATACTGAATGTCAAATGACACTGAAATAATTATGAAGTGATATGTTTTGTTCTGCAACATCACCATTAATGAATTTTCACATTTGCAAATCCATTATATTAACACCCATGTTAAGACTTATTTATGCCTTACATTTCCTGACATGACTTCAACCTCAAATTCCTTGCCCTATTTCTAACTGCACATATTCAATTTTTTAATTCAATGAGGGTTGGAGCATGAACTGGCGCCAAGCAGTCCTTTTGACAGTTTTTTTCATGTCAGTGTGGGTAAGAATATCAGCTGGCACCAATTAATCTTTTGGATAGCTATTTATCAAGTCAGGAGGGGCTGGAGCATCAGCTGGCACCAAGCAGTCTTTTAGATATTTATTTATCAAGTCAGTATGTGTTGGAGCATCAGCTGGCACCAAGCAGTCTTTTGGACAGCTTTGCTAGCAAGCCCCAAACCCTTGGAATCACATTTCCAGCATCCTCACCTTCAAAATCCAAAGCAGAGTCCTTATCAAAATCTCCCATAACCAATGCTCTCCAGTTTGAATTCCATAAAATAATGGGAAAAAGATTTAGACCTGTGAACTCCTGGAACATAACCCTACAAATTCCATGTTATAATAAACCTAACTAAAAAAAAAAAAATTGACTTATAACCTGTTTTTGGAATAAACTTTGTTGTAAGTCAAAGAAGGCATGACAAAATTTACAAATAAAATAAAAAAAGATTAAAAAAAACCCCAGCACTGCAAGGTTAAAGAGGTCTTTAATTTGCAAAATTTTACTAGGTTATCAGTTATCACCATATCTTTTCAGTTAAAAGGAAAGATTTCAGAAATTTAAAAAAATAAGAATCTAAATACAGAACGGAACCCTGCAATAAACGCACCCCGCAATAATGTGAATTTGGATATAATGTGGTCGTGCCATGGCTCCCAAAATTTCATATATTCATTCGCACATTCTGTAAAATCCTGCATTAACACAACCCCGCTATTAATGCAATCCAATTTTAAGGGCCCCAATTATAATTATCACCTTATTGCGAGGTTTCACTGTAGCATTAACAAAATAATAGCCCTTTAAGAAACTAAGAGTTTTATGAACTGCTATGAAATATATAATAAATATGTAATGTAAATAGAGATGTGTAATAGTTTGTAAAACATGAAGTTAATTATATTTAATATAATTAGAACTGAGTACTCCTCTGAGAAATGCTATCAATAATTATTAACAAAGAAAGTCAAGAAAGTATGATGATAGATAGGACGGATGGATGGATGGATGGATGGATGGATGGATGAAAGCAATAAATATTTCCATCAGGAACTAGTAAAATAATTGTCATACAGGTAACACATGTAATAACCAATTACTGCCTTGTCCATAATGGTATTTCTGTGATAATATTATTTTGCAAACTATCAACATCTGAAGAATGTTTAAAAAGCAGAATATAACTCCAAAATCCCCCTGGTATTTGGTCAAATGATAAGAAAACTGCACTGCATTTACTTGAATAGATGAAAAATACTTTATTTCTGTAATGTGATAATCTACCAGTCTGTTCTTCTACAAGAATGGAAAAAATGTTTATCATTGTTTTAATTTTTCTATTCTTGTACATTCACAAAAAGAGAGTAAAAGTGCTGTAGATTAAAAAAAATAATAATAATTTTATGAAAGTTTGATACTGGTGGGACAGCTCCTGCAGGCAGAAATCAGGCAATATAAGTCAATATCTGTCTTTCTATTTGGGGACAAATTTTAAATTAAGAATAAGATTATGTTGGCATGGGTACATTATTATTTTACCAGAGACAAATAGTAATACTTAATCTAGCTGATGAGCGTTATGTTTCTTAGGACAAATTTAAAATTAAGAATAAGATTATGTTGGCATGTGTACATTATTATTTTACCAGAGACAAATAGTAATACTTAATCTAGCTGATGAGCGTTATGTTTCTTAGGACAAATTCTTAATCATAGTGGTCTATGCTGCATTTATTTCTCTGCAGACAATAAATCTTAATGATCAGATTGCGGAGACATCCTCACCCACCCACCCGCATATCCTCCCATCTGTCCATCCATCATCCTAGTGTGATGGGGCAGCTGTTGGAAAGCTGAGTTCATGAGGTGCTTCCAGCACTTGTAGCTGAGTAAAATAATGAGATATACTGAAAGAAGACTAATGTCCCATCTTTTGTTAAGCACCACATCTTACTCCTCACAAATTCATTATTAATACTTTCTGACCGTCTCTCATCTATATTTTAAATGTTTGTTGATCGTGTTTGATTATTACTTACTACAGTCAACTTTATTAAACAAATCTATTATCTCTTTCACTTTCAGGAAATGAATTCAGCAATGATTTAATAAAATGGTAATATATTTTGAGAGACTCACTGTTCATCTAATTTTAATTGTATTCTAGTATTTATAACGGCAATAATATTTTTTTTTACGAACACTGTTAAATGAAGAGGGGGGGGGGGGGGGGGGGAACAGTAAGTTTTTCTTTATTTCATTATTTCAAAAAGTACACTGTAACCTAAGTAGAAGCAACAAGCCAACTTGACTTATAAAAGTTTTCACTAATATTTTCATAGAATTTGCACTTTCAGTTCAATAAAAAATTTTGTCATTAACTCCCAATCGGAATATATTTTTTAAGTATAAGATGTAAACAGCAACTAAACTGTAATACTCTAATATACACAATAATTTGTAATGTTTAGTGAAAATTTTCTGAACATGCAAAATGCACAAATGTCCCACCCAGTAGGATTTATGATCAAAATAAGAAAATACAAATGTCCCAACCAGTGGGACATTCAAGTGGAAATGTTTAGATAGGTTGAAATCCATATGAAATACAAAGCAAAACAAACAAAAATTCTCTAAAACCAACCACTCAAACAAACAAAACAATCAACCAAATCACACAGCCTTACTAGTACTAAAATGTGTTGAGTCTGAAACTGTTTCAACCAAATAATAAAATATCATCCACAAAATTTTCTTTATTAATTTTATAAGAGTCATAATAAATAAATATAGCAATAATATGCTGCTGCCAGAAAATAAATTTAATAAACATATTAGTTTGAAGTGCAAATGCAAACTTTGCTTATAAAGTGCTATGTAAATGTTGCTTGTAAAAAATGTTGTGCAAACTTTACTTGTAAAATGCTGTGCAAACTTTGCATGTAAAATGCTGTGCAAACTTTGCATGTAAAATGCTGTGCAAACTTTGCATGTAAAATGCTGTGCAAACTTTGCATGTAAAATGATGTGCAAACTTTGCATGTAAAATGCTGAGCAAACTTTGTAAACAGAGATAATGTACATGCATGTGTAACAGTGTTTATGAGAGTCTAATGTCTAAGCATATCAAGAATGAAGAAGCGATGATAGTAAAGATAAAAGAGGAATGAGGGAATATGGCTAACAAATAAATTAGATATTTATGTTTAATACATTTTAATTTAAAACCATTCTTTTCATTTTGTTCACTTTTTATATTTTATAGTTTAATCATGATTTTGTTATAATTTTAGCTTTGTTTTAATTGAATAATACCTTAGTTATCTGCAATTCTTTATATTCTCTCTCCAACTCACTCATTGCTTAAGTGATGATGCTGGGTACTTGTTTGCAAAATCATTCCAACATTCATCTATCCCTTGAGAATGCGCACAATCTAACATATTTATATAAAATAAAAAATATATAAAACAAAATAAGAATTAAAAAAAAACTTTCTGAGATGGCAGTTTGATGTTCCAGATATCCACAAAGAAACTGCCTCAACAGGAACAGGAACACTGCATACATGGCTAGAATATTAGAACTGTATGCAGACTCCCAGTGGACACCTCCACGGCTCAATGACCACTGTCTAATCATTTTACTTAATTACTACCACTTCACACTGAATGTGTTGTTTGGTCAGTGATGCATGAATTAATGTAATCAATGATCAATGACTACACACATGGTATGCTGGATGTGTCTTGGTGCATAAACTAATGTAATTGATGAAAGTTTTGGTGGACTGTTTGTTTGTTTTGCTTTGCACACTATGCTGATCCCAAGAGAAAGAGCCAACTTGCTTTTTGTGAGGGAAGTGGGTGGAACAAGTGAAGAAAAGGTAGAGAAGTTTTAATAGGCAACAGTATTTCTTGCATTTTATTCTATTTTACTTTTTAGTTTCCAGTATGAATATAATGTATTTCTGTACATCCCATCTTTTCAGAACATCCAAATAAAAAATTAATACACTCTTGAAAAAAAATAATATAACTTATTTTTAAATTGGTATTACTGTAATATAATGACAATAATGAGTAAGTTAACCAAGAATATCATTTATATTTTAATGGCCTGCAATATAAATTAAAATCTTAGTTTTGATACTTTTGATCAAATTCATGGACTTTGATTTTAATGGATAATTTTCAAAATTCATTTGATTCTTTCTTAACTGAATATTCATGAACCTTCATGAAAAGTAATGGAAAAAAAGACTAATCTTTGCTCAGTATTTTTAACAAAAATTTAAAGCAAGTTAGACATTAGGTGCTGCATCTATGACCATAAGCTTGATCTTAACTCAATTTTATGGACTGCCTAATTAGGATTACTTATCTCCCAATACAGTCTGCCAATTTAGCAATGAATTATATTTTTTATGATGATGACGATGATAATAATATTAAGGTAGTGATTAGTAATAATAAACATAACATTATTATTACTAGGTGGTGTTGTTATGATGATGGTGTTCATATTATTACTGTATCTTCATTTGAAAGGCATTTTACCTTGTCAGTTTCAATCTCTGCAACAATTTCATCTTGTTTCACAAAATCTCCCACAGCTGTTTAACAAACATTAGTTAAAGAATTAGCATAAGACATGCACATGTTACCTTGGGTGTACTCATTTTTATCTTACTAATATATATCCCACTGATAAAAGTGTAGGTAATAATATCAAGTAAACTAAATCTAAATATATAAATATACCATATTCGTAGTCTACAATGCTTAACTTTTTATTTATTTATTTTTTTGAAATGCCTTTACATGCATTTGTTTTATATAATAAATTTTATTTTACAAACTATCTTATCAGATCAAGAATCAGAATGCTATCCTCTCTGAAAACTACTATCTGATTGTAAAGTAAAATAAATTAGTTCACATAATTAATATTTTCCAAATGCATATGCCATCCAAAAATCTAATAAACTGGATTATTTTGGAGATATCATTATAGTGGTATAATTAAAGTGATTTTTAAGCTGAACTCATATGAAATTCTAAATGCTAGTTACTATTATCAGAAATACATCAAAGCAAAAAAAAACCAGGAACCAAAAATAAATAGAATAAAACAATAATTCTATCTATAATTACTACCACTTTTGCTACCACTATCATTTCAAAACTCAAGACCAGGAAGCAAGTTTGTAACTTCCTGATACAGCATGAGACACCTTCAGTGATTGCCAGAAAAAGTCCCTAAGTTATGTTTGCAGCTGTTGGCAGTGAACATTGATTTTACCCTCAGTTCTGTTTCATAGTTTCTCATCGCTTGCTCCCTCCCGGACCAACACTTGCTTCAGTTTACTTAAATGACATGTCACACTTATCTGACAGGTAGATCTGATCAATGAGATGATTAGCAGCTGACGTTGCAAAGAGTATGGTGATATAAGTGACACTGACTATTTTGGGCAGATATATCATTTCTACATCTTTCATTAAGAAGACTTAGCAATATAGTTTTTTTAAAGTGACAGGAAGGGTTTAAAATCCCATGTTAAATAAGATCTGACTGACTATGGTCTGTTGTTGAGAAGAGAGATAAAAGGTAAAGTGAAAAAAATGGCTGTAGCTGTCTGGATTATTCAAAACTTAATAATAATTATATTTGTAATTCATAATCTAGGTACTCTGAAAGTAGTTTAGCATTTATTAAGCTTGAAACAAAAATATAAAAGAAATATGAGCATGCTTCTGAATAGGGATGGGAGTGTTTGTGAAGTTAATGGGTGTACCTGTTAAGAGGGGAATAAAGCATAATTTAAAACTCATGTAAACTTGGATCATTTTCTTCATATAAATATAGCACATTATAATTCAGGGTATGCTTCTGCAAAGCAGATTAAAATAAAAAATAACAAAAACTATCCTAACAAACACAGAAAAATCACTATAAAATAAAAACATAAATTTATATACTTTGGTCAGTAGAACATACACACAATAATATTTAATAAATGAAAGCTGCACTGAACAGGAGTGTTGATTAGTTTAATCTCTAAAGAAATGATCTTCCTTACTCTCTTGGGAATATAACTTGTGCAGTTTTTAGATGCTACAACCAAAACAGTTTATATATTTTATTTTTATAAAATATGAACAATCAACCAAAATATAAAACTGACTAAAATTGGAAAAGTAAACAAAATGTTTTTATGTAAGAGCTAGGGATTGTGGACAAAGTCTGTGTGATGGCAGCACCATCTACAAGAGAGTTATCTCAGTACTAGAATCTTCTTTTGGGGTATTTTTATCATGCTCGCATTATTTAGAATGTAAATTGAGACCTAGTAAATTGTGATCATATATTCTAACATCAATTATTAATGCAAATACACGCCTGAAATTTATGTAAATCCAGAACAAACTCTTCATTCCAAAATTAATATTGAAGAAAGCCTTAAAGTCCAAGAAATACATGCCCAACAACGTTACAACAGATCTAAGAAATATCAAAACAAATAATAGAGAAATTCCCTGGGCCACATAAATTAAATCAAACCCTAGAATGAATGTTAAATATACAGACTGATATAAATGGCAAAAACTTTTACTTGAGCGTCAAATACTTTTTCTTGAGTGAATAAAGATGTTGAGCTTTGTTTCTGGAATATTCTTCTGAAGCTATGAAGAAACATAGATGAAGTGTTTCAGCTCATTCTCTTGCTATCTCCCTGGTCTTGTAAGTCAATGATGTTCTTGACACACATCATTTTCAGGGTCAGTACCACAGTTCTAAGATTTGTTACACATTGTTTTCAGGATAAGTACCATAGAAGACTTGACACACATTGCTTTCAGGATAAGTACCATAGAAGACTTGTCACACATCACTTTCAGGGTTAATACCATAGAAGACTTGTCACACATCTCTTTCAGGGTTAATACCATAGAAGACCTGACACACATCACTTTCAGGGTTAATAACATAGAAGACTTGACACACATTGCTTTCAGGGTCAGTACCATAGAAGACCTGAGACACATCGCTTTCTAGGTCAGTACCATAGAAGATTTGACACACATCACTCTCTGGGTCATTACCATAGAAGACTTGACAAACATCACTTTCTGGGTCAGTACCATGGAAGACTTGACACACAACCTCTTGGATAGTTCTTCTAGCATTGTGCAGAAATATACTTTAAGCAAATATTGCAGCTGCTGAATCAACAGTCTCAAACTTTAAGAACATGAATGAGATTCTGATTTGCAGTTCTGACAGTATGCATTGCTCTGCTTATTTTGGATGATATTGCACAAAAGAAATGCATGGTCTCAAACTTTAAGAACATGAATGAGATTCTGATTTGCAGTTCTGACAGTATGCATTGCTCTGCTTATTTTGGATGATATTGCACAAAAGAAATGCATGGTATCAGTCTCTGGTGACTCTCGTTTGGCAGGTCTACAAGCAAACTGTTTGAGCTTATTATAAAAACTATTGAATCAGCTATCTTTAATCGATAAAAATCATATGACTAAATATCTTCTTTCAGTCAAAAATCAGGGTTTTTATTCAATCAGCTATTTAGCCAGCAATAGTTTCTAGAATTTTCTATTTAACTTAAGGCACAAGTTTTAACTAAAAGGCACATAGGCTTTAGTTTTTGCTACAAGGCTCATAAGATTTTCTTGGCAATGTCAGTATCTGAGACCTATTTAAAGCTATCACTTAAAGTCTCAACAATTTCCTGTAACAACATACTTAAAGATGCAGTTAACGTAACAGATTAAAGTATACAGACTAAATTGAATACTATTATATAACAAGATATGTATGTGTCACAAGGGTCATCTCACCAAAAGGAGAATGCAAGTTAAGAAACTTACACCCCCAAAAATAAGGAACACACCCACATGCAAACACAAAACATATGCTGCGCATAAATTTATATAAAAATATGGTTAAAAGTAAGACTTTTAAGTAAGAAGAATATTTAAGGAGAAGGTGATACAACAAACTGATATGACGTAACAAAAATAAGTCATTCTCCTATGTACTGCTCTAATAAAATATAAGATGATAATGGGAATGTGCTAAGGTCAAATATCATTTTATAGATATTTAAACTGTTAGTTTGGATGGATGGTTAAGTATGGTATGAAATCAAGACAGAAGTACCAACACTATATTAAATTTTCATAGTTTAATTCTCTAAAGTAAAACTGGAGCTTCAGTCACAACTTCTCTACAGATGAAGGATTTTTACCAAGAAGAACTTTTTAAACTCAGATATACTGCACTGCCTGACAATGGCATAATAACCACAACACTCAACACTTCCTTTTCAAAGTAGCAGAGAGTTGGCAGAAATGGTGCAGAGATTGATGACTAAAAATAAAAAATAAGTGTGCTTGGATTTAACAAGTTTCGGCAGAACCTGATCTAAGGATTATTAGTAAATGAGTTACACAATTGTCAAGCATGTAAAAAATAAATTCCAAGATTCCTTTAAACATTAGTCAAAAAAATTATAAGTCCAAAGATTGCTGTCTTGATTATGACTTATGCATTCTATCACCAACACTGCCTTAATTCAATAAAGTCTATAAAAGTTATTAAATGAACATCTTAATTTTAATTCAGTGGTAAAATGCTTTTGTTAGAGATCCAATAGAATGAACAGACCAGCTGTTCTTTTGCTCTGTTTTCCCCCTTGAAACTAATAATCTCTTTGAAGAGAAAGTTATGTAACTATGAGTTGTAAATAATTTTTTGTTAATATCATAATAATAATATACTTCAAAGACTGTATTATACCCAGTTTGGAATTTGGACAAAATTGATTATGGAGAAAGAAACAAGCACAACATATAATTTACCTTTCATCCACTTGATATCACCCTCTGTTAGAGATTCAGCAAATTGTGGAGTGGATATAATTTTAAACTCATCATCTGCAAATGGTTTCAAACAAAATCATTAGATGTGTCAAGTTTGTAGAAGTTCTTTTCATAAAGAGCAAATGTATTACTATTAATGTATAAGCTAATACTCCTTTTGCCTTAGTAAAACAAATGTCAAGTTTAATAACTAGAAATTCTAGGCTGCAAGTTCAAATACAATAAAATTCTCTGTTTCACTGCTCTTTTTTTTTGCAAGAAGTTTTACTGATTCTAATATAAGAATACACCCACAAATTTAATTATTTAAATAAGTAATGGGTCCTGTCAAACACTGACACCAATAACTGCTGCAAATATAATACTAACAATAATATTTAAGTAAACCTTTCCAATTATTCCACACTTTCAAATTTCAAAAGAATATAAGTTAAGAAAAAGTATTTATAAAATTAACAAGTATAATCACACAAGACCTAATAAAAAATATTAATAAAAAAGAAAAGAATATATTTTATAAGATTTAATTAAGAAAACATTCTGACAGCTCTGTATTTTACAAATGTGTCAGATATTATTCTTTCTGAATATTACTTCTTTGCTGTGTTTTGATAAGGATCTATGATGACTGTTAGTGTATTATGTTCTAAACTATACAATGATTACTGACCATTGGTATACAATAATTATATATATATATCATTGGTTACATATCACTGTAGATACACATCTACATAGTTTGATTAATGACCATGATGACTGATACACTATAATTTTTTATGGCAAAGGTAACAAATCATTGCTAAACTATAATTATGTGGTGTTAATAACGATTGGTAAAATATGATTATCTGTAGCAGTGGTTAGTGACCAGTGGCATTGTACAGTTATCTAAGGCATTGACTACTTAACATTGGCTCACCATAAATTATCTGTGGCAGTGGTTAGTGACCAGTGGCATTGTACAGTTATCAAAGGCACTGAATACTTAACATTGGCTCACCATAAATTATAATTATCTGTGGCAGTGGTTAATGATCAGTGGCATTCTACAGTTATCTTAGGCACTGAATACTTAACATTGGCTCACCATAAATTATCTGTGGCAGTGGTTAGTGACCAGTGGTATACAATGTTTATCTATGGCTGTGATTATAATTATCTTTTAAACTTATTACTGACTATCATGTACACAATGACAGCATTTGGTGACCATTAGTAAATTATAATTATTCATAGATACATTATAATTATATATATATATAGTGGTTAATGAACATTGCCACAATATAATCATATACTACATAAGTGGTTAATGATCATTACTGCACTGCAATTATCTATGGCTGTGGTTAAAGAATATGTAGTGGTTAATGACTTTTATTATTATTTATTTATTATTTCCTACATTATCTATGGCAGTCAGAAATCATTCATACTGTACACTTATCTATGGTATATAGTGTCCCCTGATACACTATTAATTATATAAATGTGGTTAATGACTATTACTCTAAACATAACTTTAACAGTGGCTACTGATCTTTAGTACAAAACTATTATGTACAGCAGCAGTTAATGATTACGAAACAGTGTAAATAATTATCAAGTCATTGGTTTTTGACCACCATTATAGTAAGATCTAAGACAGTTGATATTGGCCACTGTTGTAATACTTTAATATCATTACTAATACTATGGCAGTGGTTAGTTGCCCACTGCTATAATAATTTCAAAAGCAAAGCTTAATGACCACAGAAATACTTAGTTTTACTAATGTTTATATTATATTTAGAAGTTACAGTGCTAACAGCATAATTATATAGAAAGACTGTGTTCCTGAGCCCCCTTAAACTTGAAAGGTTACAAAACAAATACGTAAATTTGTTTTTCTTTAAACTCCAATTCCGGTACAATACTTTTTTTTTCTTATTTTACAAGTATGCCATCACACTTAATGCACAGCAAACTCTACCTCAGTATAGTACTCAAAATGCTTCATGGATGACAATTGCACCAGTGAGAATGATGGGAACATTAAATATTAAATGTGTTTACACACAATATTTTGTTTGCTTATTTACATTATTTATCAATCACTGCCAATAATAATGATTTTTTAAAAATAATATATACATACCCTTATACGATCTTTCAAAAATTACTATCAGGAAATATTCATGATCACTGAGATAGATGGTCAACTTAAACTGTATATTATTATTAGCATACTATAAGTGTGTGAACATTTCACATTTGTGAAGCCACATTTTTAAAGACTTTTATGGATAGATTTTTACCTTTTTTCCAAATGGCACTGTAGCATTACACAAAAACATGCAAATGTGAAACATCCCAAATGTCAGAATAGGTTATTGAGCATTGTTACTTATATACAAGAGATTAATTAAAGTGCAGTAAAATGTTGAACAGATTAATTCACTATGACTGTCAAAATAAGTACTTTCATACTTAAATGTGCCAAAATAAAGTACAGTATTCATACTTCAATGTATCAAAATTAAGTACTTTTATACTTCAGTGCTAGGTTAGGATAAGTGTTAGAAATGTAAGCAATTTTCTAGATCCTAAGAACATGAAATATGATTTTGTGTATTAAGAAATGTGAATTTAACTATTCTAAATTAACAAGACTTGTAAGCAATTTTTTTCTAATCAAATGAGCTCATAAATCAAAGGGTCCCTATAAATGCATTAAATAAAATGTTGCATTGTGTGATTAAATTAATCAACCAATTGTTTTACTGTTCAATGTAGACTAACACATATTAAATTAATTATCCTTTACAAATCCAAGTTCTTTTATATTACAATATTAATGACTTTGTTGATTGTGTTTAGGCACTGTACATTTAATAACTAGTATAATAACTGAGAGGAATGTCATGTCAAACTAATGTCTTATTGCATTCTTTTATCTCACCCTGCTGAATAACCTTGTGCATTAACCAGTAGTTGTCATGTATACTGTTATGTCTGAGAGACAGAGACCTGTAGTCATTTGTGGCTAGAGTGAACTTATAGTAAAATTGCCAATTTTTTTTTAGATAGCAGCCTGTGACAACTTAACAACTGCTACAGCTACACACACTAGCATATACACCAAGGACTGATCCCTAGGCCTGCACCATTGCCAAAGTGTACTGTTACCATTGTGCATGCTGTCAAATGCAGACTGAAAAGGAGGCCTGATCTCTACTACAACAGAGATAAGTCAGCAACCTTGCTTCTGTCGCTATTTTTATTACTGACTTTTCCCAACTTGCATGCCAGTTCATTTCAATTACATGTAGTAGAAAAGTGACATTATATTATCATTATTATAATATAATTCATACTTGCATGTATAAATAATGTTTATGCATTAATAAATAGTTTGCCACTAGAGTATCTTATTTTATTCATAAAATTGGTTATTCTAAATAACCAAAATTTTGCATGTGTGTGCGTGTGTGTGTGTGTGTGTGTGTGTGTGCGCGCGCTGCATGGGGCTTGAGCTGTTAAGACTATTGTCTATCCTAAATCCTTTACATCATCCATAGTTACCCTGTGGTCCACTCTTGAAATAGGGACTCTGCCAGTAATTTTAATTAGTTTGTGTGTTTGTGTGGGGGAGAGAGAGAGAGAGTGAGAAGGGTGCATTCACACTAACTACCATTTATCATAACCACCCACTCCACCAGATGTCACAATATTACATTTGGAAATACTGCACAATTATCGTTTCTTCTCTGGCTATATGTTTGAGTACCCACAGGAGTGTATGTCTAATTAGTAAAACAGCTGTTATGTACAACAATTTCTTGAAGTGTCAGTACTATACAGTACCTAGTTTATTTCAAATATTTTAAAATATGTGAAAGGAAGCTGTTGAATAACTGAAGAATGCAAATTGCAAGCAAACAATACAGTTATAATAAATTATGTAAATGCAGGAACCCAGCAGAAAGAGACCATACAAAGCAGAAAGTAGAAATGATGCAACTTCCTGTTTTGGACTGAATGAGTCAAGAATGACACAAAAAGTAACATTAAAATTTAACTTTTACAAGCTTATAAGAGGTTATTTAAGAAAAATATCAACTCTATTCAATATAATAATTATACTTTCATTAAGATATATCTAAAATGAACAAAAAGAAGGCAAAAAAATTTTCTGGAAAGAGATTGGTTCTGGTGTTTAGGTTTACAATTGAAGGATTGTAGATAAAAGACAAAGGAAATTCAGAGTACTGTTTTATCAGTTAAAACTGATTCCCCCTCCAACCCCCTTAAAACTGAAAGTTTCATGGAAAAGCCATTGTAAGCCATTGTGTTTATAAATAACTGTTTATAAAACAGAAAAATCATGATTTTTCTAAAAAAAAATCGTAATGAGCCATATGATCAATAATAAATTCATTCTTAAATTTATGAATGACAAATGTTAAACAGCAAGGAAAAATATTTACTTTAATAACTAACAACCATCAAATGAAATATGTTTCAAAAGAGACTAGCAACAATATTGAACATATATGTGATCAAATCATCAACAAAATATGTATCAAAAAGGACTAGCATCAGTGTCCTATACACAGAAACCAAATAGTCAGCATCATCAGGTAACTCTCATCTACCCTTTCCACATTCTGTCTGAACAGCAAACATCCTCCATTAATCATTGATGATGTGATAAATGTAACTAGAAAAATGAAGCATAGTGTGGAAACTACCTGTACATATTACAGGATGATATTTTACTTTATTGGTAAACTCTAAATATACTTAATATAAATATTGTAGATAGATAAATAAACATATATATACCACACAGATAGAACAATATTATTTTGAGTCACAAACTATTAAAAATATAATCATTTACACATAATATAATAAATCATTAATACAATAATATTTCCAAAATGATCTTATAAATCAAGTGATTACTGTTTAATGAAAATACTTACATGCTGTGGCTGAGCAGTGGAAATTGCGACAGTATTGCAATGTAGCAACCACTGCATCACTGTGGAACCTGCAAAACAGACAGAAGTAAATAAAAATTAAAAGCCATCAAGCTTAGAATACACACACACACACACACACACATATATGCATGCACACATAGACATGCACACACAAAAATAAAAGAGGTGGAGGGCTACCGAGGAAAATGTAATTGTTCTTTAAACAAAAATCTAGTACTGCAAATGCTAGCCAGAAAACAGAACGAGTCTACTAATGAGGGTTTCTGATCATGCCATGAGATTTTATGAGAATCAATTCCTTTCTCCCCTCTCTACTGGCAATTCATTAAGGTGACTAACTACTAGCTTTTACTTGCAATCTTTACAAGAATAGAACAGTGCTAAATTGCTTCCTCCGGGACGCTCCTGAATGCTAAAAGCAGCCTGTAGCGAGGCTAAGCAAATAAAAGGCAAGGACAGACTGGAAAGAATAACAGGCAATAGAACCTGCATGACGACAGTACACACTTCTCTATCATTTCCATAAATTTCATCAATCTGCTAGCATATTAAAAATATTTTTTTAAAAATCTTTTGGCCTGTCAAAGCATAAATGATTAACAATATAGCTCTCCTTCAACAATGACTACCTAATTCAAAGGACAAGAAATTTAAATAAAAACATAATAACTGTACACCTTAGCTTGATCAATAAACAGGACTGTGTGCATAATCTTGACTATCTCATTCTGTTATCTGAATGATGTGAATGCCTGTCTCATACTCAGAGAGTACGATTTGATTAAAGGACAGATTATCACTCAATCAAATGGAGGCACAAGTAAAGAAACACTAGGCAAGAAGAAATTTATCACACCAGGGTTGACTCACCTAAATGTTTGACTGCCACATCGATTTACAAGCACCAAACAAACTCCTCCTGAAAACACAAGAAATGTATATATATATATATATATCCTAGTAATAGTTTATTATATAACAACTAACTTAAAATATATCAGAAGAAAATTCAATTTGAAATTTCACAACTCAATATAAAAATACAGTATGATACAAAAAACAAAAGTAAGCTAAATTAAAGAAACAATATTTATTTCTGGTAACTTATAATCTATTCACAAAACATTATACACTTTAACTGATTATCAAAGACCTATACTATCATGAAAGCTATTTAGCCAAATAATACACATTCACTTGTTCTGCTTTAACTTAAGCTAAATTAAGGCATTTTAAAATATCAATCTGCATTTGGCTGAAACTTGTAATCTTCAATGAAAGCCTATATAAATATATTTTAAAAGTGCAATGGATATTAATAATATATGTCACTCTTGCAAATATATTCAAATCAAACTCTTAATAAACAATCCCAATTCAAGTGGAAATCATATGAGTGAATATGTACCCTGAGTATTTCAGTCTTGCATGATTGAGAGGTGCATACCCTTATATGTGCACTCATAATTTTAATGTTCAAGATGGAAATGTCAATGTCTCAATAGTCTACTTGGTATATCAGCGAAAAAAAAGAACAAACTATTTTAAAACTCAACAGTGACAGTTTGGCACATGGATAATAAGAAAACAAAGTAAACAATAACTGTCACAAAAGTAAACTCTTTTCATAATGTCTACATAATTCACATATGTTCCAGGGCAATAGTGTTTAAAACTATTTTTTCAAATCACTTCATTTCAAACAGAACTGATAGTGAGACTTTCAATTCAGGCAGCTCAACTGGATCTTAATTAACTAAATCAATTAATAGATTAACATCATCAAATGTACATTTAAAGTTTTTAATTAAATGCAAATTTTGAGACAATTCAGCTGCATAGTGTTTCTACACCAAATGCAGCTCGGAACAAATACAAATGTTATTGCTAAATTAAACACTAATAGTGTATGTATGTGTGTGCATGTGAGGCATCCATTTCCTAAACAAATATTATTACATTTCTTTCTTCTGGTGGAAGAAAACAAAACTTTCCCAAATATTACTCCAGTAGGTAGAATTCTTTTATTGTAAATTTGCCCTTTCCTAAAAAATTTAGATTTGTACTGCTTAGTCTAAACACCCTGATCATTTGTATGATGTATATCCTTGCTGAAAAGTGAAAGACAAATTATATTTTGTTATGCAAAAAGTATTCTTTTTATGCAGTGCCTAACATTCCCATCAAACCAGCTGTGAGCACCTCAACTAGCTAGTACTCAGGAGTAATTGCTCCCAATGTGTGTATATTAACAACAATTATTTAATTAATGAAAATATTAATCATATTTACCTGATGAAATCTTGTTTTTAACATTTTGAATGACCTGAAAATTATTAATGCACATATATGAAACTGATATCTTCAACTTGAATTTTTAAAATGTAAAGAAAGAAAGGCATTGAATAAAATTTCATAAGTGAAAGGCAACATACAGATTGTATATGCACAAATGAAACTGTGAAACACAAAATAAATAGGTTAAATATTGTTTAAACAAAAAAGCCCCATACTACTCTATTAATTGTAAAACTGTAGGACAAAATGATGAAGAAGAATTTTTATTTAAAATAAAATAATGAAAAGATGTGTTAGTCTTGGAAACAGATAAGTATTAATGAAATTGGTGTTGAATTAAAATTTCTTTTAAAAATATTTGCAATCATGAGGATAAATTTTAGTATGCCTTTATTTTTCAACCAGTCACAATAGTTTCATTAATCCTTTTATTTTCAAAATAAACTAAAATATGTCAAACTTCCTCAAACTGATGATACCTGTACAGATTATTTTTACTGAAGCTATTCTGACTCAGAAGTTTTGATCATAAGCTGCTGTTGAGAAATAATGTTAGTCTATTTGTATATCTACCACCAAATATATTAAACACAGAATTTTTATAACAATCTTAATTATAATGATTAATTTAATGCTTAGTCATTCATCAATAACTGTACCGAGTCTGGGAAATAACCTAAATCAAAAGTATAAAAGATGTTGATTATCACTCTTAGACAGAAAGAAACCCCACCAAAAAAAAAATAAAAAAAATATGTACATTACTATTTAGTACTCATCTAACTTGGTCTAGTCACAGTAAATTAAAAAGTAGAGTGTGCTATAAAAAAAAAATAAGTCTAACTAAAGTTTTGAATTTTATATTTAATTTGTAAAAAAAAAAAAAAACCAACTAGTTTTTATCATTTTTATCAAAGAAAACTTGTGACTTTTGTTTCTTTAAAAGTAATGTCAAAGAAAACAAGAAGGATATCTTGTGAATATGCTGGTAATTGTGCAACTGAAAACTTTTGTAAAAGACACTTGCAAAAACTTCTCTGTGTTCATTAGCTGGATTCTTCAGACCTTTTGTTTCACTATGATGATTTCATTTTCATTTCAGAAAGCAATGCAGGATTTACACCAAGGTAAATAATAAAATTAATATTATATGAAACAGTGTTAAATGAAACAGTGCATTATTGCAAGTTGCTACAACTAAAGTTAAAGACTTAAGAATCAGTTTTCTCTTCTCCAATTTCTCAAAGATTGTTTCAATCAAACAATGGAACCATAAGCAAACTGATTTGATACATCTATAATAATAATGTACACTTGATTTGTAAGCAAGCAAAGTGATTTGATGCAACTGTAAGAATAAGATATGTTTGATATCATGTTAGCAAGCAATCTGATTTATCCAGTGCCATCAACTGTAGTTCTCTATTACAATCCTACAAAATAGCATATTAGAAAATAAAGAGCATTTAAAAGTATACTACTCTCACTACTCAATCGAAAAAAAAAATATTAATCTTAAAGTTTATTTACATCTTATTCTTAATCTTATGAACATCTGTTTAAAAAGTTGGGAATTCTTTCAGATCTACATAAAACTGAGATCTATTGACAAACCCAGCTTGGCATATTATATTATTAATATACAAGACCATAGTTTGCCATTTCTAATTGAAAGTTGTTGAATAGGCTTATGTAATTTGTAAATAAGATTTTATAATTGAATTTGGGCAGAGTGAAGTGTGCCACTGCATTTCTCATCATCCATATGTCATAAAAGTTAAAGGAATTTTTCATTTTTTAAATGCTAAAATAATTCAAATTACAATACATAGAATGAACAAACAAATTAGTTTTATAAGTGCATTCCAAAAAATGTTTTTATTTACAAACTGTATAGTATCAATGCCATCTTTTATAAAAAAATGATTTATAAGTAGTTTATGTTGTTTTTTTTAACTGAACTAAGTATCTTTTTTCTAAAAGGATATTCACTCCAGAGAAATCAAAATATAAAACTTGCTTAAAATTATCAGAAACAATTCAATATGTGCAAAAATTGTGTGGATTGAATGTCTAAAGAAATATGGTATAATATTACTGCATAACTTTCAATACACTACTATAATAATATTGTATCATTATCAAGAAGATACAAACATCATGATCATTACCAGTATTGTTATATTACTCCAACTTCAACTGCTAAAACTATTTCCCAACAGGAAAGTTTTTTTATGAACATTGCAAAAATAGGTATTATAACGATTAGTATTATAATGCATCTTGATTTTAGTTCAAAGTGTGATGTCAAAAGCAATCAGGCTCCATAAGTTAGAGAGATTGGTGGCTGTGAAGTAAAAGTGCTTAACTCTCAAGCCATTGGGATTTTCAAGATTGATTATCACCCATTCCCAAGCTCATGAAGAACTTTGCAGTCATAATTATAAATGTTTAGACTTCACTAAAAAAAAAAAAATAAAAAAAAAAAAAATCAGTATTTAATAAAGTACCTTTTGATATTATTATTATATACCCAACCACCCCTTGATCAGTTGATGCAACTTTGAACAATTGGTCAAGAATTAATACATAGATTCAAACCTTAACACTACAAATCAGTGAATGCAATGGGCGATTAAGTGTTAACCAAGACAAAAACATGCCACCTGATTCTGGTTCTGCTTATAATATATTAATAGTCAAACTTAAACGTTGACATGTAATTTTTACAAAATACTTCAAGATGTAATTTCTCTCTCTCTCGACAAGCAATACGTCATGGGGACATTGTCATCCTATACTTTTCCATTTTTAAATCTCATTAAATGTATTTCCAATTCCTAATCCACCCTGATTTCGTCTACACTAGATTAACCTAGGTAAACGATGTCACGCCACTGTCAAACGAAGCAAGTCCATCTACAGCGTGGTCCCCCTTGGAAGAAAAGCCCTGGAACAATTGTCACCATTACTTTGGCCTTCTCTATGCCCACACTAAGTTATACGACGATAAAAATGCAATTACTGTCGCGCACATCCGGTTGTTTGTGAAGCTCTCAAACTATTCATTTCAGGATACCTATTTGGGCTCTAATACAAGAATAAGTGCCAGGTAGGCACAAAACATTTTGGGCATCGAAGCAGTCAGTGCGCGATATTTCTGCAAGTGGACTCGCTCCCACCTATAGTGGTTATTGCCTGACCCCCACCCCAAATCATATGTATCGTTAGTCTCATTCGTTAAACGAATTAACCATGCCGAGCTTCGGCGTTTCGCTGCTTGCACAGTGCAAAAGCGAGCGCGTACTTCTCCCACTATCAGTTCGTTCTATTTCCACCAGTGGAGACAACCCTCGACAACCCTGAGCAAACACGAGGCTGCAAATGTCTACCACCCAGTGTGCGGCCAGCAGACAGGTACCCTAATCATGAGAGGGGTGGCAAGCCTTTGTTTGGCCTGCAAATCGCACCAGATCCTCCACCGCAAATTCTTGTAAACTCGTCGTGCCCGCAGCTATCTTTCCACCCAATCTTTGCCTATTCAATGTTAGCCGTGCACAACTTAGCAAACCACATCGGCAGTGAGAGCTAAGGGGGGGGGAAGAGGTCGGAACTGTCACATTCTTCATTCTCATAAAAAAACCAAAAAAAAAACCATGTGCATTCATTCTTTCAATAAAAGTGCTTGAGACGCTTGCATACTTTAAAATGATAAGTTTCTTTTGTTTACAATTACCTAAAATTCTTTCAGCTCTGGGCTTTATTATTTCCTTGGGGCTTTTTGGTTTGTTGTTTCAAATGTTATTCTTGTTGGGGGGGGAGGGAGTGTTGCTTGCGACTCAGTAAAAGATAATAAGTAAGCCTAATTTAATGTACACTTATATTTAAATATAAATGAATAACAGACGTGTGAAATAGGTCTTCACTTATTAAACTCTATTTGGATTTACAAGGACAAAAACGGAACCAGTATAAAGGGGGAAAAAAAACACCGAGTGCAAACATATAATGTCACGATCCATCAAACATTCAAGACAAATGAAACAACAGATGCTACTTTTTTGTAGTCTGCAATCTGCGAGTTCCGTGTACCTGTTTACACAAATGGTGGGTTAAGGAAAAATAATCACTTATTTCTATTCATAATTTTATTTATATACAGTGCATTTTGGAAGGTGATTTAATAAAATAGTCCAATGAAATTAACTCACATTATAACTGTCAGGCAAAACCGAATGGAATTGTTTTCAAACTAAAATTTAGCGATCTGAATACTACTAAATTTAAATGAAACTCGAAAATTCTTTCAGTTTTATAATAAGGTAACTCTGAAACTTTTCATCTAATTATGTCAATTTAGAGCGGTCGATTAAAAAAGAGAACTATTTTTTTTCTTCTCGAATCCTTTAACTCTCTCACAGCACACGATCTTTTCTCAAAGTCGATGACGTGTATGACGTTACTCGGTAAAGCCAAACAAGCCGCACTCACGGGAATCTTGGAACAAGGCGCATACCGGGTCAGACTAGTCTTCGGCCTTTCTTCCTTCTCATTAACATGTGCAAGATAAAGACGAACAGGGTCAACCGGTGGAAACACTTCACTCACTATGCCGTCACTTAACTCGCAGGTAACCGCTACCCGGAGTACTTTTGTATGAGAAGCTGACTTATTGCCTGGAAGAGTTTCGGGCAGAAAATGTAGCTGTTTATCTGTCTTGAAAGTTTTCATCTACAATGAAATTGTCTTTTAGACCAGTCAGTGCTTAGCAGCTATGCGAGGGACCGTTACTTTATGAACATCGCTCAGAGTTATATTGTTCTTACTGTTGTATTAAAATCAGTACTTTGTATAAATATGCGCAAACCGACGAAATATCGATAGGGCTGTCCGAAATATAAATCAGTGTAAGTCCACTTCTGTAAAGAGATTTCAAGATTCTTTTGTATTTCGGCCATGAGCCCATATCAGAAAAGTACACTGAAAAAATAATATATTCTAGTCATTAATTTACATTACAAAATGCTGCACAGTGTACACATTCATACGAGGCTATACTAAAAACACATTCAATTAGATATTTATATCAAACCCATATCCCAATTTTCTTGATTAAATAAAAATGCACTACTGTTTTTTTCTTGTTTCAAATTGATTAGAGCAAAACAATTAAAACAATGAATTCCTTAAAATTTTCTTAAATATATTTATATACAGACAGTGAAGAAAGTAAAAACTGAGTAATAAAAAAGCAAGAACAGTTTAAGGACTGTTTTCAAACTAGGAGAATAAGTAATACAAGTGAACAATTCCAACTGGCACGAACTATAGCCAGCACGAGGAAAAGATCTTTTTACACAAACTCTTCCGCGCCCGACCTCTCGCCAGTCCCCCACCTTCCCATTTATTGAATTGAATGCAATGCTCAAAACCGTTTACACTTCACCGATGCTGCTACAAATGACGACGAACAAACCAACATCTGTGACGTGGCGCTGGTGCCCACTCAATGGCACACGACTCGAACATCAATAGCAAGGTTCATTGCCAAATGGGAAAACAAGGCAAATGCATGCAATGTTGCCATTTATGAAAGATGAAAATTGTCATTTCCGACCGCTGAAGGTGGCGACATCTGTTCAACAACAAAAAATCATTTTAAAAAAAAATATATTAATAATAAATTAGATCTAGGTCTGAGGGAAGCGGGAGGAAGTAAAACGAAAGAGCGCTTGACGACAAAGCAAGCAAGGCACAGATGCAGCTTGAGCAGACGAAATAGCTAACGGTGTCATCCCCTTCTCTCAACGAAGAATCGGCGGTTAGTCATTACTTCGGGTACACACGTTCCACGTCATCGCATCACAGGCAGACATGCTGCCGGTTGCTCCTGATTTGAAAGTATCCGACTAAAAGAGTTCTATAACCGGACACAAATCAAACTGAGTATGTAAGTGATATGTAGTAGGTCTTTTTTCCACATGCACAGTAAACTGAATACGTTTGTAAGAGGAAGTAAATTTTGAATTAGTAAAGATGTTCTTAAAAAGTTGGCGATTTTACCCTATTATAACACTGCTTTGTAATCTGGAATTCGGCCAGCTGCTTTCCTTTCTGTTCTGGAATAAACATTTATCGAATAAATTTGTTTGTTATTTCAGTTGTTTCAAAGTGCCTGAGAGTCTACATCAGTGCGTGGGAGGAATGAAATAAGATTTTTCGGTCAAACAGTAAAAACGAGTAGAGAATAGGCCCCTAAAGTTCATCTTGTGTCGTCATTAATCTTGATGTCAAGTCCATTTCAATGAGTAGCAACACTTCAACAAGGCAAGTCAAATATAACAGTGAAATACCAAACTGATTCTCACGGTAGTTGCAAACTGAACAATTAAGTATGGGAACGGTGCATCTAGCCAAAAATAAAGGGGTGGGTGGTAAGAGTTAACTCACAAACACAAATAAATTGCAATTCCAGTTAAATGTGAAATCCAAGCATTCGGCAGTGGGTCAGTAAAATAGAAACATTCAGAAGTGGGTTGGTGAAATCTAAGCTTGCATCTGGTGGCTTGCTATTTCAAGTTAAAGTAGAGATATCTCTCTTTGCTAATATAGGTTTGCCTGTATATGATATTGAATTTATTTAACAAATAATGTAAAAACACACAAGAAAGAAACAAAATAAAAGAGGAAACAAAGAAAATAAACTGCATTAAAAATAAAATGTGATGAGACACTGAGCTTTTCAGACCAAAAGAAACTCTGTAGTTGACATTAGTAGTACTATTATCTCAACCTGTTGTAGATGATGCTGCATGAAAAAAATGATACACTAATAAAAACTGGAACTGTGTGAAACATACATAATAAACATACAATTTTAAAAAGCTATTTTAATGAAATAATAATTAGTTCTATCTTCTGTATGGCACTGCATTGATTCAGAACATGATAAAGCTCATTATGACTGAAAGGAGAAATGAGAGGCAGCTAAAATGCTTGCAGTGGATAATTCTGAATGTTTGTGTTAAGTACAGTAATTGTTATGTACAGGCTTCTCCGCGTCCCCTTTCTGATCCCATAAAATGTAACAATAATGTTTTTAGCACTACAAAATCTGTACTGTGTCTAATATGACAGAATAAAAGTTACATATTATCATTTTAATTTTTATATATACCAATATAAAATCTCCATCTTAATTTTTTCTTTGCTATGGGAAAAAGATTATTTGTGCACAAAAGATATTCTGATACAATTCAATTTTATGATATTTTTCTTAAAATAGCAAAGACCAAGTTGCCCAGGAGCATAAATACAACAATTAAAAACAAAAAGAAGAAAATATCAACTGAGAGTGTGTTTGCATTCTAACAATACTATTAGCATTCAACAGCTGTGACAAAGTAGTTTGTTCTCTTTAATTAAAATGATTCAGCCATTCAAAAATATTAACCATAACAACAGCAATGAGTATATCATTATCAATGCATGCATATATTACAATATCTCTCAAATCAAACAAGGTAATGATATGCATAATAAAACATGATTTAATGATATTACATAAACACAATGTAAAATGCATTTTTTAAGTATAAAACAGAATTGAACTGTTAATTAAAAGTCTAGTACTTTTACAACTGTGTTCAAAATACTCTATGATGCTAATGCACCAATTGGAAAAGTTTTACTGTTACCAGTGTATTTAATGCGTTCCATCTCAATCACTCCCAATACGCCAACTTTAGGCAAAGTTTTACTTTTACCACTGTTCAACAATTTCTGTCTCAAAGCAAACATCACCAACTAACAAAGTTTTACTTTTATAATTGTATTCAGTGTATTTTTTTCTTTTATGTAATAAGACCATGAATACACTTCATAAATTACATATAGAGAAAACATTAATGTTGCTTTCCAGACTGAAACTAAATCAATCTTTAGGTTGGCAAATTTTTATTTGTTGTTCTTGTTGTTTTTGTAGCGGAGATATACATGTAATTAAATTGTCACTATGCAAACACACTATTTATGGACAAAGTTTTAATTTAATTTTTACCAAATTGTGTTCAATGCATTCAATCTTAATAAACACACAATCAAACAGTAAAAGTTTTACTTTTACAACTGTCATAATGCAGTTTATCTTAATATATTTACCCGACACTGTTTTTTCCACTATGTACAATGTGTTGGCTTAACACAATCACACCATCAACTGGCAAAATTTTACTTTTACCATTATCTCAATGCAATCATGAATGGTAATGACTACTCAAATAATGCGGCTGCAGAGTCTTATCCATTTTAAAACCTAACAACAGTACACATCTGAAAGAAAAAAATTTAGGTCAAGTATTCAAATAAAATTATCCTCACTAGTACCCCAGATGGAAAGGTTATAACATTTTTCTTTGTGGTTGATTGAACTAGTAAAATATAATGAACACACATAATAATAAGTACAATGAAAACATTATAAGTTCATACCACATAAATACAAGCAAATGCTTATCAAAGTTTAATTTACAAATATTGAATTGGTGAAGAGTTTGCTAAAAACAAAAATATTAAGTCACAAAGCCATTAAGTCATATAAATTTAATATCTGCAATACCTGCACTTAATAAATACAAACACAGCATGCAATATAGTGAATAAATAATTTTGAACTGAAACTAAAAATGTAATGATAATCAAACCATATGAGATTTCTCCTGACTACTAAAACAATTCACTTTTATTCAAACTCAAAACAAAAAGAAAATATGATTCAAACATGGGAAATGTAAAGGATTAGATAAGTACAATTGTCAAAATTATTTTGAAAGAAACTATTTTCTCACTGTTTTTTGTAGAAAGACAATGGCTGTCAAAGTGGTCGCTCACTTATTAATGCAATATTTACTGCATACAAATATAAATTCAATTAAACTTTAAAGTATTAGCATTCTCCAATCATTTGGCCCACCCCAAAAAATGCAACCTTTAAACTTAACTGAAGATGTCATTTTCAAATATTTGCATTACATTCATTTTCAGTTTTTGATCAGTTTGATGCAATAATGCACTGAATTTCATCTACCACAGACTGTTTTCAATTTCAAACAAGTCAAATAAAGAATAAACAAAAGCTGCTTGCATTTTCTCTTTCAACCATTACCATTTCAAATGTTTAAAGAAATATAATCTTTCATTCTGTACTATTAATCTGGAATACTGTTTAAATATTTAAGAAAACTTCCTATCCCAATCCACCCTTGAGATTGCTTGCTGACTATCAAGGAACATTCTGGGTGTTATCAAACTAATATTTATTTGATGGGAGTAACTTGGTCATTTATGTCCCAGTGTCAGTCAAATGAATAAGTCCTACTGTGGGACTGAGAACATCTGTTGTCAGATATCAAGACACCTACAATTAATCACACAATAAACAAATCACAGTGACTTCAACTCACACTTATTAACAGTCATAAATATATTAAATAACATTAATTAATGAAATGCAGATTATCATTTGCATAACACTAAACAGGAATCCCCTGCTTAGCACTCTTAATTTGTTCTTGAAAACTTGAGTGGCTAAACGAAAATTTATTTTCTGTTGAGTTAATAGAAATAAAATTAATTCCTTTCCAAGGTCCAGAAAGCTGTATCAAAATTAAGTAAAAAGTAATAAAACTCAGAACTAAAAAGTTACTTACAATACATATATTAACTACCTAAAATTATCAAACATACAAAACACAAGTGAGATATTATTTATGCACACGATTGATTTTCACTTGTCAATGCACAAACCCAGTGAATATTCCATGACAATCATAAGGTTTATCTGGTTCTAGTTATTTGTGTTGTATTGATAGGATTTTTTTATCTATTCTTGATAACTGTCTGCACTGTTGATCATCCCAAATCTAATGTTGTGGCCACTTTATTCTGATACTTTTCAAAGTCAAGATGCTTCAAAACTTCTAATTAAACTTTGATTGCCAAACTTTGTCTTTGCCTGTCTGATTTTCTCACTTTGGTGCCATTCTGAAGGGTATAAGCTCACATAAAAAGGAGAATACACATTTTAAATTATGGTTTTCATGCAAAATGGTGTCGCTGTTACACATGCATTCCCAACCTCCACATGCATGTCTTAAGTCTGTGCATGCCCAGCCAGGTTGTATGTATGTTTACACTGCAGGGAATTTATCACTTAGCATAAGATCACATTTTTAAAACATATAATAGTCATATGGCATAAAACAGAAAGAGCATTATATCAAAAAAGTGCTAATCAAAGAGCATAAGACTGGGAGATTGCTATACTAAACTTATATTCCAAATTATTCATCCAAACAATGATTATGATAAATTAAAATTTAAAAAACTGTTGCAAACACGAGCAAAGTTATTAATTCAAAAATTGAAAATAAAAAGTTTCTGCAAAGCAATGAATGCTGTGGCCTTTTGCAGATCATAAATTAGAACATAATACTTGATGGCTATAATACTGAATAAAAGAGAATACTAAAATGAGACACAATAATGATTGCCTACTTACACTCAGTAATAGTTGTTATAAGCGCATGCTCTCGTGAACATGAGTCACTATCAAATTTTCAATTTCAAAAGAACTAACATTGTCTACAAACTAATCTGATTTATTACTAAATATACAAGCTATCATCACTTCCTTTCTTTTGTAAACCAAAATAACAATTTCAAAGTAATGTATAATACCAAATGTAAATTTTTAAAGTATTAACTATTATCATTACTGTTTATGTTACCTATATAGTTCACCACTAGAAAAGACCACATTTTTATATATTTTATTTAACTCAACTTCAGGTACCAATTGCTTTCTCACAATTCAAATGAGGTAATCAGTCTCTCTCTGCATACATGCATGTGCAGCCATCACAAACTCACATAGTATTAACAAAATGGCAAAATGTGCTGAAAGGCCAACAATGATACCTTTGGATTATACAAAGTATAGGAATTTAAAGAAAAGATACAAATCCTTCAAAACTATAAAGGATTAACAATTAACATATATTTCTACAGTAAGTTGAGTAACAGCAATAGACAATACTTATTGCTTAGAAAAAATATGATAATTGAAGTACCACAAACATGCCACTGAATGTACAAATAAATCAATGAAAACGTAGTTTAAATAAATACTGAAAAGAAAATTCAGATAATTATTGCACAAACACATCCTATTCACATATCACAATGTCTAATAGTAATACTAGTTAAAAATACAAGTAAAAAGAATTATATATTTTAAACATATACATTAGAAGCCTTGATAAAGAAGAACACCTGAGAAATACTGACCATCCTTGACTTTTATGATAATTATCATTTACACCATTACTTACAGCTTTAGTGTATATGCTTGTTCAGAGTGCCCCAATGAATGTTACACTTTTACCATATTTATGAGGAGGAAGATGTAAATAGTTGTAAGAAGCTGAAATATGACTAATGCACAGTACCAGAGCTTTTAGTTGTAATTAAAAATTATTAAAATAATAATAATAAAGCACAAATGGTTAATAAAAATAAAATGATGATCATGAGTAAAGTGTTGTAACAGAGTGACATTTTAATTTTGAGTAGCAAAGTTTTTAAACTTAATATAAAATATGTAATTTAATTCTGCAAAAAATATTTAAGTTAGAGAGTGGGTTATATTCTGATTCAAAATTATGCATACATTTCTGTCAAACTTTTTGCAGGTTAGTACATTAACAATAATACTATTATTTGTATTCATAATACATTAATGACATCTATTACTACTAATCTTGTCTCTTACTTAGTTAATACCAATAGAGTCAGATAAAAAAGATTATATATTTGTTATTTGTTAGATATTTGTTTACTCAAATTAAAATAAATGTGAATAAAATATCAATATTAAAAATTATTTAACTGATATTGTTTTAAGTACTGATTTCTAGCAAGGAAATCTACATTCTCAGAATTTTTTTTTCTTTTTCTTATTCTTTTTCTTTCATGTGTAGCACTTCACTCAAGAAATCCATTTAGCAATCCAAGAGATGTAGGTTCATTTTTAAAGTTACAAAAGTTAATAATGCTTTTATTAGTTTTAAAGATAGCAAAATATATTTATACAACATTATATGGTAACAATTAAAATACTTTCAAAAATAAATAGGTTTGATATATTGTCATTAGAATATATACAAGTGAGTGAACTTTTAAAATTCAATTGAACTACTGATGTATTTTGTCAGGTACATTCAAAATAAAATGTTGCAAACAACTGACTCAAAATAATATAGGTATATATACTATTTATTCAAGTAAAATTCATATACTGACATATTTAAAGACACCAAATATATTCCAATTTATTTTTTTATTTTAAAGTTTATCCAGTTTATTTAGAAAATCAAATCAAATAAGTATAGGCCTAACTAAAGCCAAAAAAAGTCATTGAAGTTGTTTCTTGCAGTTAATTTCAACAGAAATTAATTTAATTAAAACATAAATAAATAAACTATCCAGTACCTTATATGCTTGCGGACATGCGAACACACTGCTATGTGTGACTCTTTAAAAGATTACGATTCATAAGTAAATTGTATTCGAAAATAAACAAAACATTAAAATATGCTAATAGTAATACTGAAACTAGTGTTAGAGTGGATTGAAATTAGGGTTGGAGATTGGGTATAGATTAGGATTAGAATTAGTTTAGGGTGGAACAGCGGGTGAAGTCTTTTCCGGTAAATACATAATGATTATTTGAAAATTTTCTTTTAATAAATATTATAAAATGTGTTTGCGAATTATATATTTGTTCATGGTATGTGCAATATCTTGTGACATTTCGTGTACCGGAAATGATGCAATAGGAGGAGCAGTGAGATAGTGATCTCCCTTGTTTGAAAGACGGCATGACCATTCCATCTAGCAATTTACACTACAGGGAATGTTGGTATACACACAAACTTTAATTACCAGGCTTAATTAATTTACTCTTTGTCTATATACATATTCACAAGCACATAATGTAAATATATGTCCGACCTTGTGTTCTGAGATATATTATACATGTATGCTACACATATTTCAGAGTAAAATTAGAAGGTCAAAAGTGTCATTACTGTCAAATATAGCTTAAAAACCTAGTTGACCTCTTAATTTACTTCTTTATACCGACTGTGTGATACTCTACCTGTCATATTTAAACAGCAAATATATATTCATCAATTAAGAGTAAAAATGATTAAAGCAAACGTTACATAAATCGCACTTATTGTTATAAATTATACAGGTGAAGAAAGCGAAAGAACTGGCATGTAATGTAAATATATGTGGTTTTAAAAGAAAAAGTATTTAGTGTATGTATTAAAAATTAACAATAACAAAATATAAATCGACTGCAAAATAAAATAACTTGCCTGTGGTCTGTTATAGTGTGATCGGTTTGTCGAAAACCACCTTAAACAGCGGGGTAAATATCGAAGTCCTGAAGCAAGCATGGCGACCGGTAGTAGAGAAACGTGCGCTTGCGCAGTAAATGAAAATTAAGTCGTCTGCTACAAATGAAGCGAAGTACAGCATCTGTATACTGTTATAGTAATCGAGTAAAGAATATGAAATTAGCATGGATTAAATTTTATATTTTCAGCTTCTCAGAACTTGTGGGGATGAGTTCAAATAAGTAAAGTACGGTTTACTTTTGCCGAATGACTATTTGTGATTAGATAGTGCATTTAAGAGCACATTTGCGATTTAGCATAAAGGGGCTATAAATACGTACTCCCTGGAGAAGGGAGATGATTTGACATTATTTACGTCTGCGTGCGGGATTGTGGTATTGGGCGGTGCGCCCAAGTATTATGTAAGCGTGTAAATTAATTAAACAAATCACAAATTAAATATGTGTATATACCAATTTTCTAAATGTATGCACCTGTATTTGAACAGTTATCAAAATGACTTCGTACACTTTCTTGCCCGGACTTTTCCTCTGTTGTGCTAAAGTGCGGAAGAGAATTACGTTCATTAAATAATCTGTTTTTCGGCGATTATAACAACTATTAATATTGCCGAACATATGCCCCGCTACACACGCATCAATATACGTAATATTTAATAAAATGTATCTTTAAATTAGACTTGTTAATTCATATTTCCTTTCTTTACACTTCAGCTATCTAAAATACGGATTTAAAATGGCTGGCGTTGAGTTAATGCTGCATCACATAATCGGTATTATTATTAGATATTTGATAAAACTTTAGTCTATAAATAAAGTGTATGAAACCGATACACAGAGTTCTAATATAAATATAAATACAATGTATATTTAAATTATGAAATTGGTCTTCGATTTTTTTTTCAGTTCACCTTGTGACAAAGGTGGAGTTGTTAAAAGTTGTCTGGGGGGGGGGTTGCGTAGATATTAAAAAAATTGTCCCTAAAGAAATATGCGGAGGGATTTCTCACTAGTCATATTACGTTCTATGAGATACCAATGAAAATGTGTTATCCCCTCCACCCCACCCCCAAGCCATCTCTTACAGCTGCAACTGTTTCTTATTCCTTATTCACTACATGCACATTAATCATGGTTAAGTATTTAGGTACCGCAATATAAAGAACACCTTTCAACAATTGTTGGTTTTATTTTGTCCAATGAGACAGGTGAAGATGCTTCTGTAACCTTTGATCAAGCCGTGATTCTTGTAGAATTTAATCACAGGTTATTATTATTCAATAACAGTATATTCACATTTTGCGAAACCTCATGACTGCACATGGAAAATTGTACAAGTTTAATTTGTAAACAATTTGTACTAGTTTCCTTGATTGACCAGTATTCTGTTACATCAAAAGGGAACATGAAAGCTACTTGTCTATCAGATGCTGCATATGGTATTATCCTTTGTAGCAAATTTATTTTTCCACATCAAATCCTGATAAATATTTGGCTGAAGTAGAGACCTGCTTCAAAAACAAATTGCACTTATTGTCTTATTTGTCAGTGATGCACAGAATATGACAAATTTGTTGCTGGCTGAGATGAAGACTTTAAAACAAGATTATGTTTTTATACATTTAGAATATTGCACATTGTGAGCACACCTTGCCATCCTCGGTGCAGTGAGTCTTGTTAAGCACTTTAGCGGCAAACATAAGCTCACACTTAAGGGGTTAATATAAATATGAAAATCAAGTGGTCAGATGCTAATACTTATATGTGCACGTCTTCTTGCGTGTACAGAGGTTATACAGACTAGTGCAGGATCTGGAGTCATTGCAACTTCTGTACGGCAGAATATTTCAAGGATTGTGAAAATTCTTACACTATTAGAGAGAGAGATGACCATACTGATGAAGTCAAAATGATGTACCAGTTTGCTATTGATCTCTAAGACTGACGTGGAGATTTTTTATCTCTTAAGTCTGTGACAACAGAGAATGTAGTCAGATGACACAAGCGATATATATATATAATATTACAATCAGAATATCAAGCCAGAACAACTTGACATTGATGACAAGGTGATTCATTATCAAAATGATTATTGCATCAGAATATAATAATGATTAAGGACTTAAAACTAAAAGTGTCGCCGGTAGAGTACCCTGGGTCTGAGATCTCACTACATCAAAGAGACAAAAGGACTACTATTCCACCAAAAATGTTCACTTAGGTCTGGCATTACAAAAAGAACTACTATGGCATCTGTAAAGACAAAAAAGGCTACAATTCAACCAAAAATGTTCACTTAGGTCTGGCATTTTAATAGCTTCTTTAAAAACAAAGGGCTACCATTCCACCAAAAATGTTCTCTTAGGTCTGGCATTTTAATGGCATATTTAAAGACAGAAAGGACTACAATTCCACCAAAACCAAAAAGGTTTACGTTCACTTTAAAGGCGTCTTTCTAATAAATGCACATTTTCTTCTTTTCATTTTAATTCACATCTACAATGCAATTCTTGCTGTCATGTGACATATCACTACAGGTACATAGGGTCCTGTCACTATTGATAACAGGTGACTTAACCATGAATGTCTAGTGGTCCTGTTTCTTTTATTATCAGGTGACATCACTATAGATGGCTAGTGGTCCTGTCACATTGTAGTAACAACACATCTCTGTTCGTACTTATAAATGCCCTGTCCACACAGTCAAACTGTACACGTTGTTAATGCTCTGTTCTGAATTCTTGCACATTAGGAAACATGCATGAAACTAAATTCGAAGAACATTTTTGTCTTACATCTGTCTGTATACGCCCTGACAATGACTGTTCGGTGAAATTTCACAATTTAATATTTCTTTAGAAACTTAAGAGTCATTCGTCTTCATATTATTTCAGTCATCTAACAAATTCAAACCTTATTAGTATTCTTTTATATATATATATCAAACTACACTTTGCATGTGGCATTGTACTTAAGTTTTGTGCTCCATATTTTGGGGACTGAACTGAGCCAGATGTAGTCACTTGACCTAATGGGTCCCAAACACATCAGGGGGTAGTATATATGACTCATTCACTCGCAGATTTAATTACATTCAAACGTCTTATTTCCCTTTAATTATGGCTGTCACTGGTGAGAGTATATTAATTTTACGTAGGCCGATAAATAGAATTACATTGTAATATGATTTGCTATGGATCTCTCTCTCTCTCTCTCTCTCCCTCTCTCTCTCTCTCTCTCTCTCTCTCTCTCTCTATCTATCTATCTATCTGTCTGTCTATCTGCCAGTGTGTACACATATATGAATATTTCTCTATTTTATTATCTATCCAGCTATGTATCTATCTTCTGCATAGTTACCACATTGTGTGTGTGTGTGTGTGTGTGTGTGTGTGTGTGTGTGTGTGTGTGTGTGTGAGAGAGAGAGAGACAGAGACAGAGACAGAGAGAGTGTGCGTGTTTGTGTGTGTGAGTGAGAGAGAGAGACAGAGACAGAGACAGAGAGAGAGTGTGTGTGTGTGTGTGTGTGTATGCGTGCGTGCGTGCGTGTGTGTGTAGAAAGAGAGAAAAAAATTATTTAAAAACATATTACTTAGTTTTGAATCGAAATGATTTATTTTCAATGCAGATGAAATGGGTGGGTGGGGATAAGATCCGTATTTTTTTTTTAAGTGAAAGATGATCATGAAGTGTCTATAAATTTCATGTATATTGTTCGATAAATAGCTAACGAAGGACAATTCAAAAACTAGAAGAGGCCAGCGATTTGAAGATTCCTATTTCCGACTCAAGTGGATATGACATTGACTGAAGGAAAAAACAGGAAAGAAATAAGTACAAGCACTACAAGCATTGAATTCAGTCCGGATGTATAACAAGTTCATTATGATGACATAATATGTCTTTGGGATTTTTTTAATGTCTCTTTTAAGTAAAAACTTTATTAGATGAGGGGAAAATAAAACTATAGATTATCTTGATAATGAAATAATGGAGTACACATTATAAATGTTATGCATCTCATATTACATAATCGGTCCTTTAAAACAGGTTTACAGATCCTGAATTTAGAATTAGTCCTTCTTGGCTGACAAGTTTAGTGTATGAAAGAGATAAATTTATGAGACGTAATTACTCTACCAATCTCGATCAGGAATTTTACCAGACCTATGTGGCATTCTTAGTATTTACGACAGCTTTATGTGTTTTCGTGATTGTTTACTGGTTTTAATGGCAGCTTTATATGTCCTAATGATTGTTTACTCTAATTAATGACAGCTTTACGTGTCCTAATGATTGTTCACCGGTCTTAATGACAGCTTTACTTGTCCTAATGATTGTTTGCCGGTCTTAATGTCAGCTCTACGTGTCCTAATGAGAGTTTACCGGTCTTAATGACAGCTTTATCTGTCCAAATGATTGTTTACCAGTTTTAATGAGTGGTTTACGTGTCCTAATGATTGTTTTATGGTCTTAATGATAGTTTTACCAGTCGTAATGATTGTTTACCGGTCTTAATGACAGTTTTACGTGTTCTGATGATAGTTTACTGGTCTTAATGACAGCTTTACGTGTTCTGATAACATTTTACCGATGTTAATGAATGCTTTATTTGTTATGATTTACTAGTCTGAATGAGAGCTTTACATATTCTACTGATAGCTTACTGGTGTTAACGACAGCTTTATTTGTTATGATAACAGTTTACCAGAGCTTTACGTGTCCTAATAATAATTTACCGGTGCTAATGAAAGCTTTACGTGTTCTGATAACAGTTCACCAGTGTTAATGACAGCTTTACTTGTTATCATAATAGTTTTACCAGTCTTAATGACGGCTTACGTGTTCTTATGACAGTTTACTGGTCTTGGGGGACAGCTTTACTTGTAATGATGACAGTTTACAGGTCTTGGGGAGAGCTTTACTTGTTATGATGATGGTTTACCGGTCTTGGTGACAGCTTTACTTGTTATGATGACGGTTTACCGGTCTTGGTGACAGCTTTACTTGTTATGATGACGGTTTACCGGTCTTGTGGACAGTTTTACTTGTTATGATGAAGGTTCACCTGTCTTGTGGACAGCCTTAATTGCTATGATGACAGTATACCAGTCTTGAGGACAGCTTTACCTGTTATGATGACAGTTTTACCGGTATTAAGGATAGCCTTACTTGTTACGATTAAATAACTGTTTTACTTGTTATGACAACAATTTAATGGCCTATAACGCCTATACCACACTAATTACTGGTTATGATTATTACTATTAATTAATCATCCATTACTAATTACAAGTGATGAGAATCTTAATTTATGTTATTAATAATTGTCCAGAAGATACCACTCGTCTCTTTCACTTGGCGGATCTATGGGTGCTGTAAACGTTTGCCCTCATCCACAACATTAAAGACAAACATTTACCTTCACACAAGATGGAAAACATCTTACTAAAGAAGACAAATCAGCCTTTTAATTTATACTTATTGAATGACGTGATTTGAAGCATCTCCGAACGGCAGCGATGATCGTCTTTCCGACGCAGAGTTGACGTCATTACAAGGTCGGGGGGGGGGGGGAGGAGATAAATCTTACAAACTCCCTCTATAGATAATCCTCAGGTTGTATGAAATGTGGGTGTTCGCAGCCTATATTTAGAGAAAAAATAACCTCACGGCTGATTTCCCCATTGACCAACGCATGGATGTTGTATTCACGGGTCGCACATCATGGTACCCATCATTGTGCTATCATGAAGCATGGCTGATCACAGTACCTCTTGTTGACCAAGGTGTAGTATGGGACAATGACCTGACTGGGTTACAACGAAAAAATGAACTTTTCCTGGTCTACTTCATTACCTGTGGAAGGTAGGACTAATGACAGGCAACTCTATATATCACAGCATTGACACTCTCATGAGTGGTTATCGCATGAATCCGACATAAAAGAAAGCGTTGAGTACGAGACTGGAGCAATTCAAATGTCTCACCTTTCTTCATTAGAGCAACTCCTATGTCTTACCTTTCTTCATTAGAGCAACTCCTATGTCTCACCTTTCTTCATTAGAGCTGCTCCTGTCTCACTTTCCTTTATTGGAACAACCCCTTTGCCTCACTTTCCTTTATTGGAACAACCCCTTTGTCTCACTTTCCTTTATTGGAACAACCCCTTTGTCTCACTTTCCTTTATTGGAACAACCCCTTTGCCTCACTTTCCTTTATTGGAACAACCCCTTTGCCTCACTTTCCTTTATTGGAACAACCCCTTTGCCTCACTTTCCTTTATTGGAACAACCCCTTTGCCTCACTTTCCTTTATTGGAACAACCCCTTTGCCTCACTTTCCTTTATTGGAACACCCTTTGCCTCACTTTCCTTTATTGGAACAACCCCTTTGCCTCACTTTCCTTTATTGGAACAACCCCTTTGCCTCACTTTCCTTTATTGGAGTAACCCCTTTGCCTCACTTTCCTTTATTGGAGCAACCCCTTTGCCTCACTTTTCTTCTTTTGTGCAATCCAAGTGTCTCGCGTAACTTCACTGGTGCAGCTTCTGCTTCTCATTTTTCTTCTTAAGCGCACCAGTAAACAAACAACAGTTAACTTTAGCAGATGATTCATGCTTCTAAAGTAACGCATTTTCCAAGCAGCACAACTCTCGTCTCTCTAGATGTTCACATTGTTGTGTTATACAAAACAACTTAAAGATGATTCGGCCAACTTTCAATGAACCTCGGGAAAATGCATCTGTGTTATTATAATCAGCATGGGAATGTTAACGATTATCTTTTTATCTTGAACATTTTAATTTAATATCTCTAAGCTATGCTGTCTCAATTCATGATAGAACCTTGTCCGCACCTGCATTATTAACTTCATCCTGTCCAAGCCTTATCTCATCATAACTAGGCTTTATCTCATCATCTTAAAGTGTTATCTCATCATCTCTAAGCTTTATCTCATCATCTTAAAGTGTTATCTCATCATCTTAAAGCTTTATCTAAGTAATTTCAAGCTTTATCTCATCATCTTAAAGCTTTATCTAAGTAATTTCAAGCTTTATCTCATCATCTTAAAGCTTTATCTAAGTAATTTCAAGCTTTATCTCATCATCGCCAAGCTTTATCTCATCATCTTAAAGTGTTATCTCATCATCTTAAAGCTTTATCTAAGTAATTTCAAGCTTTATCTCATCATCGCCAAGCTTTATCTCATCATCTTAAAGCTTTTTATCTCATCATCTCTAAGCTTTATCTCATCATCTTAAAGGTTTATCTCAAAATCATAAATCTTTATCTCAAAATAATAAATCTTTATCTCATTATCTTAAAGCTTTATCTCATAATTTTCGGGCTTTACCTCATCATCTTTAAGCTTTACCTCATCATCTCTAAGCCTCATTTCTTACATATCCAGTTCTGTAATATTATTTGCTGTATCTTCTTTACTTGTTGTTCCAGAAAAAGAAAAGAAACTATCCTGTTAAACAGCACCTGGTAAAGATGTCAGTAATCTCTGGGCTTTGTTGAGTTAGTGTTTATTGGAGAAGACTTTCAATGTTTGTTGATTTCGCAGACGGGTGCCACCTGCGCCATGGGTGAGGGAATTTCCTGTTGAAGAGGCAGAAACAAGATTCGTAGGCAGAGGAAAAGTGAAGTTTGCTGGATAACTGTTTTCTACTTTACAGTCGAGTGCCTCTAGTTCTAAGCTCATAATTATTTTAGTAGAAATGTTGTTGTTGTTTTGCACTTCACAACAAGCGCACCAATAATAACAGTGTACATGTCTTCACTGGTGCTATGCACAGAAATAGTAACTCAGACATGTATCCCTTTGTTATTGGTTATTATTATTATTATTAATCATCCATAACTCAGTCTCCAAGGAGACACCACTCTACTCTCTCTTGGAGGATTATACGGGTGTAGTTAAAGTCTTCTCTCTTCCACAACAATAAGACAGACGTTTTACTGTCATGTCACAAAGTATTTTGCGCAGGTGAAAACTTCTTATTAAAGGAGAAACAAATCCGTCTGTAACTATATTTAATGAGCCTCCATCCCCCTTTGTCACTCCAACAAGTAGTTTAATAATATGTACAAGAAGGTTAATAAATTAAATGATAAATTTATTAAATCAATAATCAAATTTATATATATACAAATACAAAGAGAAGGTTATTTGATAATAATGTTCCACGAAACAACTTTCAAGTAATTCCAATACTTATTCATTGTATCCTAAAACACACGATTCAGCAGTTATATTAGTATCAAAAATAAATCATAGCTATTCTTATTATGGAAGAAATGGAGTTATAGAGTGTTAAGAAAATAGTCTGTTCAATGACGTAAGCCACAACAATCCTCCCCCCCCCCCCCGCTTCAACTGCTTTTGTAACAATGTCACAAGTTTATTGTTCACAATAGAATAGTCAATCTTCCGTGTGCTCTGTTAGGCACAAAGACTAATCTAGGCACACATTCGCTGTATTAGCCTCTGAGTAGGCAATCACAGTAAACAACTTCTAACACTCCTTTTCTTTGCTAGAAAGTTCCACAGTGGAGTCAGACACAATTGCCAATGCACACAAACAGGGTACAGTGAATCAAAACAACTACTACACTCTAGGATGGAAAGTTCTCGAATCCACCTCAAGTGTACAAAGAAAAAAGGAAAAAAGGCGTGCTCCTTTCATTAAGTTAATGATTGCCTTTTCATGACCGGACTTGAGTTAACGTCAAAATCAAAGTGATTAGAATATAGAACTTTCTTCAACAGGTAAGTTTCAGTCTCTGCCCATTGGCTAGTTCATTATTTGTAAATCTTAAACTATTGGATAGCAAACATTATTCATCCACTTTGGATTGGTTTGGATTACATGAGCAAGTTCTAGTATATTCTTTACCTGAGTTGTTATTTAACTCTGTTACTTATAAAAATACCTAAATGCACAGTACCCGAAGGTCATGTCACGTTGACATTTAACAAACTATGTAATAATTAATTTTTAAAATAGGGACAAGCAAATTTACTCTGCAAGAGTAACTAAGTACACGTCTTCACTGGTGTTATACACAGATATAGTAATTATGTACACGTCTTCACTGGTGTTGTACATGAATAGTAATTATGTACACGTCTTCACTGGTGTTGTACACAGAAATAGTAACTAAGTACACGTCTTCACTGGTGTTATACACAGATATAGTAATTATGTACACGTCTTCACTGGTGTTGTACATGAATAGTAATTATGTACACGTCTTCACTGGTGTTGTACATGAATAGTAATTATGTACACGTCTTCACTGGTGTTGTACATGAATAGTAATTATGTACACGTCTTCACTGGTGTTGTACACAGAAATAGTAACTAAGTACACGTCTTCACTGGTGACATGAGTTGCAACAGTAACAATGTAAATGTATTCACTAGTTTATTAACTGCAATGGTAGCAGTTTGTGTTCACTTGTGATATTCATAGTAATAGTAGCAATGCTCATATGTGTCATGCCCATCAACAATAACAATTTACACACGTTCACTTGTGGTATGCACAATGAAAGAAGCATACTACACGTGTTTCATGGTGGTATTCACTGCAACTGTAGCAAATAAATACGTGTTCACTTGTGATACGCACAGCAGTAGTAATAATGTATACGTGTTCACTTGTGAAGCGCATATCGAAACAAAAAATGTTCACGAGTTCACTAGTGATATGCACTGCAACAGTAAAACATTGTACATGTTTACTGGTGGCAGGCACAGGAATAGTAGTATTGTACAGTTCACTTGTGATATGCATTGCAGCAGCAATATGCAGGTGTTCACTAATATATATATATATGCACACATACACGCACAAGCAGTGCCCGGAGAAAAACAATGTCACCAATGTCTTAGGAAACAAATGTCCTAAAATCTGTAATCAACCAACCACACGTCGTGCTCTGCTTAAAGTTGGAAAGACTTTTGAGTATAAATGCGTTTGGGATGCTTTTCTACGCGCACTGGTTTTACGAATACGCAAATTTGACCGAATTTTTACGTGCAGTGGTTTTACGAATACGTAAATTTGAGCGAATCGCTTGATACTCAAAGAACGCTACGTATCATTCAAATAACGTGTCTGACGAGTAGCGTGCAATAGCTGCTCATCCGACACCGCCCCCATTTCAATCTGTAAACAAAGCGGGAGACGGCGTAGGGGTGGGGTGAAGATTGGGAGGACTTAAAATAGCATGAATGAATGAATGAATGAGAAAATAACAAAAGAACACGCATGTTCGTTTGGGTTAAAGAAAGAAAGAAGATAAATAAGAAATTAAGTGAGAGGAAAGCGGAATATAGAAGGAGAAAGAAAGTGCCGAAAAAGAGAGATAAGGACATGAAGTCAGAGAGAAAAGAAAGATTGCTTTAGAGAGAGAGAAAAATATAGAGAGGAAGAAAGACAAGGGAAAGAGATGGAACACAGAGAAAGAGAGATTAAAATGTTGAAATGAAACTAGTCAGATTTTTATTCGTGCACCGAAAATTTATAAGCTTAACTATATTTGTTATGTACAGTCGAAAAGATACAAAATGTAAACTCGATATATTATTTATTTTATAGGTCGACATATTCATAATTATTGCGGAATACATAGATTTCATAGAAAGCTTATCAAATAATGGCGTTGGTAGTGCAGTGAATGACGTAATAGAGTGGAATACATAGATTTCATAGAAAGCTTATCAAATAATGGCGCTGATAGTGCAGTGAGTGACGTAATAGCGTGGAATACATATATTTCATAGAAAGCTTATCAAATAATGACGCTGATAGTGCATTGAGTGACGTAATAGCGTGGAATACATAGATTTCATAGAAAGCTTATCAAACAATGGCGCTGATAGTGCACTGAGTGACGTAATAGCGTGGAATACATAGATTTCATAGAAAGCTTATCAAACAATGACGCTGATAGTGCACTGAGTGACGTAATAGCGTGGAATACATAGATTTCATAGAAAGCTTATCAAACAATGGCGCCGATAGCGGCATTGAGTGACGTAATCTGTCGTAAACTGTATTTCAACTTGTATGCACGGTCTAATTATGAGTTTGCAAATGAGGGTCCCTTTAAGATCCTTCTAAGCAGGCCAGCCATAAAGAATTAGAAATCTAAATTATCTAGTTTCGAAATTATTAGTGTAAGTCAATAGAAAATGATATCTAAAACATTTTAAATTTACTGATATGTTCCCACTGTGAAAAATTGAAAATTGAAAGAAAGTGTAACGTATATACGTTTGTAAAGTGAGAAAGAAAGAAGATGTAAATTAAATCAAATTAGCTTATAAATATAAACAGTCCAAATAATCGATTTCAGCATCTTTTAAGAAAATAGAACGGAAAATCTAGGTGATAAAAATATTTTTTAATGTACTTATTTCACCTGAATTCAATCTTTTTTTTTATCGCCCTTTATCTTTCTCACTGTTTGTGTAAATCGGTTTTGTGTGTTATATACTTTTCTTATTTATTTAATTCAATCTTTTTACAGTTCTTTCATCTCTCGGCATTCTGTTTTACTTCATTTTCTCGATTTATTCAAATTCAGAAATGAAAAAAATAGACAGATGGGGAGGACATAAACAAGGAGAGACCTGGACATATATAGAGACATAAACAAGGAGATAGGAAGAGACGTGGACACATATAGAGACAGAAGAAAAGACAGAAAGAGCGTCGTCCAGATGCTTATATTTATAAACTTAGAAAGCCTTAACTTTAAATTAAAATAAAATTACAAGTATCTTAAAGGTGTCTTAATCTGGAATAAAAACTACACAATGATGCCGATGTGCCCTATCGGTTTTGGCGTAATACACTGAATTTAGAGTGCGTTCGTGCGTGGAGAGAGATGCCCGCTGAGGGCAGGTAAGTCACCACACCTTGGGTACATTACTTATTAAGAGAGGTCGTGATTGAAAAGAACTGTGTCGTAACTAGTGCCGATATTACCAGTACTAAATGCCATACACACACGCTGGCGCGCGCAATTTACCCTATAATGCTACAAACATAATCAGCATATACTCATTTAGGCATTATCTCCCTTCGAACATTATTGTAGCTTCCCTCGGCAACCGATCCCACAGACAAAGCGTACTTACTAGGTGGCGCTTGTCTAAGAAATTCAAGCCCTTTGGACCCGTGCAAGTGATAACATACCCTTGGTTCAACTCAAATGTTTACCTTTATTTTTAGGCAGTGATTTATATATAAAGGCTTATATAATATTTGTTGGTAACAAGCATTCCATTCATTTTCTCCACTATCAGCTTGATAATTTAAAAAAAAAAAATACTGCCCTGTGATAATAGAGTCAAAGGGCAGCTATTCAAATGGTGTACAGTCGTAGCACAGTGACGTTACGTACATTTAATCACAAGTTCGTCTCGTGTCTCAAGTAGAAGCCTTGGCGTCAATTCAGGACATATTTGTAACGTGTAATACTGATGCAAATCTAATGAGAACCCAGCTACGATGCGATCTGTGGTCAGAAAGGATTGACTGAGCGTGTTTGTCAGTAGCAGGCGCATGCATTCTTTTGTTTGTTTTGTTACAAGGCGATACGTAAGCATTTCTCAGCGCGATCAGCAAGCGACAGGCATCCCTCTTTCGACGGCATCTCTCCCCGGCTCCTGCCTTGCTCATCCGCGGACGTCAACACACTCATAGCTTGAGTGACGGCTCGAGCTCTCCTCGCGCTCAACTGCTCGCAACCTTTAGCCAATCACCGGGGATGTCTCTCCGGATAGCTGAGGAAAGCCGGCGGCTGAGGCGCGCGTCTTGACAGCCTACGGCTCCGCCCCCTCTAAGGAGCTCGTGCCGAGAGCACGCGACGCGCGCGCGGAGAAAAAGTAATTTCCCCCCCCCCCCAAGATAAAAAGGTGGGCGGCGGCTTGTAAGAGACTCCCTTACCCCAGGTATCGTGCGCACGAGAGGTTTCTAACAGAAAAGAGGAGTTAGGAAGCTGTTTTCTGTCGCATCTGTATCCACTGGGCCCCAGTCTGAAGGAGGAGCGCCGCCGTTTGTAGCTGTAAGTGCGCGTGCTTGGTGAAGATTAAGACTTGACAGGCCAGGCCTACGTGAAACAACTAGAAGTCAGTCCAAACGAATTGCTCAGCCGTGCCAACACGCTTCAGTTGTCTCTCGGCTTCTTCGGTGCCTTGGTGTTCTGGAAAGTAAACAGTGTCGCACTGTATTAGGCTACTTCTGGTATACAGACCTGGTGACGGGATATTCCGATTTGACTAAAGACAAACCGAGGCGACCAAAGTACCACGTCCCGAGTCAGGGAAACGTTTATGCTACAAGAGGGTCGGGATCTTGCGCAACTAGCATCCCCAGACCGTTTGCCAGCCTCTCTCTCTCTCTTTCTCCTTTGATGCCACACGCTTGCGGTCCGCTTACGGTACGTGAGCGGTGAACTGTCTTCCTTGCAGGGGTTTTCGCCTCGGAGTTCCGAACTACTGTCCGTTCATCACATCGACTTTACCGTTAAAACTCATAAACTTGACACTGATAATTAAAGTGAAGTCACTACAGGGGAAGGAATGTTATTGGTGTGGTTGTGATTGTCGCACGGAACGGGAAGACTGACAGTCATGCCCGTGTGTATTGTCGGATTGTATTTTGGGATTCCGCTTTTCTGAGTGAGAAAGTTCCCCAAAGCCAAAGACACACAGGGTATGCTTGAATGGGATGCTGACTAACTATCGTCTTGTCTTAGTAACAAACCAGAGGACGTACAGGTATCCTGCCTGCAGTTTTTTCAAACAGGTATTTTAACTGTGAATAGCTGTTGTAAGTTTATACATAAATACACATAGATTTTGCTTACCCCACCCCCCTGTATACACTTTTATTTTGAATGGCTGTCATTTGCTGATTATCGCAAGAGCATTTCTTTTATCATTATACCCATCCCACTCTATACTATGTCTGACAGTAAGATAACGAAATGATAGATTTTTACATCATAAATAGTTATTTGTAATCTTAGTAAGTTCCATGATATTAAAGTTAACTTACAAATATTTTTTCAAGCTCAAGTATTTTTTTTTAAATAACATTATTTTTACTTTGAAGGAAATGGGTAGCATTAATAATACTCACCGTATCCTCAAAAGCATCTCGTTATTGTTATGAAACTTCTTTTTTACAAACATTTTTTTTATATACAAACAACCCCATTTAATTAATGCTCAACACGCGAAGGAAAAAAGCAACCGAACAATTCTAGATCCTTTACTACTAACCCACTGTAGATTATTTTTAATAAAACCACTGCACGAATCACTCAGTAAATTAATTCCAGATGTGGATATTTTTCCCTTTTCTTTATTTGAGCTTGATTGACTGTTTGATTTTTGCTTAACGTCCACTTCAACGTTCAACGATATTGCAGCGGGCCAGAAACACTTGTAATCTTGAAGGATGTCTAAAGTTTGAGAGCAAGACAGGCTAAGGGCGACACGTTAAAACTATGCCATTATCATTCTGATCAGGATGCTGGCTCGCGGACGGTGAACCCCTCCCAAAGAAACAAAGTTTTTGTTTTAAATATGTTTTTCAGTTGCAATTGCTCGGTTTTCTGTTATCTTTCACACGCATACTAACTGTGGTCTGATAACTTTAACGGCTAGATAACTGGTGATTAGATAATTGATTACTGTATAACTCGTGACTAGACTCTACAAACAATGCAGTCTTACTGTCGCTGGACAGATATCGGTCAGCAAGGTTTACGTTTGCTAGTGCTACATCGTTGTACAGATATCGGTCAGCAAGGTTTACGTTTGCTAGTGCTACATCGTTGTACAGATATCGGTCAGCAAGGTTTACGTTTGCTAGTGCTACATCGTTGTACAGATATCGGTCAGCAAGGTTTACGTTTGCTAGCGCTACATCCTACATCGTTGTACAGATATCGGTCAGCAAGGTTTACGTTTGCTAGCGCTACATCCTACATCGTTGTACAGATATCGGTCAGCAAGGTTTACGTTTGCTAGCGCTACATCGTTGTACAGATATCGATCATCCCTACGTTTGCAACAAGTCGAGTTGTAGGTCTAAAACTGCTACAGCTCTGTAACGATGTCAGTAGTCCTACACTTAATACTGTTACAACGCTGTAAACTATATCATTAGCCCTACATTTGCTAATGTAGTAACGCGGTATAAACAGCCTTAATTTGCTGTACTAGAGCGATGTACAAACTAGCCCTACATTTAATAATGCAACGCTATAAAACTAGCCCTTCGTTTATTAATGTAACGCTGTACAAAGTAGTTCTTCGTTTACTAATGTTGTAACTCACTCTCTATAAACTAGTCCATTCACTAATGTAACCCAGCACAAGCTAGTCCTACATTTACTAATGTTGTAACGCTATACAAAACAGTCCTTCGTATACTAATATTGTAACGCAGTATAAACTAGTCCTACGTTTACTAATGTAACGCAGTACAAAACTAGCCCTACAATTATGTACTAGAGCGCTAGCTCAAAAACTAGCTCTAGAGTACTAGAGCGCTGTACAGACTACATTTACTATACTAGGGCGCTGTACAATAATGAGGAATCCCTACTTGTACTAGGATCTCGGCGCTGGAAAAACCACAGCCACATCAGTTAATGACGCATCATCACTGACGAACAATAATTGAATTAAATCGCTGTTTTGCTGTTGATGAAGCGACTGTTGTATGTTTTTGCATGAGCATGTGTGTGTTGTTTAATTTATTTTGTTCCTATTCTGTTTTTGTTTGTTTTCTAATTTCGAAAAATAAATCTTCAGAAATTGTAATCCAGCAGGGTTAGAAGATGATATATTAAGTCTTGAATGCGTTTACGAAGAAAGATAATTAACATTTCATCGTATTTGTTAACTTAAATATTTTATTTTCACGTTTCTTACCTTACCTATAATTTATTAATGTGTATCTTCCCCTGAAACAGTAGTTTGTTTGCATTACCTGTACAATATTTATGTATATCTTCCACCGATACAGTAGTTTCATTGTTGTAATGTCTACTAAAACAATACTGACATACTGATTGTACCTGTTATATTACTTTGACTGAAATAATGTACTCCTAACAGTAAAATTATAATAATGTCTTGTATTCTAATAATCCTGCATTGCTGACATTACTGATAATGGTAGCACGATGTTTTCTACAGAAACATTTCTATTGTACCAGTACAAATAGTTTTGCTAACTTGTCTTCTGCTGCAACTTTCCTGTACTTTTGACACTATTTACTTCTATAAAATGTCTTCTACTGAAACCTTTCTCTGTTACAAGACATACATTTTTTTTCCTGCTGCAAGTTCGCGTTGTAGCCTACATACTGCAACGTCTTTTAACTACAGTATTCGTACGTTTCTCTGAGTATCATTTTACTATGACGTACGTTACTCTGAGTATCTTTTTACTATGACGTCCTCTACAGAAAAATATACTGCAAAGTGTGAATTGCCTATTCTACAGTGTCTTTCACCTCAACATTTCTACACTTCTGATAGTAATTACTTCTATAATATGTCTTCCACTGAAACATTTCTACGCATAGTATGTACAGTGTACTTCTAATATGCCTTCTACCACAAATTTCTTGCACTGGTTTTTTCCTGGAAGTTCTTACTATTACGTCCTCTCCTGAAACATTCCTCATTTCATGTGCACACATTAATTACTATAAAATGTCTTCTACTGAAACATTCCTCATTTCATGTGCACACATTAATTACTATAAAATGTCTTCTACTGAAACATTCCTCTGCTGTGTACACACAAAGAACTGCATGATGTCTTCTACTAGAACATTCCTCTGCTGTGTACACATAGAATCTACTGCTACACTATGTCTTCACTAAAGGATTCCACTCATCATGTATGCTCAGATGTCTTTCAGCAATAGCCGAGGTGTGCGGAATATTTTGTAATATTAAAAACACACAAAAGTAAGCTTTTTTTGTTTCCCCGTGAAACATTTCTGCACTATAGCAATTTCCTTCGCGAATGTGTGTCACGTGTCCTTCATGACATCATACAGTTTCATTTCCAAAGCTTTTGGTTGATTTGCGAGAACTAAATAGTCGGTAGTCGAATTGCGGTTTGAGCATCAGGTCACTAGTTATGTAAGAATATGTCCTCATTTTTCGTGCGAAATGGTTGGCAGAATATGTCCTCATGTTTCATGCGAAGTGGTTGGCAGTCTTAGTTGAATAGAGGCAGTAGTAGTGGGAGACTGAAACAAGAGGAAAGAAGGGGTGTGCAAGCCACACATACAACACACGCATTGAAAGGAGGGTGGAAAGAGTGGGTAGAGGCGGAAAAGAGAGAAAGTGTGTGCAAGCTAGAGTGGATGAGAGGATTTCACAGCGTTAAAATAAAATAAAAAATTGAGAGCTTTAATAAAACCGAGGGTTACATAATTAAAGGGGAAAAATACTACTCGTTGGTACTTTAATTAAAATATTTTAAAAGTTCAACTTTTTATCATCAAACACATTATCTTTGGCAAAACCACTCATAGTTATCCACTGTGATAAAATATGCATAAGCAAAATTGAAGCCGATCGGTGTTTGGGCACTGAATATGCGATAACACAATGTACACATGTATATACAAATGAGAAGTAAAAGCAGGGTTTAGAGAAGTAAAAGCAGGGTTTAAGTCTAGAATTAGAAATCAGCCTGGCGCTATAACTACCACAATAGCTTTGGCATTAATTACCACTTTCTCAACAGACTGTTGCATTTCAGTGTCACAGTTTGACTTATGTTTATCTTTCTCTAAAGACTGTTTATTGCATTTCAGTGTCATAGTTTGACTTGTGTTTATCTTTCTCTAAAGACTGTTTATTGCATTTCAGTGTCATAGTTTGACTTGTGTTTATCTTTCTCTAAAGACTGTTTATTGCATTTCAGTGTCATAGTTTGACTTGTGTTTATCTTTCTCTAAAGACTGTTTATTGCATTTCAGTGTCATAGTTTGACTTGTGTTTATCTTTCTCTGCAGGCTGTTGTGTGTACGTGTCCCAGTTTAAAATATTTTTAGTTCTCTACATACTGTTATATTTGAGTCTCAAAGTTTGACTTATCGTTATCTTAATCCACAGACTTTCAGTGTCACAGTTTGACGTATTTTTTATCTTTCTCTACAGACTGTTTGTTGTATTTCAGTGTTACAATTTTACATTTTTATCTTTCTCTGCAGACCGTTGAATTTCAGTATCTACGGTTTAATTTGGGAATATTTCTCCTCAATATCTTTTGTATTTTAGTAATGAAATGTGACGTTTTCTTCAATCTGTCTCTATAACAACTGAATTTCAATATCGAAATTTGACTTATTTGAATCTTTCTCAAGAGTTACTGTTTATTTCAGTGTACAAATTTGACATGTGAATCTTTCTTTATGTTAAAATATTTAGTGTCTATATTTGTTTTCCTACATAACTTTTGTACAAGTATTTAAAAGTGATTTAGTTGAATGTATTTGTTCATTTATTGTTACATGTATTTAATGTCTAAAATTGGCTTAGCTGATTATATCTCTATTAGCATTTAAATGACCAAACTTGGATTAAACTTGGGAATATCTGTCCATAGTTACATGTATTTAATTTCTAAACCCAGTTACATGTATTTAATGTCCAAACTTAGCTTAGATGAATATATCTCTACAAAAAGCTGTTGACCAAAGTATTTAATGACTCCTTGGCTTAGCTGAATATATCTCTACAAGATTTTCTACAACACGAGTATTTCAATGGCTAAACTTGGCTTAATTCTCGGAAGGGGTGTGGGGTGGAGGAGCCAGCTAAGTACAGAGTAGTCCTAAGTTTGTGCAGTAAGCCTAAGCCTAACTTTGCGCTGAGTCGGCCTCACTATGAGCAGTGTGGTTATTAAATATGCATTTGTTTCTGTTGTAGAAAACTGATGCTTTGATAATCGAAAGCTTGGCTTGGTGACGACGAATCGCGACTGTTAATAGTCTCTGAAAAGTCAAGGTCAATTTTAGCACGTAGGCTGATGGCTCTCTCGTACACCTGCTCTCTCTCTCTCTCTCCTACCCCCCCCCCTTTTTTTTTTCTTTCTTTCCTTCTTTCTTTCTGATTAGTTTGTTTTTTTCCAACTCATGAGAAAGTTGCAATAACTGCAGCCATTAGAAGAAATTTGGAAACCAGGAAATAACGCTGATTAGCGATTTCATCTGTCTTCCGTCATACGTAAAATGTCTCTTGAAAATAGTAACAACAGTATATAAATAGTAACAACAGTATATAAATAGTAACAACAGTATATAAATAGTAACAACAGTATATAAATAGTAACAACAGTATATAAATAGTAACAACAGTATATAAATAGTAACAGCAGTATATAAATAGTAACAACAGTATATAAATAGTAACAACAGTATATAAATAGTAACAACATTATATAAATAGTAACAGCAGTATATAAATAGTAACAACAGTATATAAATAGTAACAACAGTATATAAATAGTAACAACATTATATAAATAGTAACAGCAGTATATATCAGAGCATTTTCTGAAACACTTGCATATTATACGCAAGCAAACTGACCAGCGTGCGCACGCGCGCACACTCATGTACATACACGCGTGCCATCGCGTAATAAATATTTATTGATCATTATTATGAATAGACAGATTGCTAGGCAAGCTAGACAAACAGACAGATAGCATGCACAAGAGACACCCGTCAGTTCATTATTAGTGAGAAAGCATTTTGTCTTATGTGATTCAGAAAGGTCAGACTGGTGCGCACATACACGACAAGCACAGACACACACACACACACACACACACACACACTGACATTCGAACTTGATTTATCAAAGTAATTGACAGCAAACAGTGAGCACATTTCTTTAGTTTGTTATTGTGTGTATTTGTGCGTGCGTGCGTGAGTGGGTTTTTTTTTTATTCTAACTCAACTTTTAAACGAGCCCTTTTCATTTATTCTGCTTTGTCTTGTTTAAGAATCCGGAAGATGGGTGTTGGGAATTGGTTAATTCTTAATTAGTTCGAAATCTTGTCCGTCAGTCGACCGTGGAGAAATTGCTTTTCTTCATGGAGAACTGACGCCAAAGAAATGCACGCGACATTCCTTTTGACTCTACGTTGCTCACATCATCGACAGCGTCCTGGGCCTTAGCGAATGTAGTAATGTCCATTGAAAGACGGACGGTCTGTCAGGGTTTCTTGTTCAACTTCCCAACGTTTGTTTCACTCCAGATTTTTGTCGCTGAATTATTAAGTGCCATCGATTAAGGCGCAAGAGAACAAGAGAAGAGAAGATAAAAGATTGAATGCAGAGAGAGAGAAAGAATCTAACCGAAAGAAAAGAAAAAGTTGTAGCATACCTCCACCCCACCCCGGCCGACTTGGTCTAATAAATTTTAATCATGAATAAAGCCATGAACAGACTTACGTGACCTAGTCCGATTAGCTTTGTAAAGAATGTGTGTTAGCTTGAATGCGTGTGTGTGTATTTGTGCGTATGTGTGTGTGTATTTGTGTGGATGTGTGTGTAAAAGAAGAGATAACGAATAGTGAGGGAAGAGACCTATTAGAGAGAGAAAAAATGTTGGAGGGAGGGAGCTCACTATAGACATAGCGAACATTTCATTACTAGTTTCACTTTCTATATTTTACTTCAGTCTTGTTATACAAATACAGAAAAGCAATTCTTTAGTTTTGCTTATCATTTGAGAATTGATTATTTTCTTGCACGCACGCGTACACACACACACACACACACACACACACACACACACACACAAGCACACACGCGCGCATTTGATCTCATTTTCTTTAACTGTGTGGACTAACGTATAGATTTTACACATCCTCACGGTGAAATTTCACAGAACATTTTCATTCTTGCCTTTGGACATTTCCATTCTTGCCTTTGAGAAGAAATGTTATTCGGTGCACAGTTTAAACTTGACCGCACGTGACTTTGGAAATTCTACAAAGGGAATTAAATTGTTTTATCTTCTCTTTAATTCTGCATTTTCGTTTCACTTGATACTAAATTTGAACAAACACAAAAAAGGAATATTTTTTTTTAAGTTCCTGAAGTTTCATTTTATTCTTATTTGGCAATTTTCGACGATTGTATATTTTTAAGAATATTTACATGGATAGTCTCTAGAAAGTGAATATTACCGAGTCAACCATTGCAGGCAGCATTGTTGGGATAAACACGCAAATGGTGTGACGCATTACTATTCATGTCAATCTTTAGTAATTCTTTAAAGTCTTAAGCCAGGATTTTAAGTATTGAGACCTCTAGTCATTTTCAAAGTCTTCAGCCAGATTTTTTTGTAATGTAGACATTAAATCAATTTCAAAGTCAATTCAGAATTTTAACTCTGGTTTAAAAATAAAAAAACCCAACAACGCTACTCGACTTTTGGAAAAGATTTAATACTGGTATGCGGTTACCCGCTTTTACAATTTGGTATATTAAAGAGAGAAACATAATTGTATTATATAACATACAGATAGATGTGTGTATTGCTTTCTTTCATTATCACAGTTATTTTCACTGCAAGCATTAAGAGTCATTCATTGTAAAGAACATTTTATTAATTGAAATTCCATAGGCTGATGTGAGTTATTATATTTTTTTCTAAATGTGTATGTGAGTGTGTTTTTGAGTGATGCATATGTTGTGTGTTTCTGTGTATTTGTGTACATGCACGCGTCTCTGTGTGTAGTCTGTATATGCGCATCTGGGTTCGTGCTTGTATTTTGACGCCGTACAGTTCATGTGTACGCTTGTGTGTGCGTGTACGTCATTCTATAATGTACTATTTCACACGGTGATATATTCGCAGTGAACATATACAGGACCTCGTTTTCGCATATGCGTCTGTATGTGTGTGCAGGTGGAGTTAAATAATGAAGCCAGGAGAGGACACTCTGGGAGACGCGTCTCAGATGCTGCGTGACATTCTGCAGAGCAAGGAGAAGAAGCTTCCGGAGCACATTGGTGACAACAACAACACCCTGAAGACCTTCAACGCTGACACCTCTCTCAAATCCTTTTGCGCCGCTTCTGACTCGGATAATCAAGAAATGATGAGCTCGCTCCTGCGCGGTAAGTCATCTGCCTCCTCCAAGCCCAACTCTGTCGACAACGACATACACTCTGACAACTACACCAACCTCAGTGGCGACGAAAGCGACCTGGACAGTCCGTACGGTCAAATAGCGCCTGACACCAAGGAATCGGACATCGATCCGGACGCCACGAGCCCCGCAGAAAACGTCTCCACCTCCGACTCAAAAGAGGCAAAGCGTGCGAGGGTGGAGAACATTTTGACTACCATTCGGCAGTCCCCCCAAGCAGGGTTCGATTCTCTGACGCAAGCATCCTACGAAATGAAGCGCCAGAAACGCAAGCAGCTGCAACCCCAGCAGCACGACGTCAAGTCGCTGCTGGCGCCAGACACGAAATACCGCAAGATGGAGCGGATGGTACTCCACGAGCACATTCGACAGTTACAGCATCAGCTCAAAGCCGTTGAGCGCAGCTTCCACCAGATATGCGACTCAGACGAAGATGACAAGGACATCAGCAATGGCAGGGAAGGGGAAGATGACGATGATGACGGTGTGGAGAGCCCTGCCAACGGGCGGTCGTACAGCAGCTTCATGCAGATGAGTGGCGCATTGCGAAACAAACTACCTCTCACACCGATGGCGAATGGACTCAGCCCTCGAAGCTATGGGCGCGAGGAGTTAGGGTTCACTGCCACTCCTGCAAATCTTAATTTCAAGCCAGAAAGCGACCTGTCTCTAGAAATAAGCATCGCGTCGAAGGCTCTGAAAAGGGATGTGCAACTCAGTCAAAATGGGGACGTGCCGCCATCCCCAGCGGAGCAGCAGCCTGCTGTTCGCGTCCCACCCACGCTGAAATCAGAGATCATCCAAGCAGTAACGCAGGTGCTGGATGCAGTTCTCGAAAAGCATGTCACAGCCACCCAGCAACCAGAGCGTGCTGCTCCGGTTCAGCAAACGCATCGGCAGCAACAACAGCAGCAGCAGAACCATCATCAACAGCAGCAACAGCAGCAACAACAACAACAGCACCAACAGCATCCACACCAACAACACCAGAAGAAAGAAGAGTTTCGCCAGCACCATCAGCCGTCTCCCCTGACACCTCGCTCGAAGAGTGATAGAGAGCTATTGAAAGAGATTCCTGCTAGCTATCAGAGCGAGAAAAAACCAGAACTGATCATTCCTTATACCGACCACCTGAACTTTCTGGAAAGGTTCAGCAGCAATCGACTATCATCAGAAAAATTCAGCGCTTTTGAGCCACTCCATAGGAACGACTCTGATCTGTGTGCGCCACATTCGAGTGCCGCCATGACATTTGCGCCACACTACCCGTACTATATGCACGCCGGCATCCTGCCACAACTGTTCCCCGTGGAACCTGAGCAAACGGAAGCTCTGCCCCTGGTTGTGTCGAACGTGCCGAAAAAGAAACGAACCAAAGTGACAGACACCCGTTTGTCTCCGAGGGCCAAGTCAGCCCTGCTGCAGGACAGCCCTGGCACAAGCCTACCCGGCTTGATGGACAACGACCGACACCAGACTTTGCACAACCCGTTTCCTCACTACTTGTCCCCCATGCTGCCGACCTCAGTGGCCATCACAAACCCCAGCCTGCACCGCTCTGACATTTTCAGTTTCCCGCGATTCCATGACAGTATGTTTGACGCACGCATGTCATCACCCCCTGCACACGAACGAAGCTCCCCAAAGTCTCCTCAAGACAGTTTGCATGGGATGCTCAAGTCTGATGTCTTTGACTCGTCAACCCCAGAGCACACCTTGGACGGTCAACCGAACCAGAAAATATCCTTTTGTAGTTGTTACAGATGTTAGACATCAGGCAGGCAGCCAGCTTTAGGCACACGTTTGTTCGGCTGTGACGTAAGTATGGGCGTGGCTAGTTCTGACTGATGTTAACTGTGCTGTACTGGATAAATGCGGTTCGGTTGTTGTGCAAAAGAATGTAAATTAACCTGTGCTTAACATTACCAAATATTAGAGGACGTTGACCCGTTACATAACCTGAAAGAGATGTCTTTTCTTGTTTGTGGTCTTTGTCTTCCACTTTTGTAATGAAAGTCTTGCATTTATATGCGTTAACTTTTGGAACCTTTCAAAGATATTAATATTAAAGCAAAGGTACGTTAAAAATACAACTACCTATTATTTTGCCGTTTCCACGAATGTCTTCAAATCTTGATATGAAACATATCTTTTATTTTACACTCTGAGACGGGACATTGAGGTTTCCTGTGATTACTGAAGACTAATTACGTTTTTCTCTTTGCTCTTTGGATCTTCAAACGCCAGTAGTGGCTTTACTTAATTGTACAGTTCTTTAGACTTTTCCTAGTTTGTTATGACATTTTATGAACCGTTCCTAGTCTATGTTATGGCTTTAACATCTGTGGTCTTTGGACGTTCCTTATATCTGTGGTCTTTGTAAGATCCGTGGTCTCATATCTGTGGTCTTTGGACTTTCCTTATATTTGTAGTTCTTTGAACCGATTTTAGATAACAGCGCTTTGGACTTTTCTTAGATGGTGGCTGTTTTTAGACCAGATTACGACCTTTTATATCTGTAAACCATTTAAACTGTTTTAGCTTTAAGCCTGTTGCGATTTCAATCGTTCCAAGACAATCAAGGATCTTCCTGATTGTTGATCCTGATAGAGTTGATTGTGTAAGATATTTCAGAGAATTCCATTCAGTGCACACAGTCAACAAGGAAGGAAACATGTTAAATTTTCTAGTGAAGCATACATTTTTTTTTAATTCCGGAACTGGCGCACCTAGCAATTCTTTGGTGACGAGCGTCTGAAATTTTATTGCATCTGTCAACTGTCCGCCGTAAGAAATTTTCTCTTAGGACGTACCCGTCTTACATGTGGCTTTGATAGCAATAATTTTTCTTTATTTGTTTATCCTGTCCTCTCTCAGCCCTATTGATAAGCTTTTATTCCTTTTTTTCATTTTTGTAAATTAATTTTTGTAAACTCTGCCCTATCTCAGCCGCATAGGTAGCCTTATTTGTAAGCTCCTGTTCTCTCTCTCTCTCTCTCTCTCTATATATATATATATATATATATGTTAATCCTTGTCATCTCTATGCTTGTATTCTTGTGTGCCTTTCTCTATAATTTATATTACTTCCAAGTCGTTTGTAATGTCTGAGTGTTGTTCTTGTTCTTGCTTTGGTGTAATTAATAATTATCAATGTATCACCCCAATTTCCTAATTTATCCTGTATAGCTTGTTGGGTTCTGTGTCATACGTACACCTGTGGCTATTTTTTATTAGTCTGTTACAGACACAGACACACACACACACACACACACACACACACACACACACACACACACACACACATAATGATTTTCTCCTCTGCTTTTCACGTATTTGTGTTTTTCTTTGACTCAACCTAGATACAGTAACGAATTTGCCTATAAACTTTTGTCCTCACTCTATTGTGCACACCGTGTATATTTGGAGCGGACGCTAAAAGCTGTTGGGAGTAGAAACCGTCTTTAATTTGATGGATTTGTACTTGTACAAAGATTTAATAACTTCATCTGTAAATGGTTGGATTTGTGCATAGATTTAATAACTTCATCTGTAAATGGTTGGATTTGTGCATAGATTTAATAACTTCATTTGTAAATGGTTGGATTTGTGCATAGATTTAATAACTTCATCTGTAAATGGTTGGATTTGTGCATAGATTTAATAACTTCATTTGTAAATGGTTGGATTTGTGCATAGATTTAATAACTTCATCTGTAAATGGTTGGATTTGTGCATAGATTTAATAACTTCATCTGTAAATGGTTGGATTTGTGCATAGATTTAATTCGTCTTTGACTGAACGGGTGTGTGCATAGATTTGATGATATCTTTGACTGGATGGAAGTGTACAACACGTGCATAGATTTAATTATCTCGTCTCTGCATCCACTGAGTGCCAGAACAACAAAATTCAGTTTGTCTTAGTACCAGTCCTTCCTGTGTTATGAGCAAATATCTTGATGTTATCTTAGATTTGCAAATGGAAATTGTAGGCTTGAAATGGGCATAAGAGCAATGTATACTATTATGGTGAAGTGGTAATTTAATCCCTTTTTAATAATAGATTAGAATTGTCCACCTGCTATTTTGATTTGTTAATTTTTCTCTTGTCGTGGGCTGTTTATAGGCATTTGGAAGGGGCTGTAAGTGTGGTTTTGATGGAAATCGTACGCTCACGTATTTAGTATTCCAAGTGTAATGTGAACAAGCTGAATGATTTGTATATAAGTATGTGGTACTATGCGGGTTTTCTGTCAATGAGTTGTATATAAGTACGTGGTACTATGCGGGCTTTCTGTCAATGAGTTGTATATATGTGGTACTATGCGGGCTTTCCGTCAATGAGTTGTGTATAAGTATATCAGGTGTCGAGGTCCTAACAAATATTTTATCTATAATTACTATTGGCGATTTGTGCGAGTCAATGTAATAATAGTGTAATAGTGCATATGTTTATTATTGGCGTTTTGCGGGAATCATTATAATAGTGGTGTAATAGTGGATGTAATTACTACTAGTGTTTTGTACGAGTCAATGTAATAATGGTGTAATTATGCATGTAATTACTATTGGCATTTTGTACCAGTCATTGTAATAATAGTTTTGGTATTATTGATGTGTTTGCGTTGCTGTTCTAGTATTTAATGCATGACTTTGGGATTTCTACACAAGTATAGGGTCTATTAGGACTGACGTGAGTGTTTATTTTAGTACTGTCGACTTTTCTTACAAGTATGTGGTATACTAGTGTTGACTCTCTCTACAAGTGTGTGTTATTAGTGTTGACTTTCTGTACAAGTATATGATATATTAGTGCTGAGTCTCTCTACAAGTATAAGGTATATTAGGTTGGCTTTCTGTACAATTTTGTGATATATTAATGTTGACTTTTTGTAAAAGTTTATGATATATATTAATGTTGGCTCGCTGTACAAGTATTTTTGGTATATTAATATTGAATCGCTGTACAAGTATTCTGGTATATTAATGTTGACTCTCAGTACAAGTGGTTTGGTCTATTAATGTTGACTGGTTATACAAATATTTGGGTATATTAATGTTGGCTCACTGTACATGTGTTTTTGGTATATTAATGTTGACTATCTCTTATATGTATTTTAGTATATTAATGTTGACTCTCCGTACAAGTAATTTGATATATTAGTGCTGGCTGTCTATACAAGTATATGACATAATAATGTTGAATGTCTATACAAGTATGTGGCATGCTAACGTTAGCTGACTATACAAATATATGGCATGCTAAAGTTGGTTGGTTGTACAAGTATGTGGTATGCTAACTTTGGCTATCTGTACAAGTATGTGGCTTGCTAACGTTGGTTGTCTGTACAGTATTTGGTATATAAGGGTTGGCTCTGTACAAGATTGGTGTCTTTATGTTGGTGTTCTGTGCAAGATTGTATATGACTGTAGAAGTATAGGCAATATATACAAGTAACTGACAGATTTGAGAATATGAGTAAAAGATGCTGCTAGCGTGCAGACAAAAAGTAGCCTAATTAAAATTATTCAGATGAATAGAGCAGGAACCTGCTCTACACATAGATAGATAGATAGATAGATAGATAGATAGATAGATAGATGTCACGTGACGTGGAATGCGAAACCGTTTAGAAAATGGCTTTTCAGAAGATTTGTCATCATCTCAGAACATCCTGTAATTTTAATGCGACGCAGTGAAATGTTGTAAAATGCAAACTTCAAACTTAACTTAAAATTAACAAAACTACATGTACTTGGAAAGTGGCTCTCTTCCTGTTTTGATGCGTACTCCAAAATCATCTTGCCATTCATTTACAACCATACAATTTTTGTCATGTCTTTTTCCTCTCTTTTTATTTTAAATAAGTTAAATGCATTTATTGAAACTTTAAAATATAGAAAAATATTCTTTAAAAATTAGCAAAGATCTACCTAGGGTTTTTCCAACATCCTACAAGATACCCCTGCAATGGTGGCGCAATCGCTAAGTTTTAATCACAGAGCCTCGCTCTGGACACATTTTGAATGTAGCATACTTATATACGTATATTTCAAAGAAGAAACAAATGAGTGAATTTCATTAAAACCAACTTTCACTTGGTGCCAACCTCGTATGCCGCGCTATTCTTGCACCTCTTAATCTCAAAGGCCATCAGCATTCCCTTTCGACAGGCGAGTGAAACGTTATCTCACCATACGTTGTGAGTGCTTTCCCTTTGCGAGATTCCCAGCAGTTTCTTAGTCTCCCATACCATCGTATGAGGCGTTTATTATCTCGCCATCGTTGTAAGTGATTTCCCTTTATGGGATAACCAGAAGTCTCAGTCTCTCTTGGCGTTGTATTAGGGTGGGGTTACTGTCTCGCCGTACGTTGTAAAAACGATTTTCATTTGTAAGATTCCTAGCAGTCTATTATTAGTCTTTCTTAGCATCGAATGGGCATCCACTCTCTCGCCAAACGTTGTGAGTGATTTCCCTTTGTAAGATTCCTAGCAGTCTCTTAGTCTCTCTTAGCATCGTATGGGCGTTAACTCTTTCGCCATACGTTGTGAGTGATTTCCACTTGTAAGATTCTCAGAAATCTCTTAGTCACTTTTAGCTTCGTGTAAACGAGTACAAGGGAAACGATGGCACTTCCGATGTTTCCTCGTGACAGTTTAAATACTTAAAAGTATTGCGGTCTGTGCTGTCGTCCAATTCCTGTCTTTAGTAGGCCCTTAAGAACAGAAACGACTTGCATTAAAGGCGCAACATCCAGTCAAACAGTATCGATATACCACAACAGTAGCAGTAGTTGTAGCAGAAGTGATAGCAGTAGTAGTAGTAGTTGTGAAAGTGCAGAGTGATAGAAGCTGACATAGGCAAAGATAATTAAGTAATAATTGTAAAGTATTTCTTAAAATTACAAGTTTATATTTATGGCATTTAGACTCACCTTTCACATTTGTGCATTGTAATATTCAGATGGGCCACTTCAGAGGGTCACGAATGTTAATTATATTATTGACTTAACTCTACTTTCTATGCCTCGTATTGACTTAACTCTACTTTCTATGCCTCGTATGGTCTTTCTCCAACTTGTAGACAACTAACCTTAGCATTTCGAATCTTTCTTCGGTTTCTGGAACATACTCAAGGCTCATAGTATTTCTTTAGCTCGTATCTTTTGTAACTTCCTTGTCTAACTTGTACCATCGTTCTCCAGCTCATAACATCGTTATAATTCTCTCTTGTAACCTCTTTATTATTCTATCTCGTAACAACTTTATAATTCTATCTTGTAATATCTTTCTCTCTATTTTGTAACATCTTTATAATTCTAGCTTGTAACATCTTTCTCTCTAGCTCATAACATTGTTATAATTTTAGCTTATAATATCTTTCTCTCTATTTTGTAACATCTTTATAATTCTAGCTTGTAACATCTTTCTCTCTCACTCATAACATCTTTCTAATTCTAACTTGTAGTGCCCCCTTTCTGGTTTGTACTATTTAACGTAAACCTACTGCTGTCTGCTGTAATATATATATATAATAAAATTTATGTAATTTAAATAGACTTATCTTACTGACACTAGATAAATAAATTAAATAATTAAATGAATAAGTGGAGTAAAATATTTGCTCTTAATACTGACATTTATGTTAATAGAATCCTGCTAATTATATGCGCAGTGGTATTTTAACGCAAATCATCTTTGTAGTATAGTCAAGACAAACAATTCAATTTTAACGATATTAAAAAATAATAATATAATTATATGTGCGTTTGTTTGTGTTTGAATGGATGTGGGTGGCGATGTCAGTTTAAAACCGTTCTTGTGTATCTAGAGGATAAACGAATGACCTTGAACTACCCAAATCGTCTTGTTACAGTCAAGATCCTGGCATAAGCAGGACTTATCATACTGATGCTGACTGATAACTGCTGGGTTATCACACAATAGAAAAGACACGAGGACTGAAGTGACCTCTACCGGAACAGGGGATGCAACTCGGAATCACCAATCTATTGTTTCCAGGATTGTTTAGCAATAGCTAATAATATTTTTTTTAAATAACTTTACTTTATAACCAAGGGATTTCTTTTTTTCCATGGGTGTGCTGTGTGCATTGTCAGAGGAGTCAACGTGGACTGAATAACGGTCAAAATGAAATGAAGTCAGCAGTGATAACATGATACGGTTGACATTTCTTTCTTTAATCTCAAGTATACTTTTGATTATCGACTGTTACCGTTGCGAATACTATAATTAACTATTCAGTTCAGTCAGCTTTGTCCGTCGCGACAAGGTTTTTCCTTTTTTGTTAGCTACGTTATTGAAAAATAAAACTTTATCCTTTTCGTTTCTGTTCCCTTGTTTTGTTTTCTTTCCTTATTTCTTGTATATTTATAGGTTTCATTTCGTCCTTTATTTCCCCTAATATGATCTATCCATATTTTGTTCAAATTTTTAAATTAAAATTTATACAATTTCTGGGCTAGTCTATTGTTATGCTTATCCATTTCTATTCATCTATTGTATGTCTGTTTATCCTTCCAGCTATCTTTGTTATTTTCCTTTAACTCATTATCATTGTCAGTTTCGTTTTAGAAGAAAATAAACAATGGGTTGTGGACCTTGTTACAAGAGAAACTTTATTTACGCAATGCTGCACAGCCTTGTTTGTTTGTTTGTTTGTTTGTTTGTTTGCTTGCTTGCTTGCTTGTTTGTTTGTTGTTTGTTTGTTTGTTTGTTTGTTTGTTTGTTTGTTTTATCACTTCCTCCCAGTTACTTGTACATGAAAAGACTGCTTAAATAAACCATGTCGTTAGAGAAAGCAGTCTTGTACATGTCTTTTATAAAACTCTCGCTTGTACTTGCGTCAGAAAGTCTCAGCAAGACAAACGTGCAGTCCCTCGCCTAACGGAGCCAAATAGCAACCTCCCGAGAATTTCATGAATTATTTATCCTTCTCCTACAAAATAGGAACTGAGATACTCCTGGCACATTTGCAAACTACCTCTAAGACGGCTTCCTGCAGGGGCTCGATTGTCGCTGTTAAGTCGGTGGTGACGGTTCGAAAAGGACAAGGAGAAAATGGAATTAGGAAGTTATGAAAAGAGGCATTGAATTCTAATGCTTACGTTTAATGGGTTGGCGCTTTCGTTCATTTTCTTTCTCACTCTCTTGTATTTTTTTATTTTTTTTAGAACATAAAATGGAGGGGTTAGGGAGGGAACTGACATACAGCAAACGGATTAATATTATGACCCGGCGGTTGTAAAGTTTTCCTTTGTAATTCCTGTTCAGGATTATGAGCTCCAGAAGCTTTAGGTTTTTGAACTCTGCTGCAAAGTATCAAGGTGACAGGCACCACAGACACGCCCCGCACGCGCACCATGTGCGTGTACAGTAGCACGCGCACACTTTATTTGCCGCTCTGAGGACGTTGCGTTTCTTTCGTAAGGACTGCGAGAGCTTTTTAAAGATGTTTGTTTTGCGACCGGCCATCAGTATTATATATACGTCGTGTGCCTCTTAAACCTGCTATAGCAATCACAATAACAACCTATCTGTCCTGTTCTTCAAGAACTCTTTGATTACAATTACAGTAGACTCTCGTTAATTTGTCGTGCCATTATAGATGGCACCTGATGATCGGCTTCTCTCGAACTTCGTTTCTTTTTTAAAAAAAAAATGTTTTTCTGAACTTACGTAAGCATTACAGTATAAGCACAACCCACCTGCATATTAATATTTTTTAATGTGATTATACATGTGCACACACATTTTTACATTGTAATGATCACCGGATAAAATCTGTCAATTTCATTAACTGGCGGAATCTTCTAACCATTTATTGAGTCTTCTACAACTTGTCTTTGATTGCCACATGTCTCTCATTTGGCCGTAGAAACATTTTGCATTGCTGCCTTCGTGAGCAATGTCACTTTGTAATGTATATGTGCGTGCTACGGTGGTCCTGAATTATATATAATATATAAAGTAATGTCAGTACATGTATTATTAGTTTTGTACACGAGTATCTTTTGATCTGTCGTTAACTTAGTGTCCAGTAGGATCAAAGCAGCGTATGCTTGCGTGCATGTATGCATGTGAGTGCGTATTTGTACGCACGTATGTGTGTATTGTATGTTTGTGCGAGTAGAGAAATGCAATAACCAAGTAAAACAGTGATACAGCAATGACAGATGAAGACATGTCTTACTGATGAAGTTCACACGTAAAGATACAGCAATGACAGATGAAGACAGTGTCTTACTGATGACGTTCACACGTAAAGATACAGCAATGACAGATGAAGACAGTGTCCTACTGATGACGTTCACACGTAAAGATACAGCAATGACAGATGAAGACAGTGTCCTACTGATGACGTTCACACGTAAAGATACAGCAATGACAGATGAAGACAGTGTCTTACTGATGACGTTCACACGTAAAGATACAGCAATGACATATGAAGACAAGTGTCCTACTGAGGACGTTCACACGTAAAGATACAGCAATGACAGATGAAGACAGTGTCTTACTGATGACGTTCACACGTAAAGATACAGCAATGACAGATGAAGACAGTGTCTTACTGATGACGTTCACACGTAAAGATACAGCAATGACAGATGAAGACAGTGTCTTACTGATGACGTTCACACGTAAAGATACAGCAATGACAGATGAAGACAGTGTCCTACTGATGACGTTCACACGTAAAGATACGAGTTAGTGCGTGTGGGCGCGAAGAGTATCGCACTTGTAATATTTCAATTTTACTCAATCTTAGTCTTTCATTACTGCCTCTTTCCCTCCATCTTTCTTCTCCCTCCTCTTCTCTCTCTCTCACGCACGCACACACACACAAGCACGCACGCACTTCCTTGAAATTGTCCGACTCATTTTTAGCCTTCCTTTATGGTTCTACTCATTCTCAGCTCTCCATTATGGTAGTATACTCTCCGTCCCTTCCTCCATTGTTCTACTCACAGCTTTCCATTATTACTCCACTCACTCTTAGCCCTTCAGTATGGTTTTGCTTCACACCAGCCCTCCACTTTGGTGCCACTCGACCCCACGCCTCTAGTTCGCTTCTGCTTCATATACGATTTCCACAAATCAGTTCCAGTTTAGTCAACCCCTCAAAGTGATACTCCCATTAATGTTTTTCTCAGTTTTAGCCCTCCAGTTTTATCTTCCTGTCCAGTACGATAGCGCTCCTCTCGGTCCTTCATTACGGTTTTGCACCCCACCCCACCCCACCCCTTTCAACCCTAAAGCGCTAAATTCTCAGTCAGGACGAAGCGTTTCCTTCCGCGTTTCAAGAGCGGCGTTCTAATAGAGACTCTCCGTGAGCTTGAACCAAGACCAAGTAGTCTGCTTGCAGGAAATGTTCCATATTTACAAACTGAAAGTAACTGTAGCGCTGCATTGTAAAGAAATAAAAGTAGCCTTAACTCACTAGATGAAGTCTCTCGCACTCCGATGTCCCATTCGCGCTAACGTATGTGGCTATTATTACGGCTGCCGTCACCTGTAATCTATCTTTCTTTCCCGCCCTGCCTAAGAAAGCGAGCGTTGAAGAGTTATCTCGTCAGCAACTACGACTCGAGATAGTTATCAATCTCGTACCAGCGCGCTCTGCATTATTGCGTTAACTGTTAATTCTTATCGACACTATTGCCTAATTAAGAGTACTAAAGTAACGGTAAGTTTCCTTTTAAAGCTTGTACAGTTAGTGTGCACGCTGGCGTGATAAAGATATCTTGTGAAGATTTATCATGGCAGGAATTTTTGTCGGTTGAAGTAAAGTGAAATTTCGTTCTGAAGCTTATGAAAATAGTCTATTGTTGGGATGAAGATAACTAATTAGTAGTTATCATCGATATGGTTTTGTTTGAAAGTTACGCGAGGTGTATAATAACACTTTGTTTCCTTGAATGTGCTTTCGTTGTTGAAGCCGTTGAAATGTTACGATTTGACTAGTGCGTTGACCACAACATTTAACAGTCAACGTAATATGCCGAGTTAATATTGACAAATAGTAATCTTAATAATGTTATAAAGCTTTTATTTCCCACACACACACACACCTTCTCTTTCACACACAAACGCACATACACACATACGTGCACACACACATACCTACACTCATATAAACATACATATATAATATATACACACGTATACACGCACACACACACACACGCACAAACATATACACACACATGCTTACATGCACACTCACATACCAATACAATTTCAAATAGAAGATTGTAAGGATTCTGCACTTTCAAAGAAAAAATGTATCATTACCGCTGCACATGAATGTTAATTAAGATTTTGTAAAACAATACTTTTAATGGACTATTATTATTATTAAGAAGAAGAGTGTTGTAATAGAAGGGATTCTATATGATCCTAGAGTGTTGTAATAGAAGGGATTCTATATGATCCTAATAACTATATATTCGTGCGGTTTCCAAGAAAGTTATCTACAGATGAAAGGTTTTGTCCTATTGCCCTCGAAGCAGCTGCTCTGTGTGGGTTAAAATAAACATTTTTAAGGAAATTCAACTAATCAACAAAACAAAACCAGCTTGACGCAGTGACAGAATGAAGTACAGTATTGCTCGCTACAATTATCGTGCTTGCCATCAGTGATGATCATTCCGTTTCCAAGGACGTGCTGTCAGAATTACTCGCTTCCGAGTAAATAAAAGAAATTTTTAAAAAAATGTATTTTTAAGACACAGGCCCCATCTTACGCCCTGTCCGATTCTACACGCTTGTCTCCCCTTCGCGCTTTGTTTCAAGTGTTGGCCACACTTCGCTAATGTGCTCCTAAAGGAAAGAAGAAAACCTCTTCCTACCCTTTATCCCGATCCCATAAAGCAGGCATTTCAGCTGACGCGCTTTAATAAGAATGTTGTTGATTTTTGTTTTGATTTAGTAAAAATATCAACTGCAGTTCTTTGCAATGACTCTAGAAAAAATGAAGCTGCTCTATATATTATCAGCGTATTGATGATATTTATTATAGTATCGAAGCACATAAATTACAACTGCAGAGTTTGATTAAATCAATTCCCACTTCATTAAAGCATATACGTGACAGGACGTTGACTGGACGATGCGGTGTCGCTTGCTTCCATTGCTACCCAGTGACCATAAACTATCAGACGCGTAACTGCAACCTGTTTCTAATCAACGAGAGATAACTCTAGTCACAAAAGTTTGAAAAAGAACCGGCATAAAGACGAATGCACCTCTGGAGCCGTTTTTTCTTTTGTCTTTAGATGGCTACTGCATCGCTTGCTAATACGTCTCAGTCCTCGCGCTGTTGATGCCGAGGTCTCGGCTGTACCAGACTTGTGCGTCTTAATCCCTCTCACTTGTGACGTGGATAATTATCTACTACGTCACAACCATCGGGTTATTGATGTAGATGCCTGGGGTTTTCCAGCGTATTACATCTCCGTCCCCACGTTATGAACATAGTAATCTTGATTATACTACAGTATTTACATATCTAATTCTTGGCGGTTAGCAATGAACATACTCACTATTTACAATAATTCGTTCCTACCTCAGTCCTCTGGATACCGGCGGTGTTACTAAGCAGCCTTCGCTGGAAAGAATGCATTTAAATTTGTATCCACAAATTAAATTCCTAGCATAAGGAATTAATCCACTTGGGAATTAGGTGTGCGGTTAAAAAAAAAAAAACTTTTCCAAATATTTATAAAATTATCATTTACTCAGTGAATCAGCTAATCTCAATCAAGTCAGTAAATCCTCAAGTTACTTGAAGTGTGTGTGGCGTATTTATTGTAATTTGCAACGGTCAAGGCAAGAACTATTTTGCTGGGGGGTAAAGGGAGCTGGAAGTACTGTATGGTCAGTTGGATGGGAGAGATAAACGTCAACGCCCTTAGATCCCAGTCATGTGCAACTCTCTCTAGTGTGTTTTGAAAGATGTTCGCGACCTCGCTTTGTCAAAAGAGCCCATCCAATCAGCAAATCCAAGACTGCAACCAAAATCAAGAGATCTTACTTTTATAAGCAACAACAATAAAATTTAAAATGAATAGTATGTAGGCGCTAACTCCGGCCTTGTGTCCTCTATCGTAGCTGTTCTCCCCCCCACTCCCCCCGAACACAACACACACACACACACACACACACTCCGCCCCTCATCACTCGTCGTTCTCTGCACGTTAGACGTAGAAATCAAGCAGCACGTTGTTGTGGCTGCTGCAGGCAGACCTGAAGAACTGTTGCCCGAGCGTCTCTCCTGTTTCACGGGTGCGGCAGCTGGCGCAGTCGTCATCTATTGTTTCAAGTTAATGGCGCTGACTAGCCCCTAGCTCGTACCTCTACCGTGCGGCCCGGCTTAGTGAGGATATAATAGAGCAGGATTAGGCTGTCTCCGGAAAATTGAAAAGAATGGAAAGTTTGTTACTTTATGATCTTTTAACGTCGTGGATCTTAATAGCAGAGATAAAACTTTTTTTTACTCTGCCTTGTAGACGTGTTCTTTTTTCGAGAGCGAGGCTGGATTATGTGGTTAAATATCATATGCACTCATGCATCCACACAGTTATACACTTACACACGCACACACGTATGCATCACTACTCTATAATTATGTTGTATCCATTCCGATCATCTAATTTTTTCCTGGGGAAGAGAGGTGTTCTGCAGTGCAGTGTAAGAGTTCATGCGGCTGACAGTAAAATTCCGTGTTTGTAACTGTGCACGTATTGATAAGTCATTGAGACGATCACTGTTGGTATCGTGAGCCACAGCCACTTCTGCCATAGCCTGGGGCGGAGCCATTCCACACTGGATGTGATTGGTCGCACATCAGACAGAGAGAGGGAGGGGTAGGTAGTTGGTGCACGCCCATTCACACTCAATAATTCTTAACAGGTGAGGATAGTGAGTAGAAAGAACAATGAGTCTTGAGGAATGAACTGGTGATTAAGTACCCAAGACAGTACTTGTTGGAACGGGAAAAGACAGCATTGTTGATAACTGACCCAATAGACAGTTGAAAAACAATATTTTGTACATAAGTTTATACCTGTTAACGTTCATGCTGAATTAACACAAAACAATATACTAGGTCACAACTGCGCACAAGTAGTGATGAGAACTGATCATCAGGTGTCTCTGTACTTTCCAAGTTGTTTATTGCTGTGCTCCAGTAGTACTTTACCCTTCATAGCGGCTTTAAGACTGCTTTGGTCTTTTACTTAGGACGCTTTCTCAAAGAGCATTGCTGGCTGTGGTTTTGCAGAAAATAACATTGTTGGCTTTGTGGTCTTGCAGACAAAAGATTTGCTAGTTGTGGTCCTGCAGTCAGTAGTAGCATTGCTGGTTGTGGTCTTGCAGACACTAGCATTGCTGGCTGTGTGGTCTTGTAGAAAATGGCATTGCGGGCTGTGCGGCTTTGCCGAAAATGGCATAGCTGGGTGTGTGGTTTTGTAGAAAATGGCATTGCTGGCTGTGTGGTCTTGTAGAAAATGGTATTGCTGGCTGTGTGGTCTTGTAGAAAATTGTATTGCTAGCTCTGTGGCTTTGCCGAAAATGGCATTGCTGGCTGTGTGGTATTGTAAACAATAGCATTGCCGACTGGTCTTACATATATAGCATTGAGTTTTCTTTAAGTTTGTTTATGTGTCTTTAAGTTTGTTTATGTGTCTTTAAGTTTGTTTATGTCTCTTTAAGTTTGTTTATGTCTCTTTAAGTTTGTTTATGTCTCTTTAAGTTTGTTTAAGTGTCTTTAAGTTTGTTTATGTGTCTTTAAGTTTGTTTATGTCTCGGGCAGTTTGTTTATGTGTCTTTAAGTTTGTTTATGTCTCGGGCAGTTTGTTTATGTCTCTTTAAGTTTGTGTGAAGGTTTTGTTGCACATCAAAATCATCATTAGTATTAATTTTAGTTTATTGTTCTGTGGTTTTGTTTCCTCACATTATATTTATATAAATTGTATAAGCTTGATTTTGTTTTCAATTTAGCAAGACAGAAACGCAACTGCATGCTGTTATTTCTTCTTTCCTATAATGGTTTCAACTGATTTCCGGGTTAGTAGCAATCACATGTATATTAATTTGATCAAATCGTTTATAGTATGTAATTTCTTTTTTTTATTCTCATAAGAATTCCAACCACAAACCCTCTTTTTGTGTACACAACTAGGTACAAGTTGTGTGCAATGATTGAAATTACTTAGCCACTTTAACGACATCGTCAGTTTTTCAGTCCACAAAGTCCACAGACGCGATATCAGTTATTCAGACTCTTATTGCGACATAATGTTTATTCACCATCCCCACCCCGGACAGTTTCAAGGGACCGAGTGTTGTTTTGCTTTGTCCGGTCGTTTGTTACCTGGCATGTACCCGAGGTCTGTTTGGTACTCGGAGATAGGCCTGAGAAATAAGACCACCCTGAGAAACAAGACCACATCTTGTGTGTAAAGGGAGTTGAGTGTGTGTGTGTGGGGGGGGGGAGGGTAGTAATCCTTGTGCCGGGCAGGGCACACAGCGGAGAAACGAGTTCCTGGACGAGAAGCCTGCTAATATTCTTGATTGCTTTGTCCCATGGGACGAACGGGCCTTGTGCAAATGCCGCATTTACAAGGTGCCTGCTTCCTCCCGCTCCCTATTGCTGGCATAATGACGGATGAAACGATACGTAATACTACAGGGCGTTGATTGTTTGAGCATCGTTCATTCCAGACTGCTCTTGCCTGCTACGATTTCGGCTGCCAAGAAGACTTCTGTTGCCAGCTAGACTTATCAGCTACTACTACTATTACAGCTAAACTTTGTGATGTCAGCAAGACTTGCCAGCTAGACTTTGTGATGTCAGCAAGACTTGCCAGCTAGACTTTGTGATGTCAGCAAGACTTGCCAGCTAGACTTTGTGATGTCAGCAAGACTTGCCAGCTAGACTTTGTGATGTCAGCAAGACTTGCCAGCTAGACTTTGTGATGTCAGCAAGACTTGCCAGCTAAACTTTGTGATGTCAGCAAGACTTGCCAGCTAGACTTTGTGATGTCAGCATTCGTCTCTTGCAAATTGACTTCTGCCGATGTTGCTCCAAACCACCAACATATATATATTATTTTACTTAATTAACTAATTTTTCTCTTTTTATTTTTTATTCTTGGCCACTCGGCAACTTCAAATTCTATGATAAACGTGCATTTTTTTTAAAGACACAATTCTACAAAAGACAGTATCGCAACGTCATAGCTATCGTTTGTGAGGCATTTTTATGTGTCCTAGAACCCCTGTAATGAGACTATGTTATTTTTAGGTAGCATTTGTATGTGTCCTAGAACCCCTGTAATGAGACTATGTTATTTTTAGGTAGCATTTGTATGTTAGAACCCCTGTAATGAGACTATGTTATTTTTAGGTAGCATTTGTATGTGTCCTAGAACCCAGTAATGAGACTATGTTATTTTTAGGTAGCATTTGCATGTGTCCTAGAACCCCTGTAATGTCGCAACAGAGGCTATGTTATTTTTAAGTAGCATTTGTATGTGTCCTAGAACCCCTGTAATGTCGCAACAGAGGCTATGTTATTTTTATGTAGCATTTGTATGTGTCCTAGAACCCCTGTAATGTCGCAACAGAGGCTATGTTATTTTTATGTAGCATTTGTATGTGTCCTAGAACCCCTGTAATGTCGCAACAGAGGCTATGTTATTTTTAAGTAGCATTTGTATGTGTCCTAGAACCCCTGTAATGTCGCAACAGAGGCTATGTTATTTTTAAGTAGCATTTGTATGTGTCCTAGTGTTCTGTAATGATGCAATGAGACTATGTTATTTTTAAGTAGCGTTTGTATGTGTCCTAGTGTTCTGTAATGATGCAATGAGGCTATGTTATTTTTAAGTAGCATTCGTATATGTCCTAGTGATCTGTAATGATGCAATGAGTCTATGTTATTTTTGTTTAGCGTGTGTACGTGTCCTAGTATTCTAGTTATGTCACAGTGAGATTGAGTTAACTTTGTGTTTGTTGCCTTCTAATCAGAGCTAGAGTCTCTTTATTCCTTTACATGTGCATAAGGGGAAACATTTTCAACTTGACCTTTGACCTGAAAATATTCCTTAACTAACTTTACACATGCACTTTGACACCTATGCACCTCCGTAAAGCCAAGCTGATGTTCTTCTACACCCGGTACCCAAACTCTGGCATCCTGAAAATATATTTTCCTGACGTGTCTTTCAACAAAAACAACACGGCTCAACTTGTCAAATGGTTCTCAAACTTCAGGTGAGTGGTTTTCTTCTTGTTGTTTCTTTAAATTTGTTTTCATGTTTATTTTATCTTTTTTTTTTTTAACACCCTGTACTATTTCCTTTTCCAAACATTCAAGACTGAGTTACCTTTATTTAGCAAACTCATTTTCTTCTAGGGCGCATTTCCTCCCTACTTTCAAATAAATAAAAGCATGCTGTTCGAGCATAACTGTTACGAATAATGTTAGGGCATGTACAATTGATTGGATGATCGATGCTAAATGAATGATGGAAGGAAATATTGGATGAAAGAAGCATTTCTTCAGTCAGTCCTGTCCCTTTGTAACTCGTCATTCACTCTAGAACCACGAGCCTGTCATCGCCTGTCTAAGGAGTGTTTTACGTCACCAGAAGACGTCATCTTCCGTGAAACACTTTATGTGTCGCACTATAGGCCTCAGGTGACTGCCTGAACAAATTAAAACTCTATAACATTATCCACCACCACCCCCAAAAAAAAAAAAAAACCAAACAAACAACCCCTCCCAAATCTCTCTCCCAATCACCGCTCTTTCCGTGTCTCTAGAGGTCTGTCCTCACCTAGTACAAACGCTTTCGCCATACTAGAAGGGAAGTCACTCTCGGTACAAAACGAAGGAGAAACAATTTTAGGAATTTTCGCTGCGCACGTGAATTGAATGACAGGTATGCAGTCTTTGATAGGGAGGATCGCGAAGCGTGAACGTGTTTTCACGGCAGCAATTTATAATACTGCATTTCAAACGCCCAAGAATAATGGCCCAGCTCAGCAGTCTGACGATTGTCTTAAATATTAATGCAGCAAATCGAAGCAATCGGCATTAGCCCAAGCCGAAGTGTCACAGCGGAAGCATCTCTTTTCATATCGCCGATGAAATTCAATGACGGGGCAATTGTTTGAGGTCCATTATCGCAAATGGGACACGGTATCTATAAATCATTTTTTCCCTCTGTTTGCTCGCCTGATCTTTAATCATCACCGCCCAATATTTGTCCAGTCGGAAAGAGAGAATAATCTATCTGGTACAGACGAAACGAATTCCCCTCTGGCAGACACCTAGCCGCAGCCGCCGCTTCATTTCCATCCTGCCGCCCCCTTGGCTTTCATCAAAGTCAAGTCGCGGACATTGTCAAGGCATTTGCCAAGCTAATGTACATTAATTTTTCATACTCTCATATCTTTAATGTGTTTTCTCCATGGAGTATTTGATACGAAGCCAATTGCTGCTCGATATGATTTAGATTGCAAGCTGGCAGGCCTAGTAGGAACGGCCGGCCGGCTTTTGTTCTGCGTAGTCCTGCAGTTGCGGATGGGGGAGCCTAAAGCAAGTCTGTGGTCAGCAATTAGAAATGCATGAGCCTGGAACAGGTTTCGTGTTTGCTTTGTGCGTGTGCACGCGCGGCGCGCCTATGATGTGTGTGTGTGTGTGTGTGTGTGTGTGTGTGTGTGTGTGTGTGTGTGTGTGTGTGTGTGTGTGTGTGTAAAGGACTGTTAATGTCACGCAAATCTTTGCTCCTGCGTTGAGTGTAAGGCTGTAAGCGATCCACTTATTAGAGAACCGGTCTGTAACAGTCTTCAGAGGTGGCAGTGACGCGACGCAGAGGTTGGCACAAGGTGTGTATCTGTGTGGTGTTGCTGTTATTTGTAATGTATGCAGTGTTGGAAGAGTGTGAAAGGTTGTTTTTGATTACCTTGACTTCTGACATTTTAATTGTCCTTTAATTAACTGATTAAAATCAACGACAAACTTGTATTAGTATTTGATTATCCTGAAAAAAAAGTTGCGTCTACTTTTATTAGGAGTGCCTAGTTGTCTGCACCACCATACAATATTTCTCTAAGAGTTATGTTTGTTTCAGAAGTGATTGTATTCCTATGAATATCTTACAGTTCAAAAGTATAAATGAAAAACAGCTAACATAATCAACTTAAATAGGAGGGTGACATTAATACCATCAGGCATATAGACATTTAACCAGTGACTACCAGTAAGCTGTACGAAATATGACACACTCACTTAAACGTACCGAAGAATCCGATTAGTCACGAAAAAATATTCCAAAGAAGTGTGTACAATAACAGATATTTTCCTATGTGCCCTACCCTCTAAAGTCTAAACCATCAAACTACGTATCCAATCATCCAGCAGGTGACAAAATGATTGATCAAGTAAGTAATCAGTCGTCAGTCAGTGAATCTATTTGTGTTGATGGTTAATAATCTACTCAAATAGAAGAGTGGTTAAAAGTTTCTTTTAATGTTAAAGGAACACTATTAAACAGATCGTCTGTAAGAAGTCAGACTTACACTTTATACCATACAAGTGTATTCGCTTACGGTACACACCTGTCCTTGACCTACCACGTTCGTAGTCTCCGTAATACCTAAACCCTCAGATTGAGACAGTTATCCTCCTAGATAGACTTAGTCTGTCAAAAATAGACTCTTCAACTGAGACGCAAATGAATGAGTATGTACTACGTAAACTCTACAATGGTGATAATTATGCACATAGGCTTTATATCATGTGAACTCTACAATGGTGATAATTATGCACATAGGCTTTATATCACGTGAACTCTACAATGGTGATAATTATGCACATAGGCTTTATATCATGTGAACTCTATGACTGTAATAATTCCGTACACAGCTTTCCTATGAAATGAAATCTACGATGTGCTAATTCCGGGACCCCACATTTTCTTTTCAATAGAACTCTAGAATCTTGTCACTCAAGTACTTGGACACTTTGTATCATTTAAACTCCACGACCTTGAGCAGTACACATCTGGACTAAACAATCAGAATGGACTACAGAAAATACGTTGCTACTTTGACGGGACTCGTGCCACGTCTTCTCCCACCGACCCCACCCCACCCCCAATCACCTGGTGGGCTGCTTTTCTCCTAAGTAGCAGCCGTCTTTCCGGGCTGCCCTACGGACTACTGCTTGCGGACTTGGACAGGCGAGATGATGGCTGGTTCAAGACCCACGGCGTAGGAAGTTGACTTTGTAGGGAGGGACTAAATCCTGGGCAAACATGTTTGCAGTACTTTGCACCCACCGTATTTGTCTAGGGGCCTGCATTTAGAGAGGGTACTTGAGTATGGAGTGGAAAGTCAGTCCGCTTCGGCGTGGGAGGTTTATTGACAACACTGCGAGGAAATTAAAACGAAGGATTTTCATTGGTGTGGCTATGAAATGACAGCGAAAGTTCTTGACGAAATCTTATTGCATATGTGTATGTATCTGTGCGCGCGCTCGCGTGTCTTTCAAATGTAAGAGTCTGGGGATGGAAAGGCGACAGTAATTTTGTGTTTGTAATTTGACTGGAGAAATAATATATATATATATATTTTTGCTTTTGTTGTCGTTGTTGGTAGTGGTTTATTAATATGTTTTGAGTGATTAGGGGAAAACGAATTTTTTTTTATAAAATATTGTTTAATCCGGTATATTTATCCTCCATCTGTAACACCCGAAATTACATTTTTTTTTTAATGCAATTAGCAAAGTTCATTTCAGTGTGTTCGTTTTGTTTTAAAGTTCATTTTTGCCTTAGTTTAATTAAATCATTTTGCTTATAACTGTGGGGTATCTTTAATTTTTTTTATTATTATTTTGCGGTATTCGCGATAATGATGGTTGCTAATTGTTTCAGTATAAGTTTTTTTTTTTCATTTTGATATTCCTTTTGTGAGAGAGAGAGAGAGAGAGAGAGAGAGAGAGAGAGAGAGAGAGAGAGAGAGAGAGAGAGAGAGAGAGCTGGGGGGCAGACCAAACTTCATTCGAGGCTTGTACAGCTTTCGATTTGAGACAAAACTTTTGCTCGGCTTGTCGTCATTTTCAAAAGTCTTCACTATGACTTGTCGTCATTTTCAAAAGTCTTCACTATGACAAGTTGAAAAGCAATGACGCCTAAAATCTAAAGGTTTACGGCGCTTTCAAACCGGCCTTTTAAAAACTTTGTAATAATCTTAGTGTGGATGTATATCAAACCCATCTGTAATGTCTTGTGTAGGGGTTGATAAAAAAAAAAAGAAAGTGTTTGCAAAGGTACACACACAAATGTGTAACTGCTTTATTTAAAAATAAAAAACTACTAACAATAAAATTAAAAATCAAACAAACAGCTAAGCATTAGAAACATGTGTGAATTTAAAGGCAAATTAGTTTTCAATTTTGAGCTGGGGAAGTGTGGCATTTTAAGTAAGAAATACAATATGTACAATATCTGCTTTTGTAACCACCGTTTTTTTCAAGAAATACGTCTTTTCTGACAGTGATGACGTCATGGCGCAAAGTAAAAACCTCACTGCAATTCTTGCAGGACAGGGCATATTTTCTAACAGCATCGTGATGACGTCATGGTGCTAAGTATAAACCTCACTGCAGTTCTAGCACGACACAACGACTTGTCTGACATTGATGACGTCATGGCGCTAAGTAAAAACCTCACTGCAATTCTTGCATGACGCGGCATCTTTTCTAACAGCGTCGTGATAACGTCATGACACTAAGTAAAACCCACACTGCAGTTCTTGCACGACAACAACGTCTTGTCTGACAGTGATGATGTCATGGCACTAAGTAAAACCCACACTGCAGTTTTTGCACGACACGACGTCGCTTCTGACGGTGATGACGTCATGGCACTAAGTCAAACCCACACTGCAGTTTTTGCACGACACGACGTCGCTTCTGACAATGATGACGTCATGGCACTAAGTAAAACCCACACTGCAGTTTTTGCACAACAAATCGGTCACAAATAACGATCTGATTAGTACGAAGAACACTTAATTCATTTTGCTCTTTTTGCCGGAATTAAAAACAAATGCGTGATGTATTTCTTGCGCAGCATGTTGTTGATAACTCTTATATATATCTTCCTTAACAGCGTATTAAATTGTGATAGACCTATAAAAGTAGTACCGGTCTGAGGATTTCGAACAAAATCAGTAATTAGTACAGATATGCACAGGTAATATAAATATGTAGTCAGTACAAATATGCATATTCAATAGAAATATGCAGTTAGTACAAATATACACATTCAATTAAAAATATGCAGTCAGCACAAATATGCTCAGTCAGTAGAAATATGCAGTATGGCAGTGTAAATTTACCTATCCCTATTTCTAAACTTAATGGTTATTTGAATTGTTAAATGTCAAAGTGACCCGAACTATGATGCTTTGATGCTTGTATGTAGTATGCTAAACACTTGACATTGTTTCTAGTGAACCCATTCAAAAAAATGTTATGTTTTATTTATTATGCTCTAACCGTGTATCGGGCTAATAAATATTGCTGGAAACTGTTAATTTGAGACTTGAACATAAGAAAGAATGGAGTTAGGGATGAATAAACTGGAAAACTATTATCGCTTATCCTCCTATAAGTCTATTTCTGTTCTCTGATAAGAATTATCCTGTGAAATATATTGTTGAATTATGTGTAAGTTTATAAAACTGTATAAACATTGAAACTATTCAAACTTGGTGTTCGTGGAAATAATGTCAAATAATCTTTTCGTTGTATTTGCTATATGTATATTTGATTGTTGATTTAATAAATTTATTATTAAATTTATTGACCTTCTTACACATATTGATAACCATATGTTAGAGAGATAATGGGTGGATTGGGGCTCACTAAATATAGATTTAAAGACGGATTTATCTTCTTTATTTGGTAAGAAGATTTTGACCTCTATTGAAAATATTGTGTGACAGTCATTGTTTGTCCTTAATGTTGTGGAAGAGAGAAAATGTTTACAGCGCCAAAATATCCGCCAGGTGAAAGACGAGTGTTATCTTCAGGAGAATTATTCATAAATTAATATTCTCATCACTTGTAATTAGTTATGGATTATTAATAATAATAATCATAACCAATAACAAGGGTGGCGTTGTGTCACATGCAGTTAACACAAATATTCACAGTGAATAAAAATGCGCAGTCAACACAAATATGCACAGTCGGTAGAAATATGGAGTTATATGAATATGCACAGTCAATAAAAATATGCGTTAGTTCAAAAATGTACAGCCAATAGAAATATACTCATTCGGTATGCAATCTGCACAAATATCCACAGTCAACAGAAATATGCTGTCAGTACAATATGACAGTCAATAGAAATATGCAGTCAGTACAAGTATGCAATCAGTAGAAATAGGTAGTCAGTATAATATGCACAGTCGATAGAAATGATAGAAATGTGCAATCAGTAAAAATATGCAGTCGGTGGATAGAAGTATAAAGTCGGTAGAAGTATGCAATCAGTAAAAATATGCAGTCGGTGGATAGAAGTATAAAGTCGGTAGAAGTATGCAATCAGTAGAAATATGCAGTCGGTAGATAGAAGTATAAAGTCGGTAGAAGTATGCAATCAGTAGAAATATGCAGTCGGTAGATAGAAGTATAAAGTCGGTAGAAGTATGCAATCAGTAGAAATATGCAGTCGGTAGATAGAAGTATGCTAACGTGCATCAGACCGACCAGAATTTTTTTTTTAAATGGAGGAAGGGGGGTCAGAATAGAATGCTCAGATGCCTGTTTTGCAAGATTCTATTGGAAATGTGTTCATTAAAATTGTCAGCCCAAATGGCGTGTATTGCAAACGTGTTCATATGATTAAAATTGTCAAAGCCCAACTGCCGTCTATTGCAAACGTGTTCATTTCATTAAAATTGTCAGCCCAACTCTTGTTACTGCCTAAGTACGATGAGCCAGTAAATCGTCTTAGTGCAGTGCACTTTGACCTCACAATGGCGTACGTAATTGATTGGAATATGCCGGGGAGTGTGAATTTCCATAGTAGAAACTGAATAAATGTCAAGTAGCGAACGGTTTGCGGTCTCAGTTCCACAAGGGAAGTCGCGTTCACTGCCCCAGTGCGGCTGACAGTACGTTAACAATTTCTCACACGGTCTTGCAAGTGTCGCGGTCGTAGAACCTGTGGGTGATCTTCGCGAGTTAGGTCGTGGGACAGATCTAATAAATGGTGCTGATGTGTCATCACGAAGTGAGGTCAACCCAAAGAAACAAGGATAGCCCTCGCCAGAGAGCATAACAACCTGTCAGACAAATGTTACTTTTTGTTGTGATTTCGTGGTGGGGATAAGGAATCATTTCATATATATATACACACATTTTTGGCAGATTAAATTTGACAAAGAATAGTACTAAAAAGTTGGTGCTTTTTTTTTGTAATTATTACACAGTATCCTCCTGCTGATTATCACCTTAGTGATTAATAATAATTAATTAATTATTAGTAATTAGCTTTTTCATGTTTTAGTTCGTTTTCAATAGTAGCTCACGTACATTGCAAATACACGTAATATATTTAACTTTCTTAACTTTACATGACTGAATAAAGGAGACTACCTAAGCTAGACTGAATAAACTAGGTGACAATCAATAACTAAAGTATGTGTCTTCGATAGTTTTGCCATTGAAATTTATTTGAAAATAGTGCACGACCGTGTACACAGTCAAAAAAAGCTTCTTCCAAAACACAATGGGATTCTTCCTATAGCAACAATAAAATCAGCTTCTAGCAACAACATAATGAACATCTAACAACAAAATATCGCCAGTTTGCACCAACACTATAAACTTCTTACAACATCTAAGCGAGATTATTGCAACAACGACACGAGCTTTAAAGAAAAATAACTTCTTATAGGAACACTGATGTGAGCTTCTTGCAATAGCAAAATGACCTTACAACAAGATTACCTTCTTACAACAAGAAGATGAGATTCTTACAAGAAAATGACTGCCTTGAAACACTATGAACTTCTTGCAACACATATAAAATGAGCTTCTTACAGCAGCACCACTAAATGCTGCGTGTAAAACATATCCTAGTAAGGTCTGCAATTGACTCCTTCTTTAAAACAAAAAACAAAGCAAAACATGTCATGTTAAGTATGATAATCACGCTTCCATGCTCACAAACATCAAACACACGGGAGAATCAGAGCTAAGATTGAAGTCACCCGAAAGAGCGTCTTTAACACGTGACACCACTCCAATACTGTAAATCCGACACAAGATATGGGCGGAAACGGGCAGGCGAGCGAAATGTCAACGGCCAGTTCCCAGAGAGTTTACGGGACCCCTTTCGTCTGTCTTTCCTCTGCAATTGCTGCCTGCTGGCCTTGTAAGTGCCAAATAATGAGTCGCCCTAGACGGCAACCAAAGAGTTTGTCGAACGCTGGAGAAATATTGCCCCCCCTATTCCCTCATATTGAGTGCGCTTGTTAAATGCTTCTTCCTCAATCAAGTGCAATCACGCTCTTGATGGAAGAATTATGTGTTAATTGAGATTAATTTCAGGCCTTCCAACCTCTTTCTTTTTCTCATTGTGGCTTGCTTTGGCCATCGTGTCGTGAGTGAGTGCCGCCAAATTGAGGCCATCTTTGCAACGTGGCGGCCCCTGTGTCTAATTGTGCGAGATAGCCTCCACAATCCGCATTAACCACAACTGCTAACATTAAGTCGAGTTTCTCGGGTCGCGCGGAGAACCGAACAAGGGAGGTAACTCCGCTTAGTGGTGACATTTTGTTGGCACGGTGCTCTAGACTGATGATGGTGAAGGGTCGGGTGTGCACGGCAGTAAACTGGCGTGAACGGTTGAGAAAGGCGAGAGAAGAAGGGGTTGTTTTTTCGGGTTGTTATTTGTTTTTCTTTTAAAAGGAAAACTGTGTGAATAAAATGCGGGAAATAAATGAATTGCCATTCTGATACAGGCTGACCTATATTCTTAGTGTAAAAATGCCGAGATTATTAGATAACAGAAAGTTTTTTCTCTGATTGTCCAATCCACATTTTAATTCATTCAGGGTGTCTAGAGTTTTTAATAGTTATACTGATTTTTGTAAATTACACGTACAAAAGAAATGTGGGCTACATCGTTACGTTATTCAGTGAGTTAGAAAATGAGATAACGGAATGATGCAAGGAGATATCAAAATAATACTGATTTCAGACCAGAGAACGAAGTGTTAAAGCAGTTGATGGAATAGGACTGAGAAATTATTGAAAATGCTTCAATATCAGTTGTAGCTTGCGACGAATTTCTTTCTTACATATCAGATTTTGTTGAGCTTGCCTTTCAGTTATAGATTGTGACGAGAGGTGGACGAGAGTTGGACGAGAATTAATTCAGTAATAGTCTCTTAAACGAGAGTTACGTTCACGAGAGTATGAGCTATTTTTTCTTCGTTACATACAAATGACATACAATTATTTAATTTTCTAGATGCTTAATTAATGTTACTAGATTTGCTTTATATTACTTATTTTATATATGCTGATTAAGTACAAATAACCTTTGCGTATTTTCCTTAGTCACTGTCATTGAAGTCTAATTAAGCCCTTTTCATTTAGTTAGTAACCTTTTCATCTAAATAATAAGAACCCTTGTCGTTTAGTCTTATAATTATTATAATTCTTATTTGATATTATATTTGTGACTTACAATATTGATATTATATTTGTGACTTATAATATTGATATTATATTTGTGGCTTATAATTAATATTGATGAATTTATAAATTTACAAGTCACACAGCTCTGACTTGTGAGTTGGTCACAGTAAGCTGGGACTCTATAAATTAACCAGTCCCACAGGCCACAGCTCTGGTTCGTTGAGGTCTAGTCATGTTGTAATTTGACTTTGGAGGCTATTCTTAGTCCTCCACGCTTGGCTTAAAAAAAATATGTCTAAATTGTCAAACTGCAAGAAACATGCGTGTTGAGTACTTGTTTTGTTTGCTCGCTTCGTTAGATCGTTTTCTTTTTCATCGCCTGGTCCGTGGAAGGGCCCAGTACCGTGCTATTTATAGACAGTGTGTTCTGACTGTAGCGACAGTAACGATGACATGTGAGTGGTGCTACCGACTGAAAATGTTCTCAGAATATTTTCGTTTATCAGTTACTAATTTCAACCACCCACCCAACCCCCGCACCCAATCCCCTGGTGCGACGCCTCGTGAATACCACAGTGGGGTGCATCCAAACATTCCCAACATGCCTTCATCAAACTTACTTGCCAACTAAGAACACACAGGTTAGACTTGCTAATCTCAAATTAAGTCAATTACTGACAGAGCCGTCTCGCTGTCTATATTACACACATCGTGCACTCTCCCCGAAATAGATATCGGTAGTTTTAAAAAAAACATTATTACTTTTTAAGTTTTAAAAAGATTCTGCATACTATGTTAGGAAATTATGTCGACTTTGAGGTAAGAAAAGTAGTATGATTGTTTAACTGGGGGGCGGGGGGGGGGGGTGATGGAGTATATAAATATGTTTGCATTGTGGGTAGATTTTGCTCTTGGATATGAAACATTTGCTTAGAATGTAAGGATGAGAACTGTAACAATGAAGACGTAAGGTCAAAAGATGAACGATATAGACTGATGTTGAAATGGGGTGGTTGTATTTTGTTTTGCACTTATTGTCAAACTTGTTGCAACTGGCTACGAGTGTTTCTTCACGATTTATTTGGAATTTCTGGAGGGATTCTTCATTTTTCTATAAATATCTTATTTTTCTGCCATAAAGAATACTCTCGGATTCTATAGCGAATTTTCATTCTCTTTTTTTTTTGTTTTGAAAGCCCCGTTCACTTGAGCAGATTCCCACCATATTGTAAGTGCATGAGATGTCGTAGGTCAAAGTTCAATAGCAGGACACAAAGAGATGAGACTGAAGTATGCTTGCGGCACAGAGCGACAACTCATTATAATGACATGACAAACTGAAGGGGGGGGGGAGGAGGCGCAAAACCCAAACAAATTAAATTAACCTGGCAATTGCTTTTATTATATTTTTTTCTGCATGGCAGATTGAAGCAGACATTGCTTTGCGCCATTCTTGCATAGTTAGTGACGTTTTTCGTTTTTAATTATCGCCTTAATAATAATGTGACACTGTATCTTGTATTGACGCAGAATGGAGCTTCCTCCCTCTTTGTTCCTCGTAGTTCTGTCCCTTGCCAAATATACATATGAAAAGCTAGATGCACCGTAAGACGAAACAAAACAACTAACACGGTCTAAAGACATTGATTAGAACACGCACGTACGTGTGTGTGTGTGTGTGTGTGTGTGTGTGTGTGTGTGTGTGTGTGTTCGTTCGTTCGTGTGTGCGTGCGTGCGTGCGTGCGTATATCTATCTATCCATCCATTAGTGTGTGTACTCTTCAATACATTGATAATTGTTCTTAATGTAACAGATTTCTTCAGGTCGTAAACCCAGTTAAAATCTTTATATTTGTTAGTACTAGGAAAGTGTAGTACTTTGTCAAAATGGTTAAATAAAATCTAAATATTTATTTGCATATTCGACGTATGGATAAATATGAAACAAATAAATGAATAAAAGTTTGAAATGGTAAAGCTTTATTGCTTAAGTCCACAAAGAGACTACAAATGAAACAGACAGTACTTACTTACTCTCTTTTGTCGACTATTGTTGCTGTTTTGTTGTTTTTTTTAAATCAAAATCTGTCTGACATTGTAAACGTGTGGACACATACAAGTAGACAGACCACGTACTTTTTGCTTAATGCGTCGCTTGTAGATGAAACAGATAAAAGTTTATAAATTGTTCCAAACGGAAAACAAAATTACTGTTTCTGTAATTATTTACCTTGACCAAAATTGGAATCTGTACTTTCCCTACATTTAGATAGTTTTACGAACTTTTCTTTACACTTTTTAAAATTGTTTTATTTGAACTGAATTAACGAGATGTTTGGTTGTGTTTTAAATTTATTATTAGAAAGTGGGTCAAGCTTAAAAAAAAAAAAACGGGGAGACCGAAAGAAAAATATGTCGTCTCATCAGTGACGGCCGCTCTCCAACACCGGCTAATGAAAAGATGATTTGATGATGTCAGCCTCGTTGTCGGTGAAGCCCGTCTGATGCGAGTTTTGTTATTATTTTGTTTCGTAAATGGGGCTGGAAAGCAACCCACACACTGACAAAGAAAATACCCGTTTGATAACAAAGAAGGCAATCGAGGGAAATGCACTCCAATTGTGATTCACTCCAATTAATCAAATGTGACTCACCCAGATTCAACCATACCGTAGCCCAAGCTTTCTGTCTGCCAAACAAGTTATGACTACAAGTTGCGGGGTTGGGGAGGGAATGGGGGGGGGGACTGTATGAGAACAAGGTCAAACTGAGCACCTGATTAGGTTGGTGGGGATGTAACGAGCATGCATCCTGAGACTTGGTGGTGGTAGTGGTGGTGGTGGCTATGATTCATGTTGGCGAATTGCTTTACTATGATAGCTAACAGCATTTTGCTCATCATTGGATGATATCAAAGTTAACTCCAAGATTTTGACCAGAGGTTGTGAACACGAAAATGCTTACAAGAGAACCCATGCATTATCGCCACATAATTCAACATATGGTTTTTAATTGTCTGCTGCTTAGGGCTTGAGATAGACATAATACTATTGCTTTATAAATTAAAATTAAACTATTGTGAATATTAATTCCTAAGATCTAATTATGTGTTGCACTTTTTAATTGAAATACAACTATTGTGAATATACTAAAATATAATTATGCACTTTTTAGCAGAAATAAAATTAACTTCAGTATCGGTAAGTTATTAATCTTTGTAGCTTATTGATCATAAAAACAAAACAATTTTGAATATTTTTTTTACTAAGACATAATTTTGTGTAGCATTTTAAAACTAAAATAATTTTATTTTAATATTTAAAACTCTCTGCTGCAGCGTAGAATAATATTATTGTGATATATAAAGTGGTTTTAATTCATTCAAGAATAATATTATTGTGATATATAAAGTGGTTTTAATTCATTCAAGAATAATATTATTGTGATATTATTCTACACTGCAATTTTTAATTAACTAAAACCGTTTTGAATACCACAATGATATAATTCTATATTGCAGTTTTAAATTAAAATAAACTTTCTTGAATGTTAATAAGATATAATTCTGTGTTACAATTATAAATTAAAATAAAACCAGAGATATTTCTGAGAAACGTTTCTATGCTACATTTTAAAATTAAAATTGAGCCATTTTGAATTTACAACAAACAGTTTTTCTGCACGAAGCCTGAGTAGCACTATTATTCACAATCTGAGAAAAAGATTTCACTCCACAAAACAGATACACTCCATAAAACAGATACATTCCACAAAACAGATACACTCCATAAAACAGATACTCTCCATTGAACCACAAAAACAAGAGTATTCTTTGACTAAAAAATATGGCCCAAACACTCACTCATAAAATTTATATTTAATATAACCCAAACAGTCATTAATAAAATTTATATTTAATATGGCCCAAACAGTCAGTCATACAATTTATATTTAATATGGCCCAAATAGTCAGTCATACAATTTATATTTAATATGGCCCAAATAGTCAGTCATACAATTTATATTTAATATGGCCATTCAGGGACTCCAGAAATATATCCATTCCACTCAGAAAAATCGCACCATCACTAAGAAATATGGACCATCCAGTCATTCAGATAATTATATGGACCATACAGTTATTTAGATATATGGATCATCCAGTCACACATATATATGGACTATCCAGTCACTCATATATGGACCATCCAGTTATTTAGATCATCCAGTCACACAGATAAATTGACTATCCAGTAATTCAGTTTTAATGGACCATCCAGTCATTTAGATGTATAAATCATTCAGTCACACATATATATGGACCATCCAGTCACTCAGAAATATGGATCATCCAGTCACTTAAAAACTATGGACTGTGGAGTGTTTCAAACACATGGATTTTCCTGTTTGGAAAATATACACTACTCAATGCTTTAACATGGACAGATAGTCATCATTGAGTACCCTGACTGATAGTCATCATTGAATACCCTGACTGATAGTCATCATTGAATACCCTGACTGATAGTCATCATTGAATACCCTGACTGATAGTCATCATTGAATACACTGACTGATAGTCATCATTGAATACCCTGACTGATAGCTATAGTCATCATTGAATACACTGACAATCATCATTGAATACCCTGGCTGATAGTCATCTGATAGCTATAGTCATCATTGACTAACCTGATTGATAGTCATCATTTAATACCCTGACTGATATATTGAATACCCTGACTGATAGTCATATTGAATACCCTGACTGATAGTCATCACTGAATACCCTGACTGAAGTGTTGTAAAAAAGGGCAACATTTACATAGTGGCATAATAGTGTCGACGATACTTTTGATAGCTTGTCTAATGTCTCCTGAAATTGTGCAAAAATACCTTAAATAAATACGTGTGCCATCTTCCCGAAATAAACTGTTTCGAATGCAATTTTAAATTCAATTCAAAATAAACTTAAAACTAAAAGTTTCTTCAATAATTTGGTTCGGCTGGAGAGATGTATTCAAGACGTTAGACATACAAGCGAAGAGACAGCAGGACAAAGAGATAATGAGGTCAGATCATAGAACGAAGTGTTAAAGCAGTTGATGGAATATGATAGAGAAATTATTTGAAAATGCATAAGCGTTTAGTGGAAAAGGCTGAAGAATGTGATGAAAAGTCTGGAGTGTATAATGGAAATGCTGGAATATTTGACGGGAAAGGCTGGAATAGTTGACGGGAAAGGGTTTAGTCACTTTAGTGTGTCTGATACAAAAGATTGCAGCATTGACTTGAAAAGCTGGAGTATTTTGTGAAGAAGGCCGGAGTTTTAGTAAACAAGGCTAGGTATTACGTAGACAAAGCTGCAGTTTTGTGAACACGTTTGTGTTGTTTATAGGAAAGGTTATAGATTTGGTTGAAAAGTTGCAGACTGGAATATTTGCTAGGGAAAGCTGGAGTGCTTATTTGAAAAGGCTAGATAGAGTGCTTGGTGGGAAAGTCGAGAATACTTGGTGGAAATGCTTGGTCAAAATGTCCGGAGTGCTGCATACTATAAGAAAATATTATTCTGCGCCTATTGTTTTTGTTTGTTTCAATAATGTACTTGAATATTTATCAGGTTTCATGGGCAATGTATATTTAAATAGATTGTTTTAAAATACCATCACTTTACCACCCAGCACGCCATTTACTAATGAACAACGGCAAGCTTTTCGCAGTTTGTTTGAATCACGGAGAATGAGCGACAACGTGTCCGCAATATGCACATGCACACGCACACAACACCCACACGAGTACCATACACAAGCAAAAGCGTACGCACAACTTGCACGCACATACACACACATACGCTCACGTACATGCACATTCACTCACGTTACACACACACTTGTGCCATACACAAGCACAAGTACACGCAAACACATGCAACGCATTTGCTACAAATCTATAAATACACAAGTATACGGGCTTGCACACACATACGTAGATAGATGGATGGATGGATGGCCTTCGTATTCACAGTGATAATGTCACTCTGATCTTTACACTGACATTATTGAATAATTCAGTATTTCCATATCGTGTTTCAGGGAGTTTTTCTACATCCAGATGGAAAAATACGCTCGTCAGGCCGTAGCAGATGGCTGTCAGCACGCCGAGGACCTTGTGGTTAATCGAGACTCCGAGCTCTTCCGTCATCTTAACCTCCACTACAATCGGAACAACCAAATCGAGGTAAGAGTGCTGTGAACAAAATCAGCTCTAGAGAGGCATATTAGACATACTGTTGGGCGGACTAATCAGGGTTGAACAGACAAAACGACTAAACGGACCATAACTGAAACGGATAAAATGATGAGCGAGTCAACGAGCTTGTGGAGAAAGACTTCGCAGAGGGTCAGGATACACTCAGTGAGAGAATGGAGAGAACTGGCGACGAATAATATGTTAATATTTTCCTGAAATATTAAAACACGCGAGGAAAAAGTACACTGAAGGCAAATCCTATGCTCAGTGACACACGTCTCGTGATAACGAGTTCTCAACACAATGGCGCCGGGTGCCAAGCGCGTCTTAAGTGTTATTCACCTTGTCTGTTAATCGTTTACTGGCGCGGGAGAAAGTTCCGCTGGTTTCATTGATCGTATCCAGGCCCTCTCCACCACACCCACTCCCACTCCCACTCCCAACCCCAACCCAGAATCGGCTGGCCTGGTGCATCTACGGTATTTTCTTCCGCCTAATGAAATACACATTCGCGGGGATATCCATGCATTGCAGTCATTAAGTCTGTGACACTTCCATGGTTGTCAGATCTTGCAGAGGTCAGCATAATCGCACGCTTTTAATTTATCTAAGACCTTGCTGACCTTGACCAGGGTCGTCAGCTAGGTACAGCTGGTTTTTTAGTTTTTCCGGTTCAAATCAAGACGGTGAAGGTATATGCATATGTTTGTGTCAGTGTGTTTGAGTCTGTGTGTTTGATGTGTGTTCCAGTTTGTGTCTAGGTGTTTGTGTGTTGGTGTCTGTGTATTTATCTGTTTTTGAATATGCTTGGGTCTGTGCGTGCGTGAGGCAAAATAATACATCAGCTAGTAATGTATTACCTAACATCACATTGATGTTTGTGCGTGAACTAAATTTGTGTCACAGGTAGTATTTCCAACAGAGCACTCCCACGACAAAATTAACTGTATGTCCCTCGGTCGGGTCAGTGATAATGTGCCGTACTTAATGAGTCATATTTGTCCCGTTTTCGGCCCAACTGATTTGACTTTCACCTGGCTATATCCAATTGACTGCTTGACGGTTGTCACAAAACGGGATGGCTCGTTACAAGCCGACCCGAGCTGAAGTTAGAGATGCAAGGGGTGAAGTCTATTTTTGGCCTGCTCCGGTGCACCTCCAAAAAAAGCCCGTGACGTGTGCCAGTACTACGTCGTGTCAGGTTGTTACATAGACACACATGACATACTCCATTGATGTTTGGGTGGGGCCCACTTTATTAGTGTCATGCCAAGGAACGTTTTATTGGCGGTGTGTGTTGTGAGTGTGTATCATAAATGTGAATAAATGGACGAACAGACGAACGGTGCAAAACAATAGTACAAATTCTTTCGTCCCTCTCAAAAACTATGAATAACAAGAGAGTTGAAAGATGTTTAAATCAGGTTATTTATTTCCCGATTTAAAAAGGGGCACTACTCTTTCGCACAGTGATTAATCATTCATTCAACTTTCCAATGTCATGCACTCTTTGGGGAATAAGGGGAGATGAAAATGATGAAATTCAAAATATAAAATAAAGATTAATTACACAATTCTTATGCGGCAAATGGGGCCGCTTTAACAATAGTTGACATGTAAAATAAGCATTACTTTTAACATTAGAGTTCTTATTTTGCAAACGATATAATAGTGTTCATTTTCTTAAGAGTCCTAGACTTAAGTATGTGCGCGTTAGCCGTGCTAATGATTACTCACTATTAATGTCAGAGTTCCAAGGAGATGACGTAATCTCACACGTCACTTATAAGCGGCACTTCAAAGTGAAGATCGCGGCGCAATTGAGGCGTCGCATTACAGGTGAAGACTCTGCAGAATCTAGGCACCACTTTCAGATTATCACGGGGAGAAATCTGAAATTTAGCTGACTGCTGTCAGCCTCGATAATTATCGTTGTTTGTCGTGGACACGGACACCTCAACGACGTTTAGCATTATCGGATGGAGTCGTCCAGTGGGATGTGTCGTCGCATTACATTGAGTGTAGAAATCCGGATATGTATCTCCGGCGCCAGCCCCTCAATTTGCGGGATAGACTGCCAAAACGAACTCAGACAGGGGGAAGAGCAAGTTGGTCCCTCGTGTCGTTAACTGCATACAACCAGCGTCACATGCATCGGATTTTTCTTGACAGCGAACTTTCCACTTTGCCAACAGTTATACTGAGTAATTTTGCCTCGCTACTCAATATATGGCATCAGACGGATGGAAAACGGATGGAAAGAGATTATTGCAGCTTTCCTTTATGAAATCTCTGTACATGAGATAATTCATACGTGAAGTTAGACTGGCTTCAGACGAATCGACGTTTTCAACATTGAGAGTAAAAGTCTTCATTTTGCCTCTTATATAGCTCTCACTGAAGGTTTCCAAAACTTCCAGAAGCTATGTCCTGTGACATGATTTTTGCCTTGGATATATAGTGGTAATCGTGATGCACGCTTTTCTGTGGTCAATCCTAATGCGCACTGGCCATTTCACTCGTCAACAACATGTGACGGTATTGCGCAGTTGTCCCAATTTATTTAACATACATATTCTTCATAAACTAATATATATATTCAATATGATAATTAACACACACTGCGTCACGAACGTCTGTCTACTAAAGAGATCTTAGGTGACCGTTACTGGAAGTTACATGCTACATACGAAAAATAACAAAACTCGGATTACTTCAATTAGTTTTGTTAGCGGTTTTTTAAAATGAAATAAAATATAATTTCTGTCCCTCATTTCCTGTGACAACCCCCTTCTTAAAATTGATTGGAGCTCACAGAGTGGAAATCAATTAGGAACAAAAAAAATTTTATTTCACACGATAGTCTCCACAGGAATTATATGCGCATCTGTGGAGAGACTATCCTCTCTCTTGTTTATATCGCGGTTATGGCATGCCGGGATAATGCATCGGCACCCAAATTTTCTCGGCCCGCGATGTGTTCGACAACGAAGCTATACTCCTGTAGCAGGAGTGTCCATCTAGTTAGCCTAGCGTTATCATACATGCTAGTGCGCAGATATGTCAGCGGCTTATGATCGCACTGCAGGATGAATGGTTTAGAGTACAGATATGCACTAAATTTCTTGAGTGCCCATACGATTGCTAAGCACTCTTTTTCAATCGTAGAATACCGTGTCTCACGATCTAACAGTTTCTTAGAATACCGTGTCTCACGATCTAACAGTATGCTACCGGTAGGTATTCGTCATCTGTCTCTTGGAGAAGTATGGCACCGAGGCCTTCGTCTGATGCATCGGTCCTGACAATAAATCTTTTGTCAAAGTCTGGTAACTGTAGGACGGGTTTACTGGTCAAGATGTCCTTCACTTTTTCGAGGGCGGTGCTACACTCTGCCGTCCATCGTATTTTCGTGGGTTGTTTGTTCCCAGTTAAGTCCGTCAGTGGTTTAAGAAGCGTACTGAAGTTTGGGACAAATTTTCGGTAGTACCCCACTAGTCCCAAAACTGCCCTGACCTGTTTCTTTGTAGTCGGTAAGGTCATGTCACGAATGGCTGCAGTTAAGTCTAGATTTGGGCCTATTTGTCCGTCACTTATGATATGGCCAAGAAATTCAATCTCTCGAAAGCCCGCGCGAACTTTGGAGGGTTTCACGGTCAATCTATGGCGCTCGAGAATGTCAAGTAGACCATCCACTGAGGATAAATGTTGGTCCCATGTTCCTGTTGCTACCAGTATGTCATCAAAGAAATTCAATGCGTCAACGCTCTCTAACGGTAATTTTCGCATGAAGCGCGCGAATGTTGCGGGTGCGTTCGCTAGTCCGAACGGTAGTCGGCAAAACTGAAATAAGCCTAGCGGAGTTGGGAATGCTGTTTTTGGTCTGTCGTCAATAGCAACTGACAGTTGCCAGTACCCTTTGCACATGTCAAACTTCGAAAAGTAATGTGCCTTGGTTAGTTTTGCGAACAATTCGTCCTGATTTGGGATAGGTTCCGCATCGAATTCAGTTATCTCATTTAACTGTCTGTAGTCCACACAAAAACGAAGCGTACCGTCTTTCTTTTTAACTAAGACGACCGGTGATGAATATGGGGAGATTGACTGTTCAATCACGCCCTGTTTTTGCATTTCACGCACCTGTTCTGCTATGTACTTTGTGCTCTCATATTTCTGTGGGTACTGTTTTAAGCGTATCGGTTTGTCACTTAAAAGTTTGATGCGGTGTTCAACCAAATCTGAGTGGCCCGGTTGGTCGGTGAATATGCGCGCGTGTCTGTGTAAGAGCTTTGACATTGCGTCGCGCTGTTCGACAGTTAAGTTCGAGTCAATCTCGACTTGATCGACTGTAACTGCAGAGTTAGGCTGGGTTTCGGCGGACATCATGTCTGTTCTGAAATTGGAGTCTTCCAATTGTATCAGTGCGACATTCACGTTTTGTATCTGTTCGTCGCTGCGTTCATAGTAACGCTTTAGCATATTTATGTGATAGATTTTCTGCTTATTTCCTATCTGTATGCTATAATCGTTCTGCTTCACACGCTTAATAACGCGGTAGGGTCCACGCCAGTGCATTTGCATGCGGTTGTTATGCGTGGGCCGCAAGAGTAACACGAGCTGACCTGGTTCGAGGTCACGTTCCACAGCCGTACGGTCAAAATTTCGCTTGTATCGGGGTTGTTTTTCGCGAACGTTTTCCTGTGCTAAGTGACACGTTTCGGTCAGACGTTGACGTAGTTCGGCTACGTACGTGTGAACATCTTTACCATCGGTCACAGTGTCTCCCTTGACCCATGTTTCTTTTATTAGCTTAAGGGGACCACGAGGTTGCCTGCCGTATAGTAGTTGGAACGGTGAATAGCCCGTACTCTCTTGTGGGAGTTCGCGATACGCAAAGAGTAATGGTGCTAGAAAACGCGGCCACTGGTCGGGTTGTTCCGAGGCCATTTTAATTAACATTTTCTTTATTGTACCGTTGAAACGTTCAACGGCACCATTAGACTGAGCGTGATATGGTGATGAGAACAACTGTTTACACGCCAGTAGACGCATTGTTTCAGCCATCATTGCTGAGGTGAATTGAGTGCCCTGGTCACTCAATATTTCTCGGGGAACGCCCGTGCGAGAAAATACGTCTATTAAAGCGTCTGCGACTTCGATCGCTGTGATGCCCTTTAATGCGACTGCTTCTGGATATCGTGTTGCAAAATCCACGATTGTTAGGATATAGCGATATCCTCCTTCGGCCGCGGGAATGATTGGGCCAATAATGTCTACTGCGACTTTTAGGAATGGTTCCTCTACTGTTGGTACTATCTCGAGGGGAACTCGACTGACACGCCCTCGGTCGATATGTTGTTGACACTGCGTACATGTACGAACGTACGAGCGAACATCCCTACTCAGGCCCGGCCAAAAAAAGTCCTCGCGAATCCGCTGCTCAGTGCGACGCGCGCCCTGATGTCCAGACATGATTGAGTCGTGTGCAAAGCTTAGAATCAGCGGTCTGAGTGGTTTAGGGGTAAATAGACACGTGGTGCTTCTAGTATCATTTTCCTTATAGTCGGTGCGCCGAAACGCTAGTCCGTCCTTCAGGAAATACGTCATTGTCGCGTACTTGCTGGACGTAATAGTGTTTTTCCGTGCCAGCTTTAGCATTGAGGACAAGCTTTTGTCCTCCTGCTGCAGGTGACTGAGTTGACTTGGGGTCAACTGCGGGAATGTATTCTCGACTATCTTTAGAGCTGGGGGTCCTTGTTTACTACGTACCCGTTGTGCTCTAGTGGTTACGGGGAGAACAGGATAGATGTCATCAGTGTGTGCGTCACACTGTTCGGGCGATAGTATGAATCCGAACTGCATGTCTCTTATTACTGCGGCGGTGACTGTACCGGAAAATACGGGTGAGGTAACATGTACAGTGGCTCTTGGACATGTACTAAGGTGTCCCATAACACATCGAATGCGAACACTACCTCTTAGATACTGTTCAGGGCGTACAAGTTTAGCATTTATGCAGCTTATGGACGCACCTGTATCGACCAGTATTTTGACTCTTTGTCCGTTTACTGTAGCCTGTTGGGTCTTTAGAGTTGCACCTGTTTCAGTGCATACTTTTACATCACGTGGACTGGGACAGTTCTGAGAACTATGCCCCTTCCCTTTGCAAGTGTAACATGTCATAGGTGGGGAGTCACGTGTGTGACGTCGTACGTCTTGTGACTTAGTATATGTCCGCTGTACCGGTTCGGGTTTTTCCGATTTCGTCATTGGTCGGTTCGGTTTCGGTGTATACTTCTGCCGATTTGTAGGAGGAGGGCGTGGTGCGCTCCTCGTAATTACCGGATCAGGGTAATCATTATACGTGTCTGCTAACCTCAACATATCACTGAAGTTAGCCGGGGGGTTTCGCTGCAAATATGTCGTCATTGCAGGCGGAGCAATATGGAGAAATTGATCTCTTAATATCAAATCAAATAGGCCCTCATATGTCTTCCGGATGTCTGTCAAATCAATCCATCTATCAAGATAATGGCGTAACCGGGTACCGAAGGCTTGCATGGTGTCATTTGCTTTAGGTATGGCTCTCCTAAACATTTTTCGAAAGCCTTCTGCTGTACATTGAAAAGTACGCATCAAACCCGTTTTGAGATCTGCATAAGTAATAGCGGGATCGCGCGTTAGATCAGTAAATGCGCGCGAGCTTTCACCTTGGAGTATTTGACCGAGTTGTTGTTTCTTTTCAATGTCAGAGTAATTAAAGTTGGCAATGAAACTGTCAAAGCGTGTCAAAAACTCGTCAATCGTCTCGACTTCAGGGTTAAAGAAAGCTAGCCGTGTACGGGGTTTATTTAATTCGGCCTGTTGCTTAGCAGTCCCATCTAACAACTTCTCTCTAGCTGTTACCTCTTGCTTAGCTAATTCAAGCTGTTCCTGATGTGCTCTAGCTTTTAACTTAAGCTTTTTCTCTTCTACTTCCTGCCTTTTATCTTCTAAATCCCTAGCTGACTGAATCTTTAATAACTCTATTTCTCTCATATCTTGGATTTCTTTCTCTTTAAAATCTCTCGCCTCTTTCGCTCTTTTTTCCTCTAGCTCATTTTTTCTATCCTCTAGCTCTCTCAGGTTTTGCATCTCTAGCTGTTTAGCTAACTCTCTCTTATCTTCTAGCTCTATAGCCTCTTTCGATCTTTTTTCCTCTAGCTCTCTCGCCTCTTTCGATCTTTTTTCCTCTAGCTCTCTCAAAGTTCGCATCTCTAGCTGTTTAGCTAACTGTCTCTTATCTTCTAGCTCTCTCACCTCTTTCGCCTCATTTTCTTTCGCAACATACCATTTAGCTATCTCCTCATCCACGTATTTCTTTAACTCGGCTTTCTCATACCCGAATTCTCTACCCATAGCCATGAGTTCTTTCTTTATGTTTACTAGCTCGGCCATTTTTAAAATTTGCTAGTTATCACGAGTTGGATAAAGTGACTTAGAATATTCGCGGGATTTTGACCTCTGTAGGTCACAAGTGGTGCAATGGTGTGCGTATGAACACCAGCCACCACGTGATTAGGATTATGATAAACACGAATAAAAGAAATCCTAATCGCAAATTTGCAAAGTTAGCAAAATTAGCAAAACAACAGTTGCTAATGTAGCGTACGAAATATCGATCTATGTACGTCTAAACACGAGTCGGTACGCGTTAACGATAATAGCGTAAAGATTATAAAACTTATTTCAACACAATAATAAGTCTTATCAAAATCCAGTTCACCTAAGTCTCAATAGCAAGCCCTAACATGCAATAAACAATGCATAATGGTGATGAGATAGAAAAGCAGGAAAGAGATGACACTTTCTTACAACAACACAATTTACCTTGTCAGATCACGGTCAGTGGTCACCAGATGCTTACAAAACGGGATGGCTCGTTACAAGCCGACCCGAGCTGAAGTTAGAGATGCAAGGGGTGAAGTCTATTTTTGGCCTGCTCCGGTGCACCTCCAAAAAAAGCCCGTGACGTGTGCCAGTACTACGTCGTGTCAGGTTGTTACATAGACACACATGACATACTCCATTGATGTTTGGGTGGGGCCCACTTTATTAGTGTCATGCCAAGGAACGTTTTATTGGCGGTGTGTGTTGTGAGTGTGTATCATAAATGTGAATAAATGGACGAACAGACGAACGGTGCAAAACAATAGTACAAATTCTTTCGTCCCTCTCAAAAACTATGAATAACAAGAGAGTTGAAAGATGTTTAAATCAGGTTATTTATTTCCCGATTTAAAAAGGGGCACTACTCTTTCGCACAGTGATTAATCATTCATTCAACTTTCCAATGTCATGCACTCTTTGGGGAATAAGGGGAGATGAAAATGATGAAATTCAAAATATAAAATAAAGATTAATTACACAATTCTTATGCGGCAAATGGGGCCGCTTTAACAATAGTTGACATGTAAAATAAGCATTACTTTTAACATTAGAGTTCTTATTTTGCAAACGATATAATAGTGTTCATTTTCTTAAGAGTCCTAGACTTAAGTATGTGCGCGTTAGCCGTGCTAATGATTACTCACTATTAATGTCAGAGTTCCAAGGAGATGACGTAATCTCACACGTCACTTATAAGCGGCACTTCAAAGTGAAGATCGCGGCGCAATTGAGGCGTCGCATTACAGGTGAAGACTCTGCAGAATCTAGGCACCACTTTCAGATTATCACGGGGAGAAATCTGAAATTTAGCTGACTGCTGTCAGCCTCGATAATTATCGTTGTTTGTCGTGGACACGGACACCTCAACGACGTTTAGCATTATCGGATGGAGTCGTCCAGTGGGATGTGTCGTCGCATTACATTGAGTGTAGAAATCCGGATATGTATCTCCGGCGCCAGCCCCTCAATTTGCGGGATAGACTGCCAAAACGAACTCAGACAGGGGGAAGAGCAAGTTGGTCCCTCGTGTCGTTAACTGCATACAACCAGCGTCACATGCATCGGATTTTTCTTGACAGCGAACTTTCCACTTTGCCAACAGTTATACTGAGTAATTTTGCCTCGCTACTCAATATATGGCATCAGACGGATGGAAAACGGATGGAAAGAGATTATTGCAGCTTTCCTTTATGAAATCTCTGTACATGAGATAATTCATACGTGAAGTTAGACTGGCTTCAGACGAATCGACGTTTTCAACATTGAGAGTAAAAGTCTTCATTTTGCCTCTTATATAGCTCTCACTGAAGGTTTCCAAAACTTCCAGAAGCTATGTCCTGTGACATGATTTTTGCCTTGGATATATAGTGGTAATCGTGATGCACGCTTTTCTGTGGTCAATCCTAATGCGCACTGGCCATTTCACTCGTCAACAACATGTGACGGTATTGCGCAGTTGTCCCAATTTATTTAACATACATATTCTTCATAAACTAATATATATATTCAATATGATAATTAACACACACTGCGTCACGAACGTCTGTCTACTAAAGAGATCTTAGGTGACCGTTACTGGAAGTTACATGCTACATACGAAAAATAACAAAACTCGGATTACTTCAATTAGTTTTGTTAGCGGTTTTTTTAAAATGAAATAAAATATAATTTCTGTCCCTCATTTCCTGTGACAACGGTTATTAATTAGCAATGAATTTTCCTAGCCAACTGTAATGATCGATATGTTCTCCCGACTAATTTATTTGTAATTCCAACTTCGGCTTAAAAATTCTCCTAAAGACACCTTCAAAAATGGTTCGTTTGCAGATGTGTTTGCAGGTCATATTCGTATATGCATGTGTGGGAGTCGGGGTTGGCGAGTGTGCGCTCACATTTGTGTACAATATTCGTTTTAAAAAATGTCGGTTATTTCTCGCGGCCAAGTGCTTCAGATAAAACACTCGAGGCGGTGTCCCCTGGATGTTTGTGAATATCGCTTGTTTGGATTAAAATTTTAAAAAATATATATCCAATCTGAGTTTTCTTTAGACAACTGAGGACGTGGAGTGGAAAAGGTCATGCTCTCTTTTGTCGGCCTATCTGTCCTTAAAATGCGCTGACCAGTCGCTTAGTAGTCAGTCACTTCAGATGACGTCATATATATATATATATAATTGAAATGACGTCATCTTTGTAAGTCTTCTGCTGAAGTATTCATTGCCAGTCTGTCATTTTCTTAACCTCCAAATCCGGGATTGGTTTCATTATTCGGATGGGATGGTCTCGAAGCGCCCGTGGAGAAGGGAAAATGATCGGTTCAGTGGTACGCTTGACCACTGAGAGGACAGATGACTGGATTGAGGTGCCCAATGAGATTCATTTCAGCCGAACTGCTGGACTGAATCACCTTTCTGCACTAATGACGCCGGTCAGCATCGCGCTCGTTCAATGTTTCTATTATCCGGTATTAAGCGAATATTTTTTAATTCTTTTTTCAAAGAATGAGCAAAAATTTAATGAAGGTTTCACCTCACTACACACACACACACACACACACACACACACACACACACACGCACACACACACACACATACACCAATGATTTACTTGTAAGAGATCATAAATACTATCTTTCCGTTCCTTCGCCAACAAAAAAGGGAATATTCAGCTGGTTTCCTCAGCTACAACTCGGCGTTTGATTGGCTACCACAACCCAGACATTCGATTGGCTGAAGTAACTATAGGCAAGACACTCCTGCCGAGCAGGGCTGCGTGTCAGAGGCCGAAAGATTGTCAGACAAGACTGCAGGATTACAGTATTTAAGACAGGCTGCGCCGACGTTATCGGATCGATTCAGTGGAGAATTACAGCCCCATCGCCCTTAAATGCACACATCTTGAGCACGGAGCCGGCCTCCGAGAAAGCGGCAGTGCGCTTGAAACTGCTGACATCTTTATTCTAGTCTGAAATAAACGTTTTCCGCCTATTTTCCCACCCTCCTATAATTACTGATGAAGTGAACACACAATCTATTATGGAACCGCTTTCCTTTTATTGCTAGGGAATAATGGACCGTCAACGGAGATGGGCTGGAAGGTCCGTTTTGGAAGCTAGGACAGTCGGCCCATTGCATGCGTTGCGCAAGTGTTGTACATTGCGCGTGCATGCGTGCGGTGTGTGTGTGTGTGTGTGTGTGTGTGTGTGTGTGTGTGTGTGTGTGTGTGTGTGTGTGTGTGTTTTGTGTCGTCTTGATCGTCCGTTTTTTCCACGCTCCGTCGCTCTCTTTCATCACAGTTGCCCTCATTAACCCTACCCCCATCCCCAACCATTCCCAAGAGAACGGCATGAGGGAAGCGCACGGCGCCGTGCCAGTCGAAATGTCTCCATTCCGTGATGTGCGACCGTATTTTCTAAAACCCCTTTTTGCTGTTGCTTCTATAATAGGGGCCGCCTGGCTAGATCAAGGGCTTCAAAACTGCGGTTCTTAGTTGGACAAGATGGCAAAAACGTTTATATTATGAACGGGCTAATGTAGTCGGTCTAATTAAGCGTCTATAAATAGTGTCAGACACCAGGTGCTTATGAGCTCAAGGAAAGAAAGCGTTCACTTTAGGTCATGGGTTTAGAATTTAAGACTACATATGTCATGGGTTTGGGTGTTTTAAGACTACAAACGTCACGGATTTGGTGTTTTGAGACCACATACGTCATGGGTTTGGTGTTTTAAGACGGCGAGAGCCGAGTAAGGCTACATACGTCATGGGTTTAGTGTTTTGAAATGGCGAGGGCCATGTAGGGCTACATACATCATGGATTTGGTGTTTTAAGTCGGTGAGGGCCATGTAGGGCTACATACATCATGGGTTTGGTGTTTTAAGTCGGTGAGGGCCCTGTAAGGTTACATACATCATGGGTTTGGTGTTTAAAGACGGCAATAGCCATATTCAACTTCAAAGACAACGTTTCTTTTTAAAATAAATTGTATCTTCCGAAGTCAAACTCACCTTTATAATATAATATGCTCTATTCACCTGGGTGCAAAGATATATTGCAGACAAGTAATAGTATGCTAATGATTTGTATTTTAGTTCTAAATGACTGTCTTTAAAATGAAAGTGCAACACAATGTTCCGTGTAATATCATAAAAGAAGAATTAACGATGCGGACTAATAAACTTTACTTGACATTTACAAGTGAACTTTAATTGGAAAATCGTGTGATTCAAAGCGAGGATGGTATTCTTTGAAGTTTTTTTCATTTGTCTTTGACAGATAGTTTCACTAAAAAAAAATGTGCTGAACAGCATACAACATATAATTAATACATGCCAACACCATATTTCTGACTGTATTTATTCAGGGGAGACAATTTGCTAGTAGTAGACACCATAGTAATTTGAAAGTTTACGATCACCTGAATTTGCTTGTTGTTTCCATACGGTCGTGCATTTGTATTGGGCAAAAATAATTACGTCATTTAAAATATCAACCGCTTTCTTAGACTGATAGTTTTACTAAGCTATATCAACACTGTTTTGCCGCCATTCTCAACATGTCTCCTTTTCTGTTGTCATCCAGAGGTACCTCCATTTCTGTGGGTATTCTAAAGATGTCTTCATTTCTATCGGAATATCAAAGTTGTCTTTCTGTCAACATTCCAAAGATATCTCCATTTCTGTTGTGCTCTAAAGCTCTTCATTTCGCTCAGAATTTTAATGATGTCTTCATTTCTGACGTCATTATGAAGCTTCTTCATTTCTGTCGTCATTCTGAGGCTGTCTTCATTTCTATCTTCATTCTAAAGATATCTTCATTTCTGTCGTCATTCTAAAGATGTCTTCAATTCTGTTGCCATTCTAAGGATGTCTTACTTTCTGTCATCATTCTAAAGTTGTCATAATTTCTGTCATCAATCTAATGATGTCTTCATTTCTGTTGTTATTCTAAAAACATTTTTTTCATTTCTGTCATCAGTGTAAAATAAACATGTTTTCATTTCTGTCATCGTTCTAAAATTTCTGTTGTCATTCTAAAGATGTCAATATGTCTGTCATTATTCTACTTAGATAATTTTTTTAGTTATTCTAAAGATTTGATGTTTCGTTGTAGGCGCCGGAAACTTTCAGAAATGTGGTGGAATCCACGCTGCGCGAGTTCTTCCGGGCTGTGGTCAGCAAGAAAGACACCGAATCGTCCTGGAAGAAGGCCATATACAAGGTCATAGCACGAATGGACGAACCGCTGCCAGAGTTCTTCAAGTCAGCCAACTGGATGGAACAACTGGGTGACGTCTGAGTTCCATAAGAGCTAAGACCGTGCGGAACCTTGTGTTTCAGCACCCAGCACTGTGGTTGATTAAAGTAATATTTCTGCAAGGCGATCGTTCTGAGACAGCCATTTGCTTTCATCCTGGGATTTTGCAAGCATTATGTTTGACAAATTGAATCCTGACGGAAATCAAAGACCGACCTGTGTCTGGCTCTAGGGGGGAAGAAACCCGTTCACCTTTAGGGACTGACTTTGACAATGGCAATCCTGGAGCGAGTCAAGTTCGTAAAATTAATGTGACGTTATTAACATTTCTTAGAGCGCTGAGTCAAATTCAATTTTATTACAGAATGGTGCTGTCTAGCAGTCGCTGTCTGTCGAGAATAAAAATGTCTTGAATTCTCGAGCTGCGAATTCAGACTATTAATGATTATATTCTATTCCTTGTCAGACATCTCTTTCCAAGACAATGACAAGGAACATACGTCCCTTGTTTCCAGAATAGGAAATGCTGTCCCTCACCTGGGACCCGGTCATTATGCACAGAAGGACAATGGTATGAAACTGAACAAAAGGTATTCCAAGTCACCTGAGGGTAAATTCTAGGATCTGATATAAGAGATTACTTCAAAAACTCACCACGACAATTTCACTTTTGACAAGACTGTTCCTAGATTTGTTTTTCTTTAGAATTTAAATCGATTCTATGCGAACAAACTAATGAACTACATTCATTAATCTTCAAGATAACTATTCTCCCCTCCCTTTCCTTCTCCCTTACCCCCCTTTTATTTTCCTGCTTTGAAAATACTTTGTCTTTGGACAGCATGAACGTATTCAGTGAGAAACACTTACGCAGAGATTCTCTCTCTTTATTATTGCACAAAACCTCTCGAGCGCGCGACCCCTCGCACTTCCATTTCATGGCCGTTCTTCTCAACGAAATTCTGATGGATCATGGCCTTTCAGACAAATTTGAAACTCTTCAGTGTGTTATGACGTCAGATTAGTAACGTTATCACCGATGTACGTCCCGACCTCCAAGGGCGGCTTAACGAAGGAAACACAGTCATATTTAAACGCGCCTCAAGAAAATGTATACAATCTATACACATATCACCTGTACAGACGCATACACATAGTCTCGCAGGCACACACGTAACACACGCACAGAAAGAGCTTTTCTCTAGGTCGTCAAAATCTGACACTTCCTACTGTTCCGTTAACAAGATATAAACATGACTGGCGTGTACCTTACGTCTTTGCTGTATCAGTAGACACACACTTTTTACTATGTGCTACAATTGTAGCGAGAACTATCGCAATGTGATGTGTGTCTGGAAAGAGGGAAACGAGAACTATTGTAGCGTGACTTGTGTCCGAAAAAGAAGGAAGCGAGAACTATTGTATTTGTAGCGTGACTTGTGTCCGAAAAAGGAAGCGAGAACTATTGTATTTGTAGCGTGACTTGTGTCCGAAAAAGAAGGAAGCGAGAACTATTGTATTTGTAGCGTGACTTGTGTCCGAAAAAGGAAGCGAGAACTATTGTATTTGTAGCGTGACTTGTGTCCGAAAAAGAAGGAAGCGAGAACTATTGTAGCGTGACTTGTGTCCGAAAAAGAAGGAAGCGAGAACTATCGCCACGTGACGTGTGTCTGAATAGAAGACAGTGTGAGCTTATGCAAAGTGACGTCTATCTAGTAAAAAGGAACTCTTCTTGAGCTCAATTTCTTCCATGTAGATGGCGTCTTGCTGTGAGAGTGTGATAAATGCGTCACGTGATGGCATGTGAAGACTGACCAGCAAATACCACAGCAAGGGAAAACCGCACGAATACCATAGCAAGTGGGGATCACTGCGAGTGGCGACAGGGCAGAGAGACAGAGAGAGTGTGTACGTGTGTGTGTGTGTGTTGTGTGTGTGTGTGTGAGTGTGTGTGTGTGTGTGTGTGTGGCATGTGAAAGCCCTGTTAAAGGAACATTATGACGAGAGAGGGCCCGTGACAGTAGAAGAATAAAGTAGGTCACCGCACAGGACACTAGCTTTTCAGTGTGATCGCTTCTCTCGTTGTATACAGTTACTGACAGGCACGCGCACTCGGCACTGAAAAATTGAAATATCAGTGAAATAATATTTTACGTCATTTTCTATTAAATTGAAATATAACATTATAGTCTGTCGATTTTTGTTCACAGACGTACCTATTGTATTCGACTGTTTGCAGAATTTACTCTGATTTATACTTATGTTTAATCCTATTCTCCCTTTGACCCAGATAATGCGTCACAATGCTATAATTATTGTGGTTTGTGACCTATTTTTTCAATGTGAAAAAGATCGTTATATAATAACCAAGAATGTTCGGTAGTGTGTGTTTGTGTGTATGAGTGTGAGCGCCAAGCGAATGTACAATGTTAAACTGATTTCAGATCCCATAACCTAATCAGAATTATTAGGACTTTCATCGTTGTTGCTGAAGAAAGAAGCTATTTATTTAATTATGAGTTATTTATTTACTTATTTATTACGAGTCTTAAGTTTCTTTGTCTTTTGTTGACTTTCTTTGATTAGTGAGAGTAGGTTATCGCCATATAAAAGCACAGTATTCATTCCTGTTTCATCATTTACTGAAAACAGTAACAAGTCTATTCATTTTCTATGTTCGCAGAGTAATTTGTTTTCACACACACTCTCTCTCTTTCGGTCTCAAATGGAATATTTACCGAATGAAACGCTTTTGTCATTAATCTTGTCGGGTTTAGGATTATTCACTTTATAAAAAAAATATTAATATTTAGATCTGGTGACTCTGGTTTCAAGACAAACATTTTTAAAGTCTGTATCAGACTTTTTTTATCTGTATTATTTTAAATATACAGTTTCTGGTTGGTTTGTTCTGCTTCTTCTCTGTATGTTTATAAATATACAGCTTCTGGTTGGTTTGTTCTGCTTCTTATATTTGTTTTTAAATGTACAGCTTCTGGTCGGTTTGTTCTGCTTCTAATCTTTCTTTTTCTCTTCTCTGTTAAATCTTTTTGTACAGCACTATTAAAATATTATTCACCCTAACTAACACAAATCCCAGACATTTCTGTAATAATGCCAAAGATTAAAGAGTTCAGTTTTCATATCGCCATGATCGGTGAGGAAAGATCATGATTTAAGGATATTGAATACTAACGCTAGTCATACAAAAGAAAATGTAAATATTATTTAAATATGGTCTTAATGTTACAATAGAATTATAATAAGTTACAGATGTATGCAAAAACTTTGATAAACTATTTAAATTAAGGAGATGTTTTATTCTATATCAATAATAAGTTAGATGACTTTGAAAGATTTTTACTTAAGATCAAGAGAGATCTAAACAGTTCTAGAATAAAATAGCTTGAATATTGCGACAAAACTTCGACTGGTTATGGAAAGTATGAAAATACTTTCAAAATCAAGAGACAGCTGAAGTATTGAAGAATAAAAATGGATGTTTAGCGTTCAAATATATCTATGACAGGTTATGTGAGAACGAGAAACTTTGCGGGGATCAAGAAATATCTAAACTTTTGAAGAATGAAAATAGTTTTTAGTGTTTAGATATAATTGTGATGGGTTTTGTGCAACAAGAAGAATGGAGACAGATTTTAGTGTCTAGATAAACCTGTGATAGGTTTTGTGCAAATGTACTAACATGAAGAAGTTTGAGCAAGAAGAATGGAGACAGATTTTAGTGTCTAGATGTAGTGTGATACGTTTTGTGCTAATGTACTAACATGAAGAAGTTTGAGCAAGAAGAATGGAGACAGATTTTAGTGTCTAGATGTAGTGTGATACGTTTTGTGCTAATGTACTAACATGAAGGAAGAAGTGAGCTTGAGCAAGAAGATTAACATGACGAAGTTGAGTTTGATCAAAAAGAATGGAGAGAAACTGAACACTTAGTCCATCTTGATGATATATGTTTGGATTGATTAAACATAACTGGATTCAAGATCTGTATATGAAGAAATACTTTTTTTTTTTAAAGAAATGTCTTTCAATTGTCTATGAGTAAACACTTGTTTTTTTAAGAAATTGTGTTCCCAGTGTCACAGCAATAATATGTTGTTACTAATGTAACAGAAGTAACGGTGTTATTTAGTTACAGTAAAATAGTACTATTATTTTGTTGTCAGAGTTACCACTAATCGTCCGTCTTGTTTTATTATATTTCTTTCAAGGGTAAAACTACCTCCATTTTCTCTTTTGCATTCCTGGCCTATTTTTATTGTTTGATATTATTACCCGTCAATTAAGCGACGAGCGGTATTTAATTTGTTTGTCTTTTTAACTTTGTACTCTCTTCCCCACCCCCACCCCCACCTCTTTTACATGTACGATCTAGTCACAGGGTGCATGCGGCCCAAATGGCTCAACAACAAAAACGTAATTTATTTGCATAATTTTGTATCGACAGAGAATTCATGGCTGCCCGAACTTGCGTTTGTCCTTTTAATGCAGTCTTTTAAAAATTGGATTTATGGAGTTATCTTACTTTTCATCTCCATTCCTGACTGTTGGTTTTAAAAATACGTTCCTCTTGTCACAGACTGCATTTCTCTTGTCACAGACTACGTTCCTCTTGTCACAGACTGCATTCCTCTTGTCACAGACTGCATTCCTCTTGTCATAAACTACATTCCTCTTGTCACAGAATAAGTTTCTCCTGTCACAGACTACATTCCTCTTGTCATAGACTGCATTCCTCTTGTCACAAACTACATTCCTCTTGTCACAGACTACATTTCTCTTGTCGCAGACTACATTTATCTTGTCACTGCGGCTGAGCCTGTTTCAATGCAAGTTCATTTTGTATTATACGGGGGGGGGGGGGAGTTTTAAATGTTTTATTTATTTACTTATGTATTATTATTTGTACACTATATATTTCAATACTTATCATTTGATGGGTGAAAATTGGCACTTCTAGTCTTTTAATTTGATGCTGTTTGTTCACCTTTTAATCGACTTCGATTGGTTAACAAAAGATGTTAATAAGTTGATATGTCCAAAAACTGAATATATATATAAGTTATAATTTAGAGAGTGAATGTGTGTGTGTGTGTGTGTGTGTGTGTGTGTGTGTGTGTGTGTGTGTGTTGTGTGTGTGTGTGTGTGTCTGTGTGTGTGTGCATGAACATCTCCTATGTTATGAAAGTATACACAATAATAAAGCATCCTTATCAAAGAGACTCTAAAACAACATTCTGTGATTAAATTCAGTTCAAATGAGATATACGCTGCAGGCAGTTACTTAACTGGCAATGATTGAGTGGTACGGTCAGTTATCATTTCACAATTATGTTGTTTTGTACAAATCCTCCCACCCCACCCGTAAACAGGAGTTACTCAGATTGGATCTCTTTTAGGTTTTTTAGTCAGCTTGAACTCTTTTAGGTTTTTTTAGTCAGCCTCATATCTTTTAGGCTTTTTCTCTTAACGTGTTATTTACTGCCTTTTCAAACTGTCTAAGTGCACTTTTCACTAGAGTGCCTTAATCACTTTCGTTCCCATTAAAATTACAACAAATAATCGCCCTAACTTGACCTTGAATGTTGGGATGACCTATTTATAACCTGATCTCTCTACAGGTTCTTTTGTTTTGTTTTTTTAATTTGACCTTACATGTTTCTAGAAACGGTTTCCTTGCTATGATTCGGTTTTAATTTGAATTTTTTGTTTGAGAGCACTTCCTCTGTTTTAGTGTAGTACAGGGTTGGGGTCAAGGATTAAAGGTTGGTCGGTACGTGTTTTCACCTAGTAATGGGTTTTAGAGATCGTATTTCAATCATAATTTGCGTGACAGGAGAGTTACACAATTTAGTGCTTCTTGTTTGTTTTTTTCCTCTGTATCTGTTTTAATTTCACAATCACTCGTTGAAAGATTTTCACTCGTTTGGAACATTTAAGTTATTTCGTACCAACGTAACAATTACAAGTGCTCTTAGTAATACCATACAGATCTAACTGTAATGTGGGCGTCCTTTTAAATGAGTACTGCGCCATCTTGTGGTCCATAGATTCAGCAAGGTGTGGCAGAGTAGCTAACCCAAATTATTTTGATATTCTGAAATACTGGAGAAAATTAATTTTTAAAAATGTATATCGGATAGTAAAATGTTTAATGGGTCATAGGTCTTTCAATTTTTTTTTTTTTTTTTTTTGGGGGGGTATCAAATTGCTTTGCTTTCTGCACAGTTCTTTCATTTTGCAACATGTCGACAACCAAGGCAATAACTTGTTTATCTTGGGTGTAGCCGACCAACAAAATGTGCTTTGGTGTTTGACGTTAGCTAACATTATTGCACAATGTAAGTGCAATGTTACGACAAACATTAAAACAGTCAACAAATATACACGTTAACATAATTGAATAGAAAACACGCGTACACATACGTCTAAGAATCACTATACTCACATTCGTGCACAAGCCCACATTACACACCACTCCTCCCTCACCACCACCACCCCTCCCGCACTAGGCCTATCTACTGATGCTCAGAACTGAACTGAATTCTGGTGCACACTATGCTTACACTGTTCCGGCAAGTTTCTGCTTAAAAGAGTTATCTCTTGAACATGCTCTGGTGAGCCCTCATAGTTGGTTGAATGTTGAAACCTCACTACTTTACCTGGTCGCACCAATGCGCAAGAATTCCGTCCTCCTGTCAGTTTTATTTCAACAATTAATTCTTTGATAAGAAATTAACGCAGTTGCCAGATAGGAAACTCTTCTCATGAAATGATTTCGAGTGCATGTGTCAGTAGATTTTCATTCAGAAGAGTGATCAATTTATTTTGAAAATAACGTGTATGCTGAATGTTGTAAGAAGGCTTGGAAAATGATCGATGATTAGATTGGATGGGGGGGGGGGAGGTGAAAGAGTTAACAAGATTTTACCAATATTGCAAACACTGACAATACTCCTTGCTCAGCACTGCGAAAGAAATACTTTTCGTCTAACAAATACCTTACCACTTGCATAGTATTAACACTTATCTTGCATATAACACTTATCTACCCCTTAAACTGTCCGAGTGGAACACTTATCTACCCCTTAAACTGTCCGAGTGGAACACCTTGCACATATTAAACAGTCCAGCTGGAACACCTTTCTGCCCCTTGCACATATTAAACAGTCCAGCTGGAACACCTATCTGCCCCTTGCACGTTGTAAAATGTCCAATGGAGTATTTGTCTCTTGCATGCTTTAAGGTTCAGCGCCAAATCTGAACAATGAAATCTCTTGGAAACTTTGTTTTGTAAAGCTGTATGCCAAGTTTATGTACTTCTCATTCTACCAGACATGCAACTGTTGTACGTTGAACACAACATTCGTATGTATAATAATTACTGTGCCCATACGTGAGTTTCTAAGGTTTAACGCCATATTTCGATGACGTTGTTGTGGCTTTGTTTTTGATTTGTTTGAGGTTTGTGTTTGTTTATTTTTGTTTTGATTTGTTTGAGGTTTGTTTTGTTAAATTTTTTTTGATTTTTAATGCGGGTAGGAGAGAAGGGCAAAGTCAAAACTGATTTCTATATTTACTATAATAACTTTTGGTGGGTTTAACGCCTCAACTGAGTACTGTAACGGCTACTGGCGATGTAATGGATTATTTGTTCAGTTTGTAGAGTACGCCAAACGTGACCTTATTTTCAGTGTGGCGTTATTCCTCGTGAACATTCCATGTACGTCTGAGTTATGTGAGATTATTATCATTGTAGCCATTTTTACTTTTTTGCACTGATCCATATAAAATATTCATTACTTATTCATTGTAAATCTTTACTATGTGACCTTCTTTTATTATATAGCCATTCCCATCCTTATTTCCTTTTCCATTACATTTTTATATGTACATAAATTATACAAAGGATATTGGCCATATTGTCTTCAAGTCAAAATATTATACCAATGTTTTTTTCCTTCCTTCCTTTTCACAATGCATTCCCATGTGTATTATTGGTATGTTCATTTTTTTAAAAACTGATATTCCGTATAAAGCATTATAACTAATATAAGACATGTTTGTTGGTCGTTGCACTACATACTGTTTGCTTGTGGTGTGGTGTTCTTGGTTTCTTTCTTATCTTGAAACTATCCGGCCCAATACTTTGCCTGGCTTGATCACGGATCCAGAAAATCCAATAAAGTTTATTTCTAGTCCGACTTGGTTTGGCAGTGTTTGTGTTCGCAGTCCTTGACGTATGTACCTGATGCTTGGAATCACGTGGACAGAATCGTGTTTGCTGGTTGTGAGTGATATATACACAAACGAAATATGTGTAGTGGTGTTTGATGTGTGAAGCAAAACCCTGTTCGTTGTGATACGTACAGGAAAATGTTTATTATGTGACGATGTGTGTAGGCAAAATGATTTCATATTGTATGAGTGATGTGTGTCGACGATATGTGTTTGAGTGACGTGTGTCGACGATATGTGTTTGAGTGACGTGTGTCAACGATATGTGTTTGAGTGACGTGTGTCGACGATATGTGTTTGAGTGATGTGTGTCGACGATATGTATTTGAGTGATGTGTCGACGATATGTGTTTGAGTGACGTGTGTCGACGATATGTGTTTGAGTGACGTGTGAGGCAGATCGTTGGTTTTATTTGAGAGTGTAAATATGTGTGGATGAAGTATGCGGGCAAAACATGTGTATACAAAAGAGGTGAGTGAGAAAGTTTAATTATTTTTTGCAATATGCAGCCCCAGATGTGTGTCGTCCCTAACGAAACAATTGTTAATTGCATAATGAAATTAGGAACTAAGTTCAATTGGAATAAGCTTTGCATAATCTCTCTCCTTCCCTTAATGAACGTTACGGAATGCCTTTAAAAATAATATATATAACACAATTAATCATGTAATGTTAAATCTCTACCAACATAAAACATAATGTTTGCAATGGTATTTCAAAAAAATTATTGTTGAATATCACATACGTCATTCGAGAAAATGCAGATGTATTCATTACTCTAGAATGTACAGATATACGACTAGTCCACTACAGTGTACAGACACATTCCCTATTCTGTGATGTACAGATATATACGACCACTACACTACAGCATTCAAGATATACGATCCCTAACGTGCAATGTACAGATTAATGATTACTAATCTACAATACACAATTCACTGCTAATTTTGTTCGTGAGCACGTTCATTACTATAACGTATATAAATGCACGCTCCTATACACAGCTCACTGCTATATAATGTTCGTGAGCACGTTCATTAAATACACGCTCTGTATTATATAAGATGTAATGCTCAGATTCAAGACAGAATAATGTAAAGACACACCGATTACTTCGTAGGGTTCAGAAACTAGTGCCCTTTTTCTAATAAAATAATGGTACATTGCTTGAGCTCTTCAGGGTGTTCAAGATTCATAACTCGTCAAAGTACAAATAAACGTTCACCAGTTTAGAGTGTACAGATACAATGTTATTGAACTACAGTGTACAGGTACTTGTTCAGAATTCTACAATGAAGAGATACAAGACCACTTCTCGGTATTGGACATATACAAGTATACATCTGTACTGTGCCGAGAAACACATTCATTGCTATGCACAAACTACTTTTCAGTACAAGGGTACGACTTGAGCACTGTCAAATTTAATTACACATTCTGCTCTCTGCAAAGAAAAGATGTACGTTTTCATTTAGATAGATACAAGGTCACAGCTGTCAAGATACGCTGTCACTGTTCCTTATTGCATAGATACAAGGTCACGGCTGTCAAGATACGCTGTCACTGTTCCTTATTGCATAGATACAAGGTCACTGCTGTCAAGATACACTGTCACTGTTCCTTATTGCATAGATACAAGGTCACGGCTGTCAAGATACGCTGTCACTGTTCCTTATTGCATAGATACAAGGTCACGGCTGTCAAGATACACTGTCACTGTTCCTTATTGCATTGATACAAGGTCACGGCTGTCAAGATACGCTGTCACTGTTTCTTATTGCATTGATACAAGGTCACGGCTATCAAGATACGCTGTCACTGTTCCTTATTGCATTGATACAAGGTCACGGCTATCAAGATACGCTGTCACTGTTCCTTATTGCCTAGATACAAGGTCACGGCTGTCAAGATACACTGTCACTGTTCCTTACTGCATAGATACAAGGTCAATTTGTTCTCATGATACTATGTCGCTATTCCTTATTCTATAGATATAAGTTCATTGTTGTGAAGAAAAGCTGCTACTTTGCAGTAAAGATACTATAACTACGCCCACGCTTGTTATTTTTTTTTTTTATTATATCCTTTGGTGAAGAAAGTTCTATATTCTAATCACTTTGATTTTGACTTAACTCAAGTCCGGTCATAAAGGCGATCGTTAACTTATGGTAAGTTAAAGCTCGACCGACCAAATGTTTTTTTGGGATATTTTAGACTCGAATATTTAGGACATATACTGGGGCAAGGTCTTTTGTATTTGGAAGCTTCGAAGAGTAAGAATGTCTCGGAATTGTCTGGGCTGTTCAGAAATTCCCAGTCTTCTATATATGGCAGGCGGCTAACGTCAACTAGCTACTGACACATGCCTAGCAATAACTGGAGAACGGCAAGTGACTTGTGCATAATACGATATACGACATTTTACTAAACAACAGGAAAAAAAACAACACCAAAGTAATTACATAATTTATTCTACAGATATAAGTTATGTGTAAGCCAGTTGTCGCTAGCCGGTTGTGTAGCCTGCCCACCTTTCGGGCCACCCTTCACTACTTACAGTATACACGGACACCTTAATTGATACATACTTTCACTACTCACAGTATACACAGACACCTTAATTGATACATACTTTCACTACTCACAGTATACACAGACACCTTAATTACTCTGCAATATACGGATGCTCGTTAACTCTGTGTTGACTACTGTGATGTACGTGTGGATAAATTGCAACTATAGGTTTTGGTCTCGTGCACTACATCCACTCCGTACGCACTCGCCTAGACAGCGCAAATACGTCACAAAACGATGACCATCAGACTGATAGACAGGTACATGCTCCCAGTCACTCACGCCTAGACAGCGTAGATAGCTGTTAAAATAAACAGAATCATCTTATGAATGAGCTGATGACATTTAATACGTCACAAATCGTGGATTGAAATCACTGGCTGCTTAAAGATATTATAACAAAGACAAAAACATTGTTACACTGACCCAATAAATATGCAAATTCTATGTAAACAATAGAACATGCAATTGAGAGTACGATCTATTACACGAGACTAAGTCAATAAGTTTATGCTCTAAAATCTAAATATAACTTGCAGTCTTATCTCACTGAAGATGTTTCCACAGTAGGTTATCTCTGAAACACATGAAAGTCAAATAGAGGGCGTTTCCTCAGACAGGGTTGCTAACTCAGGATGAGTGACAACTAGGTCTAGGATGGAGTAGACTGGTAACCAAAGTAGCAGAACTGGTCTGGAATATATCAGGTAGCCATCACCAAAGCTGAGCCGAAAAGGAGTCAAACTCTACACAGATTGTTGTCTCCACACGATTCTACCTTCTGATCACATACGTTTTATAATAATAGTCCCCATCAGTGATGTATGGCTGATTCGCCTTTTCCGCTTTTTTGTCTCCATCATAATTAGCAATGTCAATTAAATACCATCTATGGTCTAAGTATACACATATTGACCATACCTTTATTTTTATAGGTCGCGATTGGGGTTTTCGTTGTAGCCATATCTGAGATTGTTATTGTTCAAATTATCAATTGTTCAGCCAAATACTTGTAACACCTGACAGCGCTAAAGTATGAGTGGACGTGTGGCCGGCCACGTTAGGATTTTAAGTCTTTCTGTAACTCCTTCTTAAACCCACACGCCACATAGAGCGATTACGTAAGCCAAAGGCATTGATCGCGAGATGATGTGTGGCAGTGGAGACCAATGAAGAACACATAGTGATGGGCCGACCCCTCTAGGTAGGACCACGGTGACAACAGTACTAAATGACTGTTGCTAGAAGACCCCACACCTAAATCAGACATGGGGGAACGGCGTCTATAGAAACCAATGAAGGTGCCAAGTAAGAATGAACCGATTATTTAGAATGCCTGCACACATGTCCACAAGGAGAAAGGTGAGACTGGTGATGGTGGCGATGTTGTCAAGTGAAAGTGAACATGTAAGTATGAACATGTAAGTATGAACCGCTTGCAGGTAAGCATGAAAGGTGCAGGGTGGTAGAAAGAGTGCCTGAGACATCCACACATCTCGTTCGTCAACCATTCCTGAAGGGCAAGCTAATCACTGAGATATTCACACATCTCGTTCGTCAACCATTCCTGAAGGGCAAGCTAATCACTGAGATATTCACACATCTCGTTCGTCAACCATTCCTGAAGGGCAAGCTAATCACTGAGATATTCACACATCTCGTTCGCCAACCATTCCTGAAGGGCAAGCTAATCACTGTCAATGGTTGAATTGTTCTTTCCAAAACACTGATGTAGTTTATATAGTGGGTGGAACCTTTGCTAAATTACTGCAAAGGAATTATAATCCAAGGAAGAAGTGCCGCAGTGACTGACCATTGGTAAACTGATTGACTGATAGTTAAAATGAGAAGAAAAACTTAGATATATTTTGCTACATTATTTTTTCTGATGTAAAATAGAATAGTGCTATTAGTTAGGTTAAAATGATTTTGTTGTAAAGCTGAATTTATGTTTGATTGTATTTCGATGTTCATGTATTTTATTGTCTCATGTGTATGGGGATAACAACATTTTTTTGTGTGTGCAGATGTATGAGTTTGAGAATGAAATGAAGAGAGAGATAGACAGAGAGAGAGAGAGAGAGAGAGAGAGAGAGAGAGAGAGTAGAAATTAACATCATATATTTTTTTGTGTGTCATATTTTGTGTTTCAGTGTAGTACGCTCCATATCCATACGCCAATCTAATCCACTCCATGTCCATTTATTCTCACACGCTAGGACTGAGATTCTGGGCTTTGTGTTCCTAGGAATGTGCATTCCTAATTTGTTTGGAAATTCCTACATGCTGTATTCGTGAGCCATTTGGAGATTGGAGTCAAGGCTTGTTGGTGTTCTGCAGAAGACAGTGAACCACTCTTCCTCGCCAATGAAAGAAAACAGGAAGCTTTAGTTGTAATTTTTATGCAACCTTGGAAGAAGATCGTCCCCTGTGGGGGGGAAAAAAAGCAATCTCAGCGGGGTTATCTGATCTTAGTAAATTCTAATGTGTGCATGCATACCGTATGAACAGTTAATGACTTGAACATCCCATTGAGAAGTGTAAATTATATGCTAAACATATTTAGTGGTGCAGGAATTGAAATGTGTGTGCTAAACACTTTTCTTAGTGTATGAGTGCTGCATTACGCCAGTCGTGATTACTTAGTGTATGGGTGCTGTGTTACGCCAGTCCTGATTACTTAGTCATTTAGTGTATGAGTGCTGTGTTACGCCAGTCCCGATTACTTAGTGTATGGGTGCTGCATTACGCCAGTCGTGATTACTTAGTGTATGGGTGCTGTGTTACGCCAGTCGTGATTACTAGTGTAGGAATAATGTGTAAGATCTATTCGTGTTTATTGGTATATGACTAATGCTGAAAAGCTAATCAAGTTTGTCGGGTGTGCGGCGAATTTCCAGACAAACACTTATTGCTGTTGCTAGGGAGATGTTTGTCAAAAAACATGTTTATTGATGTTCGCAAATTTCTAGTCTATGTATGTAGTTTACAGATAAAGTGATAAGAAGCAGCGTTGTGGAGTCAGCCAAAACATTTTAGAAGTCCGGCTCCCGACACCGCTTGTAATTTATTACTAATATTATATAGCGTAACATTCCATACTTATTTGGAGTTACATGTGTAAGTATAGTATTCTATAGCATAACATTCTATACTTACTTGGAGTTACATGTGCAGGTATAGGTGTAAAGAAATTAAGAAGATACTTTCGTAAATCATATTTTAAAACTATTGTTCAATCGTACAATAAGATGATACAAAACAGCCTCAGAAAATATAATTAATATGATAATGTTTATTAAAATTGAACTAGTTCTTTGAAAAGATCGCTTCTAATAGGTCCGGCTTTATTGCTGCTCTCCAATCAGATCTGACAATTCTGCTCTCCAATCAGATCTGACAGTTCTGCTCTCCAATCAGATCTGACAATTCTGAGGGCAAAGAACAAACTTTCCACAGTGATTTCAGTCGGTGGTAGTGCTTTCGCATTTAAAGCGACATCTTGAATAATGTCCGGGTGGCAGGGTATTGTATTTTTAGTGCTCACTTCACAAGTACGGTCAAATTAAATTTTTCAGCCTCTTTCAGTGCTTGGTAAAAAATTATTTTGAATTTCGTTAGAAATGATGGAGCTTCTCTTTCTCCGAAATTTTCCAAATTTGACGACGTTTTGACCAATCCTACATGTCTCGATATATTTCAAAATCTTTGTTTCCATGGTTACTGCTGATGAAGAAGAATTTGATTGAAAGGTGTCATGTAACGACTCAGCTGTGGCTTCCACTTGTATACTTTCATACGAAGTTCTAATTTATATAGCAGATCTTTTTCGTTTTAAACTTACGTTTTCAATTTAAAAAAAAAACTTAGCAAAGTATTTTTTCTTTCGATCGTTAAAATGTACTAAATTGATAATAAACAACTACCTTGACGTGTCATTTCAGTTTTATAAAATTACCCACCCATCTCCCTGCATGTTTCAAACGTGGATCTGCCTTAACCTCGTACATTTTGGAGTCTGAGTCGGGGCTTTTATACCGACTCTGACTCCATATAAAATCAACAGACTCTACGATTCCGACTGCACAGCCTTGATAGGGAAGAGACAAATTATTCATTAATGTACGAGTAGTAAGGGACAGATATATTATGTATTAATGTACGAGTGGTAAGGGACAGACAATTTATTTTATTATTATATGAGTGGAAAGGGACAGACTCATTATTTATTAATGTACGAGTGGAAAGGGACAGACAAATTATTTATTAATGTACGAGTGGTAAGGGACAGACAATTTATTTTATTATTATATGAGTGGAAAGGGACAGACTCATTATTTATTAATGTACGAGTGGAAAGGGACAAACAAATTATTTATTAATGTACGAGTGGTAAGGGACAGACAAATTATTTATTAATGTATGAACTGAATGAGCAAACACGAGTTCACTGGTGTATGAATAATGAGAGAAAGAAAAATATTTATGGGTGAAAATAATGATGAGCCCAGGCAATATTTTTATCGGTGTTTGAATGACCCGTGCAGTAAAACTAGTGACGTTTGCAGAGAAACATGAGAAATCATCAGGCAATAGTTTTTTTTTTATTAAAGGAGTGACGTGTGTGCGCACAGGAACGTGTTTATTTTTCGAATGGCAATAGTTTAATCGGTGTATAAGTGATTGATGTGTGTAGTGAAACTAGTGACGTGTGCAGCAAAACATATTTAGAGGTAGGGAGACATGAATCATGTAAACAGAGAGAAATCCTTATTACGGTTCAAAGGTCACGTAGTTCAAATTGCTTCATGTCACAGACGATGGAAAGACGAGGGACATATTGGGAAGGTTAAAATATCAAGCTTCACGAAAAGTCTTGTGCTGACGTGCAAGTGAAAGTATTTTTCTTTCTTTTTTAACAAGGTAGTTCATCAACTCCGAAGAGCTGAATGTTGACATATTAGTGTAACCGTCACTCAGTGTGCCCCACTCTTTGTTCAGCTCAACAACATTATGTATGTACTTTCCTAGTCGCTTAACTCTTCGCTCTCGCTTTTGTTCTCTCTTTCCCTGTCTGTCTCATTCATACAGACAAATGCACACACTGACAAAAGCTATGCGTGTGCACTTGCTGAGATACTATATACCTGTATCGTTATATATTATATACACGTGTCTTTGTCTGTATCTACCTGTCTATATTCATGTCTGTGCGTTTGTGTTTGAGTATTTATAAATAAATAAGCAGATGAAGAGATAGACGAATATTTGTACATGAAAGATGGATAGGTATATGAGTAGATAGATAATGGATGGATGGATGGGTGGACTACAGACAGAAAGAGAAAAATAGACGGGTGGATGGATGGAATTGGGGGATGATGAATGGAACGACGAGAGGACAGATAAACGGACAGATACTACATACAGAAGGTAAAATATGCATACATCAAAGCAGCATTGCTTCAGAATCGAAATGACAATATCAAATTAATCAACATTATAATAAAAAAAACTTCCTTTATGTACGGTAAAAAAAAAAAAAGTCAGTTCCACCTATAACAATGTGTCATTGACATTAATGTCAGTTTCCCCGATAGCAATGTGTCATTGACATTAATGTCATTTTCCCCGATAACAATGTGTCATTGACATTAATGTCAGTTTCTCCGATAGCAATGTGTCGCTGCACAAGTCACGTGTAGGTATCACTAGTGTCGTTCTCAAACGCATAATGTTTAAGTGATTGTGTGTCTGTGTGTGTGAGAGAGAGAGATGGAGAGAGTGAGTGAAAGGGAGAGAGAAAGAGATACAGCCTGTTTGTTGTGTCATAATTTTGTGTTATGTTGTATAATGCAGGCTCAAAATTATGTATAGACAGTACACAACTGAAGTATGTATTATTTGGATACATATTTTTATATTTACTATAGTAGTATTTACTAGTCGTGTAAGAGTGCTCAGTATAAATTAGACAAAGGACAACACCGTATTTTTGACATTTACTATAGTGGTGTTCACTAGTCGTGTAAGGGGGCTCAGTATAAATTAGACAAAGGACAACACCGTATTTTTGACATTTACTATAGTGGTGTTCACTAGTCGTGTAAGGGGGCTCAGTATAAATTAGACAAAGGACAACACCTTATTTTTGACATTTACTATAGTGGTGTTCACTAGTCGTGTAAGAGTGCTCAGTATAAATTAGACAAAGGACAACACCGTATTTTTGACATTTACTATAGTGGTGTTCACTAGTCGTGTAAAAGTGCTCAGTATATATTAAAATAAGACTAGCGTCTCTATCAGAACAGTCTATTTATCGTTCATTGCCATAAAACTATTTTCACCCTCTATTACTCTTGTCCACGCAGTCTATGGAATCCCTACCAAAGCAATGTTCCCAGCCCCTAACAGAACAATGTTTCCAGCCCCTACTAGTCAGTTTTACTAATGACAAATGAACCTAAGCAGCCAGCACCAGCCAGTTCTTCTGTTACACAGTCAAGGATACCAATAGCAAATTACACTATGTGTTTGCTTCTATGATCTGTTTTCCGCCAATACCAAAAATAGTAAGTTTTACCTTGGCAATGTAATTTGATTCAGCTACAACCAAAATAGTAATGTTTATCTTGGCAAAATAATTATATCAACTACTACCGAAATGTCAGTATTACCTTGTCAAAATATTTTGATCAGCTATTACCAAAATGTCAAAGTAATATGATCAGCTACGAAAACAGATTTACCTTGTAAAATTAATTTGGACCATTACCAAAATGTCAGATTTATCTTGCCAAGGTCATGGGAATCTAGTCATCCACTGTCGTATCACTGTAGTCAGTCGCAACCCCGAAATAATGTTTTATTTATTCGATAATAAAATGAATTTAGTCAACATCAAAGCCATATTATAACCACTGACAAATAGAAAATTTACGCAAAAGTCATAAGAGTGTGTATTTAGCACCCAGAAAAATATTCTCTTTAACCACTACCAAAATATATATAATCATTTCAAAAATTATAGTTTACCAGTAACTAAAAAAAGTCTATTTTAATCAGGTTCAGCAATCTACAAAGAAAAGAAATATTATTACATCTAAGAAAGCAATCTATTTTAACTACAAAGAAAAGAAATATTATCACATCTAAGAAAGCAATCTATTTTAACTACAAAGAAAATAAATATTATCACATCTAAGAAAGCAATCTATTTTAACTACAAAGAAAAGAAATATTTTCACATCTAAGAAAGCAATCTAAATCACATTGTTTGTTAAAGTGCTAAAGCAATCTATATAACTAACATCAAGAAATACTTTTAATAATTACTAATGCAATTTGTACCACCACAAACTTAAATCACATTCTTTGTTAAAGCGCTAAAGCAATCTATCTCCTGTAGTCAATTACAATTTATTTATCTATTATCCATTAACAACTGATTAACAACTGCTACTCAGTGACGTGTACAGCAAAAGCAATTTGACCATAACCGAAATAATTCATTGACATTTTCAAAATATCTTGTTTAACCACTTCAACAGGATTGTGAATTACTATCACACACCACAATTACACATTATCAAGACACTCCATTTCAAACATGTAGAAAGAAATGTATTTAACTGCTCATTGCACTTTCTATTTAAAGTTACCAAGCAATGTGTTGAACCTAATCAATAGTGTCTTAAATTACTACCAATAATACTCTTTGTAACAACTTTTATTCGAATGGTATTTATCTATTCAGTCTGTTTAATCACTGTTAAAGCAAAATGTTTATCACATCCAAAAATAAACTATTTTTCAACTATCAAAACAATATGTTTACTTACTATATATATTTTTTTTAATCTATTGAATTCCTGTCAAAACAATGTTTTCATTTATCTATTAAATTCCTATCAAATGAATATTTCCATTCACTAACAGAAATATATACATATATATACTTTTAAAATCTATTAATTTCCTGTCAAATCGATGTTTTCAATTACAAAAACAATATATATTATATACTTTTAAAATCTCTAAATTCCTGTCAAATCAATGTTTTCAATTACAAAAATAATATATATATTATATACTTTTAAAATCTATTAAATTCTATTAAATTTTTAAAAAATCAAATGTTTTCAATTACAAAAACAATATATTTCCTGTAAAACCAATGTGACTACTAAATACTGTCAATCAATTTTCTTAACACAATTTCAAGCGATCTGTTATACCAGTCTTAAAACTAAACCAGTTTAGCTCATACAAATTTTTACCAACTACCAAAGTAAATATTACTACAGCTAAATTGACCAATTTAATTACAACAATAGCAATATACTTAGTTTCTATCAAAATCAATGCGTTTAACTACTATTAAAACAATCATTTTAAACATCAAAAACATCAATCTATCCAAGAATTCTGCTTGATCACAAAATGTATATATCTACTACAACGGTGATTTCACACCTAAATTATAAATCCGTTTAACTAATTTTAAAAGAAAATTACTATTATTACTAATCTACTTGACTATTGCTAAAAAAAAAACTATTTAACCTCAACTTTTAAAAGAAATCTATTGAATTATGAGAAACAATTTGTTTTACTGCTAACAAACAGGTTCTGTAACTCCTACTGCTGGCAGAATCCGCTTAGCTACTGACAAAAACTGTATTTAATTATTCCTTAATAACTATTTAAATTATATCAAACAACACTGCTAAACCATATTCATTACCACTACCAAACTGTTTACTTAATTGCTATCACCACTATTTAAACCACTACCAAAACAGTTTACTTAATTGCTATCACCAATATTTAAACCACTACCAAACAGTTTACTTAATTGCTATAACCACTATTTAAACCACTACCAAACAGTTTACTTAATTGCTATCACCACTATTTAAACCATACCAAAAGTTTACTTAATTGCTATCACCACTATTTAAACCTCTACCAAAACAGTTTACTTAATTGCTATCACCACTATTTAAACCACTACCAAAACAGTTTACTTAATTACAAAATTACCACTTCAAATCAATTCACTACAGTAAAATACATACTAGCAAAGGAATTATTTTACTACTAAAATAATGTACTATTTTAATTCTAAAGCAATTTAATGAACTACTACTAAAATGCCCCATTTCATATTACTATTTTTAATTACTATTAAATCTTATTTGTTTAAATATGACGCAAACAGTTTCTTTAAGCACATGCTAAACACTAACCAAGAAATAAAACATTATATCTATCCAAAGTACAGAGTGTTTTTCACATTATCTATCCAAAGTACAGAGTGTTTTTTACATTATCTATCCAAAGTACAGAGTGTTTTTCACATTATCTATCCAAAGTACAGACTGTTTTTCTACAGGAGTCTGATTAGCCTGTAACTTACGGTATAGTTAAGTCCAGTAAGATTCTACCGTTGGCGATAGTGACACATTTTATTTCCTCATTTACCTCGTTTGATTGTATACACGGTACTTTACTGCATCATAATTTACGAGTTTACACTGTGTTTTACTGCATCATATTTACGAGTATTCACTGTACTTTACTGTACAATATTTACGAGTATACACTGTACTTTACTGTACAATATTTACGAGTATACACTGTACTTTACTGCATCATAATTTACGAGCATATACTGTACTTTACTGCATCATAATTTACGAGTTTACACTGTGTTTTACTGCATCATATTTACGAGTATTCACTGTACTTTACTGTACAATATTTACGAGCATACACTGTACTTTACTGCATCATAATTTACGAATTATTTCATCTTTGAAGATTTTATATTTTCTGCTCTGTTCTTGCATGAAATTATTTTCTCTCTGATTTCCAATGTTTACTTCTTTTGTATTCCTCCTTCTTGCTAATAGCAAAAAGCAACAGTTTCTTTGCAGCTTAAATATTATTTATTAGAATAATATTATTAGAAACTATATGAATTCGAAATTAAAACTTAATATACAAAGGTCAGAGGCTGATTTACATCACTTATCCTCAAGATGGATACAAGTGTTCACAGCGATATCTTCTAGGTAACTACTAATGTTCACAGAGATATCTTCTTGGTAACTACAAGAGTTCATATCTCTAAGGTGGCGACAATAAGATGTTATCTTGCTGGCTGTAAGTTCACTTGCGAGTTCGCTTTGGATTGCTTCCTAGGTGACAAAATCAGCTCACTTCATTCAAAAAGTATAATTACTATTGATTCAGTTTAAACCTGGGACCGAATTTTACAGAAGAAATAATAAATAATATATTTTTTTTAAAGAATTACAATAATTCCTTTTTTAAAAATGAGCTAAATAGAAACAAAGTCTTTGGAAAATTCCAGTTCGATCCTATTGTTAAGCATACGACTGACTGAGCCCTCGCATCTGCAAGCACACTCGTCACCAATGCCAGACGTCGGCTTCTCTGCTTGGACTTATCCTGCAAGCCCTAGTGTGCCACTCCGTGAAGAGTTACAAGATGGTCTATGGCGCTGACTCCTCGCATGACTTGGCACGCGCTCGATACAACTTAAAAGTACGAGCGGGCCCGCTAAATGGCCTTTCGTTTTGCATCGATCCTTTTGCCCGTGCGACAAAACCATACATCTAGAGACTACAAGCACGAAAGAGGGCGGAACAAAGGAAAAGAGAATGTCGGCCGGATGAACAAAATTTCAATCGGATCAAGCCGCACAGTCGTCTTGTCGGAATGGTGGAAAAAATCGGTTTAGAAGCCGTGAAATTAACAGGAATCCTTTTTTTTCTAAAGAAAAAAATTGTGAGCTTTCTTTTTGAAGAATATGTTCGCAGCCTGCCTGTGACTTGATTGAACTGTGGAAGGTGAAGGGTATAAGCAAATTATCTTTTTCAAAATTGTTGAAATAGTTCTGACCAAATGTCGACTTTTCTAAGCATGCAATAATTATTATATTTAATAAATAAATAAATAAACGTGTTATAGTTAAAAACCACTTTGGCAGCTTTCTATAACTGTTAACATACAGCGCTTTCATGTAATTGTTTTGTGTGCACACATTTCACAAACACTTGAACACATACTTGAATACAGACACGTACTCTTAAACACAACCACGAAGAATGAATGATCGATATAATGAACAATATAGAAAGAACGAACGAACGTTAGTTACTAGAGTTATTCCTTATCGTCAATGAATTATTTTGCCAGTGGCTATATTATGTATCTTGATATCGTGACTCTGCTGTCATATGATTTGTTCTCAATAATCTAGTTGCCACTGACCTTATTAATGACCTTGTTATCAATGTTTTTGCTGGCAGTGACCTTGTTGTCAAAGCCCTTGTTCACCAGAATTTTTGTTGGTCAAAAGTCTTGTTGTTATTGACCTTGTCTCTGGTATTGTTGTCAGCGGCCTTGTTATCAATTTTCTTGTTGTCTATGGTCATGTCGTCAGTGCCTTAATTGGAGTAAACAATGAGCTTGAGGACTATTATTTGGGAAGTTTATTAAATTTTCATTTGTAAATAACTTGAATCAGAATGAACACTTGTTGTTACAGTAGATTAATCAGCTCTCACAATAAAATGATCAGTAATCAATTATTTAAATCGTACACTGAAATAATCAACACATTAATCATTTTTTTTACAATAACATGAAGATTTGTTTACATTTCACACTGAAATAATTAACATCACATTAATTAGATCCTACACTGAATTAATTAACAGCACATTAATCACAACCTACAATAACGTAATTAATAATACATTAACCAGGTCCTACACTGAATTAATTAACACATTAACCAGGTCCTACACTGAATTAATTAACACATTAACCAGGTCCTACACTGAATTAATTAACACATTAACCAGGTCCTACACTGAATTAATTAACACATTAACCAGGTCCTACACTGAATTAATTAACACATTAACCAGGTCCTACACTGAATTAAGTAACACATTAACCAGGTCCTACACTGAATTAATTAACACATTAACCAGGTCCTACACTGAATTAATTAACACATTAACCAGGTCCTACACTGAATTAATTAACACATTAACCAGGTCCTACACTGAATTAATTAACACATTAATCAAATCCTACATTGAAGTGATTAACAGCACATTAATCAGATTCTACATTTAAGTAATTAACAGCACCTTAATCAGATCTCACTATGATGTCTTCGGCAAAATATTTTCAGACTCAAAATAAAGCAATAGTCATGAGTTGCAGAAATACGTGATAATCGGATTGCACACTTACATATAATCAACATAGTAATACTATTCAAGGAAAAGGCATTATTATATTTAAACAGTCAACATAAAGGCATTTGTGATCAAATAGTCAAGCGGTACTAATTTTGCATTATATAATATATCTTACACTAAAATATCTAAGTAAAATAGTCATATTACAAAATAAACATTATTTTCAGATCTTGCCAGGAAATAATCAATAACATTGAAAGACTACCAAAACACACACATATGAATATTCATATCTCACACTAAAATAATCAATAATTGTCACGTGTCCGGTTATGATTAATGACCCTGTCGCTATATCAGACTCCCAAGTATCAATATTACATACGTTTCACTTACAATACTTGCGACAACCGGATGGCCTGACCTATCTTTCTGCTAATATGCCAAAGATTCGGGCTTTTATTCAAACAACATACCTACAAATAAATCAGCTGACATGCCCAAACTGGCGACGTTATCTCCCCCTTTTTATTAGTTATAATTACAATATTAGTTCTCCGGCTCAGCCCCCATACCACCTTTTAGTTGACGATTGCAACAAATTATGCAGCATGGCTGAAGATAACAAATATAATAGCAATAATAGTAAAGAAAAAACATCAATTTCCGAATTGCAGAATATACAATGAGTTCGTCTACCCTGCCCTGCCTGATTATTTGTATAAACTTTGTATTTGACTGATCAATTTATTTGGAGAGCGCACTTAACTAGAGTCTCATGAAGATCTGCAATAGTTCACAGTGTCCTTGACAGAATGAGACATCATGTTGCAGTTGTCTTCAGGACATGACCAACTCGGTGTCGAATAGGTTTACAGCAATATTCATTAGACAATAATTTTGATCTCCATTTAGCTCTACCGGCTACAAATAGTTTAACAATGCATGAGCATGGCGAATACATTTGTTTATGCCGTCTCAACATTCCTATATAAATGTAATCATCACTAATGCCACTTAGCCTCTGTGAGGGGAAATACATTAGTTCACACAATCATTTAGCAAATCACATGAATATTTTAAAATACATTCTAACAAAAATATATACAATAATTTAGAGAAGTCACTTATATTTACCATTCTCATAATTCATGCTCAGTATCAACTTACACAAGAAATTGACCCCTGGACATGTGGGTGTGGGTCATTGATACATATATATGAATGGTCTCTAGGTCAGCTAGCAGATTCTACCACGTCACGACACAGAACATGAATGGCTAAATATGGGCATCTTGCATCCGGCCAGTGGTTCCTCATTCTTTACCGCTCTGCATCCTTCACCCTTTTGAGTGACAATTACATTACAATAACCCAAGAACTTATTTTGTAAATTTTACAATATTTGAAGTTCTGTGCATAATGTCAGTTTTAAAAAAAAAAAAAAATGAAACAACGCGAAATAAACTCTACACTGAACTGGTCAATGTGATTATAAGAGAGAATAAAATTTTCTCTTGTCTTAACCCTTTATCGCCATCCTAACTGTAGATTTTAACTCCTTACGACTGTCTGACTGCGAAAGATAAGAATATAGGTTTTCTGGATCCCTTATCTCCACTTTTTTTTATTTAACTGAGCAAACTGTGATTACACCACTATAGAATAAATACTTCAATCAAAGTAAAACATTGCTTCTCTTCTTGACTTCTTCCATTTTAAAATTAACGGATTATCGTGATTACGCCATTCAGGAAGAATTGTTTACGTCACGTTCAAGTATAATATTTATCTCGTTTGAATCCCTCATCTCCACTTTAGCTGTCAGTGTGAACTGCGTCTCCACTTGAGCTGCGAGAGTTTCTCGTGATTACGTCAACGAGGGAAACTTACGTCACACTGATGGGTAAGATTGTCCCTCGTCTGGTCTTTCATTTCCACTTTCAATTTAAAAATCAACCATGATTGCCTGACAATGTGTGACGGGGCTCACTCCCGATTAAGCTCTAAATCTTAACATTTAACGCAGCTACCTCGCATACTGTAGCAGCATCGACAAACAAGATTTTTCAATCATTGATTGCTGTTCTACTGAGAAAGTATAAACTTCGTTGAAAGCACAGTAAATGCAGCTCAAATTAACGAGATTCTCGATTGATTTAAAGCCCTCCAATCAGGTGCGTGCGTTCTTGAATGCACCTATTGTTTAATAAAGACAAAATCTAATTGGTCTACGCTGCTTTTAAAGGCACCATTGACACGACAAGAATGTGATGACGTCAGAATATATATATATATCTGTATGATAATTACTATCTATTACTTTATGAAAATCTATGGCTAATCAACATTTTTTTATTTGTTGCTTTCCCAGTCGGTATATAAGTCATATGTCACGGTTGAAAAACTAACATACTTCCTTCTCAAATGTACATTACTGTTCTTTATATTTTGTAATGCGAATAACATTTCGTCAACTATATGTACAGACAACTCTGCAATCATTGATTTTTTTTAATGTATGTGCATTAACTGGATTGGCATTCAAATGTGAAAAAATTAATATTAATATTGAAATGCTATCCTTTCCGACGTATCACTGATTGCCTCTACAACTACAATCTCGCCACTCTACCTTTGTTTTCTACCTTTGCATTATGGGACGTCATGATACTTCTCTCGTCTGACCTGCAACTTAAATCCACAACTAGTTCCAAGAAAAATCGAATTCACTTTATGTATATCGTTAGCATTCCACAATAATTTGTGAATGAATACTTTGTCACATATTTAGAAGCAAAATGAAGATGTTTATATAAGGTATGTAACTCTCAACTTCCACATCTGTTGTGAAATTTGAAACCAAAAAGATATTTTGAGATTATGTTTGGAAAGGTTTACATCTTCGAATTGATATATTAATTCTAATAGAAGGGCAATTTCCACTTATTTTTGGATTGCCTGGCAAGCACTTTATTTGAGTATATTTTGAAATAAGTGTAATGTGTCAACAGACACTACATCTTTAATAGAAACCAATTAACATTTTAATCCTCAAGTACTGGCATTTTTTATCTGCATATGTTCTGACAGGCAATAAAAAAAACGTAAAGGGAAATCATTTATAAACTGAATAGACCAAATACACAACATACAAAGTACGCCACGATGTGCTGGACTAATATATTGAAAGCAATTCATTCTCAGTACAGACATGAGTCTCAACGTCTGTACGCTGCTGCTCTCCATATTACTGTAGAGACTGTATGCGTTCTGTGTGTCTGTACAGACTGTATGCGTTCTGTGTGTCTGTACAGACTGTATGCGTTCTGTGTGTCTGTACAGACTGTATGCGTTCCGTGTGTCTGTACAGACTGTATGCGTTCCGTGTGTCTGTACAGACTGTATGCGTTCTGTGTGTCTGTACAGACTATGCGTTCTGTGTGTCTGTACAGACTGTATGCGTTCCGTGTGTCTGTACAGACTGTATGCGTTCTGTGTGTCTGTACAGACTGTATGCGTTCTCTGTGCTTGTGTGTTTATTTCCTATCTGAAAATATATGTAGTCTCTCTCTCTCTCTCTCTCTCTCTCTCTCTCTCTCTCTCTCTCTCTCTCTCTCTCTCTCTCTCTCTCTCTCTGTATGTGTGTCCCAGTACAGACTGAATTTGTTCTCTGTGCTTGTGTGTTTCTTTCCTAACCTGAAAATAAATGTAGACTCTTTCGCCCTCCCCCCCCCCTCTCACCTCTCTCTCTCTCTCCTCACAAACTCATTTCAAATTGAAACTGAAATAGGTCAGAGGTGAATACGGTCCATAGTTAAATTAGGTCAAGTGCGTTTTGTTGAAATGAGATAGCCACTTCACTCTCACAGTCTACGGCTTGGGGTCTGGTCAGATTTCAAATTTTTATTTTCTTCATGTGACGATGATTACAACGATGGTTGTGGGTGACGACGATGCTGGTGGCACTGGGGTGATGGTTTAATAGAGCAGTTAATCTTTATGATAAAGGTTTAAGCACTTTACGATTCTAATCTCGCAATAATAAATAAGTTCGTATTTAGAAGTATAACAAAGAACACACCTGGAGGCAGACCAGATGTGCAATAAAGAAACAATCAGAAAGGTTCACTGAGAGTTACTACTGGTTTGGTGAATAAAAAGTGTTTTCAGAGATTTCTTCAAACCTGTTGGATGTGGCATTTTTGTCTGAATTGAAAACACACTTGTCCCACATGACAGGACCTTGACAGGAGAAACAACGCCGGATGTATGTTTTGGCGTTCATGATGGGTCACTATGATAAAGTCAAAACAGGAGCACAGATGTGGATGTGAAATGTACACACATGTGACGTCAGACACTTCAGGCAGTACAACAACTCAGTGGGGGGACCTTATGCTGAAATCTGTCACAAGCACACTGGCAAGTTTAGGACATGGAGAAGACAAACGGGGTGTTGGGGTCTGGGGACAATTAAAGTGATGAGAACGGGGTGTTGGGGTCTGGGGACAATTAAAGTGATGCGAGCAGCTTTGGATTTCTGAGATTTCTGCAGCAGGCAGTGTCATGAACCAAACAGAAGAGTTGCAGTAATTAAGTCAAGACAGTACTGCAAACGAAATCTTTTAAAATTTCAAAAGTGCCTTTGATTTGCGTATACAGTATATTCGTCCCACATCTAAGCATGCGGCGCTCTAAGTATTCATGTCATGATGATGTTGTTCTCTATGTATGTATTCATGTCATGAAGGTGTATTCGTCTATGTATGTATTGACATCATGATGGTGCATTCGTCTGTGTCTATGTATGTATTGACATCATCATGGTGTATTCGTCTATGCATGTATTCACATCATGATGGTGTATTTGTCTATATATGTATTCACATCATGATGGTGCATTCGTCTGTGTCTATGTATGTATTGACATCATGATGGTGCATTCGTCTGTCTATGTATTTATTTAATGAGGAAATTATGAGAGCAGTGATTGAGCATTACATCCTGATTTCTCAGTGATTGGAAAACTGCGATGACACTACCACTATTGTTAATGAAGAGAGTTTGAATGTGAATTTGAAATTCGTTTTGAAATAATCAGTGTGTCTTATCATCATTCGGAGTTTGTTACATTTGATCCATGACGTCAGAAATGCACCCATGAGAGCATTGTTTGGTAGCACTGTTTCATAGCAGCATTATTTTGCAGATTGACCATCTTACACATCCGAGTGTCTTCAGCAATGAAAAACTTTTACACTAAATAACTACTAGTGAAAGTTGAAAGTGGACTTGTATGAAATTGATCCAAGAACAAAGCCTCACAGAGCAAACTTAATGATTGTGGTTATTTAATTGCCATTCATTGCTAATATTTTGTAAGAGATGTATGACGTCATTGCTCGTTGAGCTCAGCCACTACACGTGCTAAAGATGAAGTATCAGCATGCACACCAGAATGAACTCCTACACAGTTTAACTTTTACATACTTGTGAACACTTTTGTAAGAATCACATTCCGTAGGGAGCACCTCAAAATAGCTATTGATCACCATCCACATCACCCTGATAAACAGGGGCTGGGGGGAACACCTCAGAATAGCTAATGATCACCATCCAAAACACCTTGATAATCGGGGTGGGGAGAAACACCTCAAAATAGCTAATGATCACCATCCAAAATACCCGGATGAACAGTGGGGAAACACCTCAAAATAGCTAATGATCATCATCTAAAACACACTAATAATCAGAAGGTGGGGGAACACCTCAAAATAGCATACACTCACTGATCAACAGATTGTAGTCGTTCTAGGGGACATCTTGGACGACTCTATAGACTACCGTTACTGAACGCACTACAAACAGGCGATACAGAGAAAGGAGAGAGTACTGAACACAACAGTAAATAAGTGAAGCAAAATTAGATTTTCTTAATTAAAATATAAAAATCATGAATAGATGTCATTGCACACACATACACACACACACAAAGTGGAGCTTCAATTGAATGATACTGTCAACAGATGCCATATCAAAAGTGGAGCTGGACTGGGGGGGGGGGGAAGTACTTGATATTGCAGCAGTTTGTTTGCATTGAACACTTGCTTAAATTGGTTGATGGAACAATATAATGACCCGAAGAGATTGCATAATAATAGATAGATAGATAGATAGATGGATGGATGGATGGATGGATTGATGGATGGATGGATGGATAGATAGATAGATAGATAGATAGATAGATAGATGGATAGATAGATAGATGGATGGATGGATGGATGGATTGATGGATGGATAGATAGATAGATAGATAGATAGATAGATAGATAGATAGATAGATAGATAGATAGATAGATAGATAGATAGATAGATGGATGGATGGATAGATAGATGGATGGATGGATGGATGGATAGATAGATAGATAGATAGATAGATAGATAGATAGATAGATAGATAGATAGATAGATAGATAGATAGATAGATAGATAGATAGATAGATAGAGCTATATGTGCACAAGTACAGTTAGGTGAACATATTTGTATGAATATCGTTATATATGTATAAATAAGCGACCGTGTGAACGCAGACTATATCCATGTGATTGGAATTTCACATTCAAGTGAATTTTGTAATTGTGTTTACTTCTTTTATAGAAGGTTTTCCATCTGCCCACATGCACGTTAAAATTAAAATTCAGCTGTCAATAACTTTTACACTGTTTGGGCCAAAACCGTTAAAATCTTTCATGTCTGACTGGAGAATTCTTTTTCCTCAGAAATCAACAAATTGGTTTGTCTACGCTAGCGCGCACAAATCCTTTTAGAGTCGATTGTATCCAATTTGCCACCGTGCATACAATCGTGTCATAACTCGTCAAAAAGTAGAAGATTCCTACTGAGTTGACTGAGTTGTGCTTTTTATTTTAATAACCTTTACTGTTATTTTTCTTCTTCTTTAAATATTTTTTTCAGGTTTTCAGTCTTTTCTTTAATCCTTTTGTCACACTGTTCTTTGCTGTCTTTGTTGGTTGTCCTTTCCAGCTTTCTGTATTAAAGATTGTTTTTATGATGGTTGATGTAATTATTTTTTTTTTAATTTTGCAAGGGTGACCTGTGTTATTACATGTATGCTTTTTCGTCAAACGTTTCCATTTCATTATGTTTTACAGTGCTGTAATGCATTATATTCTATAAATCCATGCAACACTTCGTTCACAGTTAACTAAATTCAGATTAATCTGCACGGGTTTTTTTTATATGCAGGCGGATATGTCTTGAAATGACATTAAATTCTGTCTGTGGATTTCGAGGTTGAGGTGGTTCGTGAAGACAAAAGGAGCTCAGAAAGAGCACGACGATGGCTATAACCGACGAAAAGACATTCACACTGGTTGTGACGATTAGGAGGTTCCAAACGCATTGTATTTGGAAACGCTTATTACTAAAACCTTAAGAAGCCTACATCTTTCACTTGGCATCGAACAGTTAGCTTTCTCTAGCAGAACACGTCTGTGACAGAGACCGCACATCACAGGCACAATGCCAGATTGAGTGCTTAAAACGTAAAGCGATTGCGATCAGATCGAGAACGGAAGCGGAAGCGAGCGTTGCCATGGTGATGAATTCTCGTCTTAGGCTGACTGCAATCTCGCGTAAGTGGCAGCCTGCGTTGGCCGAAGCTGTGCTAATCTTTTGACCTATCTGAGTCTTGGCTGAATCGCTTGTTTCCCCGCTTTCAGAAGATGTGTGTTAGGCCGGGTGCATTTAGGAATTTCAAAGTGTTTAGTCTCTTCTCTGCACGGTGGTGTGCACCTGGACCGCTGATTTTAGCTTTCTGTAATTTCAGTTGCCGAAGAACTCGCCACGTTTAATTAGAAATACTTGCACGTATGTCAAGCTGTAGTTATACTGGCGTTTACCTTTGACTTAAGCGTTTGTTTACCCAGCAAATGGATAAATGGACGGAATGAGTTCAATAGCATTAGGCAGACACTGAGTCTCAACTGAGAATTGATCTCGGGCAATTCACTGATAGTCTGAAACCACTTCAGTTGATTTTCATTGTCCGTCTGAAGGCCACTAATAATCCAGCACCAATCAAAAAGATTTGAGGTACAAAAGAAATGTCAGGCGTACGGAGACTCTCTACAAATCAGCAATCCAGGCACTGATATCTGAAGACATTTTTTACTTCGTTTTGTTATCGATGTAGCCGTTGAGTAATCGATTCGTGTACGGTAAAGGTTACATATTGATCGCCGTCTTCCTCCATTTAATGCTAATCTCTTAGGTTTGGGCTTTTTTAAAACTTTTTGGTTTGTTTCGGCTTTTTTAAAACTTTTTGGTTTGTTTGGGCTTTTTTAAAACTTTTTGGTTTGTTTGGGCTTTTTTAAAACTTTTTGGTTTGTTTGGGCTTTTTTTTAACGTTTTGGTTTGTTTGGGCTTTTTTAAAAACTTTTTGGTTTGTTTGGGCTTTTTAAAAACTTTTTTGGTTTGTTTGGGCTTTTTTTTAACGTTTTGGTTTGTTTGGGCTTTTTTTAAAACTTTTTGGTTTGTTTGGGCTTTTTTTTAACTTTTTGGTTTGTTTGGGCTTTTTTTTAACGTTTTGGTTTGTTTGGGCTTTTTTTAAACTTTTTTGGTTTGTTTGGGCTTTTTTTAAACATTTTGGTTTGTTTGGGTTTATTTTTGTTTTTGTTAGTTTAATGCTTGTTTGACAGGAAGGAAAAGATAGACAGAACTAAACGACGAATGAAACTAGTGTCAAAAGAAACGTAAATAATGTCAACTGTCAACATCATTCGGAGTCCTTCCAAACCCCAAATTAGAAATAGAATACTAAGGATTGACAGCCTAAAACTGCACTAAAATATATAAATATATGTCTAACAGTGAACAAAAATATAATGGCTCAGTTACTATAGTGAAATATGGAAATCAGTAAATACGCACTCTTCTGATCAAAGGAAACAAATAATAGTAAAGATCGCAAGCCCAAAATAATTATACAAAATAATTATTCCGTCACGTTGCAAACAATTTCACTAACAATAACAATTAACTTCCAGAATGACAATTGGTAAAATAATTGTTCCTTCTTTGTGATTCCGTTCGGGTTCTATGTCTCGTCTCTAGTATCACCACTGAAAGTGGAGCATTCGACTAGTAACGGTTCTATGTCTCGTCTCTAGTATCACCACTGAAAGTGGAGCATTCGACTAGTAACGGTTCTATGTCTCGTCTCTAGTATCACCACTGAAAGTGGAGCATTCGACTAGTAACGGTTCTATGTCTCGTCTCTAGTATCACCACTGAAAGTGGAGCATTCGACTAGTAACGGTTCTATGTCTTGTCTCTAGTATCACCACTGAAAGTGGAGCATTCGACTAGTAACGGTTCTATGTCTCGTCTCTAGTATCACCACTGAAAGTGGAGCATTCGAGTAGTAACGGTTCTATGTCTCGTCTCTAGTATCACCACTGAAAGTGGAGCATTCGACTAGTAACGGTTCTATGTCTCGTCTCTAGTATCACCACTGAAAGTGGAGCATTCGAGTAGTAACGGTTCTATGTCTCTTCTCTAGTATCACCACTGAAAGTGGAGCATTCGAAATAGTAACGGTTTCTGTTTGGGTGTTGTAATTTATCTGATTCGAGAAGTTTGGTCTTCTGTTAAATTTCATGCCTTTACCACAGACAAACCAACGGAAGCAGATTGGAGGAAATTCTCTCTCGCTAACGGATGGCAAAGGTTCCGACACAACAGGTGAGAAAGCGCCCACTTTTCACCAAGAGTGTTTCAATCAGGGTACTAAAGGTTCCGACACAACAGGTGAGAAAGCGCCCACTTTTCACCAAGAGTGTTTCAATAAGGGTACCAAAGGTTCTCGTTCACCACATAAAAAGAGGCAGTCTCTGACAACAAACAACCGTGAACCTAGATTCCAATACACATGCGTACGTGCTTGTGTGTGAGAGAGAGAGAGAGAGTAAGACAGGGAGAAGGGTAGAACGTCATTGCTATTCATACTTCTTGTTCAATGAGTTCTACTTATGGAATTTACGTGTAAGTACTAATATTATTCTAATATTAATTACACAATCCTTAGCATCACCAACTGAAGACTGACGAAAGCTGACCAGCAATGTCCGTCCGAATGGTAAAATCCACGAGCAGCTTGAAAATCAAGCATAGAAACAAAACTTTAGTGCAGTGTGCAAAGTCCATATAAATAACAACATAAGTATTCACTCACAATTCTATCTATCTATCTATATATATATATATCCCTTAGTCTTGTCGACCGTTGGGTCACCACTGATGATGACCTGACAACCAGTTTCCTTCATTCCACTCTGTTCTCTGCTAATCTTACTCACAATTAGATCAGCGCAAATGGATGAAAGTCAGTACATTTGCACTCTCCAGCAGTTTTTTCACAACTGCTATATCTAAAGGTGAAAAATATTTCTAAACCCGGTATAGTCAAATAGAGGATGTCTTCTCAGACAGAATAGATGACTGAAGATGATAACTAACAGCTAGGTGTTGGATGAGTAGACTAGAGTCCCATATTACGATAAGGATCTGGAATGAAGTGGATAGCTTTCGCCAGAAGTGATCCAAGCAGGAGCCAAGAAGTTCTTGTGTAAGTTCTTGTGTAAGTTCAGTAGAAAGTTCTTCAGCTTCATCACGCTATTAAACATTGTGACGTGGCTCTGAGTACTGGTTTAATTGATGTAATGCTTACTAGTTTATTTGATGTAATGAGTGCTGGTTTAATTGATGTAATGAGTGCTGGTTTAATTGATGTAATGCTTACTAGTTTATTTGATGTAATGAGTGCTGGTTTAATTGATGTAATGAGTGCTGGTTTAATTGATGTAATGAGTGAACACATCAGAAGGCAGCAATGAAACTGTAGAAACCTCCATAGAAGTCAACACAAAAGTTATGGAATCAATTACACCAGAAAGAGCACAAATAACAAAAAATGTACACTTTTATTTTTTTTTTAAATCAATCTGAATCAAATATGTAAAGAATAAATCATTACTTTTCCTTTCCCGATCAGTTCCTTACATTACATTCCTCTCTTCCTCAACACGAAACGCACACATTACCTACCACCCTCCCACCCCCCTCCAGTCCTAGCCATCCTCAGGTGACTTAAATTTCATACAATTTGTAATAAACTACTGGAGTATTAAGACAGTTTTATGCAAATGACACAATCATTTCGCACGTTTAAACCGTCGTTATGTTTCACAAGGGAAATAAATGTTGACTCCGCGCAACAGCCCTGGTGTTAAGTGCTATCATTAGCACTCAAGACGTCAAGTTTAAGACATGGATCGATCGGTTCCCTGCCTTCTACGACGTCTATGAGCCCAGGCATCAAATCGCTCTTCAGTATGGAGGCAGTGGCAGCCGGAGATCGCGGTTTTATTGCGCATGCCATCTGGACAATTAGACGAATCCATTATCCAACAGTTTCATGTTCGACGTGGTGGTGCGGTGGAAGGAAAAAAATAAGAACACCTTTTGAAATAACGGATTTTAATATTTAATTGCAAATGTATTATGGCGGAGGAAAGGGGCGTAATTCAATACAAGTATACGTCTACTGAGTTGTTTTAGTTTGCGTATGCAACAAAAAAAAGTGAATAAATAAATTTTAACAAAATTAAAGGCCCAGAGCGCTGCCTAAGGTATTATTTCTGTCATTGATGTTTAGGGAAAAAATAGAGCGTGAACCTTACGACCCGCAGTGTGACGTAACTATTGATGTGTATATTAATGTTTACACAGTCAAATATTAAATATTAAAGATTTTAGTTGAGCAGGGAATTATTAACATGGCGATGTTTGCACAGTCAAAGATTTGCTAGGCACTGCCTTTGATTTAACTCCAGTACAGATTTTGTTTGAGCAGGGAATTATTAACATGGAGATGTTTGCACAGTCAAAGATTTGCTAGGCACTGCCTTTGATTTAACTCCAGTACAGATTTTGTTTGAGCAGGGAATTATTAACATGGAGATGTTTCCACCGTATAGGTTGGTATTGGCTAGGAAAAATATTAATGTGGCAAATTTTATTCACAATAGTTTAAAAGTTAGTACACGCGACAGAATCCATTTGATCAGAGCAATTATTGCCATATCAGTTTTCAAGAAACTATTTAGATTTCAGTCAATGACAATATTTACTTCTATACCTCCTTTGGTTCACAATAGATTTCAGTCAATGACAATAATTACTTCTGTACCTCTTTTGGTTCACAATAGATTTCAGTCAATGACAATAATTACTTCTGTACCTCTTTTGGTTCACAATAGATTTCAGTCAATGACAATAATTACTTCTGTACCTCTTTTGGTTCACAATAGATTTCAGTCAATGACAATAATTACTTCTATACCTACACTGAGTGTTTCACAATACATTTCAGTTTATCACAATAATTGTTAATTTCTTACAACAGTTTTGTCCCCACAATACATTTCAGTTATCACAATAGTTATAATATTAAAATGTGTCATCAATGACCTTGTTACGTTAACATTTAACTGCTGTAGTTGATTTATCACTCTTGCTTTTCTCTGATTTTTACTATTAGCACTTGACTAGTTTGTTTACCTTAAAATCTTTTTGTTTTGTTTTTTTGTAGTTTGTTGTGCTACATTTCTCTTAGCAGACAGTTATTGACTAATATCATTTTACAAGCGTAAGTTACTCTTTAACTGATCGTCATTTTTGATTGTTTTGATTAATGAACAGTTTTGGAGCAGTTGACATACCTTAATAGTCATCACTTTGGAATTCGGTTTTAAAATGATAATTAAATGCATGTGTAACACTTTAACAGGCTCTCATATTATGTGTTGTTGATTAATGAACAGTTTAAATGCATGTGTAACATTTTAACAGGCTCTCACCTTATGTGTTGTTGATTAATGAATAGTGTGACAACCACAGTTACTAGATTAATAATTCACCTAATGAATTCTCCTAACCCACCCATAAAGGACATTATAACTCCAGACGAGGTATCTCAATCAAGCCCAATTGAATTTTAATAAATAATAACACTTCCTACACTGAGTGTAAAACCACCTAAATGTATATCAATGTGTGCGCTATATTAGTTAATCTATTGCCCATACAGCTTTCGTGTGTTTCTCTCATTGCTAGGAGATTTACTAAAGGTGTTAGCTCTTCTCTCATTGCTAGGAGACTTACTAAAGGTGTTAGCTCTTCTCTCATTGCAAGGAGACTTACTAAAGGTGTTAGCTCTTCTCTCATTGCTAGGAGACTTACTAAAGGTGTTAGCTCTTCTCTCATTGCAAGGAGACTTACTAAAGGTGTTAGCTCTTCTCTCATTGCCCCACTCACAACTATATCCAAACTTACTGTTAATCCTCACTGCCTCAAAACTATGCCCAAACTTACTGTTAACGCTCACTTTCTGCCTCAAACCCACAAAGCACAGGACTGCCAAATAAATGGTCCAGACACAAAAGAAAATTACCAGTGGCATTTTTCGGTTTCCTACCATATTTACATACAGTTTAAAGAACTATGATGGTTGGGATTATGACTGTTTGCTTAGTTCAAAGACTGTACACAAAGTATTAAATAAATCATGGCCCTGCGAAGTATTTCCTAAGGTACAAATATAGAGAAAGTGTACGTATGGCTAAAGATACACCTATCTGTCATGTGGCGCGAAGGGGAAATAAGCAGTGGAAGACCTGCAAGCAATTGGATTTGTTCATTCATGTTAAATCACCTTTAAATAACAAAGAGATATATCTTTGGCCATGAGTGGTCTTTCCATGTGGCGGTATGAGTTCTTGGCTCTTTGCCCACCCACCCCGCGTTTAGTATACTCTCTCAGACACAAATATACACCTGCCCTCAAACAAGTGGCACTTAATAGAACTATGTCTATTTGTCATCACCCCATGTATACCTTAAATTCACAACGCGACCATCTTCCATACCGTATATTTAAACAAAATAGCACATAAGGAAACACATTTTGCATTTAATTAATTAGAAAACATATTTAATAAAAATAATTATATTATTAAAGCATGGATCACACTAGACAGTTCGCTGTTTTGATTTGTATTGCTGATCAATGAAACGTTTATAAAGACACTTTAAGCGATCTACAATGCATTCCAAACACTTTACACTTTAGATGCAAAGAATGTGTGTATATATGTGCGTGCAGTGTGTTCTTCTTCATTACGTTAACTTCCTTTTCCCCACAGGAATTGCGTGAAAATTTTTTCTCTTCTTGATTTTCTGTTTTTGATGGATTCCTGTGGGGTCTTCCTCTTCTCACTGTATTCTCAAGAGGGTGGCGGCCGTTGTATGCTGCAGGTGATGTTTTTGCTGATGTTTGCTCAACTGTATATATTTTTTTTCCTTGGTGTAGGTCTGCAGTTTTTAATTTCCTGTGTTTTGTACCTGTTGCGTTATCAGTTGATTGCTGATCTGTCTATGTTGTGGCGGTTTTTTGCTGTTGTTGTGGTGATGTTGTAGGGATGCCGTGCTGTCTGTCGTTGAATCTTTGTGTAGCGGGGTTTGTAGTGCTTTCGCCTGATACTTTCTTCATGTCTGGCTGGCTGAGGCGGGCTTTAGACCGGTAGTCCGTGGTCTAAAGCTCTGGTTGACGCTGTTGTTGTTGTCGTGTTCGAGGGAGAGGGTGGGAAGGGGTGTCTTACAGAGCCCAGGCTAGTAGCGCACCAAGTCTTTACCCAGTATGTACATGCGCCCAGGATGTTCAACTCCCGTGCATGTGTGTGCATGTGCGTGCGTGGGAAATATGGAAGAAGAGTGGCTTTATAGGCAGTATCTTCTTGTCATCTCTAGTTCGACTCTATTCTCTCCCTTTCTTTTCCAAGGTCCTTTAAGCCCATGAACGATAAGCAAGACTAGATGACTGCTAGCTGGCGGGATTTGTACATGCATTTTGCCGTGACCCGACAAATACGCGATAGGGTTAGGGTTATGGTTAGGGTTAGGATTAGTTTTAGGGTTAGAACGCGATTTTGTAGGCGCGCATTTGTCGGTGAGCCCATTTTGCTTGCTTACCTCAGTGTACATGGAATGTTGTGTGTTTATTTGCTTACCTCAGTGTACATGGAATGTTGTGTGTTTATTTGCTTACCTCAGTGTACATGGAATGTTGTGTGTTTATTTGCTTACCTCAGTCTGCCTGGAATGTTGTGTTTATTTGCTTACCTCAGTCTGCCTGGAATGTTGTGTGTTTATTTGCTTACCTCAGTCTGCCTGGAATGTTGTATATTGGAAGGTCCTCCATGATGCTAGAATCCTCTCAAAACTGAACTTTGGTTCCCCCCCTCTCTCCCTCTTTCTCTCTCTCTCTCTCCCTCTCTCTATATATATATACATACCACCCCTTCAATGGATTCAGGCATTGCCATTGCCAGAGGAGGCGATGTATAGATGGAATACTCAAGCAAGCAAGCAAGTTGTTTTACAGTATTTACAGAGGTAGCGAAAATATCTAATATTTTGATGAACATTCTTCTGAGATATTTCTTTCAGCAAACTTATTTTAAATTCTTTTGATAAATTCTTTAAACTTTCTTCTCTACGTTATTTTAATGTAAAACTGTTCCTGAAATTTGTTTGTTTTAGTGTTTAAGGAAAAACTGATGGATTTTGTTTAAATGTTATTTTGAGAATAATTTCACTACGTTTTTTTTAAATTTAATTTCTCCACTCTTGGCAGACAGATTGTGCACGCTGAGGTTTTGAAATAACTATTGCCACAAGATTTCTGGTCTGAATCATATCTATATGTGTATTGCGTGCCATCTCGCCTATCGGGGAAATTAGCCATTCAACCTGAACGCGTTTTCTTTATCTTTTGTCTTATTTCTTTTTCCATTCACACATATCAAATTAAAATGCGGGAACGAGTAGGACAAATTGGGAAATTAATCTGTTACAGTATTAGAGAAAGGCTTTTCTGCTTTGTAAAGGATTAAAATTACAACATGACTTTTGAACTTGAAACTCGAAACACGATCACCTTAGCGCAGTGTGCCTTATGAAAATTTAAAGTGCCTTACGTTGCTATTCTCTCCATCTTTCCACTTTCCAATCTTGTCGACTGTTGTGGTCTGAATGCAGAGAGTATCAAGTAACTGAAACTTTCGGGAGTGTTGGTAGTTTTTAATGGAGGCTTTCCTTTCACTCATTTAGTTACAAAACTAGAATTCCTATTTTTCTTTCTTTTCCTAAAGTAGATAATGATAAATCCCAATAAGACGCTAAGCTTGCCTTCCACATGGCGGATAACCTGGTGATGCAGAACTCGTCCCCTTACTCACAACATTTAGAGTCTTTAGACGTTCTACTCACATAATTTCTTTTGCAGGTGGAACTTCTTATTTAAGGAGTAATTAGATCCATCTTTTAAGTTATTTTAACGAACCCCCATTCACCCAATATTATTCCAAATAAATAATTCAAATAATATGCATAACAAGGACAAAAAAACCAAACAACAATAAATTTATTAAATCAACAATCAAAACATACAATCGAATACAGTTTTTTTTTAAGTATACAGACTCTTATACTACTACTGAGGATAAATGTTCAGATAATGTCCCCCACTCGTTCAGTCTCTAACCTAACAATAAAGTAATCAAGTTAGTAATCAATATAATCAGCTTGTGAGTCTATTTCTCATCACAGAATCAGAGCTGGATTAATAGAAAGATTAAACAGTTGATTTTACATGTAAGCTGCCGGCTGTTGTCTGTCGTTTTAGCGGAGATCTCCTAACAATGTTGCACACTCACTTTGCCCTGCTTTGGATACTGGTTCTAACGTGCACCTTTAGGCACGCCAAACCCACTGCTCCAGGATTTCTGATTGAAGTTTCTCAAGACCAAATCAGGCCCAGCTTTTGCCGTATTGGGCCTCGAACAGAGTTCATAGTAGTCAATCCCCGGCAACTCAGTTGTCAACAAGTGTAAAAAAAAAGTAGTTTAAGTAGAAAGCAGTAGATCACTGCCGTCTGAAGTAGATAATGATACAATGACGCGTTCTTCTCTGGAAAAAATCAAGTCAAGGTCACAGTGCATAAGATCCCTTCTTAAAATTTTTCTACACTCTCTTCAGTCTATTGTCTCTCTACAAGCATTCTTAAACTTACATTCCTGTAATAAAATTCATTAGCCTGATTCATACTCGTGATTATAAAATATAATCAAATTCAGGAATAAAATTTCCACTGGGGACAATGTCATATGTTCAACAATGCAATATACAAAATCGACCTAATAACAATAGAACATCAGTTCAAATACATGAAAACATTTCTAAATCTAATTGCAAACCCATAAAAGTCAACATTCTAAACAGATTAAATCTTCTCTAAAATGACAATCATATAATTAATAGTTCTAAATGCAATAAAATATTTCTAAATCCATTCTTTCCTTATCAATCAATTAACTCACCTGCTCATGGTCAGCCTTTAAAACTAGACTTGACCACAGACACAATCCAAGTGATAAGAAAGGGGGATTTTCTAACAGGACACTTTCTGCCTGACTCTTATTGGTTAGATTTGTGATTGACCAATATCAAATCATTGGTCGCTTATAACTGGCCAACTGCCGAGAAATGGTTAGCGTCACTGGGTAAGTTGTTAGGAGCAAACAGCGAGACAAATTTCGATCAAGACGTCGATGATCAACACATGTTTGCACGTCACAACCTTTTTCTACGGATCACCGAATTAAGATGGACAAACGGCGCAATTGTGCTAGGCAATCTTCAGGCAAAAATGTCGCATCACCACTATTGCCTACCCCTAAGCCCTTTCTAGGGCAGGAGAAATATTATGATAAGCCACGTTTTACCTTATCCAGTGAATTAAATGAAAGGTTTGTACTCAGATCAAAAAAGAAGCAAGAGGACCGACTATCTGGTGGTAATCACTACTACCATGAAATGTTAATATTTATCCAAGAGGAAGGTGATGGCTCCACTACCTCAGGCTCAGTACCACCTTTTGAATGCGAGCTTTGTTCAGAATTCCCATACCTCAACAAGGCCTTCAACGATCTTCTCTGGGCCTACCTTTACAAAAACACGGATGGAGATGAAGAAGATTCAGACCATGAGAAAATTCTAGACACCCTCGCAAGCACTACAAGACTCCACAAGGTTCTTCAACACCACCTCGCATCAACGCGCAGACCTGCCACGCAATCAAGCGAGTCGCAAGCTGCCACGCAATCAACCAAGTCGCAAACTGAGCCCGATAAGAGAAGAGAAGGAAAGTAATACTCATTGGAAACTTCTCCCAACTATGAAATCTAACTCCACGCAGACGCTTCAACAGGAACAAAGACAGACAGGAGAATGAAAAACCCAGGCACCAACTACTTCAACAAGTGAAAAGCAAATTCAAGCAACAACCCCAACAAAGACGGAAGACAATAATAAGAAAAAAATATAGAATCACCCACACTCAGACAACCATACCAGACTTAAAAGAAACAACAACACAAACAGAAGCTGATGACTTCAAATCAACCAACACACAGACAGAACCGGACGTTGACACCGCCATCGCCGAACTCGAAAGAGCAAGAACGGTCCTTGCCACCTCATCACTACCAGAGTCACCATCAAGGGTTACAACAACAACAACGACAGCCACAACAGAGAATCAAGACAAATTTGCAGAACGGAGCCCCAAAGCTAAAAGACGGCGCCCACCACAACACATCAGACGACAACAACAGAATCAGCTACAACAAGCACACCAACAACAGAATCCGCAACAACAGCAACGCCATCACGACAACCACCGCCGATAACCACGACAGCAATGGCGGTGGCGCAGTGAGCAACAGTACATGCAATGTGGATATTATAATCACCCCATTGCTGATATGATCCAATTGCTGCTTGACCACTTTTACTGGCCACCAGCCATCGTACATCCCAACGGACACCGGAGACAACATCAGCACCAACAACAGCGCCAACACCACTGATCAGTACAGGGGGTTGAACATCCCGAGCGTGGGTGTGTCATTAGCCTGGGCTCTGTAAAATACCCCCACTCCACCCCGCCACAACAACAACGGCGACAGCAACTTACAACAGCGCTTTAGTCCATGGAATTCCGGGATAAAGCCGCCTTTGCCGACTTGACATGTATCACAACAGACGAGCGCGCTACGGAATGCAACACCGCACAACCACCAGAACATGCATGGACACCCACACTCTTCCGGAAATCACCACCAGGACTCCACAACGACAAGATGTTCACACCTCCACTACCACAACAAAAAGAGCTACAAACTCTCTACACTTCAATCATAAACAGACAACACCAGCTACCAGCCACTACAATAAATTTTTTTTTTAATCGACAACTACTCAACACAACTTCACACCCCGCCCTCTCCAAAAGACAGTGAGGAGAGGAAGATCCCTCAGGAGGAGACCAAGACTGAGAATATCTTCAGATAAAAATTCTACTGTAAATATTCCTGTAAATATTAATGACAAAGAAGTTATATAGAATTCATGTAAATGTTAGTAACAATAAAGTGATATTAAAATTCCTGTAAATGATAATGACAAAGCAGTAATAGATAATTCCTGTAAATATTAATGACAAAGAAGTGATATAAAATTGAGAAGAAACTCTCAACCGTTTGTTTATAAAGTAAAAAAAATTAAAACGAACACTGTAAAGCAAATTCCTATTAATTTCAAGTTGGTGAGAAGAAACGAAAAAGCAAATACTTCTCAGATTCTATAAAGCGATACACACTTTTTATAGCTATTAGTTTCTCTAAGTGAAAATAAAATTAGCTGCACAGATTCTATGAACTGATATAAATTTACGAAGCAAATTTATTTTAAATCTTATAAAGTGTAAATAAAATTAGCTGCACATGTTTATCAGATTCTATGAACTGATACAAATTTACGAAGCGAAATTATTTTAATTTTTAAAAGTGAAAAGAATATTAAAAACAATTATTGTTAGTTTCTCTTATGTACAACGTACGCCGTGACCAGTTACGAACGGTTCGTATTGTTTAATAAGGAGTCTTTCTAATATGCAGATATGAAATCTTCGTTTGCTCGCTGTTGTAATGGCAAGCGATAATGACTCTTGTTTTTTTTTCTTAATCAATTACTCATAACAATGAAAATTAAGCTCACTGCTATTATCCAGCACTATTTAAAAGTTAACCTTTTAGGAGTTATCCTATCACGCCTATTGCAGTTTAACCCCAACAATGCTGTACCCACAAATTACTAGGTCGCTCTAAATCCGTAATGTCCTTACTCCCAGTGAGTCATAGTGGAGGTATAAAGATGAACAATTTCATCAACATTAGAAATAATTTCTAAAAATCTTGTGTTGATTTCATGCCACGAGGCACCGAATAGTAGCAGAACCGTTGACTGAACTATTTGTTTCACTTCAAACAAAATGTTTACTTTCTTTTGAAGAAAGGGATATGGGGTGAGGTTGGCATTCCTACTATCTTCACCAACATAAACTTAATACTTACATACACATTTATATCAGTCTAAACGACTTGTTCAAAACCTCAGCTGGGAAAAATTCGCTTTAGCTTAGCTTTTAATATATAGGAAATCTTCAAGACTGCAGACAACGGCTATTTACAGTCTCTGTAAATGAATTCACACTGTATTCCAATGCTTGGTTTCAGTTGCACGGGTCCCAAAAAGGCGTCATACGCAAGATCATTAAATTATCTCCCAGGAAGAAAACAATTATAATTATCAAATTATTTGATAATTATCAAATACAGCCAACAGTATCGATGATCGAAAGGCTGAGAGTAGTGAGTATATATAAAGGGTGGGGTGGGGATTTCTAAATTCACAATCCTTGTCAGTAAAAGAGAATACTGTATTTTAGCATGCTGCGTACAAGAGGCCCTGAAAGCCAAACTTAGTCCCAAGAATGCACAATCCATGCAAGTGAAGGAAACTTTTGTTAATTGTTTTCCACACAATGAGGAATCATTTTGTGATGGAGTAATTTGCCTATCCCTAAATTAAATTGTCAAATTGTCAGAGTGACCAGGTCACGGGCACTCCTTATGATGGTAATTGTGTAATTGTCAGTTTTGGAGTAAAAGTCGAGTTGAGAATATGCTAGAAATTGCTGATGTAATGCAAACCAGTATTATCATACAAACAAATAAAAATTAAATTAGTACAACTATTTAACGCAAAGTAATAACCTAGAAATATATTATCCGTGCATTATTTTGAATATATCTTAATAATGCATTTCATTTAATATTCGTCCGATAAAAACCCAATTTTTTACATTACACATGAATACACGTATATGCTCTCGGAATAAAGTAAAATATTGTAAAACCCCGCATTAACGCGACACCACTATTAACGCGATCCGATTTAAGGACATCAAATATGGCGTTATAGCGAGGTTTCGCTGTATTAAGATAATTCTCTGCCCACTAGCTTTTAGACAGTCCTAATTGGACCGCACATAAATTTAGTTTAATACTATTCTCATTGACTGTAACCTGTATACTTGGACAAATACTGACTCAACTACACAGTTTTAGTTCAATAGTAAGCTTGTCGTCTCCAGCACTCTTACTTAGATAAGTGTTCGTTGGCCCACCGATTAATTTAGTTCAATGCTAAATTCAGCTACTCTAATCTATACACTTGAATAAATGTAAAGTGACCAGTTAAACAGTTTTATTTCCATGTAAACTAAATAACAATTATGCATCTGCTTAAGCAAAGACTGTTAGGCCCGTGTGAACTAAATGACAATTGCTCTAGTGCTTAAGCAAATAGGGTTATCCAGGCACAACTTTCAATTCTCATCTCCTTATCGCCAAAGAACCGTCCCTGAAAGTGACTGAGGTTTTCAGTCCACGGCGTATAAGCGCGTGCGAAAGACTGAAAACACGACAAAGGTAATCTGAAACAGTATTCTAGCAGTCAATGAGGTTTTTCTTTTCCATTCCGGATAGCAAAGAAAAGCTCCGCGCAATACTTTTGTCACTTCAAGCCGCGCAGCTTTGTCTTTGGGCAAACTAATTGCGTTGTAACCTGAAATTGGTCTCTGTGAAATTAGAGCAAGCACTCTTTGTTGCGCGCAGAACGGCGTAAATAAGTAAAAGACAAAGAAAAAGCTATAACCACTGGTCGAACTTTGCGCCAAAAGGATTGCGGAAAATTAATATTACACAACTAAAAATTAGCACATTACTCTTTTTACTGATAACATCGTTTTTGCTATTCCTTGCTGACAATAATCTTATTGAATTACGAGCTGGTGTCAGGTAGAAAGAAGTGGGACGTTAATGGAAGTTGCTACATCTCAAATTTCAACACAAGTAAGTACAAAGGGGTCTGTGAGCCGAACATTTTCCCGTCTTTACCAGGAAAAGACAATCACTTTAACTCGATATTGTTGAACATACGAAACTGTCTACCAATGATTAAAGAATAACAAGTATAAACTTAAACATTAAAACAGAGTTATTTTTTCTTGAGTCCGAGATTGCCTAACATCAAGACTTCATTTCCCTTTCTGAGCTGCCGAATGCTAAAGATGATGCCGATTCCTCAAAAATATTTTAATTGTCTAACAATATTGTTAATTTTTAATAATAATAGTTGCCCTGGAGCTGAACTCAGGAATATAGTATTAAATGTCCTCTAAAACTATCCAATGGTCAAAAGAACTGTTGTGACTCATTGTGAGTTGTTGCTGTTGTTTTGTTAGAATGAACGACGCCAAAATTCTAGTGCAATTATGTTAACACTAGTCAATGGCAACAAAGCATCCTTCTTACAAATTCCATTTCTCTAGAGCAACACGCACAAGATTGAATTGTCAATGCACTGAAACCATAGATCTAAGCACTAACAGTATATTCCCTCAGCTGTGGATACAAATCTTTCTAGTCTGGACATGATTGCATAAAAACTTTAACAAACAGTCTGCCTGCGGACAGTGACCCCTCTCTACCAATGCATGCAAAGCCGTGGACTTTAGCAAACTATTTAATTATGCATTGCAATTTTCTTGTCAGCGCTATTCAAAGGTTAAATTGACGATAGTGTAGCTAATGCGAGACTCTTGACTTTTACAAACTGCTTTGTAATATTACTGGCTGGCTTATTAGCGTCCTGAATTATGCGCAAGCAAGCTATAATATTTCAGCCTTTACACTCATTACAAGAATTGGAAAGACAAAGGAATCAAAGACAATTTTGATACAATAGAAATAGGCCACTCTTATCCTGAACATTATATCTTTGGGTCCTCAAAGAGATAATACATTAAGTCGACGATTATTATTGGAAGACTCTGCTTAAACTTCAACATGCAAGTCTTTTCCATTCATGGAATGAGCAGAGGGAACGAAGGAGGATGACTCTGTCAAAACGTACGAAATAAAATTTTTGTCAGCGTTCTGGCGTCACTTGACTGCCATAGGTAAATGCTACTCAAGATTTCGCAAGAGTAAAACTAACTCATCTACGTATCCAGCTGGCGTGACATTGATATTATCTCAAGCGTGCATCTGTGTCCAGACACCCAACACCAAAACCTCGGGTACCACACGCGTTTTGACGGCAAGGATGGTAATGTTAGTACCGTCTTTTATTGTCTTGCCCAAAGGAAAAAAGGTGCGAACTAAGAGGAGGGGGAGGGTAGCCGTAAGTGGTGGTGTAAGCAAAACCAGGCCTAATTTATGTGGCAGTAAATTTGAACTTTGACCTGGTCTACTTCACCTACCGCACCATTTTTCACACGCTAGGAATATAGAGAGGAAGCAGAATAACTTGTGTCTAGTGAAAGTCCGCATTTATAACCCTCCTTAATTAAACAAGCAATACTAAACTTAAAGCAAGAAACCAGCCTCCATACACTACAAGAATAGGACTGACAGGGGAAACTAACAATAATCCCCGCAAGAATTGCCTCCCATGAGTTTTCTCTTCGCCGTGCAGAGACGTTCTTCAACCATCACTTAGGAACAAGGGGGATAATTCACGGCTGCTTGAGAAACTGCGAAAGGTAACGACCATAACGGTTGAGAATGCTAATGAGGACTTTCAGGAGGCGGTACGATCCCACCTTCTCGCAGAACAATGCCAGAGGGGAGGGAAAGGATTACAGCATACAGATGTCACCTGACAGGATAGATCCAGTTTGATGGCCATGTAAATTAGGATCACGACAGGGATGGCAAGTTTTCTATGAACACCGTCTGAAGAATAAAAAAATGTTCGTTACAGTTTCACAAAAATTATTAATACTTGATGACAGATTTTAAAGTTCAGTTTCGACACGCTTGGCGGCTGTGACGTATAAACGCCCCACTTCGAAGTCACAGCCCATGCTTGTTAAAAGGAGACATATGTCGTCGTGTTTCTTTTCAGTCGCATTTTCTAATTTGTTTTTTAATAAAGAAATAAACTCGGGTGTTTTTTTTTGTCTTTTTTATTATTAGACTGTTTATTCTTTTCTTCTCTTTTCTTCGTCCCTCTGTTGTTGTCTTTTTAAACAACTAATTAGTCGTTCTATCTATTCAAATAGATTTAAGGGTGAGATAGTTTCTGTGCTTTTGCTTTCAAAATCAATCGGTTAATATATTTAATGATTCCTCTATCTGCCTTGCTATCTATTAATATCTTTATATTCAGATGGCAGTTCGTACAACTAGCTTCTGTTTCCGAACATTTCAAAAACATTTTTCATGAGTAGACATTTGTACTTTTTCAAAGTAACCCAAGATGTTTCATTTTTTATAGTTTCAAATTAAGTAACAATATACGACAACAAATATTTATTTTTAAAAGGAGTTCGTCGCTTTCTAACTAATAAAAACCATTCTGAGTACTAAGATAGTAAATGAACATTTAATAAATTGATATATTTTTGATTTATAATAATGCACCGCTAGCATTGTGACTCGTGTTACTTCTTGCCACTTGCTATGTCCGTGTTCTCTCTCTCACTCTCTCTCTCTCTTTCACACACACACACACACACACACACACACACACGCACGCACACACACACGCAAGCACACACACACACACACACACACACACACACACACACACACAGAGTATAAGAACACTCGCTATGTACAAATTATCTCAACATTCTCTCAGTATGAGATAATACAACACTCGCGAACATCCAAGATTTATCAAGACACTACCGGTGAGTGATAATACAACAGTCGCTAACATCCAAGTTATATCAACACTCTACAGGTATGAGATAATACAAGACTCGCTAGCATCCAATATTTATCAACTGTCTAACAATGTGAGATAATACAACACTTCTTCTCGTCCAAGTTCGCTCACTCAGCAAGAGATTATACTACAACACTCACTATCTGCATACGATGCTCTTTATCTGCGTGAGATCTCACAATACTGCTTTACTTCAGGAGAAATCTGAACAAAGGATAATTGCACGAGATCTGAGAATAGTCACTAGCTACATAAGATCTCAATGCACTCGCTAACTTAAGAATTCTCACAACATTCGCTAATTGCAAGAGATATCAATACTACTATTAGCTGCATGAGATCTCAATAATATCGCTAACTGCAGGTGTTCTTAATACTTTCGCTAACAACATGAGATCTCAATACTATCATTAACCCTCATGAGATCTTAATTCTATTATTAACTGTATGAGATCTCAATACTATCATTAACTGCATGAGATCTCAATACTATCATTAACCCTCATGAGATCTTAATTCTATTATTAACTGTATGAGATCTCAATACTATCATTAACTGCATGAGATCTCAATACTATCGTGAACTGTATGATACCCCAATACTTGCATTAACTGCACTAGAATTCAAAATGCTCAATAAGCTCACGAGACTTCACCTTTCCGTTAATTGCATAAGACCTCTAAACATGCTAGCTGTGTCAGATCTCAGAACACTCGCTAACTGCATGAGCTCTAAAATATTCATTAACTGCTTGAAATCTCAAATGTTTGCAAATTCTGAGCAGAGCAAACAGTAACTGTACAAGACCGCAAAACACTCGATAAACTGCACGAGATATCAAAACACTCGCTCATTGCACGAGACATCAAAACACTCGATAAACTGCACGAGATATCAAAACACTCGCTCATTGCACGAGACATCAAAACACTCGTTTACTGCACAAGATATCAAAACACTCGCTCATTACACGAGATATCAAAACACTCGTTAACTGTACAAAATTCAAAACATTCGCGCATTGCACGAAATATCAAAACAATCGTTAACTGCACAAGACATCAAAACACTCGCTCATTGCACGAGATATCAAAACACTCATTAACTGCAAAAGATCCCAAGATACTCCCTAATAGCTCAAGACTTTGACATATTCGCCCAGTAAATAATGAGGCCATTTTATCTTCGTTTTGACGAACGCGAAAACAAGTCCATTTATTACTTTTCTTTGATTTTCTTAACCAAAGCCGCTAACGATTTTTGTGAACAACTTTGGGTATTAAAATATTTGAGTGAGTAGAGAGGAGGGAAAACTATTTCTTCTGTTCCCTCCACCACTACCCCACTCATTAACTCCCTCCGCTCAAATGTAAATCTGATTTTATATAACGTTATTATTTCTTTTCATGTTACACAGATCGGTTCCTTACACTTTCAAACGAAACGCGACAAGCGAGTGGGACTGGCGTTTTCTATTAAGAAAGAAAATAAAAGGGCTTTCGGAAAAATGAATATAAATATCATGTTAGAGTGATTTTTTTTGCTTTTAATTTTAGCCCTTTAGTCCAGTGTTTCATGATTTTTAATCATAAATTCTCAGACCGAGGAAGAACGAATGTTGCTCTCTCTCCCTCTTTGTGGTTTCTTGTCTAAATTAACTTCATATTGGTTCCTTGGCGTAATTCGATAGAATCTTTTAAAAAAAAAAAAAAAAAAAAAACAGCTCCAACCACTATTGCCACTTTAAAGACTTTTCAGAACATAAGATTTAAAAAGTCCAGTGCGGTAAGGCACCAAGTATAATTACAGTAAAAACAACGTCAAAATTATTGGAAAGAAAGAAAGAAAGAAAGAAAGAAAGAAAGAAAGAAAGAAAGAAAGAAAGAAAGAATGAAAGAATGAAGTTTTATTCACAGACAGACTTGGCCTCTGCTCTTCAAACCATCTTAAATCTGTATTTTGTGCTATTTTACAAAGAAATTAGTTTTAAAAACATTTCAACTGTGCCGAAGCATTCATATGTCTTTCTATTTCTTAATTTTATAATCGAGAGTTGACTTTGGTTCTTGATTTATTTTGTCAACTGGGTAAGCATATTCGTGTGATGCAGTACCTCTGATTTCCAAATAAGTAAGCTTATTTTTATAGTGAAGTACTTCCTATCTCTGATTTCAAACTGTACAAGTCGATCATATTATGTAGGCCTAGTTCTTTCTGCCCTGTATTGCAAAATGAGTAAACTACAGACCTCTGATTTCAAAATAAGTAAATATGCATATTTTCTGCCCATTGATTTTAAAATGAGCAAGCCCTCTAGTATAGAGTAGTACTTACTGTCCTCTATGCAGGAGCAAACTTCGTGTATATTGTACTACTTCTTTCTATCCTAATTTCAAACTGAGTAAGCCTACTCTATTACTGTGGCTATCCATGCCAGGGATTTCAAACTGAGTAAGCCTATTCTATTACTGTGGCTATTCCTGCCAGGGATTTCAAACTGAGTAAGCCTATTCTATTACTCTGGCTATTCCTGCCAGGGATTTCAAACTGAGTAAGCCTATTCTATTACTCTGGCTATTCCTGCCAGGGATTTCAAACTAAGTAAGCCTACTCTATTACTGTGGCTATCCCTGCCAGGGATTTCAAACTGAGTAAGACTACTCTATTACTGTGGCTATCCATGCCAGGGATTTCAAACTGAGTAAGCCTACTCTATTACTGTGGCTATCCATGCCAGGGATTTCAAAACGAGTAAAACTTGGTGCTCGGTCGATCCAAACAAAACATTAATACTTCCTGAAGGCGAAGGCCATTAACAGACTCGAGGAAGCCTATTTCACAAAAGGACGTGGATGTTTTAATAAACTCATTCTTAATACTATAACAAACTGTTCAAGACTGTTGCCCCCACTGATACTTATCTGCCCTTGAATTTGGCAATAATAAGTTTAGATGCAATCAGGGCAACTGCGCAGGATATCCAGTTTGCAGAGGTAGTAGTAACAAGAGGTGTAGGTTCCTTTCTGTTGCTATGAGAGATTGTCCAACTGCAATTACCTTAACTTAAATTTGAATCTTTAACGGCATTTATATAATTTTAAACACACTTTAAGTGCATTACGTAAAAGCTATTGCTAGGCTTTAATTGACTTGGGTGTCAGGACGTATGTGATAAGTCTGTAATATTCTATTCTTGTAAATAGTCATCGCATTCACATCCAAAGAAAAATTAAAGTCGGACGAGTTTACGTCCTTAATCTCTTGAAAGAAACTGATTAGATACTAAATGACCACACACGCACACGCACGCACACACACACACACTCACACACACACCACACCTCCCCGAGCCCTTAGCGCGAGTGGCACGCGCCCCGTTGATCACGTCACCGTGACGTGACGTCTCTATGGGTCCAGGTGAAGGCAGGTGTTGTAGTCGCGTGCCTGCTCGTAGAGACGGGACAGCAAGGAGGTGGTGGAGGAGGGGGGAGAAGAGGCATTAGCAAGGTACTCAAAAGATAGCTCATCGTGGGGAAGGGGCCGCGACAGTGGCCAGGGTACCTGCGGTGTGAAAAGAAGTAACAGGGGTTCACGCTGCCTAGGTAAACTTTTCTCATTGTTCGGCGAGGGCGCGCCGCAAGGTCATCACGTGCTTTGCCGAAGGTTTATCACTTGGGAATGAAGTCGACGGGGCAAGCGGCTTCGCGGAGCTTCTGCAAAACTGTTCCATGAATTCCTCTATCAAGAGAAAGGTCGGGGGGGGGGGGGAGGTGCGCCGAATGGCACTACTTGAAAAGTAATTGATGAATTCCTCCATCAAGACAACGATCACGAAAGGTGGAGCTAGTGTAAAAGTACTTGAATTCCTCCAGAAGGACAAGATCAATTGTGGCTGCACTCCTGTAACATATTTGATGAGTTTCCCAACAAGGAAAAAAAACCTGAGATTAAAAAAACCTGTAAACCAATGGAAACCCGTTGATGAATTCCTTCTCCCTAGTAAGCTAGTCCGCTCTTTAAAAGCACCAAAAGACGGAGAGTTACTGTAACCGAACTTAGTTCCGTTATGCTGGAGGAAAGCAATTATGTGGAACTGCTGTAAAGTGCTGAAATATTCTTCCGTCTGCGTCAGCAAGATAGATGACTATGTGACCGAAGCTAAATGTACTGTATACACCTTGCTGAATCTGGTAACGAGTAAGCGAATTGGCAAGTTTGACTGATGGATTGGTTGGTTTCGATGTCAAATCAAGCCACCTCTATTGTCCTTTTTCAACAGCACACAAACGCTAAACATTCTTTTCATACGCTAACCTTTCTTTAACGGCAAATAGGAATCGAACCTTGTCACCAAGGACTGTTGAAGACTTTAATTTATGCTGGCACGAAATTGTTTTCTCCCCACATCGATTCTTCCATAGGCAATATGTCTACGTCAGCATGCAAACGGTAAATGGTGCAGGAAATCGGTGGTAAAGGAGTTATGTGGTAGGAGAACAAATGTTCACAGAAGTCTGAGTCAGTCCGACTCAATTGAAATGAAAACATTTCTTTTTAGTGGTTGAAGCGTTCTGTGATAAAGTATGTCAGGAATCCAGTTCTCGTCCCATGCACTTACCAAGAATCTACAACTTCCATTTTTGGCCATTTCTGTTGGTGTAAAAGTCATGACCCACGTTGAAGAGAATGCAAACAGCGTTTATTTACACTTCTGAATCATCGTTTATGTACACTTCTGACTCAGTATTTACATATATTTATAACTCAGCATTTATATATATAATTTTGACTCAGCTTTTAATTACACTTCTGAGTCAGCATTTATATAAATTTGGTTTTTATTGGTGGAGGGGTTAATCGGCAATCCTTTATAGTTTATACCTTTGGTGACAGAGAGTTATACTTTCTGCGCAGATTCTCTAAGCGTTGCAGTTTTGCGAGGGCATTATGTTTTCCAAGTCGATAAACATTTTCATCGATTTCAACTGCACGGTTCCAAGTGATTAGAAAATGGAATTTTCTACAGCAGATAAACTTTTTAATCTCAGACCATTGGTTGGTCTCGTTCTCGTAAATCATATCAATTGGGTAATAAAAACTACTCAATCAGTTTGCATTACATCAGCAATTCTAGAATATTCTTGCTTAAAGCTTTTACTTCAACTCAGACACTTTCAAAAATACCATCACAAGGAGTGCCCAGGTCGGGTTACTTTGACAATTTAACAATTTATATAACAATTTAATTTTAAAAGAGGGATAGGCAAATTTACTCCGCCACACTAATCTTTTCTGAAGTCGTGTTGGCCATTTTTTAATATTTAATATTACTGTTAAACTTTCTTGCAGCCAGACTTATTAATGACTATTAAAATTCCTTGCAGCCAGACTTATTAATGACTTTGTTAAACTTCCTTGCAGCCAGACTTATTAATGACTTTATTAAACTTCCTTACAGCCAGACTTATTAATGACTTTGTTAAACTTCCTTGCAGCCAGACCTATTAATGACTTTATTACAGAATTAGATAATATTCGTCAACGTATAAGTCACAGATTTGAAATTCATTGAAAGAAATGTGAAACGTGTTGCCATGGAAATACATTAGTATGTGCCGAGGGTCTATTAAAAAGTAAATTAGCGGGTAACTGAGAGTGCCATCTTTTTTCTAGAACCGCCGGTGTAGCCTGGGACTTCCGGTATAGTCTGGGACAGTCGGTGTAACCTGAGACAACCGGTGAAAGCTCGGACAGCTGGTCATTAGACTTTGAAAGGACAGTTCTTGTCACCTCTTTCCCTGTTCTTTAGCCACATGCATTTCTTTGTCAACAATTCCCACCACCATAGCCCTCTCACACGTACGCACACACGTAAATACACACACGCGCACATTTGCTGACACACTCTCACTCTTTTTTTGTTGTAATGTTATTAACCACTGCCGAGTGAGAGCATATGATGCAGAATTTCCTATGCAGACTTGCACTCTGTCAACTTCTACTCACACCTCTTTATTCGCCTTCTTTTCCCAAGATCCTCTCCTTTTCTTTCTTGTCTTTCTTCACGCGCGCCCTCCATACACCCACATCAGTAAGATTTTCATCAAATTCTCGGCTGCCTTGTGGAGTCTGGTAATCCCAAGACACCCTTCTTTTCCCCCAAAAAAATATCCCTCCGTTTCTTCTCACTGACTGGCTCCGGCCCCTATGCACACAGCTAAGTATAATAATACACTATAACAATGCCGTCAAGATGATTTAGTGACTAAAACGCTGACAGATGAAAACCCATACGTTGGCCGTTTCTTAAGATCTCCCCACAGAACGATGATCTTGCGCGGAGCATCTGTCTTCATTGTTTTTGCTTAGGGTAGAGGGGGTGGGTAGAGGAAGGATATGGGGGGAGGGGATGAGTACATTTGAAAAGCATGTGTCTGAGGTGAGGATCGATTGAGAGAAGTGGGGAAGTAGAGGTGGTGTGGGTAGTCAGCATTTTACGAAGAGAGGAGGAAAGGAGACTTTAATAACAAAGAAAGTTCTTAACTCCTTGTAATTTGTCACCCTAAGGCGACCTATTCGTTCCGACATGCTGGCCCGGCCCGGCAAGGTAAGATCAAATTTCTCTCTGTCCTTTTTTTAAATTTCTGTCGTTTGCTTTGGTGGTGTGGTTCCCACCACTACCCCCCACCACTCCGTAGTCACTTACCATATTACTGATTTAATGCGACCTCTCGATATACATAAAGACGTCGTCTTGATGCCCGCGTCGCACCGCGGACACCTGTCCGACTGTTATTGCTTCACCATAGTACTTCTCCACAACACAAAGATTAAGTGGAACGTTAGGAGGCACTATAAAGGGAGATAAGCAAACTTGAAACCAGCACTTTACAAAGGAGCCAGAGGAAGTAAAGGAGGGAAGTCTGTAGCCATTTAACTCAAGTTGTACTCCAATTTTTTTTTCCTCCCACGAGTCTCGATATTGAATAAATTAAAGCTGCTTTTCTCCCTTCAAAAACTCTTTTCTTTTATCTTCTCCCATCTCCCTCCAAGGTGGGAGTCATCCAGCGCTTTTTCTGAGTGCCTGACCTGTCAAGTGAGTGAGTGAGTGAGTGAGTGGAGACTATATAGGAGAAGTACTATTAATAAAAAAATGAAAATAACTTGCACATAATTAAATAATTCAGTGCTCTCTCTCTCTCTCTCTCTCTCTCTCTCTCTCTCTCTCTCTCTCTCTCTCTCTCTCTCTTGTTTATATTTTCATTTTCATTTACATTCGTTCTTCAGAGTTATGTGAATTAGAAATATTCATCTTCTTATGACTACCATGCAAAAAAAAAAAAGAATAGTAATTCCAAATTACATTAACAGCATTATTTACAGTAAATAGTATTCCTGAACTAAATTTCTTTTCAAATCGATCAATTACAATTTAACAGTTCTTCAAAACAGTAATTTTTTAAAAAATAGTTCATTAAGTGTTCAGTGGTACGTATATCTTTTTCAATGGACAGTCACACTAGATCATGACGACAAAGACACTGGTAAGGGATCCTAGTATTGGCTTCTTAGCCTTTTGCTCTACTGGATGATTCAGGGTAAGGTAGGAGTCCAGAACAGGATGGAACTGTAAGGTGACGAGTCGCGAACAGGATAGAATTGTAAGGTGAAGAGTCCAGAATAGGATTGAACTGTACCTGAAGAATTTAGAACTTGATGGAACTGTAAGGCGATGAATCCTGAACAGAATATAACTGTGAGGTGAGGAGTTACGAACAGGATGGAACTGTAAGGCGATGAATCCTGAACAGAATATAACTGTGAGGTGAGGAGTTACGAACAGGATGGAACTGTAAGGTGAAGAGTCAAGAACAGGACACAACTTGTTCTGGGAGTCCAGAACAAGATGATATTGTAAGGTGAGGAGTCCAGAATAATATGGAACTGTAAGGTGAGGAATCAAGAGCAGGCTAAAACTGTAAGATGTAGTCAAGAACAGGACAATACTTGAAGAGTCCAAAACAGAATGAATCTTTAAGGTGGGGATACCAGAATAAGATAGAACTGTAAGGTGTAGGGTCAAGAACAGGAAGAAACTTGAAGAGTGAAAAACAAGTTTTAATTATAGCAAAATAGAAAGAATCCTGAGTGGAAATTGAAATGAGTGGATTGACAATTGTAAAGTCACGTGATTTATGCACATCACTCGTCACACACATATCTACCTTCAACAATTAGCGTGCAGTGCTGAATATTTGTGTCTGACAGCTTATCTCTGTGGGCAAATAATCACACGGTTATTAAACGGTCGTCAACGAAATGTTATCTGTCTGCTTAAGATTCATTATCAGTGTGCATTACGGTCATTCCTGTGATGTTGCTGAACATGTCACGTGAAGACTTATTACATTATCTGTATCATTATACAGAAACTGATATGTTATGATTAATTATCAGCATTATTATACACAAACTGACACGTTAACATGGATTCAAACCCACCAACCAATGCCTCAAGCACAGGCACATATATTCCTAACTGCATCTTTTGTCGGCACCCCGACAGTAGGGTCTCTGGCCAGTCTTGCTCGCCACGTGTCACTGGTGCCCAGTATAATCTTAATCCACGGCCACCGAGACAGAGCAGCTTCTCACCTGACTACTGCCAAAAGTATACCTAAGTAAAGCTCTCTCCTTTCGTGGTATCAGTATAAAAAATAATCCCCTAAGTTGGTAGTAAGTTCAAACACGATCACACACAGTTATCTACAAACTAGATTCAAATAAATGTTACAATAGAAGGAATTCCACTTCTGACGTCATCAACAGCTTGCATATATTCCAGCACAAGTGAACAATCATTTTCAAATAATGAGTACTAACAACAAATAAAATGTTAGGAAAGAAGAAATAAAGCATTAATTAGATTAGGGCGATGGAATTTTGCATCTTTACATTAATAATTTTTGTCAAATTGTCAAACAGGAGTGATACATTTTATTCTTTCTAATCACCTGCAGACAAAATTTGACAGTTGTATAGACGAAGCAGACAAATGAGATAGAACAGTAAATTTAAGTATAAATAGTACTTATATGATTTATATTTTGCACTAAAACTTTACACTACTCCATTTGATATATCTTTCTCACTATAGCCACAACAAACAAAAATTACCAAGCAAATGTATAGTGTCAAATATAGCCACAACAAACAAAAATCACCAAGCAAATGTATAGTGTCATATATAGCCACAACAAACAAAAATCACCAAGCAAATGTATAGTGTCATATATAGCCACAACAAACAAAAATCAACAAGCAAATGTATAGTGTCATATATAGCCACAACAAACAAAAATCAACAAGCAAATGTATAGTGTCATATATATCTTCCGAAAATAATCTTTTCATAATTGGCCAAATGGGCTACAATTTCGTAATGGTAAATGTAATATCAATTCCATCTGAAAATGAGCAGTTTTTATTTAATACACATAGTGTGTGCTATGAGTACAGGTCTTTCAAGAACATCACGGGTAGGTATTTGTAAGTTGTTTTAATGACTAGTCGTTCACGTTCCTCTTATAGATGTGTAGACTTCTAGCAAGTTATGAAAGTACACATCTCACAAACTAAAATATTGATAAAATTTAGATGTAGCGATAACAGTATGTTAACTTATGAAACAATAATTATTTTTATTTTTGTCTGCATCATAAAACATTAAATGCGTGTTTCTGTAAAATGTGTGATACTAAACAATTTTACGTTTATATATTAGATGTCTCATTTATATACACTCTTACAGTGACTAATGTGCAATTTTACGTTTATATATTAGTTGTCTCAGAAGTATTTATATACACTCTTACAGTGGCTAATGTGCGATTTTACTGTATTACTGAGCATATGCATCGGTAAGAAAATGAACTGAACATAATACTGCTTCTTTTTCTAGTTAAAAAAAAAATCTATCTTTCATTTTTAGCAAGCTGTATCCACTGCCGCAATCTTTGAAATTTTACGAGAATATGTGAAGGCTTATTCGTTACTGATATATGAGCATCCATTTACTCACATGCTTGTGTCCGAGCAAGCAGAATGAGCAAAACTAAACAACAATTATACTCCTAACAGTGCGTCGTACCGAGACAAGGATGTATTGAATGGGAAATATGTATCTCTGACGTCCGTGCTCAAGGTCGAGTTTTAACACTCTTTCTGAACAAATAGGGAGCAATCTAAACATTTCTTTGTAAACTATGTTAAAAATGTTTCAACTATCGTCTACATCACTGTTTTAATTACAATGAAAACTCCCAAACTTGTTTATTGAAAAGATACGCTTTAAAGGGGATTTACCCACCAAGACGCAGGTGGGCAACTGATGGACACATCCGTTCTGAAAGCTGTCGTTGGCATAAATAGGAGCACAATAGCCCAGCACGTATTATGTTCGAGAAGCGCGGAGATGGTGAGTGGGGGGTGGAGGCCGAAGTGCCTGATGATAATATTCATAAATATGAAAGAGCAGCTGGACTATTTTTTGTACAGAATGTTTGTTCTTTCTCACAAGGCCGGCCACCGGTCTGGAGTCTTTGACGACTCCAAGGCATGAAACGTTTGAATGGCTAATCGCCCAGTACGTCATTCTTTTATTATCTCCCCTACTTCAGTCCAAACTGGGGCTCTCTACACCACGTTTCAACTATTCCGCTATGTTGGGTCAGTCATGTTGTATTGAGGTCTTTCTACAATTATGTCACATTGCACACATGGGTGTCATGTTGTACTGAGAACTTTTTACCAGTACGTCATATTGCACGCATGGTGTCATGTTGTACTGAGGTCTTTCTACAATTATGTCACATTGCACACATGGGTGTCATGTTGTACTGAGAACGTTTTACCAGTACGTCACATTGCACGCATGGTGTCATGTTGTACTGAGGTCTTTTTACCAGTACGTCACATTACATACATGGTGTCATGTTTTACTGAGATCTTTTTACCAGTATGTCACATTGCACACATGGTGTCATGTAGTATTGAGGTCTTTCTATGAGTACGTCACATTACATTGCGCACATAGTGCCACATAGTGTCAGGAAGTCATGTTGTACTTGTCCCTTACTTTGTATTCATGCCAAGTTTCACAACATGCCCAGGAAGTCACGTTACGTTGGTATTTTTATGTCGCAACTTGCTACTAAGTCAAGTTTTGTCGGTAAGTCGCGTTGTAAGTCACATTTACAATAAGTTACTTTGCGCTTGCATATTATGCTTTGCCAGTAAGTCATATTATGCTTTGCCAGTAAGTCATATTATGTTTTGCCAGTAAGTCATATTATGTTTTGCCAGTAAATCTCATTATTAAATCACCTTTAACCAGTAATATACGTTATGACATTAAATCATTTAATGCTGACGGGCAGTAGTCACACCCTGGCAGTTTTTTACCGTATGACTGCAGAGTCATGCCGGAATGTAATGCCAATTAAATCACGTATGTTAATGACATTATACAAGAAAGTCATATCCTGACGCAATGTCATTTTAATAAACAACTTTATAGTCGGGGTGGTTGTGGGGAGTAGATATTGCCATAGTTAAGAAGGTGTATTAAAATAAACAAATATGAATTCTAATAGGCTAATTTATTTTTAACAAGTCAATAGCCAGTGGATTCTGTAATTATAAACTGCAGTCTATAAAAAGAATTCTTCTTTGCAGTTCTGTCGCATGGTCGTTCGTTTGTTGGTTTAAGTTGCTGTGGACATAACTTGCACAATCAATAACAAAAGACTTAATGTTCTATGTCGATGACGAAAATTGTCTGTCTGCCAGCAACTAATACGTCCCATGTGAGTGTGAAATCGGAATTATATTAACTTGCAGTTCTAAATAGAATGAAACATAAATAAATCAATTTAAAATTGAAACTAAAACTTTGACATTGGAGCTTAAAAGGTCTCAGAGTAAAACTGCAACGGCAGAGTGTTCACAATTGAAAATTAATATTTAATACGATTTTACATTGTACTTGTTAGTATACTAAACAGCAGTGTGGAGTAGCAATATTATAATGTTCTTTTACGGTTCTTTTTTATTAGTGTATGATAATCTTTACCTTGCGACATGAGAACATAAAATTTCATAGTTTTTTTTTTCAAAGATACATGCTTTCCATTCTTAACATAATTTGACAAATAAAATAAGCTTACTATTAGATAGATAGATAGATAGATAGTTGGATGGATGGATGGATGGATTGGTGGCTGGATGGATTAGTGGATGGATGGAAAGAAGAGTGATGAGATTTTGACTCGAAATCTAAAATGTCAGATGAAGACATTCACATTCATTATATTCGCGCTGTTTAATAACTTTGATTTATCAGAATTCACAAGCTTACTGGCTATAAGCACAATTGCTATAAGAAATACTTTTACCATCAACCAGTAAACAAAAGGTACTCCGACCACCGAGACACGGTTGCTGGTCAAACTGCCGGTGCGGCCACGCCAAGTTATATCTCAGTAAATAATGGCTTATCTGAATCTAAATCTTCCGACACTCTGGCTATCTCCTGGAGAAATAATTAATGGCACTCTTGTTGGCAGGATACGTGAGCCCAAGGGGCTTAATTTCGCACAGCCAAGACCTTGTGAAAACCGAGCCAACGTGAACAGACGCCAAGACTCAGCTTCTGTTCAACAGCAACACAATGGCGAGTGCAGATTCGCCGTCGTCCAAGCGTACACTACAATGGCCAGCGCGGTTAAAGGGAGGGTCATATCGAGCTAAGATGACGTCCAGTGGCGTGGCCAGTAAGCATGGTGTCTTTGTGTGGATGGTCAACTGCCTATCTGTCCACGCCTGGAGCGCCACCTGCTTCCGTCACCTGCCTTTCTTGGACAAGGGGAAGAAGCGAAGGACTGGATGTGAAAAATAAATTAGTTTCCCACCACCACACACTTGCTTTGAAGATTATGTCTTGTTAAAAATAAGGAAGAAAGAATAAATCGCCGTCTTCCACACAATGGAAACTCAAGGTTGTAACCACTGAGGTGAAAACCGCAGTGGTGATCGCCCCTTGATTGTTGCCGCTCTAGCACCGTGCTTCGAAGTTTCTGAAAATAAAACGAATGTGTCCACTTGAATCAGAGTGTAAACTGTGCAATATTTGTTGTAACTTACGTCATGCATTCTGACCAAACAGCCTACTTGACATTCACACGTGAATACTAACGTCACGTGCTACCAAAGTAGTCGTGCGCAAAAGTTACACCTCTTTGTTCAATCGGTAAATCTAGCCTGAAAACTGGGGGAGTTGAGGGAATAGACTGAAAATCGACACTGAAACTTACAATGGCATCAAAAGTTAGCATAGATAGATAGATAGATAGATAGAAAGAAAGAAAGAAAGAAAGTTGGTATGTTTAAAATTGCCTGCGTGCGTGTGTGTGCGCGCGCGCGTGTGTGTGTGTGTGTGTGTGTGTGTGTGTGTGTGTGTGTGTGTGTGTGTTGTGTGTGCCATTTAGAGGAATATCATTTGCGCATGCACTTGTACAAACTCGCTCTCAGGTAATGAAACTATCTAAACCGGAATAAATTTTCTCTGATTAAAAGACAGAAAAATATAATTTATAATGATACTAAAATAAATGTACATTAAAACTGATTTGTATTGATGAGGAAATAAATTCTTAAATTGTTAAAAGATTTTTTTGTGTTTGTGTGTGCGTATGTGCATATATGTATTAATTGTGCACATACATACGTGTTTGTATTTATTACAAATATATGTACGTGTGCACGTGTGTGCGTATGCGTGTCTATGTGTTCATAGATATAGCCAACTTAGCACCAGAGAAATGTAAAAACAATTTATATGCATGGGTTTGCTCTAGAAGTTCCTTTTTCATTTCCGCCTTCTCATTTGTGTGAACATTATGCACGAATGCGAGACCACAGCACCAAGCGTGACCTTAGTGTACTTAATTTAGGTTTAAGGATACCCAGAAGTCCTGGCCTTGACTGCTGCTAAAGTTGCTGGAAGAACATATAGAAAGCCAGTTGACCATTGTCTTCGTCTTCTCGGTATTTATTTACTTCATGTTACTGACCCAATTATGCAATAAAGTTACACGAGAAAATACCAGAAATGACCAGAAGTTTTAGTAGTACTATTTGAAACTATACATAAAGTCAAACCTGCGAGTAGTCAAGTAGTCGCCATTTATAGCGGATAGTGAAAAAATGCATCATGCTCTTTATGGCCGAGCAGAAAATTTATCGCATTGTGAGATTAGATGAAATACTTTCTATTTTCTTTTGTTTAATTTTAAACTGTTTGCTGAGACAGACAGACAGACAGAGAGAGAGAGAGAGTTTCTGCTATTACGTTAAAGGTATTCATAATTTTATTTTTCTCACACATTATTTTCCTGTACGATCTTGTGTTTGTTAATGTGTCCATTTTTCTCACACATTATTTTCCTGTACGATCTTGTGTTTGTTAATGTGTCCATTTTTCTCACACATTATTTTCCTGTACGATCTTGTGTTTGTTAATGTATCCATTTTTCTCACACATTATTTTCCTGTACGATCTTGTGTTTGTTAATGTGTCCATTTTTCTCACACATTATTTTCCTGTACGATCTTGTGTTTGTTAATGTGTCCATTTTTCTCACACATTATTTTCCTGTACGATCTTGTGTTTGTTAATGTATCCATTTTCCTCACACATTATTTTCCTGTACGATATTGTGTTTGTTAATGTGTCCATTTTTCTCACACATTATTTTCCTGTACGATCTTGTGTTTGTTAATGTATCCATTTTTGCTGCTTTTTGTTTAAATTTTAATTGAGACAAATTTCCTGATTTTCCTTGTATGCATTTGTCTATTAACTCTCTTGAACTTGTGTTGAATTAATTGAGTGAACACTTGTTACACCTGTAGTTATAAAATTATTTACACACACTTTACATGTCATTTGTCTATTAACTCTCTTGAACTTGTGTTGAATTAATTGAGTGAACACTTGTTACACCTGTAGTTATAAAATTATTTACACACACTTTACATGTCATTTGTCTATTAACTCTCTTGAACTTGTGTTGAATTAATTGAGTGAACACTTGTTACACCTGTAGTTATAAAATTATTTACACACACTTTACATGTCATTTGTCCCAATGTAGCATTGTTGTGACTTTGTTTTTATATCTTTCAGCGGCCAGTCGTTTCTACCTACCCGTTTGTTACATGTTAGGTGACTGCAGATCAATCCTGGTTGGTTGGTTGGTTGGTTGGTTGGTTGGTTGGTTGGTAACGTTTACTACTCTCCTGGCTGAGCGTGGTTGAAGGCTTTCATCTTGCGACGTTCTCAACTTTGGTGGCGCTCAGACAGGGCTTCACTCCCTTCGCTTGACTCCAGGGTGCGGGTGGGGCCGTCATTCATCTTCCATCGCGTCGGGTTCTTTGATGTGTAGTGGGGTTTTTTTGTTTGTTTGTTTGTTTGTTTGTTTATTATATCTACTGTCTACAACTGTCTAGGCGTGACTGAGTGTGACGGGGGGGGGGGGGGGGCGGGCTTATACCTGTCTATCAATCTGATGAGTGACCAATCACGTCGCTCTGTGAATGAATACATATCTTAAGCTGCGGGTGCGAGTGGCGTGAATGTTGCACTCGAAACCAACATCTATAGTTACAGTGCAGTGTGGAATTGAGCACATCTATGCTATGAATTGTGCATGAGTGAGTTTGTGTGCGTCGGGGTGGGGATATGGGTTCGTAACAACGCCCGAAGCATTCGCAACACAATTCGTTCTTTCAAATCCCATGAGTAACATTTGTAGACAGAGTAGTACTTCTGCTGTGAGGCTTTGTTCTTGGAATTAATTTTTGCGGCAAACTTGAAACTCGTGTCTATCGGATTTACTGCAGGTACTAAATGATTCACAAGTCTCCCTTGCCAGTGACAATATCTTGGAATAATCTGCAAAGACGAAACGTTTGATATATAACTTGCGGCTGAACATTCGATTTTCCCATGCGGATAGTTGTTGAGGATTTTTTTAAAGTTTCATTGCAGCAGAGAATTTGCACAAATAAAAAAGAATGGAGAACAACATTAACAAAGTAATGCATAAGGTGAAGTGTGGTGTGGTTTTCCTTGGTTTTATTTATTTATTTATTTTTTATGTTTTACACTTTTTTTGTTTGTTTTTGTTTTTGCCGGGCGTCGTGGAAAACCAAGTGGAAAAAAGTGTTTATGCATCATACATTGGCCTTGACCGGTGTCTGTGTGTGTCTGTGTGTGTCTGTGTGTGTGTCTGTGTCTTTTCACATGTACTTACAGGCAGCTGCGCGCATGCGCACGCAGACCGACACACACACACACACACACAATCAGCAATGCACATATATACACGCAAACTACAGTCCCTGACTAAACTTATTTTTCTTGGTTCTTTCTGCAGCCAATCGTTTTGCTCATTCTGTCGGAGAGGGTGTCAATGAACAGGCAATCGCATTCATCCGGTCACACTTAGTATCAAGGAAACTCTTGCGCACGTTCACACAGGGAGTTTATATCGGGAAAGTGACGCCAACCAAGACTGCATTTTGGGTCAGGATGACTCAGTAGTAACTGTCCCCAAAGAGGAAACGAAATGCGGTATCCACAAGCGCTGTCTTTAATAAGTTTCAATTTTTGCAGTTCCAATAAAGAGAACCTACCACATTAGAAGGAAAAGTCGATGAAACCCAATGCACTTGTACCTGAAAGGAGAAAGCAACTAAAACGAACAACAAATTATCTCCCCTGTTGAAAGCACTTGGTTTCCTTTTGCATTTTTACATCCGCAAATATAGTAATTTATATTCTTTTCTTTTTGTTTCTCTGTGACTTCATCAATTTTTAAATGTTTTACAAGACAAATCTAATTGAAACGCTTGCAGGTTTTTTATTTTTGCTTTTCGTATATCCATGCGAATGATTAACCAATCGATTTCCTTTTATTTAGTAGCGTACATCCGGATGATATAATAAATTAATGCGTACAGATTAATATCTTTATAATGTTTAACAGCTTCTGTGTTCCGGTTTGAATTTTTAAGCATGATTACTTCAATTAACTTTTTTTATTCCTTTCTCATTAATATATTATTTTGTCCTTTAATCTTTAGACTCTTTTTTTATATATATAATTATATGGTTCTTTTTCTTTTGTCTGTTTTATTTTATTTTGTTTTATAGCCAGTCTTCTAAATTTCCATTTGATTTAAATAGCTTTCATTTGTTAAAATGTCTGTTGTTTGTTACCTTCCTATGGTGTATGTGTAGCTACTAATGTTTGTGTACAACTACTCTTTGTGTACAACTAATTTTTGTGTACAACTACTCTTTGTGTACAACTAATGTTTGTAGGCCCTATACAACTAATGTTTGTATACAACTACTGTTTGTGTTGTGTACAACTAATGTTTGTATACAACTACTGTTTGTGTTGTGTACAACTAATGTTTGTATACAATTACTGTTTGTGCATCTACTTTGTAAGTGTAAGTATATATTGTATTTGTGCGTATCTATTGTGTTTATATGCAACCACTACAATTTTGGTTTGATATCTTTTGTGATATGCAACCACTAGAATTCTTTTATATCGACTGTGTTTATAAGTACTACTAGATTTTTGTATATCTACTATGTTTGTGTTTATCTACTGTTTACAGTTTTGAATGACTTGGGGTCTAAATGCTTGACTGATAACACGCGATATGTTCCTAGTGGTATATTTGATATGTTGCAGTTTTGAATGACTTGGGATCTAACTGCTTGAGTGATAACACGCGATGTGTTCCTAGTGGTATATTTATGTGTTTGGAGTTTTGAATGACTTGGGATCTAACTGTTTGAGTGATAACACGCGATATGTTCCTAGCTGTATATTTGACTTGTTGCAATCTTGATTGACTTGGGTGCTACTTGTCTGAATGTTTACACGCGACATGTTCATAGCGGTACATTTGCTGTGTTGCTGGTCTGATAAAACTGAGAAGAATACATCGCCGTCTGGTGATGGCAAATAGGTTGTATTGGTGAATTCTACATGAGGCAAAAGTTAAAATTTTAAAAAAATATGTGTTAAAGATAAATGATGACACCGGCACATGTATGTCTCAGACACACGTATTTCTGTACTACTAGTTTAATAATGACACACAACCTAGGCAAGCCACGTTTTGGTGCCAGGTCGGACCACGTTAAAGACGTGTCTCTGGTAAGAGTGTTATCACATGCATATAATTGAAACAGAAGCCCCTCCCCACTTCTTTTCATAGGAATTTTCATTTTCTTTTAAAAAGGATCTGAAATCCATCAGATATTAAAAAGAAAAGAAAGAACAGAATGCATTTTAAAAATTCTCTCTAGCAGGACTGATGTGACATATACATGTCTACTACAGAATACGTTTCTATCTGTAGAGATATCGCAACAAGTGTGATGTCGTTTAAACATCGCATAACATAACAAGACGCATTTCTATTTTGTCCAGCTGGATAAATTCAAAAGAATTCTCTCGTGTGATGTTCTAATACAGTTATAAAACGAGATGTATGCTTATTTTGCGCAGATGAAGACATTAAAAAGGATTTTTTTTTCTCAATTAGGTATGCTGTCACACATGCATATCTAAAACAGGACGTAATCATTTCAATTTTGTTCGACTGGAGGAATTAAACAGGTGATGTCAAAATGTATGTCTAAAATGAGATACCTTTCTGTACAGTCCTTCTGACAAAAACTATGACTCAGCAAGACCGTATAGTTAATGGTTCACCGACAAATGCGCGAACGACAATTGCGCGCCGACAAAAACGCGATGAACAAATGCGCGACGACAAAATCGTGTCGATAAAATCGCAATCGACAAAATCGCGATGATACATCGTACAAGAATGTAATAATAACATACGTAGATATCAATATTACGACACACAAAGCAATGTTAAGAGATACTGTGTACAAATAATCCTCAAGCAAAGGCAATGAAAAGAATGAAGCATATATCAAATCTTAAATAATTTTATTTAAAGATCAATATTATGAGATACTACGTGCAAATAATCTTTACACAGAGGCAAAGTTACGTAATAGAGCGAACATACATAACACTTCCTGGACCGTGTCAAATGCAGCTATTCAAACTTAGCATGCCATTCTTTACTTGGCGATGTTTATCGCGCATTTGTCGATTTCAAAGAACGCGATTTTGTCGTCGCGCTTTTGTCCATCGCGGTTTTGTCGGCGCGCAATTGTTCGCGCATTTGACGGGTCACCATATTTAATACTTAGCTACGTACATTAAGCCACTTTCACTCTGCAATTTCCTGCACGTATGACGTCACACAAGTCAACACACACATACAACACAAGACCAGTGGTTTTCAACCTTTTTACACCTGCACACCGGTGAAAATATGACAAATATTTAGTGTACCGCTAAGGCAGAAATAAAAACCATTATTTATACGGTATCTTGTGTATTAGTTTTTAAATATAATATTATACAATGAAAATTCTATTATTATTTAAAATAACAGAAACCGAGCAGTAAACAAAAATGCCAATAATTGTAAGTCTTTAACTTTTGAGAAAGCAATATTTAATTCAAATAAATTTAGTGCGAAATCTGCTGCTGCTTCATTGCTAGAATATTTGGTAACCTTGACTTTGATTCCGAGAGATGAAGTGCTGCATTGACATCCATTCGGTTTCTCTGTTTGGTTTTTATGACTGACAGGTCAGAAAAAGTCTTTTCACACAAATAGGTAGTAGAAAATACGACCAGCAATTTAATAGTTCTGTAACTGAGAGATGGATATTCTTTTTCCAGTGATATCCAGACTTGAGACAGTGATTGCATTTTTCGTTTGTACACCAGAGTGACATCAGAAAAAAAACTCGATCAGGTTTTCTTTTTCACGAGGATTAAATGTGCATGAGTTGACATCTTCCATGAAGGGATTTTTAATCCAGAAGTAAGTCAAGGCAATAAAAATGTTCTTCCCTAAAGTATTTATCTTCGCTATACCTCACGAAGCAGAGTAGAATAGCATGGCTACTCACGTCAGTTGATTCATCAAAAAGTTGAATCGCAAAAACATCTCGATTTCTTTATCCCCTCTACAACTTGCTTTTCAATATCGGTGTCCATGACAACAATTCTCCGCTGAGTGGTGTTGTCCGAAAGCTGTATAGCCTCTAGTTTTGAGCGGCTTGAGGACCCAACATTTTCTGAGCGACATCTAAGATGCAAAGCTTAACTAACTCCTCACCAATAATGAACAGGGTTTTTTTTTTTGTTTTTTTTTTAGATATTCGAAGAGCAACTAAATAAGACACTTGAGGCAGCGACTTGTCAGTTATTGTCATCTTCTTTATTTAACTTTTCCGACTTTTCATCTGGTTGTGTAATTTGTCAAAAAAGTCCAGTGGCAATGACTTTTTCACGGATCGGCAGGAAATTTCTGCAGACCGGCACCGGTCGAAAACTACTGCACTAAGCCAATATACACTGACAGGTGCGCGTGTATGCAGGAGTGCGTGCGTGTGCGTGTAAGCGCGCATGCGTATGTGTGTGTGTGTGTAAAAGAGATAGACAGACAGACTGACAGAAAGACAGAGGAAGTGAAGGGAAGAGAGAGAGAGAAAAACAAAGCAGAAGAACAGAGGAAGATAAATGTATATATAATATAATATATAGGCGATAACAGCACAGAAGATTAATTCAGTAACAAATTAAATGTTCTGATTGACTATGACGAAATACTTATAAAGGGAACGGTCATTATTTATTTCCTAATCGGAAGCAGAGAGTTCTCAGGCCTCAGGCAAACGGAAGGAAATGTCAGACGCTCGAACGTCTCAGGGTTATTATGGCCTTGAGTTATAAATAAGTCTTGTAGAGATGGGGTTTTCCCTTCCTTCTTAATGTACCAGGAAGTACAAAAATGGCAAGAGTTTTGGCTGTCAAATGAAGCAAACCACAACTGTATACAAACAAACCTCAATGAAAGTTCAAGATCTGCAAATACAATGAGGATAAATCAAAAGTTATTTTTATTACATTTTTACAAATTAATGGTCATCTATAAACAAGTGAATTTTTGTTTACTTTAATATTAATATTTAAATAGCATTGCAGAAACTAATTTTGTTGCTGTTGTCTATTTGTTATGAAACTAAAAAGAAAAATTTACTGTCCTTTTTTATATCTGTGTGCTGTAGTGCTTCTTATTCTTGAAAGACATTGGTTCTATTTTTATTATTGTTAGGTCTTTTAGTGTCGATTTGTCTTTTAGTGTGGGGCTTGTAAAATGCGCATTCAGCAATGTCAAAAGTAATTGCGACCTTTGACCTACTGCTATGTCTTAGATTTTTGTCCGTTAAAATACATTAATAGTTTATTATTTCTCACCTTTTGTGCATTTTTGCTTTTGTGTGTGTGTGTGTGTGTGTGTGTGTGTGAGAGAGAGAGAGAGAGTGTGTATGTGCTTGTGTGCAATTTGTGTTTTGACTTTTTGACTTTAGAAGAGACTTTTAAACCCTGTCCATGTAAGCCTATGTCTCTTAGACTTGGTCTTTTAATTTTGCACTTACAAAGTTGGATAGTAATAAGGACTTCCGGTTTTGGTTTTGTCCTTGCCTTTATGTGCAATACGTACTCTTGTTTTTCATGACATCTGCTCTGTATTTGTCTTGTACATCTTGTACACATGTCTTATTCGACATCCTGTGTGCTTGTGTCCTCTCTTTGATTGTCAGGTAAATTTATACAAAATAAATTGCCTCCCTTTGATTGTCAGGTAAATTTATACAAAACAAATTGCCTCCCTTTGATGTCAGGTAAATTGCCTCAGACCAAACATATACAGATTATTCCTTTATTTTTTAATGTGAACCTTTCTACCTATGCTTTTACTCAGTGAAAGGTACTGATCTCAACATATTCTGCAAAGAAATTAATGTTCATTACTTCATTAGACAAGAGATCCGGATTGGTGGATAGCATGTCTGACAAAATTGTAAACCATGTTTTGTTTTATTTTGCATGTAAGTGAGTTGAGGGCATTTAGTGCACACTTAATTTTAGCAGACCTTCCTGCTCGTGCAGTGTGATGGGCGGGTTAACAGATTTATATTTCTCCAACCCTTATCCCATACAGGTCTACGTAGTTGCAAAAAGACAAAAAAATATCTCGGTCAGGCCTCAGAGACATTAATCGTTATTTACTTTATCTTCCACGTTTGTCTCTAAATGTTGCGGGTTCAGAATTCTTTTCGGACTGTACGCTCGTCCGCTTCTCGATCGTTGTAGAAATTCTGGCCCTCACACTATCTCAAAGCTTGGAGGAACACTTCCCAAGATATGTTGTTGTCGGATTTTTTATAACAATTAAAAAATTAAGTCCCCACCCCCTAAGCCTCGCATGTCGACTCCTTTAAAATAAGTTTTTTATTAAAAAAAATAAAAGATTGGTGCATGTTAGAAATCATTCTGACTACGTAATTAGTTTGTAGTCACGTGGTAGTCACAAAGGTCAAGTTACAGAGTAAGGACATTCAAAATAACAAAATTTGCAAAATGAATCAATAATGAAACTGTTATGTAGATCAGTTATGAACTTCCTTATTATGAGGCAAAATATTTTCACTAGATGTTTGAAAATGTTCTCTTGACAGTTTTTGTTCTTTCTGTCTTCTAAAACTGATAGTTCACTTGTTCTTCCTAGAAAGTTCTTGGTCATCAAGAACAGGAGAAGAACTTTGTTCTTCAAGGAGTCAGAAAAGTTACTTTTATTTTCTCCAACTACTTACAGTCATTTGCTCTCTTCATAAAGCATGACATTCCGAATGTAGAATTTTTAGTCTGTCTTTCGCTGAGATACTACTCGACAATGAGATACTACTGGACGAGGAGATACTATTGGACACTGAGATACTACTCGACACTGAGATACTATTGGACACTGAGATACTACTCGACACTGAGATACTACTCGACACAGACTATGGAGAGTAGAAATGTTTGGTTAAATAGAAATAGAATGAAAGGGTTATGCATTGGAATTTCTTCACCTGGGATAATGAGATGAGTGTCTCTTCTGTTGTCAATAGGAGAGTTCACTGAGTTGTCTCCCTTGACATGTCAACCACGTGTACAGCATGATGCGACTTCGGTATGCTTGTACGCTAATGAGGCCACTATGGCCAGGAATGACAATAATGGTGAATTTGAACAAGCACAAACAGCCTGGACGTGATGCTGGAATGCAGCAGGACTTGGCTGGAAGGAGTTGGGGACATAAAGAATGGATGAAGGATTGAAGAATGAATGAAGGATTGAAGAATAAATAAAGAGTTAAAAAATGAATGAAGAACTGAAGAACGAATGAAGAATTGAAGAATAAATAAAGAGTTAAAGAATAAATGAAGAACTGAAGGCTTCAAAGCATTGTAGAAAAATAGATGACGCAGGTGTAAATCATTCTGTAGAGGTAGTTATTTAGACCTTCTACTCCCCGTCTGTCTCCCTCTTAAACATATTCACACGCGTTTTGTAGTTGTGAGCTCTCTCGGCCATTCATTATTTAGACACATAGAACACGCGTTTTGTAGTTGTGAGCTCTCTCGGCCATTCATTATTTAGACACATAGAACACGCGTTTTGTAGTTGTGAGCTCTCTCGGCCATTCATTATTTAGACACATAGAACACGCGTTTTGTAGTTGTGAGCTCTCTCGGCCATTCATTATTTAGACACATAGAACACGCGTTTTGTAGTTGTGAGCTCTCTCGGCCATTCATTATTTAGACACATAGAACACGCGTTTTGTAGTTGTGAGCTCTCTCGGCCATTCATTATTTAGACACATAGAACACGCGTTTTGTAGTTGTGAGCTCTCTCGGCCATTCATTATTTAGACACATAGAACACGCGTTTTGTAGTTGTGAGCTCTCTCGGCCATTCATTATTTAGACACATAGAACACGCGTTTTGTAGTTGTGAGCTCTCTCGGCCATTCATTATTTAGACACATAGAACACGCGTTTTGTAGTTGTGAGCTCTCTCGGCCATTCATTATTTAGACACATAGAACACATGTAAAATATACAGTTGATGAATGTCCTAAAAAATGAATAACGAGAACACATGTAAAATATACAGTTGATGAATGTCCTAAAATATGAATAGCGAGAAAACTTGTAAAAAACACAATTGATGAATGTCCTAAAAATTATTAGCGAGTAAAAAATTTAGAATCTTCTACTTGCGGAACTGCAATGAAGACTTATAAGTACGACAAGTGTAAAATTTCATCTATGTAAGTTTCCCAGTACAAATTATTACATTTGGAGGATTTCCTGAAAGTGGAGTACCAGACTCTTTGAATGCAAATGCAATTGAAGGATTTCTAAGTATACAAAACTTAACTGAATAATTCTAAGTACACATAAATGCAAAATTCTACTAAGAGTACAGTTACAAAAATATTAACTATTCCCATCATACCCTTCACCCAATTGAAACCTTCAAGGTCAGGACTTGCTTCACGGCTTGCTAGTGTCGAGCCTGGGTTGGGACCTGGCATATTTGTGTGCATGTATTTGTTTATATATATATATTGTCCTAGCTGTAACAAAGATTGCTTGCGAGTGTCTGGTCCAGATAAGGGCCTCAAGTCATACACTCATTGGTTTATTTCTTGATGGGAGTCACGTGGCATACTCGAGGGGAACATGCCTTCGATCTGGCACTCTCGAAATTGTTTTGCGTACAATGTTGGTCAACATTTTATGCTTCAGTCAGTTATAAAGAGGAGTTTCAGTTTGAACAGGTGTAGTGATGGCCAAAAATACGGCTGTGGGCAACTTGTGTCTACTCACACATGTCTTGAGTACCAATAGAACTTACATCTGACCATCACGCTACGTAGACTTGATTGTGTAGCCGTGTAAACATGGCTAGGCAGGATTACTGTCCCAAACTCTTAACTAAACAATTAACACGTGCGGTTTTCGTACCCTATCCCAGCCAGCAAATATATATTCAAAGATAAAATATAGTTTCCATATATGTATGTATGCACACGTAATGTTAAAATATATATATATATATACAGACAGACGACGCGCGCTTGTTTCAAGATAAATTATCGCTCACTATTTACGTAATGTTAAAAATAAGTGTAAGTATTCAATATTTCTACAGTCATTGAAATATTAAAAAGAATTCGACAGCTTAAGAAAGGGTTGGCGAAAAGAAAAGTAGTCCATAAAGAAAAGCACTTTTACAAATGTAGATATCAAATTTCTTTGAAGAAAAACAACAGAAATCTACCTTTGCACATTTGAAATGTTAATCATTCAAACGTGGTTAACTAAAATCTATTTCTATTTTTTGCAAAGCCTTGCTCCGTGTGCATGTGTTTATACTCTCCCTTGCTCAGTGTGCATGTGTTTATACTCTCCCTTGCTCAGTGTGCATGTGTTTATACTCTCCCTTGCTCAGTGTGCATGTGTTTATACTCTCCCTTGCTCCGTGTGCATGTGTTTATACTCTCCCTTGCTCCGTGTGTTTATACTCTCCCTTGCTCAGTGTGTATATGTATATATTCTTCTTTGTTCAGTCTGTATTTGGTCACATATTCCCTTGCTCAGTCTTGGTCACATATTTCCTTGCTCAGTCTTTGTAGTTGGTCACATATTCCCTTCCTCAGTCTTGGTCACATATTCACTTGCTCAGTCCTGGTCACATATTCCCTTGCTCAGTCTTTGTATTTGGTCACATATTTCCTTGCTCAGTCTTTGTATTTGGTCACATATTTCCTTGCTCAGTCTTTGTATTTGGTCACATATTTCCTTGCTCAGTCTTTGTATTTGGTCACATATTCCCTTGCTCAGTCTGTATTTGGTCACATATTCCCTCGCTCCGTTTGTAAACTCCCTTGCTCGGTATGTATATGCTTATACACTGTACTCCTTTGCTCAGTGTGTAATTGGTTACATACTCCCTTGTTCTGAGTGTGTCTTTGCATACTCCCTTACTCATTGTATATATCTTTGTATACTTTCTCTTTCAGAATGAATATGTTTATACTCGCTTAGTGTGTATGATGTTTATACATCACCTTAGTATGTAATTAGTTACATGCGCACTTGCTTATGTGTATAATGTTTATATATTCAAAGTCAAATAAAAAGAGTTTATGCCTTATACTGAATACTTTTTTTTTTAAATGGCGTGCAGATTTCACCCGCTTACACGCCCGCACTAAGTGCATTAATCAATTAACAACCGGGAGTGGGAGGGGGGAGGGAAATGTCACCAATAGTTCAAAAGGGCAAAACCGGTGCATGTCTTCATACAAGAAGTGTGTGGGGGTGGGGGGATGAATGGGAGGGTTTGCGTTGCCTGTGCTGAAAGGAGAGTTAGATATAGGGGTAACTATTTTGGTGTTGGAATTCTTTTACAACAACTATATGTCAGTCCTGGTAATCTATTGTAACTCTATTGTAACTCTATTGTAACTCGACTTGTACACAGCCAACAAACACTGTCGCTGAACTGTCAAGGAGTTTGTTGTATTTTAAAATAGAACTTGCCAATGAATTGGACATGGTGCATTCAGTTGAGGAAAAGTGGAGGAAAGAAGCAGGGAAAAGTACGGGTTATAAAGCTATACGAACATTTCTCGTTTCCAAAACAGGAAGTGGGCTTAAATAAATACTGAGTTAATAAATACTGAGTTAATAAATACTGAGTTAATAAATACTGAGTGAATAAATACTGAGTTAGTAAATACTGAGTTAATAAATACCGAGTTAATAAATACTGAGTTAGCCTATTGACTGTTGTCATGATTTTGACACTGTGCCTGTAATTAGTCATGTTAATAAAGGAGAAAGACTATTTCAATGCTGCGACATCAGTTTGTAATAATTTGACTAGATGTCTTGAAGGATGTTGGAACGTCTGACATATTGGTTGACTATAGTTGAAAGCCATAGAAACACTCATGACTGGCACTGAGATGTGGCAGTCAAAATAGCATCTAGTTGTGCCAAGGGCTTGTAATCCGTTGGTTTTACAGACAACGAGAAAATTTATAAATTTATAAGCTATTTCGTCTGTTCATATATTCTCTCCACATTGTTTCAAATGTCCACTCCACTCGACTTTATTCAGTCCATGGTTCATTCGTAGTGACCACTTACTCGTCCAGCCGTCTCGTTCGGTGTCTCATTCCCTTTAATCAGTGGCTCTCGCCCTCTTCAAATTCAAGGGATCCAACTCACTTAACTGGTTCCTTCATCTCGTTCACTTCGGTGGTATATTCAATGTAATAAATGTCTCTCATCTTCAATGCAATGCTTCTCGCTCACTTCAGTGAACCGTTCAAGGCAATTAGTGTCTCTCGCCTTCAGTTCAACGGCTCTTACTCAATTAAATGGTTCATTCACTTCGTTCACTTCAATGGCGCATTTATATTGTTTAATTCAAAGTCGTGTGGTCGTTATTCTATGTATTCACTTCAGCCGTTCATTCATTTGGGTTTTCATTCCATGGTTCATTTCATTCATACAGTTCAAGGCTTACTCACCTTATTCAGTCTATGGTTCATTTACTTCAGCCGTTCATTCATTTGGGTTTTCATTCCATGGTTCATTTCATTCATACAGTTCAAGGCTTACTCACCTTATTCAGTCTATGATTCATTCACTTCAGCCAGTTCAATGTTCATTTAGCTCAGGTTCACTTATTTCATTTAGATCAGACTCATTTAAATCATTTAGTTCAGGTTCATTTAATTCATTTAGCTCATTGTTCATTCATACTGTTCAGTCCGAGGTTCATTTCATTCATTTACATCATGGTTCATTATCCTGTTACCCATAGTTCCTTTAATTCATTTAGATTATGGTTCATTCATCCTGTTCAACCACGGTTCATTTCATTTAGATCAGGGTTCATTCATCCTGTTCAACTCATGGTTCATTTCATTCAGATGATGGTTCATTCATCATATTTCAACCTATGGTCCATTTCATTTAGATCATGGTTCATTCATCCTGTTCAAAGCATGATTCATTTCATTTAGATTATGGTTCAGTTATCCTGTTCAACTCATGGTTCATTTCATTCATTTAGCTAATGGTTCATTCATCCTGTTTCACCATGGTTCATTTCATTTATCTCAAGGTTCATTCTTCCTGTTCAACGCATGGTTCATTTGATTCATTTTAGTTCATGGTTTATTCATCCTGTTCAACCCATGGTTCATTATTCATTTAGCTCAAGGTTCATTCATCATGTTCAATCGATGGATCACTTCATTCATTTATATTGGTTCATTCACACTGATCAATCCATGGTTCATTTAATTTATTTCGCTCATGGTTCATTCATCCTGTTTAATCCGTGGTTCACTTCATTCATTTCCCTAATGAATCATTCATCGTGTTCAATCTATGGTTCATTCATTCTGTTCAAAACATTGTTCCTGTAATTCATTTAGCTCACGGTTTATTTCTTCTATTCAATCCATGGTTCACTTTATTCATTTAGTCCATTTAGTATTCATTCTGTTCAATCCATGATTAATTTCATTCATTTAGCACAGGGGCGGGCAAACTCTGGCCCGCGGGCCAAACCTGGCACGCGAAGCATTTTTTGTTGGCCCGCCAAGCTATTCACAGTTAACATTGCTTTTGGTCCGCCAAGCTATTCACAGTTATTGCTTTTGGCCCGCCAAGCCATTCACACTTATTGCTTTTGGCCCGCAAAACAAAAGTCACTAAAACAATTGGGCATTGTTATATGCTGTCAAACAGCCAAGGCTAAACTAGTCTAAAGACTACATGTAATTTTAACAGTTTGAATTACTCACACAGAATCGTGTGCACATGTACAATTTATGCCTGCGGTTATATATATTACACTAGCATCTCTTTATAGTTCGTTGACTTTTGAACTCTCCTAGGCCTAGGATAGATCTACAATAATAATGTATGTCAGCATCTGTACTCTGCCTCATTCGTAAGCTACAATTGGTGAGAGGAAGGAGGGCTGGAGGTGAACAGAGGTGTGCGAATTTGAAACTCGCAGTCTTCTGCCATCACAACCGAACTGGTTGTTGCATTTCTGCTATTTCTTTGCCATTATTCCCCCATCCCCACAATCATGTCTGCAACCCCAGCATCCTAAAAAATTTAAAGTGGATATGGAAAGTCGGACATTTAACTCTGAGTGGACGAGAAGTACTTTTTCATAGAACGATTTGGACAAGCTCAGTGTCTGATCTGTTTGAAAACTGTTGCTGTCTTTAAAGAGTTTAATGTGCTCTGTCACTGGGAAACAGTACACTTAAATTCGAAATTTGGTTTAATGTCTACCTCTGAGAAAAAGACTACTATTTGCTAAACTCACAGGCAATATAGAGAAAAGCAGTTTGATGTTTCATAAGCAAACATCTGTGCATGAAAAAGTGACGTGCCAGTTATGAAGTTTCACTACTCCTTGCTCAAAGAATGAGTTAAAAGCAAACTACCGCACTTCTTCTCTTCTTTCTTTTTTTCGTGATGTCATCCTACCATCAGGCAAGTTTCCACATTTTATTAAACATGCTCAGCGCATTGTAGCTATGTTCGGAAGCACATTTTGCTGTGAACAACTGTTCTCAAAGATGAAATATACAAAGAGTCGCCTTCGCTCTCAACTCTCTGACCGTCATCTAAATGACATTCTTCGCTTGTCAACCTCATCAGTTCAGCCAGATATTGAATCACTTATTTATTGTAAGCAACACCATCCATCTCATTAATCTTTCATTGAAACAGAGTTAGTTTTTTAAAATTACTTTTGTTCTCATTTTATATTCTGAACTTGCTGGACTTGTGATATTTGGTCGTCTATCCGGCCCGCGAACTGTTCCAACAGTTTTATCTGGCCCGCGGTCTCAAAAGTTTGCCCGCCCCTGATTTAGCACATTGTTCATTCATACTGTTCAATCCGTAGGCCATTTCATTCATTTAGCTCACTGTTCATTCATCTGTCCATGTTTCATTTCATTCATTTAGCTCATGGTTCCTTCATCCTGTTCATTCCATTGTTCATTTAATTCAATTTGCTAATTTGTCATTAATCCTGTTCAATCCATGGTACACTACATTCATTTTGCTCATTGTACATTCATACTGTTCTATCCATTTAATTCATTTAGCTCACGGTTTATTCTTCCTGCTCAAGATTCACGATTCACTTCATTCATTTAGTCCCTGGTTCATTTCATTCACTGAATTCAATGTTCATTCATTTTGTTTAGTCAATGGCTCATTTTATTCATCTATTCCCTGGTTCATTTTATTTACTGAATTCAAGGTTCGTTCATTTTGTTCAGTTATGTTTCGTTCGTCTCACTCAGTAAATTTATTGATCTCTCTTCTGAGCACCTAATTTCCTTTTCGTCTTTCCGATGTTTTCTCGTCTGGACGCTCTCAACTAGTGTCATATGCATTCCGTTTTCGCTTTCAAACATTAGTAGTCAGTGAATAAGGAAGAATACAGAAGAGAGCAGTCTTGATGACGTCAGTCAGGTCAGTTAACTCTAAACTAAATTACCTGTACTCTGATGTCCTCTGTTTCAAGCCCTTTTGTTTCAGAAAATCAATCACACTATTTTACTGACTCAGACTGGGGTTGGATATGTAAAAGGGGAAGGGGAGGCAGTGGGGATAAAATCTGATATTATATTAAACACCCCTACACTCAAAGCACTCGATCTAACCGAACAGGAGATTTAACGATTATCGACAGTTCCAAGCGAAGTCTTGAAAATGGGGGGAAAATGCGATCTTTTCGTATCTTTAAAGGAGACCGGAAGTCGGATTACTGCGTGTTCGCTTTGCTCCGTTGCTCACTTGAAGTACGGAACAATGGTCGTGAAGAAAACAGCACTTGAAGTCTTTCAGGGCGAAATCTTGGTAGCAGGCGACAACACAAACCGTTTAAGAAATTTGATATTGCGAACGCCTCACAACATTAACTCTGCGAACGGCGAGTCCTTTCCAGCCGTTCAGTCTGAATCAAAGAACAATGGGTCTCTCCCCCTTCCCTTCCCGATCCCCTTGTCCCGAAAGGTGGGCTTCAAAAGACATTTTCTTTCATTTTCGCAACAAATCGAAGTAGCAAACGGGCAAAGGAACTGGATACCTTCGAGTACACGAGTACATTAACTCATGAAAAGCTACACCCGAAGCACTTGAGTGGTTGAAGGGCCGGCTAACAAAGACTCACCCGCTTGCGACCCTCGTCTTGGCGAACCCATATCGATCCCAGTTATCGCCTCGTTTCCTCCAATTTTAAAGTTTGTTCAATTGATCCGTTGGGAGCAGAGACAGCATTTCAAGCAGAGTTTCAGTCAGAAGAATGTAATTTAAACTAGAATCTTCAAATCTTTACCGGGAAACGGTGTTTGTAATTAAATAGACTTACATTGGAACCGAGTTATTATAAAACCTTTTTTTTTTTTTCAAGCGGACAAGCACAGCAAATGAAGACAAATAAAAAATTACAAGAGTAACATTTCTGTGGTGGACAGAGAAATTACTTTTAAGAAATAATTTTAAAAATACGTGTGCAGATGTTTTGGTAATACTAGGTATGCTACTGTGCCTTTCGAGTACAACTGGAAAAATTAGCATTTATAATTTTCTTACTGTGCCTTTCGCGAACAACTGGAAAAATTAGCATTTATAATTGTCCTACTGTGCCTTTCGCGTACAACCGAAAAAAATTAGCATTTATAATTGTCCTACTGTGCCTTTCGCTTACAACTAGAAAAATTAGCATTTATAATTGTCCTACTGTGCCTTTCGTGTACAACTGGAAAAATTAGCATTTATAATTGTCCTACTGTGCCTTTCGCTTACAACTGAAAAAAAAATAGCATTTATAATTGTCCTACTGTGCCTTTCGCTTACAACTGGAAAAGTTAGCATTTATAATTGTCCTACTGTGCCTTTATAGCTATTAATAAACACACACATATGCACACTCATTCACTCCACCCAATGGAAAAGGAGATACCAGCAGAGAAAGAAAGGGAGTTAATGAGAGGAAATTCTCTTCACTTGTAAGACCCAGCAAAGACAAATTTAATGGAGAAACTTTTACAGTTTTGTGTAACCGAATGCAATTTATCTCCTTATTATCTACTATTTATTATAATGTATCTACATCGATTGACTGACTGATTGATAGACTGATCGGTTGGTTGGCTGCTTGGTTGGCTGCTTGGTTGGTTGGTTGGTCGGTTGGTTGGTTGGTTGGTTGGTTGGTTGGTTGGTTGGTTTTTATAATGACAGAATAGATAAACGTTAGTGATTAGTAAGCTTAACGTAGTAAAGTCATAACAATCACCAGGATGACAATCATAGTGAGATGAAAAGGTTTTCACCACCACAACAGTAATGAGATCGTGTTATTGCTGATGACATTAATTAATTAATTCATTCTTTCTTTCATTTGGATTTCATGTCGGTTTCCAGTGTGCTCCGATTTCCTAGACGATGCGATGATTAGAAAACAATATACTACAGTGTAAAGAGAAGATAATTCCATCAATACACTATAATGATAGGAGAAGATAATTCCATCAATACTCTATAGAATATTTCCATCAAATATATTATAATTACATTAGCAAACTATGATGTTAAGAAAAAGATAACTGCATCAACATACTATGGTGAATAGAAAATAAATCCTTCAAAGACTATGATGATAAAGAGAAGGATAACTCCATCAGCAGTTAGGGGTGGGGAGAGAGGACATTTCCCTCTAAATACAGTCTTACAAGCAACGCACTGTATAATGAAGATGTATCATGGGAGGAAAAGTCTCTTTCCGGTTGCTCAGTAAGAATCGTTGCATCGTTCGTCAGGCAAAATAAAACTGAACAATCGCACTTTAAAACGCAGCTACACGCAACACACACACACACACACACACACACACACACACACACACACACACACACACACACACACACACACACACACACACACACACACACACACACCACATATATATATATATAAAGAAAAACACGAATGCTTGCAACACCCTAAGAAAGAAGTAACTAATAAACAAAACATAAATCTTAAAAAACAAAAGTATATTTGAACGGCAAAGCCCCAAATTTTAAAATAAAACACGTTCATTTGGCTTAAACAAAAAACGCGGCGATGGAAAAACGGTCCCCCAACGCAGTAGCCATTTCGATCCCGCGCTCTTGACGCTGAACACGGACCCGGTTTTCAAAGCCTGAGCGTCGGGACGATATGCCGGATGCCAAGTAATGGGCAGCCAAATAAGGCCAGACCTTTGTGTCTGGAATCTGGCAGGTAATTGGGTTCCAAGTAACCAGGTAAAGACACACACGGAGATGGTGCTTCAGCAGGGCGCGGCTCTCACAGAAGACGCTCGATAGCTGTGTATTTGTTTCAAATTAATGTGGCAAGACTCAGCAACACAAAGCCATTTCTATTAAGACTGCATAATTTTTACACTTTCTCTCCTTCGTCTTCAGGTCTCCTTCAAATAAAATGAAAATGTGTCAATAAATTTTATGAAAGAAGCATCGTGTGTCATTCGTAAGTGTCAGATCCAATCTGTGTGATACATTTTCTCTCTATAATTCTTTCATTTTACGGTAATGAAAACCAACAGAAACAAATACATTTACTGTATTTCGATTATATTGTTACTTATAGTAGTGTATAATGGAAGAAAAAGAAAAGAAAGAAGAAGAAGATGATGATGATGACAAGGGGGGTTGGTCGTCGTCGTCGTTGTGGTCGTGGCAAGGACAGCATGAGTTTTGTTTATTGTTAAAATAATATTTAAAGAATCACTTATGTCACGGTAACGCTTTGTAAATTAACATTTGTGTCTTGAAAAAATTATTTTTGAATACTTCAATAAACAGCTTTATAACGGTGTGGTTTGATAACTTACACTGACATTGATATATGAGCTGAATTTAAGAACCGGGTTATTAGTAAATATTGCAAATAATTTATACATAAAATAAGTTTGGCGGCCTTTAAATTCTCTTATTACTTATAATCTGTTACTGCGGAAGGGGTGGGGTGGGGTGGATTCATTATTTGTCAGCCGTCATACAAGCACAATTTATCGGTCACAGAGTTATTGTGACACCTTGACCTAAAGAATAACTATGAGATTTTTAACATAATTTCTGAAACGTGTGATAGATGTATCTTGTGTCTCACACGTGACAGTCGACAACGACAACTCTTTGGAATAGTAGATAAACACACGTTGTACTATCCAACTACCTCATAGGTATAGTTATTATATTTTTAATAGGCAACAGTAAATTTGCAGTTTATTCATAAAAATTATTGGTTATATGAGTAAACAAACACATGCACACATGCATACACACAATTTTATACATATATATCATATGTGTGTGTGTGAAAGAGAGTAGTGTGCGGTTAAGTGGATATGGCTATAGATGTTGGTTTTGTGTGCCATACTCACTCCACTCGCACCCCAAAACTTATGCAATCACAAAACAACATGGTTGGTTGCACATGGTTAGATAAATCAACAGATAAAGTCACACTCGGTTACATATAGAATGTGACGGCTGATGGAGTGGGTGGTCACGATAAATGGTAGTGTGAATTTACCCATTCCTTCCCATGCATTAATTTAAATTACAGAGTCCTTATTTCAGGATTGGACTGAAGAGTAAGTATGAACGATTTAATGTTTATAATCTAACACAAATATTAGTCTAATACTCCTGCTCACAGCCGCCCAACAATCTTGTTTAATTAGAAAATAGAAGTGGATTAAATAAGCTACCCTGTGGTTTTCCAGTGGCAAACTATTTATTAATGAATGAACATTAGGTAATAATGATTGGTAATATAATTAAGTTACTAGAATGTCGCTTTTCTTTTCTCCATCGAGATGACCTGGCATGGAACTCTGAAAAGGTTCTCAAATAGTCATTGGTTCAGCGACAGCACAATGTTGGTGAGTTGGTAGCTTAATTGTAGTAGAGGTCAGGTTGCTGGCTTAGTTGTAGTAGAGGTCAAGTTGGTAGCTTAGTTGTAGTAGAGGTCAAGTCTCTTTCAGCTCGTGTTGATGGATAGCAGCATACACAATGGCTGCGGTGCACTTGGCACTAACACAGGTCCAGGGTCAATTCCTTGACACAATTTGCTGGGGTGGGGTAGCTGTAGTTGTAACAGCTGTCATATGCTGCTGTCTGAGGAAAAGGAGTCACCTTTACTACGAGTCCACTCTAGCCATGAATGACGTCAGGTTTCTCTCAGATATGACAATTTACATAATATGTACTGGTTAAAACATACGCTTATTCAGCAAGAGTGACATGAAAGAATATGTGACAAGACATTAGTTGATATGATGCTCCTCTCAGTCATTAATCTCATTAATTAAATGTACAGTACTTAAAACCACATATACAGTATTCAAACACAGTCAGCAATGTCATTGATTTTATTAAAAGAACATGAATTTGTAAAAGATAATTCATTGTGTGTTAGTTTACAATCATCAATTGGATAATTGGTTGATTACATTAATCACATAACGAAACAAATAATATCTAGCAATTGCTGAACACAAGAGGTTCATCATGTATCTAATATTAGTAGAAATGGAATAATAATATATTTAAAATATAATTTATAATTCCTGCATTGCATAGTGAAATAGATTTTCCCACCTTGACACTGCAGATAATTAATCTGTTAGGAATGACATGGATGTAGTTTTAAATACTACAAAGGAAAAGCTGGAAAAGATTTTATTCCTAAAACCATAGATTTCAGTCCATTGACAATGCATGGAAACAAATAAAAGTGATCTCCCTTCCAACCCAAGAGTTAATTAATTTCGCCTATGTATGGTACCAGTTTCCCAGAGTGTCACCTGCTTGTGGTGACAGTTCATGCAGTCTGTATGCTAGAATAGGCTGACACCCAGGTCAAACGTGAGTTTCAATGGTTGGGTTCTGCCGTATTGGGATATGTGATGATGTCTCTTGATGCAAGCAGTTTCAGTTATTATTTTTTGAAATTGTAATTATTCAGAAGTTGGTTGTTAGAATATGACACAGACTATGACAGACAGTTGAGAGAGTATGCGGATTAGCATGAAGAACCAATAGGAGACATTTATTATGTAAGAAAAGGATTAATTAAGATCATTGTCTGACGCATAGATGATAACACCAAAGACACAACTGACACAACAGATGTCAAAATCTATGCATATAATACTTTAAGAAATTGCAAAGTGTAAAGAAAGTCCATTATGATAAGTAAGCACAGGTTGAGAGGAAGTCCAGAAAGGCTGGACTCTCCAAATATTAAAAAAAAAACTTGTGTGCTATCTCCACTCTGTTGAGTTCAGAGCAGCTCTAAACTTCAAGATGGCATTTCTGACAGGGTTGATGAAGGATGAATTAGAACTGTAATTAATAATAATAGTACAGGTCCGGAAAGGTCACCTGTAGCCTTGAACCAGAACTGTGCCGAGCAGGGTACACAACTTCTGGACACCTCTGTGCTAGAAGTGTTTCAGTACAAGAAATCAACTTGCTGAAGACAAGGAAAAAGACGTCAATGTTCCATCTGTACTGCATACGCGAAAATGGTCTTTGTCTGTTTGGTAAAGACAATTTACTACAGAGAAAGTGCTAGAAAATATTTTAAAATAATACTTAAATAGAAAACTGTCCTGGTGGTTAAATTAAAACTAAGAAGAAAAAGAAAATTAAATTAAAAAATTTAGAAATTAAAAATCTTACTTTACGATAATGGGAGAGAAAGTAGAAAAGTGTTAATAAAGTAGAGTACAGAAGTTTAAACAGAAAATAGAAAATACATTCACACTTTAGAAAAATAGTTTATAATTACAACAATAGAATAATATGCAGTGCTTACTTTTATCGCACGATGACATCATCTGAAGTGAACATAAGTGATTTGCGCAGGTCAAGGTCTTGTTGTACGTCCTTGCAGAAAGTTGGTAACACGTGATCTGTTTAGGACCGCTGTTTACAGAACCTAAGTTTAAATTAAGGTATTTTGAAGATCTTTCTAGACTGTTCCCTCAATCTTCTAAAGACTGAAATACGCACGTGTTGTGCACTTGTAGACTCGTTACTATAGAAACCAGTTGTCCTTGTTTATGTCTTACAGTTTGTGAAGAGAAAGAAGGGAGGGACCCTGCCTGAAACAGCATCAAAGATCATTGTCGATCTTCCTTCCTAATGCGCGCTCACACGCCCACGCACGCACACATGTCATTCCAAACAAGATGGCAATAACTTCATGTAATGGAATGCAATATGTACAGTTATATCCCCTCAACATAATTCTTTCAGTTCTTTTGTGGCGACTATAATTCCTTTTGAGTTTCAAATATAACTTGTGTGTTTCAGAATTATTTAGAGTTTTAATTCATAAATAATTAAACACGTGCTTTGAAATTCAGTTATTTTTTTAGGCTACTTGACAGCTTGAAGAATTAGTTTCCATTAGTCTTAATGCTGTCATGTGTCAACTAAAGCTACGCGTGGTGACAATTTATTAATATAGAAACATTTCGCCAGTGAACAAGATCAAACACATATTCAGTTAAATAAAAATATCTGTTTTAAGCTCCGAATACTGTTTTTTTTAAATAAAGATTTTCTTCCTTATGAAGATTCACTCTACTTTATACAGTTAACTTCCAGACCTGTTTCTGTATAAAAAGGTTATTTAATCACTTTATGCAGACAGAAGAACACACACCTCCTTTCGCGCGACAACAAATACAACTGGTTATATTTTGCTTGGTTTGGGTTTTTTTTTTTAATATTTGTTTGGGACAGTTTTTTGTATGAGATTTCTTTTTGTTTTGTTTTTGAAGGCGGGGATTGGGTCTGTTGAGAGACAGTGTGTGTGTGTCTGTGTGTGTCTGTGTCTGTGTGTGTGTGTGTCTGTGTGTGTGTGCGTGCGTGCGTGTGTGTATGCGTGCGTGTGTGTGTATGTGTGTGTGCGTGTTTGCATGTGTGTTTGTGTGTATGTGAAAGAGTCAGAGGAACAGAGATAAGAGTCAGAAATAAAATGTGTGTGAGAATACAGCAATACATTGATAAAAGTTAGTATCTGCGTTTGATGGAAAGGGTGCATTCGCACGCACGCGTGTGTGTATGTGTGTGAATGTGAATGTGTGTGATATTGAGATCAGAGTGTGTGAGTGGAGGTAAAATGTGTGCACATTAGAGAGAAAGAGAAAATGTATTGTTTATAGTGTCTTTCAGTGGAAAAACATTGGCTGTGTGTGTATGAAGAAGTATCCATTCGTGCGAATATTTAAATGCTCTGTTAAAGTAACAAAAGGGTTACGTGGAAAAGTGAATGAAATGGTGCGTAAATGAGAAGAAAAAGTTCTTATCACATTTAATAATATCGCCATTAGTGGATGGACTGAAAGAATACAACGGATGTGCGGAAAAGGTAATAGCCGGCAAATAACGGAAGTTGTCTCCCTTAGAAATTTGCTTTGCAGGCGCATAGTGGCGCCTAGCTCGGCGTCTTGGAAACGCGACCTTTTCCGGCTTGTTGCCAAGGGACACATTTTTAAGACAGACACGTGTCGATGTCTGAGAACGACGGTGTGGTTAACTTTGATCGGAAAAGGACGGGGAGGGTCCCTCCCTTTCTACCCAAGTAATCCTTAATTTTTAACTCTCCGTCCCGCCTTGCCTTCATCAGCACGTACTTTTTACGGCGTTTCTACCGCTAACAGAATTTCGTCATAAACAAATTTAAAAGTACTCACCGCCGTAGTTCAGTAATAGCATCCATCTCAAAAGCACACACTCACACACACACACACACACCAAACATGTAAAAAAAAAGACTTTACATTTCTAGGTGCAAACTAGCGACAAACAACATATACACACACAATGGAAAAAAAGCGTCTGGAAAGATCAGTAATTGTCAGGCAGGATCGTGACTCACCTGCTTGCTCAGCTGGAACAAATTACAGAAGTCGAGTTGGGAAAGTCAGTGGGAGAGAAAGCAAAATATGAAGGAAGCAAAGAATTAGAAGGAGTCAGTAAAAAGTTTTCAGATTTCCAGGTACGAGAAATGTAGGCACATATACAAATCCACCTGACAGATGAGAACGAAATAGTTATGCTTAAAAGCGAGTTATTACAACCAGGATTACTAATACAGCTAAAAAAGTTTTGAGTGAGTGAGTGAGTGAGTGAGTGAGTGAGTGAGTGAGTGAGTGAGTGAGTGAGTGAGTGAGTGAGTGAGTGATACCCACTTTAATCACTGCCATTGTTTCTTTAAAAGGAATAATGACAACACTGAAATTGTGTCGTTAAAATGGATGATAACAATACCGACATTATTTTGTTAACAGGATAGATGATAAAAACATTGATGTTGTTTCGTTAAAAGGAAGATAAATGAATTGACATTATTTAGGTAAAAGAATAACAACTTCACTTGACGCTTCTTCGTTAAAATTGACGATATTCACAGTTTCTCAGCAAAAAAAAAAAAAATGAATATTTAAATAGGTGAAAAGAAGACAGTAAATATGATACTGTAGGTGTCAAGTGAAAAGGGAGACTCAAAGTCAGTAAATTTGATACTGTAGGTGTCAAGTAAAAATAGAGACACAAAGAGATGCGGAGGGGGTGGGGGAAGAGAGAGTAATGGAAGGTGGGAAATGAAATACGGAGACAGCGCTTTTCTTTCGAGATGGCAGATAGTCAATATCACTGCAAGTGTCAAACGGCCATTATTTACTTGGAAAGTTTTGCTCCGCGGAAACTCTATTGATCGCGCAAGCACCAAGGTGGTTTCTTGACCCAACACTTCGTACAAAATGGCGCCAGAAAACCACGGTTGTCAACCTTTCGGTGGTACGAGATTTGTTGTTCTGAATTTGTACGGCAAGGTGTATGTGTGTATGTGTGGTTCTAGGCGTGTGTTGTGTGCGTGTCACAACAATGTGGGACATTGAGAAAAGTGTCCCGAGAGTTGTGCAACCGTGTGCTATTGTGCGTGTGGGCTTTACCACGGAGTCAAGTGTCCCCGGTGTGGCGCAACCTCTCGACACTTGTGTCCAAAAACTCCCTGTAAAGCCCACACGCACAGATTAAAACTAAACTTGTGGAAAAATCAATTTCAATACTCAGACTTCTTTGCAGTAAACTGAATGATCATAATGAGGCCACATGTGTGTGTGTGTGTGTGTGTGCGTGCGTGTGTGTGTGTGTATGTGTGTGTTCGTGTAAGAGTATGCTAGCGCGTATGAGTGTCTGATTGCTTGAGTCGTTACACGTACATGCGTGAGAAATTAAATGCAATAATGACAGAAATGTTAAGTATAATTCACATACATAAACCTGATCTGTTTTGTCTTGTTTCCTTTTCCTTTCAATGACATTATTCGAGAATTTAATTTGATCGGATTGGATTATAGTGAGAAAGTCGCACTCAAGGCCAGTCGCTGGATGGATGGATGGAAATACACTCATACAAAAGCACGTAGAATCAGATCTGTCTTGGACAGGTAGACCTGCTTTCTTTCACCTGTCTCTTGAGAAATACAAGAGCTTTGCTCAGAATTTCTGGCACCGTCGGCCAGCACCGCTAGGAGAAGAATACGTGCAAACGGTGAGCGTGTGCCTGACACGTGTTCATGCCTCGGCAAGCAGGGGGCGATCTTCGATCGCATCCCCTTTTTCTTCGCTCGATAGTTGGTGCCACGTGCCACCAGGTGCCACTCTGTACATGGAAACGACAGTCGAGTTTCAAGCCTTCTAGACCCGGGTGCACGTGCTGAAACAAAGCGAGAATTGTTTCTGCGGGTTCGTCTCTCTGGAAGCGTGTACTTGCAGAATTTTAACTGTTGCTGGAGTTGGCTAGCATCACATCGAGAACTCATACTTGCTTTGGAAAGGAAGACGAACCAAGGACCCTCAATGTCGAAAGGATCAACTTAATTTGTTTTTCTTCTTCTTCACACTAAGAGCATGATATTGTTCCCTAACTTCTTTACAACAAAATTTACTTTGTTATTTATTTAACAGATTATTTTTTTTATTTACGTTGTAGTTCAATAAATTATTCACTCGCACCAAGAAGTAATTTGATGGACTAATTAATTACCAATCACTAATTTAATAACGGCTTTGTCTGCTAAATTATAAGAAATTCTACAACGTAAACTGTCTCCGAAAACGTAAATTTGTCAGCTAAATAAATATGATAGATCTATATCATTAAATAAACTATATCATTAACTATATCGTTAAAGCAACAATAGCAGAACTGTCACTGTGAGCTTAAATGTGCTGTTCATTAAAAGCGGCACAGGTAAAATTTTCGTTTTTACTCGAAATTACATGCGATCAGTTTTAATGTTTGGTTATGCTTTCATATTTTTCTTTTGGTTTTAAGTGAATAATTTTTGAGTTGAACAATTTGTAGTACAAGTGAAGAAACTATATCCTTCGCTTTAATGAGATAGTAATGACTCTAGGGGAATACGTGAATAATTTTTGAGTTGAACAATTTCTAGTACAAGTGAAGAAACTATATTGTTGAGTTGTGTAAGGACCTTTTAGTCTAAGAAATAGTGTCATGTACTTTAATGAATTAATAACGATGTTTTTCTTTTGTCATACATTGTATAGTATAAGTACTTAAATACTATTTCTTTTTCCTCATAGCAAATATCATAGATTTTTTTGTATAGTCTGAGAGATGTACTAATTGACCTTATTATTATTTTCTTTAAAGATTTTTTTGTCTAAAAAATGTCGACGTGGACTGCAATGAAATGTTAGAGATATACATCAAGGAGAGATTGAGAAATGTCGACATGGACTGCAATGAAATGTTAGAGATATACATCAAGGAGAGATTGAGAAATGTCGACATGGACTGCAATGAAGTGGACATTATTTATTCTCTTACTTGTTTTGAACTGTCATCAGTTTCAATTAATTGCTCAAGATATTTTTTGTCTGAGAATTGTCATTATGCATTATAATTAGTGAGTAATGATTTTTGTTTGTGTGTAGAAATGTCACTGTCGACTTTAATGATATCTTGTTATAGATGAGATATGACGTTCTTCAATTTCTAATCTGAACATTTTCTCATGTAAGAGAAGACATGGATGCTTTTCTGACAGTGACAGAATAACTTCTCGTCTGTTCCATCGGATTTGCTCACTTAATGATTTCTGTAGAACGTCCACTTTTAATTAATTTCCAGAAGACTACTAATTTTGTTCTTCAGTATTTTTTTTAATTGAGGGGCGGGAGGGTAAGGATATATAAATACTTCTAGAAAACTTCCCCTCTCAGAACCTAAAATCTTAGATAGATAGATAGATAGATAGATGGATGGATGGATGGATGGATGGATGGATGCATGCATGCATGGAGTAAATTTGCTTATCACTATTCTAAACTTAATTGTTATATAAATTGATAAATATCAAAGTGACCTGTCCTTGGGCACTTCTTATGACGGTATTTTTTGTAAGTGTCAGAATTGCAGTAAACAACTCAGGTAAAGAATATGCTAGAATTTGCTGATGCAACCAACTTCATTCATTCGGGGTGGACAGTATGTTACTTTGTTGAAGAAGTACTCCATTCTAATCACTTTGATTTTGTACTAACTTGAGTCCAGTCATTAAGTCATTAACTTATGAGAGGAGCATACATTTTTTCTTCAATGCTTTGACCCACTTCAGACTGCAGTGACCACATTGCTTTACCAGATCACGTTGCTGTGTGTGTCCAACGTTATCGGTGAATTTATCAGTAACGTGTTGCTTGCAAGTTGATTCCTGTGAATTCCGTTCAAGAGCCAATACATTGAAAATTGAGGTTTTAGTTTTGTCTCTAGAATTCACAAAGATTGTTTTGAACATTCCTCGTGGTGTGTTGAGTAGCGCACATGAAAATTCTAAAACAATCCATGTGATGTGCTTTTGATAGCGCATGTAAAGTACTGGATGATTCTCCATGGAATGTTTTGTGAGTGGATCCAAGATTCCGGAACAGTTATGTAATGTGCCTAGGTGTACATTGGACCGTCATCTAAATAAGAAAGACTGTGATTTGTTGTAAACCTCATGATTGTGAATATGTGCTAGTGACAAGGTTATGTTAAAATTTAATTAGGGTGCATCCAGATTGCATTTTTGGTGTTATAGATAGATAGCTTTAAAAAGTGAGAAAAGCAGCTGCTCATATTCAGAGCTACAGCCAAAGTATTCTACTCTGACATAACTATGAACCCAAGCAAAGTACTGCAAAGTATTCTACTCTGATGAAATTGATGAATCCCAGTCAATGTATTGTACTCTAGCATAAGTGATGAATCCCAGCCAATATATTCTACTCTAACATAACTGATATACCCCAGCCAAAGTATTCTACTCTGATAGAATTGATTAATTCCAGTCAATGTATTGTACTCTAGCATAAGTGATGAATCCCAGCCAATATATTCTACTCTAATATAACTGATATAACCCAGCCAAAGTATTCTACTCTGATAAAATTGATGAATTCCAGCCAAAGTATTCTACTCTAACAAAACTGATGAATGTGTGTTTCACCAGTCAATGTCTAAAAGATGAAAGTTCTACGTATCTTCCTGTTTTACCGTGGAAGTTTATCAAAACCTGAGATTGATTGCAGGCATTAAATACTCTATAGATTTTATTTTAGTATTTGTTTTCAAATCTTAGCATTAACCTTTAACATTATCAATATTTATACTAAGAATTGAATCAATCAGACCAAAGTGAACGGAGGCTGCTTTGCCCATCTCCAAATACTACAACGAACGATCCTAATACAAGTATTTGCAAGGGAGACAACTTGCTCACGGAACTCGTACAATGCAGGTTAAGACGGATTCATCCTACTTTTCTTTTCATACGACTATTTTTCTTCTTTAAAATGTCATGAACTGATCTGGTTTGCTTTACAATCAAACACAACGTGGCTTCTTTATTTAGCCGATCGTTCGTGTAGACTGTAGAAGGTACCGTTCGTGAAACTAAATAAAGAACCGTCCTGCTCGGATCAAGTCTTGGCGATTTTTTTTTTAAATTTTTCTTTTTTAAAAAACATCAGCAAGTCGTCTCGGCGCTCTGCAAACACAGGGGACATTAGCTACAGAAAGGAACGTCGATTGAGTCAACGTCGCTTCTCGCATTGCTAAAAAGAACAAAAATTGAAAAGCAGCTCAACCTTTTAGCCAAGAATGAGACAAGTGAGACAAGTGTGTGGGTATCAGTCGAGATCGAAGCTTTTAAGACTGAGATAAGACAGGTATTTTGTTTGGATTTGAGAAAGAGAGAGAGAGAGGGGTGGATGGAAAATATTCAACTGTTATAGCTGACATTGTCGGTGTAGGGAAGAAAAACGATTTTGCGGACTTGCAAACATTTTGATTATAAATTGTGTTAGAGAGTTTGAAAATATTTATAAGTCGGATTTTTATTCCCTTGTTCAATTTAATAAATCTAAGTGCATCATGGCGGGCTCTTGTTGCTTTTGTTGTTGCTATTGTTATTAATTAAAAATAAATATTTGTACTACTGCACTTCAGTGTATTTATGTAGTTTTCGGTAGATAATGTTTTATACTGTATACCTTTTCTTTAGCTTGCTAGAATTTCAGAGTTGTTCACTGGATTAATAGTTTTAATGTTTCATTTTATTTTGCTATTCTTCTTGATGTTATTTTTTAGGTTTTTTTTAATTTTTGTTGTTAGTGGTTTTAGTATGCTCTTCAGTGGAGAAAAGGGGTTAGTTTGGTTGAATTTATTTTAGGTTGGGTATGATGCTGATTTTGTTGAGGTTTTTGTTACTTTTGAAAGACTCCTGGAGATTTGGTGTGCGGTCGGCTTGTCTTTATATTTGTAATATGTGCAGTTTTTATACAAGTAAACTGATAAACAAGCAATGAATCATAAGATTCGTGTGAGAGAGCGGTTGAGTGAGTGAGTGAGTGAGTGAGTGAGTGAGTGAGTGAGTGAGTGAGTGAGTGAGTGAGTGAGTGAGTGAGTGAGTGAGTGAGTGAGTGAGTGAGTGAGTGAGTGAGTGAGTGAGTGAGTGAGTGAGTGAGTGAGTGAGTGAGTGAGTGACCATTTTCTTTTCCAACGTGGAATGATTTCATGAACTCATACAAATGAAAATTTTTGAATAAGTTATAAAGTTGAAGAATCGTTAAAGTAAATAAAATGAAGAAAGGGATAACAACGAAACAGGATGGAAGTTTTCATTTGTTGTTGTCGTTGTTTGATGGGTTTCGCTTTACTATTATTTTTTTGCCTTTTTTCCTTTTCTTTTGATTGGGTTTTAACATTTTTCATTGTTCGTTGTCTTGTAGGTCTTGTTTGGTTAATTGGTTTTCAGTGTTTGGGGTTTTATTTTTGCTTTTGTTTCTTCTTTATTTTGAAATCTTTTTTCAAACTTTTCTCCATTTAAATGTTTATTTTGGTTTGTTCACTTCATAATTAATTATTATTTTTGATGATTTTTTAATGTACATAAAAATAATGGCAAAGGTTTACAACTTCTCTACTAATTCGCTTGTGTAGAAAAACGCTACTATAACTGTTCTATTAATGTAAAGCAAATTTCCAAAAAAATTGGGTTAAAAATATTAAAAGGAAGACAAATAGGTTAAATGAACGCAAAAGATGAAAGATATATTGAGAATATTAAATAAATGTATTTGTCGATGATTGTCATCGTTTTGTTTGCTTCTATTTAGTTCCTAAGAAGACGAGTGTCGAAGGGCCTGAAAACCTGAAACATTTTTCTCGAACTATTAATTAGGATTAGTTTTGGGGTGGTTTAATAAATTGAATGTGAAACGTAGGATTAATTTTGGGGTGGTTTAATAAATTGAATGTGAAACGTAGGATTAGTTTTGGGGTGGTTTAATAAATTGAATGTGAAACGTAGTATTAATTTTGGGATGGTTTAATAAATTGAATGTGAAACGTAGGATTAATTTTGGGGTGGTTTAATAAATTGAATGTGAAACGTAGGATTAATTTTGGGGTGGTTTAATAAATTGAATGTGAAATGTAGGATTAGTTTTGGGGTGGTTTAATAAATTGAATGTGAAACGGAGGATTAATTTTGGGATGGTTTAATAAATTGAATGTGAAACGGAGGATTAATTTTGGGGTGGTTTAATAAATTGAATGTGAAACGTAGGATTAATTTTGGGGTGGTTTAATAATTGAATGTGAAACGTAGGATTAATTTGGGGGTACTATAGACACCACTCTGCAAATATATCTTATATCAAAATGCTTTTAGAACATCAATTTTTCATACAACTAACAAATGCTTTTAGAACATCAATTTTTCATACAACTAACAAATAGCGGCATACCTTTCTCCTCACGGGTTCACACAACACCTCTCAATTGAAAACTTACAATCTTTCATCCTTTGTTTTAACTTACATTCATACAAGACTAGTTCCGTTATCTCCTCACAGACTATTCTTTCACGATTGCTTCTCAACCTAGTCGTCGTGAATAGTAATTTTATTGTTGTTCTTGAATAGCGAAATTATTTTGCATCACGTGACTTGTGCTCTTACGCCTCCTTTCTTTCTTAAAGTTACAACAACCTCTTTCATGACGTCATTCATAATATTAGTCTTAAGGTTACAGCAACCTCTTTCATGACGTCATTCATACTATTAGTCTTAAGGTTACAGCAACCTCTTTCATGACGTCATTCATACTATTAGTCTTAAGGTTACAACAACCTCTTTCATGACGTCATTCATACTATTAGTCTATGTGTCTGTAGTCTCACACATTAGATTTCCATGCCGTTCGGTCGATACGCACTATTGAGTTTTCGATCAATCAATTTCCTACTCCCACTTATAAGTCGTACTGGACTTTAACGATTGGTCTCTGAACTCGGACAGTTGACTCACTTCCTGTTAAGTCGTACTGGACTCTAACGATTGGTCTCTGGACTCGGACAGTTGACTTACTTCCTTATATATGGTGTCTTCTGTACCTTCAAACTATATATGTATCTATCCTTATAGCATGTACTTGTCTTCTATATCTTCTGTACCTTCAAACTGTCTGTAACTATCCTTTACTATGTACTTGTCTTCTATATCTTCTGTATCTTCAAATTCTGTCTGTAACTATCCTTTACTATGTACTTATCAGCTTATGATTATAGTTTTAACTCCTGTAAAAAAAAAATCAGAAGTAGAACATTGAAATACGCAAGTAATATTTCATTTTTTTATCTACGATGCTCGTTCACAGATATTTCACATTAATATTTATTTTCTAGTCCAGGCAAAATTAATTTCTCAACTGATAGTATATTTGTACATTTATGTGAATGTGGTTTTTGGGTAAATTTCCTTATGTGCAACTGGTTATCCGTTGTACTGATTAGTGAATTCTACACTGTTTGTTTTAAGACTTTATCATCAAAAGTTCTTTGTACTGTTTGTCTTAACCAAAGCTGTGAGATGTGCTTGCTAGTATATTACTGGAGTATGATGTCAGTCACAGAGCTATACATACACAGATATATATATACGAATATGAAAACCGATGTTCTTTGACATTATTATAGCTGTTTGCAGATTGGGACATTGTAGGAATGATTAAACTATATAGATATATCAGCAAGCCACTTAAAGTGGAACTGTATGTTTTCAGCGGTTCTTTTGCTCAGGTAGTGACTGTCTACACATAAGCGCTTCCTGCACAACACAGAAACTGTGGCTCCTGCACAACCAGATCTGGCTCAAGGCTACAGCCTATAATCTCCAGAAAGTGCTACTGAAGTGGCTACGATTCTTGTCACCTGAATTAGCATATCTTAGCATCATCTAAAGGAAAAACTCAGCATAGACCTGGACAAATGAACAAATTGACCGCACTGGTGGACCTTTAATATAGTCTAACGTCATGTCATTTATAGATCTAGGAACACTGGCCGCAATGGTGGACCTTTAATATAGTCTAACGTCATGTCATTTATAGGTCTAGGAATACTAGCCGCAACGGTGGACTTGTATACTGAAATAATGAGTCAGTATCTAAATTGACTCTGTAAACATTACCAGGAAGTGCTAAAGAACTTTTTTTTTTTAAGTCTGACCAAATTTACTCCCACTTAGTCTTTAAAAAAGCAAATATATTTTTTTAAAATTATTTATACACGCGAACACGTGCACATATGTTGAACGAAGTTTGAGTTTTGTCCCCTTTTTTTTTATTTTTTTGGACAATGTCACAACAATGTTCAGCGGGTACAGAGGATTTTGTTACAGGCTTGTCATGGCTGAAGATAATTTATCTCCATTTGCAATCTTTTGCTTCTATTGCTATATTAACTGACTATCAAGCAGCTATCTAGAAAGCATAAGGACCTGTGAAATTTACTGCAAGTAGATTGATTAGAGTAAATGTATATAATGCGAAAACAAACTCAAATATTTGTTTTGTTTTAATTTCTGTGTTTAGAACTTTTTTCTTTTTTTTCTGGTTTTGTTCCGTTATTTCTTGTTTTGACTTCATAATGTTTTATCGGACTTTTAACAAAATAATTAACAGATTAAAACTAGTTTAGCTAATGGGTAATTTTGTTTGCCTAACATTGGTTGTCCTTTATTTACCTAAGAGTGGTTGACCTTTATTTGCCTAATATTGGTTTTTCTTTGCCTAACCTTGGTTGTCCTTTGTTTGCCTAACAGTGGTTGTCCTTTGCCTAATATTGGTTGGCCTTTGTTTGTCTAACAGTGGCACACTTTAATTTACCTAACAGAGGTTGGCCTTTGTTTACCTAATATTGATTGATCTTTGTTTACGTAATATTGGTTGTTCTTTGCCTAACCTAGATTGTCCTTTGTTTGCCTAACAGTGGTTCACTTTGTTTTGGCCTTTGTTTACCTAATATTGATTGACCTTTGTTTATCTAATATTGGTTGTCCTTTGTTTGTCTAACAATGGCTCACTTTTATTTACCTAACAGTGGTTGTCCTTGGTTCGGATAACTGAGGTTGTCCATTTTTTGCTTCTACAGTGGTTGACCTTTATTTACTTAATATTCGTTGTCCTTGGTTCGCATAACAGTGGTTGTTATTTGTTTGCCTGCTAGTGGTTGACCTTTATTTATTTATTATTGGTTGTCCTTTTTTTTGCCTAACAGTGGTTGACCTTTACCGTAGAGTGGTGGATTTTTATTATCTTTGTGCTGGTTCTTTTCCTTTATGGTCAAAGTAAGTTTCATGGAGTTTAATCCATTTTAATTCCAGACGAAAATTTACTGGTTAACATTTTCTGTGTTCACAATTCATCGGTGAAATGTCCAATCGACCAGAGTTTTATAAGTGTATTTGTTACGGTCAGAAGATCCTCTCTCTCTCTCTCCAACATTTTTAATTTCTGTCACTTTGGTTATTGCCATTTCCAAACTCTTCTTTGTTGCAACAGGTCAGATGTCTTATCTGTGCTACAATTTGAACAACGTACAAACAGATGGTTAGCAGGCCGAATAATTGACATAGCGACAAACTGTTCAAGGAAATTTTCCACAAAAAAAAAAAAAATCAACGGCAACAAAATCCTCTAACCCTCAAAACTCTTTTTTCCTTTCCCCAAACTTGTCAGTCGTGTAGTTGAGCAACGCACTCTTAATAAGAGAAGCGATGATCGCCCCTTGCAACGCACTCTTAATAAGAGAAGCGATGATCGCCCCTTGCAACGCACTCTTAATAAGAGAAGCGATGATCGCCCCTTGCTAAGCACTCTTAATAAGAGAAGCGATGATCGCCCCTTGCTAAGCACTCTTGGCCCTTTTGTTGCAGGACGAGGTTTGAGATCGATCCAGGTATTTGTATTTTTGTTGTTCTTTGCGCTGTGCAAGGGCAGGCAACTCTCGGAACGCTTCCACTCCACGCAAAGGCTGCGGATGAAGGAGTTCACGATTCGCCCGGTGTCAGTGCGAATGTTCGCGTTAGAAAGTTCGCGTTATTTACTCTAGAATCGCTTGACAACAAAGGCCAAACTAAGGAATCAGTCATGTTGAGAACAATAACTAAGATGGATGGATGATGAATGGTTAGAAGGAAGGATGGATGGATACATATGGGGAGGTTCGCTAGAGCTAAATAAAGTAAAAAAGAAAAGGAACATGCAAACAAATAGCGTTTAGTGGCTTAGTCAATTCAGAAAGGAAATAGTCATCTCCTTCTGAACCAAGATTATATCTGATTAATAACTTGTCCTAATTCTGTCTGTTACAAATATACTAGATAGATAGATAGATAGATAGATAGATAGATAGATAGATAGATAGATAGATAGATAGATAGATAGATAGATAGATAGATAGATAGATAGATAGATAGATGCTTTATATATATCCAATTTTTACTTTTTTTCATTCTTAATGTTTTAGCCGGAATGAAAAAAATACAACAAATTGGTCTGCTCTATTTGCTCTAGCGAACCTTCCCATATCTCCTTCCCCCTCCCTTATTCCCCACTTCCCGCCCTCTAAATAACAACACAAAAACTCTTCCGATGACAATCATTGTTCCACAACGTTTCTTTAAGTCACATGTTCTCCAATGCTATCTCAGATACGACTTAAGAGCCGGCTACATCACTGTACAGTCTCTTGGAGACTGAAAGACTTCATGCAGTATCCACAGACAGAGTTGTTGCCACTTATCCCATGGCTCTTCGCCTTCCATAGCAACATCTCTCTAGCGCCGTGGACTGCAAATAAGTGGAGCAGTCAACTCGTTGGTATCTATGCAATGAAACAGTAAATCAAGAATTAACTGTTTGCTCAGCTGCAATTTTTTCTTTCCTCTTTGCAAGGTTGCTTTTTTTTCCTTCAGATTTTCTTGTACTGCGTGCATTTATTTCATCAAATCACTTGAGACAGCATTGCCTTGTGAACGCTACTTCCTACTTTGCTGTTACTTTCATCCGGGCTACTTAAGGAGACGTTCTTTTGCACGTTGCACTATGCAATACCGCTAATATTAACTTGTGTGCAACGAGAACATTAACACTAACTTGCGTGCAGCAAGAACACTAACATTAACTTGCATGCAACAAGAACATTAACACTAACTTGTGGACGACAAGAACACATACACTAAAATGTGGGCAATAAGAACATTAACACTAGCTTTTGGGCAACAAGAACATTAACACTAACTTGTGTGCAACAAGAATACAAACACTAACTTGTGGGCGACAGGTACACAAACACTAACTTGTGGGCAACAAGAACATTAACACTAATTTGTGTGCAACAAGAATACAAACACTAACTTGTGTGCAACAAGAATACAAACACTAACTTGTGGGCGACAGGTACACAAACACTAACTTGTGGGCAACAAGAACATTAACACTAACTTGCATACAACAAGAACACTAACTTTCGTGCAACAAGAATACTAGCAATAACTTGTATGCAACACTAACACTATTAACCACTAATTCACGTGCAGTAAAATTAGCACCTAACACTCACTAACTTACGTGCTGCAAGAGCACTGACCCGTGGATAGCAAAACACCAACACGTGACATGCACAAGCAAAATCGTCACGCAGTCAAAAGACATCATTTCAACATGCAACAAAGCAACAAGAAATTATGTGATGTTTCCCCTTGCAATCCAGAAGTTTATGCTAATGGCATTTACTGACTCATGCAAGAAATTCCTGGGTAGACTTAATAACTTGAAAAGTTGTTGTTTTCTTTCACCATCCATCCCTGTTCCGCTTCGCCCAACTCTTTTACATCCAAGATTTTGTTAAAGACACAGCCATCTGTTATAAGAAAGTGCTATCGGGGGTCAGTGGGAGGAATGGTGCTTTCCTTTCAATAATAATAAAAGTTGATCATAAATGCAGTAGAAATACTACTTCGTCGCGTGAAATTTTCTGCTGCAACAGCTGGTTAAATCAACTCCCTCCCACGATCTTAATTGTCTCACCGCACCTGAATGCACCTGAGATATTGTCTAGCACACTCTTTGGAAGTTTCTGCAACAGTGGGAACTGCCGTAGGCAGTGAAAAGACGGTCGCCTTTGCGTGACGGCGCATACCGCCTCGTCTTGCGCGCTCTGCGCCTAAATCTCCTGCAACACGGAACAACCATTTGGACGCTGTCAGCCTTAACAAAGGGGAGACCACTCGGCGCTAAGATTCTGGGACGATAGTGAGGATAACGAGCGGCCTATGTCTTTTTGACGGGCCACTTGCACTCCAAGATGCTTTCATCTCAGTTCGTGACAATGGTGCTTAAAGTTCAAACCGAGGGACGTGGATCATGAGTTGTGGGACGTGGATCATGAGTTGTGCTTTCTTAGCTTTCTTCCTTTTTCTCTTCATTTTGCCAGTCGAAAACGTGTCTGAGATTACGGCCTTGATTTTCGAAGAATTATAATTAATTTATTTCAGGGGTACCTAACTCATTGGCCAGTCTTGTAAAGTTAATTAGTTATAAGTGGATGATTTCATTTAAGCTAGGGATATTTCACTCAAAAGTAATTTGTGCTGGAAATGAGTGTATCGTGTCGGATGCATTTAACTCATGGGTCATTTCTGTGTTGTTGATAATGAGTGTAATGATGTCGAGGGCATTTAGTTCAAAGGTCATTTCGGCCTGTAAAGGGTAATACTTAAATTGATGTCAGGGAACAGTTCCCTCAAAGGTTATTCCTGTAATTGTGAGTGTATTGAATGTCAGGGACATTCCTAGTGTGGTAGTGATGCATGTATTGAGGAAGGGGAATCAACTCTTAGACCATTCGTGCATTTAGTGGTAGTGATGAATGTATTGAGGAAGGGGCATCAACTCTTAATCCATTCCTGTAGAGGTAGTGATGAGTGTGTTGAACTCATTTAACTCATAGGCCATTCCATTAGTGTCACTTTTGAAGCTTTAACTACTTCCTTTTATAGGCTTGCCTTCTTTCACAAAGTGAGAGCCGAACATTTTCGTTTCGTATTTTCCTCTAAATGTATTATTTCAGTCAGTTAACAATTCTGTTAATGGTCTCACGTCGTAAAAATAACGATAGTATGGTAAAATGCTCTAGTATCGTCTATATTTTGTCTGATAATGCAAATGTTACATGTTGTTAGGTGGCACAAATCAAAACCAGTCAAAATTATTAGCAGTGATAGAGGTAAAGGTAGTTGTCGTGGTGATTGTAATGGCTGTGGTTGTATTAATGTAGTTGTAGTAGTAGTGCTAGTAGTGTGTTAGTGGTTATAGTAGAAGTAGTGTTGGCGATAGTGGTAGTAGTGCTTGTAGTGGTAATTGTAGTGATGGTAATTGTGGTGGTGGCTTTGGTGGCTACAGTACTAGTGTGCTGGTAGTGATAACAGTAGAATAGTAATAGTGTTGCTAGTAATAGTAGAAGTGGTTGTTGTGGTAGTAGTAGTAGTGATGTCACTAAAGGTAGCAAACTTTGTAGTGGTGGTGGTAGTAGTAGAGGTGGTATTAGTGACATCAAAAGTTGTAGTGGTGGTAGTAATAGTAGTTGTGTTGTTAGTGGTGACAGAAGCGGTTGTTGTGGTAGTAGTAATGGTATTGCAAATAGCAGCAGAAGTCGTTGTGGTGCTAATGGTAGGAGTAATAGAAGTGGTGTTGCTATTGCTAGTGGAAGTGTTTATGGTGGTGATGGTAGTACTAGCAGCAGTATTGCTATTGTTGGCAGAAGTGAATGTAGTAGTGGTAGTGAAGGTCCATGCCCACTGCCATTCGGCTCCTCCATTCTCACTCCCTCTCTCTTTCTCTCTCTTTTTTTCTCTCTCTCATTCGCTAGTTCACTCACTTCCACTGTATTTTCATCATTTTCTTTCTGTTCTTAGCCAACTGTCAGTCTCTCACACACGTTTACAATATACAAATGCACACCCACATAATGTTGTCAGGTTGATTTCATTAAATGGTTCATCATTACAACGTATTCCAAGAAAGATAGCATGAGATATGCATGCTGATCGAATAAATAGATTTAGTGTGTACATGAAATATACATATTGGTAGAATAAATAGAAATAGTGACTACATGAACATGAAATATACATATTGACATGAAATGTTTTTGCCCGTTTACTTATATATTTTAGAAATACGATCAACAGTTATCTCTCGAGTATTCAGCCTTTGATTTAAATTCTCAGAATTTAGAATTCCATTATAAAATCTTGGTGTGTACATACGGGTCTTTGCGAGAGGGTGATCAAGAATCTACTGAAGGTCAAAGTTCCCTTGTTTAATTTATGCTTATGCCATTGAGTGTGCGTCTGATAAACTTTACTTTCCTGGGATTTTGAGTGAGCCTGGCTTGAACTATTTCCTCTTGCGATGAGGACACGTGACCTCTTAGCATTAGATAAGGTTTGTTTTATTATTACCTATTCTCTATATTTCACTCTCGCCATCTTCGGCAAAAATGGATGATTATTATTTGTAAGAAAGCCACAAGTTTATTGTTCAGTTATTACTGTCAACTCCACATGATTCCCTCCTCAAGTTGTAGACCACTGATACCCTGCAATTCTCTCAATTATTATTATTATTTTCTGTGAATATTTATATAGAGTGAAATAAATAACTGTGTAAATTTATGCGTAGAAAGTCATAAGTGTGATGTATTTAGTCTTTAGTTGGTGAGGGGCCTAAGTCAAGATAATTAAAGATAGATCATTTTGCGGACGATTCCTCACTAACTCATAGACCGATGGCGATTTAGATTCGAATTATATTTCATATAAAGAAATATTCTTGAGTGTAAAGAGAAAACTCTCGAAGGGAAGTATTTAAAGATTCTCATTTAGGTTATCGTTGATCCAGCGAATGTGCAGTACAATTATTTAATATTTAGTAATGTGGTATGTAACTTACTTAAAGCTCACGTTACTCTCTCGTATTATTGAGCAAGAGAGTTAAGTTACATTCATGGCAGAAGAGGACAAACTACCAAACTATCAAATTAAATCAAACATCACATGACCATTATGACAGTGTAACGATTGATATAATAAAAAGTATCATTACCGTTCTAAGGACTACTGTTTCGTCAATAAAGATTGATAAATAGCACTTGGTGTTCTAAACTATTCTTGTACATAAAGACTGACATAAACCAGAAGCATGGTAATGACTGACATTTGATTACCATTATTAGCAGTCAACTGACGTAAAGAAATAGCATCGCACTTCACAATAATTAAGCTCATAAATAAAACAATTGCATTATTAACTTATAACACTTGACCGCGTTTATGAGTAATACTGGCTGGATAAAATTGAGAGTGACGAATTCTTTACTGTCAGTCGTTTGCTACACAAGGCTTAAAATCCTTATTTGTGCGGTACACTTGACTAAAATCGAGTGTTGGATTCCTGTATGATTCCTATACAGGTACCACGTTTGGTACACATCAACACCGTGCACACAAATAGTTTTACGTCAGAACTTAGGTACCGTTATAACAGAGATCAGTGTACTAAACTAAAATTAACTGTTCATTTTTACGATGAGTGAGTGAGTGAGTGAGTGAGTGGAAATGCCCCTTATATTATTACTGAAATTGTGATTTTTTTTTTTAAATTACACTTTCCCAGCCTCACTCTTTGACTTGAAAGAGGGGTGGGGGGAAAGAGTAAATGCCAGTTTAGAACTCGTGTCCTTTTTGAGTTAACGATCCTTGTTCCAGAACGTCAGGCTGTGTGCGTGCAATGATATCCAGATAAAGCCCACCGCCCTGCAATTTTCTTCTGCGCGCGAATGTCTTCGAAAGTGCGGGCATAATTTCCTTCCACGTTCAATCCCTCGTTGTTGAGAGCGTTTTAGTGCTACGATTTGCGATTGTAATCGTGTGTGATATCTGTGGCCACTGAGTCTCAGAGAAACACTTGGCCCTTTGGCTTTAGCTCATTGCCTGTTGACTTATCTCCCTTCAGACTACAGCGTATACTAATTAAACAGACAACAGTTTTTCTTACAAATGTCAAAAGGTGTTAATTTTTTTAATAGAATTTTATGCTTATCGTCCACAAATTGGACAAATATACAGTGACATTTGTTAAACTGTTTTATTATTTAAATCCTTTTAAATTAAAATAGCACTCTTACACACACACACACACACACACACACACACACACACACACACACCACACTCTCACAACACAAACGCTGATATCTGGGGAAATATTTTCCTAAATAGATTATTTTTTAATTACACTAGCATTTTCATAGAAATGTTATGTATTATGCAGACGAAATTATAAAACCCTTCTCTCTCTCTCTCTCTCTCTCTCTCTCTCTCTCTCTCTCTCTCTCTCTCTCTCTCTCTCTCTCTCTCTCTGTGTTCACAGTATAGCAAAATAATGTTTGTATACTTGTATGTAAAAAGGGCAGGGGAGAGGTGGGGGAATGTTTCACTGTCTCTTACTGGTTATGTTCATCTGTCTTTTCCCAGCCAGCACCTCAGTGTGAACAGAAAAAACTTAACACAGATGACCTGTGCGACACAAAGAAATAAAGCCTGCATCAGGTTTTGACTACGCTAAACAGTTTTAAAGTAAAACAACTGAGTTAAAAAAAAAATGTTTTTACAGGGCCTACCCACATCCAAAAAATCATGACATGACCGATAACTCCAATTTATCTTGCAACTCTCCTCATTTCCTGCTTTGGCAAACTGAAGTTAAAAACTGAAACATTACTTACTCCTGACCTCCAAATACAAATACCAAAAATAGTAGCTTTAACGGTTTCTTTTTTAAAAGTTCACTCTGAAGATAATTTTTAAAAAAATCAAATTAGTCTTACCACGTGACTGCACTCCCGCTTTAGTGCTGGCGTAGCAGCGGTGATTACGCAACAATGCTGACGAAAATGGCCGCCATTATTAATTTTATTAAGTTCTTTTCATATGCTTAACTACACAAATAGTTCTGTTGCAATTTTTTTTAAAAGTAAAATTAAGAAATCTGTAATATTTTTTAAAAGAAATTCTTCTTTAAAAAAATTAACTAAAGAAGACAATAACATTTAATCGAAAAAAAATTAAGATTTTATTAATACGTTTATAAAAAAAATAAAATTAAGTCTTGGCTAAGGAACAAATATTTTTTTCCAAACTCTTGAAAGAAAAATTGAAAGGGGACAATTGAAATGCCATTCTATAAAAAAAAAAATAATAAGTTAAAAAACATAAGGAGGAGGTTTTGCGTCCGCTTCCACCGTCCTTTGATTTCGCAGAAAGAAAGCCTTAATTTATAATGCACGGGAAATTGAACGAAGAGTATAACTACCAGCCGATCGATTGAAGATATTATCTCCCTTTTAAAAGGAAAATCTCTTCCCTGTCACGCCTTAACTGCCCACATATTTCTTTCAAGCGCCAGCAAGGGGAGAGAAGGGACGTAGTCACTTTTGGTGTCGACTCGGGAAAGAAAGAAAAGGAAACAGAATAATGAGTGAACCCGAAGGAATAGAAAAATGCTTGAAGAAAAAAAGACTGGCATGGCTGGAAAAGAGTGAAGAGAGACTGGTGTATGGATAAACACCGGATATAGCGGTCTGTCGCATTTGACGTGTTAAGTTTTTGGTTTTGAATTTTCTTTCTTTCTTTTTTTTTACTAAATAATAGCGCGCGTTTTGTTGTTCAGTCTTACAATTATCTCTCTCCCTCTTTGATACACACACACACACACACACGCACACACACACACACACACACACACACACACACACACGCACACACACACACACACACACACGCACACACACACACACACACACGCACACACACACACACACACACACACACACACACACACACACACACACACACACGTGTGGGCTTTTCATTCACATTATTCTCTTCAATAGAAATGTATGAATATATCCATTTCTTTTCTTTTCTTCTCACTTTCTCTTTCTAAAGTGGTAGATGGGTGGCTTTGATATATTTGGATGGGCTGGTTAATTATAAAATGGACGAGATTTGAAAATAGACGGACGGATGGACGGATGGGTGGATTTGATACATTTGGATGGGTAGGTTAATTCGAGAGATGAAAATAGACGGAGGGATGGATGGACGGACGGACGGGTGGAAATGGGGGAATACATTACACTGAGTTACTTTAGAATAGTGCAGATCGAATCACAGAGAGAGAGATGGAGGACTTGGAAAAATGGATGGACGGATGGATCAGAAAGCGTGAAGTGATTGGCTAATAGATATGTGAATAGACGATCAAGAAGCGGGAACTGACTGGCTAATTAAAATGTGAATAGATGGTCAGGAATCGAGAATTTGACTGACTAATAGATATGAGAATAGATGGTCAGGAATCGGGAATTTGACTGGCTAATAGATATGAGAATAGATGGTCAGGAATCGGGAATTTGACTGACTAATAGATATGAGAATAGATGGTCAGGAATCGGGAATTTGACTGGCTAATAGATATGAGAATAGATGGTCAGGAATCGGGAATTTGACTGGCTAATAGATATGAGAATAGATGGTCAGGAAGCGAAAATTGACTGGCTAATAGATATGAGAATAGAATGATCAGAATGCAAGGACTGAATGATGAATGGACACGCGACTAGAACTGTGGATAGATGAATATATTTTTGCATGGGTGGGTGGACTGCTGGCGATTGAATAAGTTGATGGATGGGTTACACTTGAATGGAGCAAGAGATGAATCGATGTGCGATTAGTTTAACTGGAGAATTGGTGAATGATTGATTTGACTGGTGAATGAATAAAGTGGATAGATAGGTGACTTGTTTGACTATAGATAAGTGAATGGATTGTTGATTGATTGGACTGGTTAATAATGGAATAATAATAATAATAATAATGTGATTGGTTGGACTGATGAATGAATAAATGGATTTGGTTGAACTGGTAAGTGAATAAGTGAATGGATGGGCGAGTGGTTGGACTGGAAGAGTGATTAGTTGGACTAGTGAATGAATAAATGAATAGAAGAGTGATAGGTTGAACTGGTGAATGAATAAATGAGTGAGTGGGTGACCTGTTGGACTGGTGAATTAATAATGAACGATTAAGTGAATGGTTGGACTGATGGTGAATGATGGCTGGGTGATTTGTTGAATTGGCAAGAGAAGAAGATGATTTTGATGGGTGATTTATTGAACTGGTGAATGAATAAATGGATGGTTGAAGTTTTGATATACTGGGTTGAGCTGAAGTGATTTCCTTAAGAGCAAGCGAAAAATGACTGAAGAAAGAGAATTGATTGAAGAAATAAATCAATTACAATAACTTCTCAATAAATCTACGTAAGCTTTTTCACTATGCAAAATGTGTGCTACAGAATCTTTTTCCAATGCTTAGTAAGCACCGACCTCTTCCTGGGCCCGTTGACGTTGCGAAAACTAAAGGGTCCGGACCTTACACCTATGCCATCAACTCTATTAAATAAAAACTTACCTAGCGTGGGAATCCTGGTTTCAGTCTGATCCTGTTTGCACGCAGGTGCAATGCCTTGATTTGTTGACATTAACGCGTGAAGGCAAGTTTTTAAAACGAAACTTTTCTGCTTGATGGTCTTAGTGGTGGTGATGGAAGGATGCATTGAGATGGGGGAGGGGGGAGGGGGGAAGATGTGTGTGAGCTATACAAAGTTTAGCCTCGGAAGGTTTTATTTATTTTTTTCCTGTCTCTAGTTTAACAACTGACATCAGCTTCATTACTACAGAGTACTGGGGAGGACTGGGGAGGGGAGGCAGTGGGCGGTGGCTAGTTATTGCTTTATTTTGTGTCGGACGCTTCCATATAAGTAAAAATATAAATACGTGAATCAGCGCGTACATTTTATTTAAAAATAAAATAATAAAAAGAGGATCTACAATAATCGCAACAAGGTACAAGCACGAAGTAACAATACAACCAACAACAGCAGAACACCCTTCTATCTACCCTCCCAGAATGCAATAGCAGAATACCCCTCTAGATACCCTCTCTGAATACAAGAGAAGAAAAGAAAGCTCCATAAGAATCCACCAAAAGCCGAGAACATCAAGAAGGTGACAAGTTTTCATGCAATTCCTGTGAAACAAAACAAGATAATGGTACAACAACGTACATTTTGTATGTTTTGAGAAAGTGACAACGGTAGTAAACAAAAAGGGAATTGGAGAAGGGGGGGGGGGAATTAAAGGTATTCATGGATTGCTTAACCATTTCACGTACAGCTTTTAAGAATATGGGGATGAACAGAGCAGTACCTTTGTCTATGCATACTTGTTCTGTTGTGCAGTTTTTATTTTTTTTTAAAAAAAGAATAATTATTGTTGTTCTACTTTTACACACAAATGGAAATTATTCGTTTTCTAAATTTAACTCATGTATTTAAAGAACTAGTCGCACAAATAAACGCTTACGTTAATGCTCGCACTTAACACTTAATTACTAGGAACTGGAAATATACCATAATCTGTGTAAAACAATTCACAATTTAATTGTGTTACATTTTCATAATAAAAATACAGATCACTGAATTACTAGCAACTGGAAATATTCGGTGATCTGTGTAGAACAGTTTACAATTTTTGTATAATAATTTATGTACTGAATGAACTAGTCTAGATTGTTTACCATTTAATTATCAGACTGATTTCCTTTAGTCGTATTTTATATATAAACTAATTGCCTTTGTGTCTCTTGTTAAACGAAAATTCATTTTAGAAGTTCCATTACAAATGAGTTTGTTTCATTTTGCTTATTATTATTAATGCACTTTTTTTTATTTTATAAAGAAAGATGGATTGTTTTGCAGGCTAGGGCAAATGCTAATTGCTTGCAAAAGTCAGGGCAAATGTTAATTGCTTGCAAAAGTCAGGCAAGTAACGTAGAAAGTATCTGTCAGGGAGAGAGATGTGTAGGACAAACAAATATGGTCAGTCAGAGAGGTCTCGGAAATTTATGCTTGATTTAATTAATAATTTTTTTATTTTTTATTATAATTTTCATTTTTCTATAATGAGTACTGTGTCTTGCAAATGATGGTGCAATAGCCACTTTTGTTTAGTGTCAAGAATATAGGTCACTCGACTGCCATGTATGGGCAGTCAAAAGATGAGGAATGGATAGGGGATAGAGGAAGATAGCTTGTTCATAGATGATCAGTGTCCATATATAGAGATAAGTTTTCCTCTCTGACGTAGGTTTAATACTTAGAAATTGTGGGCATATGTAGGTCTATAAATAGGACTGGAAATGCACTAAAAGTTTATTCATGTGGAACAGTGCCCTTACCATGGGTAGAAAATGATCATGGATGAATAAGTTACGACAGAGAATAGTGGAACCCTTGCTGATGGAACCATATTCTATTTCAGTGGGTTCCTTCTTCTAATCCTCATTCATGGAAAGCTATTATTCCTGGAGACGCTGCGAGACGAGACCCAAGAAGATATCTGAACGATCGCCAAGTGTCAGTCGTGGACTGTTTGTTTGTGGCTTCTCCAAAGTGTACTCACCTGAGACAGAAAAGACAGCATGTCTCTGCCAACTAACCTCAATCCAGTGTCTTTCGATTCAAATACTATGTATGCGGACAGAATAGATGGTCTCGGAAAGACTCATATATATATATATATGGTTTTGCGTCAGATTGCTTGTATTATTCTATTGTAAATTATTAAATTTTATTCTTGTTATTTTAATGACGGGGAATTGACTCGATAATAAGTGCGACCGAGGGAATGGTGGAGGTGGAGGTGGAGCAGAAAGTGATGCGAATGATCTTTACTGTTGTAATCAGTCAGATTAAAAACAACTATCCCAACACGTGCATGTACAGGAATTAACCTGTCATCACACAGTACCAGAACTCAAGGGCAATCTAATTGTAAAGGCTGAAGGGTGAATTAGGCAACCAGTCTGTAGTCAATATGGGTGTGAATATTAAACTAACAACTTTAAGCCTGGTACTGAGACAGGGTCGTTAAATATAAACTTGTATGCAACAGTCAATATTGTAGCTAACAGCAAGCACTTCAGTTGACTTTGATAGTTTGAATTTACTAAGATTCAATGGTGGGTAATAATATTGTTTATTAACGAGATGCTGAGGCTTGAATGGGATTTCTAGTCTGCAGTTTATAAAGTCCGTTGCAAGTGGAGTTTCGGGGGGGGGGGGGGGGGGGTAATTAGTTGAATTATTAATCTGTTAACCCAGCTCATCATATTATGTAATGAAACATATCAGTGTAGGTTTTACCTGACAGTCTTGGAACTGATGTACAGTATGATTATGGGAAGCATTCAAAACTTAACACTGGCAAAAAACTCACTCTCTACAGTCTACATGATATCTACTGAATTTCGTTCGTATGCATTTTACCAATAACCAATAACCAGTAACCAATAACCAGTAACCAATAACTAATAATTAATAACCAGTAACCAATAACCAGTAACCAATAACTAATAATTAATAACCAGTAACCAATAACCAGTAACCAATAACCAGTAACCAGTAACCAATAACTAATAACCAGTAACCAGTAACCAATAACCAGTGAATTGATGTACAATAATACGCACAGAAATTCGATTAGTGTTCTATTTTTGGATAGATAGGAATGAAACTGATGCTGTAAAATAAATAATACATACACAAATTTGTTAGTATTCGTATTAGATGATGCGCGAGTCACAGAATTTTGTTAGAGAAATACATTTTTACAGCAAACACAAAGATAATGAAGTCATAATTGAACCTATAAAAATGTATCAATAATACTGTTATTTAATATCAGGAAAATTGATAGCATGCAACGGGAAATACGTCAAGAATACTCCTTCTTCCTCATCGACATAGACATCACGTCACGTGAGCAGCAGGCGCAGCGTGTCCACAATAACTGACCTCCAGGGTCTCTTTCCTACATCATCCACCCAGAACCGACGGCCACGACTGTGTATTCCAGACAATTTTCTTGCAGGCTGTGCCATTGCGACGCCTGTCTGCCAACCCTCCGCCTGTTTTCCAAGAACGTTGACAACTGTACAGCCCATAATTGGCTGGAGATGAGAAGCCAATGCTGCTAATTAAATAGAACGGGCAGACCCCAACGGTAATTACCTCCGGATAATGCACGATAATTGTTGAACAAACGATTGCCTCTACAGAGAGCTGACTGAGTTTCGTTTATTCGACTGTGCAGATAGCGCTTCCTCGAAATGAGAAGAGCAATCATGATCTCTTTACCAGTTGTGTGGATTACCTCGTGGTCTGTTCCCTGGTGTTGGTTGGGTGGAGAGCTGAGGGGGGTGGGGTGAAGGCGTACGGGTCGTCGTTGCTTGATGCCATCACGTCTTGAGTAATAAATTAGTCATTCTGTGAATGCCAGAGATAATTAGCGTTTTTGTGAATGTCGAAGTTAACAACTCTGTGTATTTATATGATGTGACTTTTACTATTGCTTAATGGTGATATGGTTTCTTTTGTATCGCAATATATGCTCACGGTACGCGTATTAAGTAGCATGTTTAGTCATATCATTTTGCGTTAGTGCTCTCACCTTTAAAATTGACTGTCGTACTCTATTAGTATGTGATTATGAGTGCGTATACATGTACATACAAGCGTCCTTTTGACGTAATATGCTAGGCTCATTAATGTCATTTTAAAATATTGAACATCTTAAATATATCTAATTTTTATATCACGTGTGTCCATTTTAATATGATCAGTTCTTTTACATTTAATGAGCATAACACACACATGTGTGTATGACATTTATTAAATAATTTGCTATCTTGTTAAATAGCTTAATATTTCCATGTCAAATAGCTACAGTAAATAAGTTAATGGATCAGAAGTTAATGGCAAAGTTATTTAAATTCAATAGTATATTTCATGTTTACACATTGTCCTAAGTCTGCGTGTATAGTTCTATTGTGTGACGTTCAGCAGTGTTTATTGCATTGTGATGTTTACCACACTGCTGATGTGTATTTGTAATTTTGACGTCAGTAAGCCAGACTTGCAGACCTATATTTGTAATTTGACGTCAGTAAGCCAGACTTGCAGACCTATATTTGTAGTTTGACGTCAATAAGCCAGACTTGCAGACCTATATTTGTAGTTTGATGTCAATAAGCCAGACTTGCAGACCTATATTTGTAGTTTGACGTCAATAAGCCAGACTTGCAGACGTATATTTGTAGCCAGATTGCAGATGTATTTTTGACGTGTTCCATTTTGCATGTATATATCTTATCGTGGTGTATGTCATTTGAATTGACTATGTAATTTGACGTGTGGCGTGCTCCTGTATAGCTCGGTTATGTTATTTGCCAGCTATATTTTGTCGGTACAGCGTAGTCTTCATTTTAGGGTTACCGTTAAGTTAGGAAGTATGACCTTAGAAAAGTGTTAGGAAGTGTGACCTTGGAAAAAAGTGGAGGAGAAGAACGCATTGAATCTAGAAAATATCAGGGTTTAGTTATTTTTTCCTTTGGAATTAGCTTGTGTATTTTTATGTCACAAATCAGTATGCGTGTGACTGTAAGTCTGTGACGTGCTTGGTCTAGGTGTCGCACTTAGTCGAACCTGTTGGTGGTGCTGGTGGTGGCAAGTTAGTCAAATCTATTGGTGACGTAGATGGTATAGTCGAACCTTTCTGTCAACAATTTGCCGGAAATCGTGCAATGCATTTATCTTCATGGAAGCAGTGACTCATGCTTAAATGATGGATAGGATTTTTTTTTAAAATACCAATGAAATATTAATTGCTCTAGAACGGAAACCATAAAATCGGGAAGAGGATCAAAAAGAAAGAAACAATCGGACTCAGAAAGACGGATCGACTGAAAGGCAGGCGAAACCGGAAAGGCTAGATTTGTAGATCAGAAAGTCAAAATCGGGCTCCTCCAACTTGTCTTCCCGTTGTCGGGATTTGTCGTTACAACTCCTCCCTGTCCGTCTTTATCGGAAACTAATGCGATTAGCTTGCCGACGCTCCAAGCTCGCAGTCTCGACGTTTCATTAAAAGGTTGGGCTGGCCGAGACAATTTAATAGGATTACAAGATGGCTGCCTGACGTCGGAATTGTGCCCCTTCCCTGCTCCCGAGTTCTTTCACCTGAGTCTCGTTATTTACGGGGCTGACATGTAATTATATTTCTATTCGTAAGAGCTGAGAGGATGGGTCAGAGTAGATGCACTTGACATGCTAGAGTTTCTCGTGACAAAAAGGTCGGGTAACGACTGCCAAGGCTGACTTAAATGTCAAACAACTGTAGCCGATGCTAATGCATTGTGTACCAAGTGAGAATGTTTCCGAATGAGTCCTGACAGCGAGTAAATGAAGGCCGTCTAAGGCCTGGTTGTTGAGGCTAGCGCACGCACGGCTTAGGCCACGGGCGTCCCGTATTATGTCGTTTAATCAGACACCCGCGTTAATCCAGAGTAATACATTGGAATTAATATATTATTTTTCAAAGATACTGGCCTTTTATTTTCTTGGGGATTTGTCATTGCGTTTAATGCCACATTCAGAGCTCATCCGAAAGAACTCTTTTGCATTGTTTGATAAACTCTATCACACACACACACACACACACACACACACACACACACACACACACGCACACACACGCGCGCGCGCGCGCACACACACGCACACGCACACACACACTTAGGCGTAAAGTAGGTAGATACAATGACCGACGCATAATTATGGTTTTATTCACGCACACGGATATACATGCATACGAGTAGTTTGAAGTATTTGGAAGTGTAGATGGAATTGGGGTTTACACCCGTACATGATTTCAGTGGGTCTTCACTGTATACGATGACCAGTAGATTGATCACTTTATATGGTGATGGCGGGTTATCACTTAATAAGGTAACGGCAAGTCAATTCACTTTATGTGATGACAGTAAGTGTATTCTATGTGATTGAAGTTAGAAGGAGTATCGCCTTATGCCATAAGAAGTTAACTCAGTGAGGGTGAAATTACTGGGTGTATAGCTTTTTGTGAGGACAATAAATTTGTTCAATTATGTAAAGTTAAAGGGTCTTTATATATTGCGAGAACAATGAGTTTGTTCAATGTGTTTTTTAGTTAAAGGTGTAGAGCTTTCTGCGAGAGCACTGAGTGTATTCTTACATGCATTAAATATGAGTGTATCCACTTTACGTAAAGAACAATGAGTTTATCGCTTCTTGTGATGACATTTAGCTGATTTTCGTATATGATGATGACAGTGATTAATCCATTCACTTTGCTTCATGAGAGAGGGCTGACTCAGTGTATGTCATTTCTGTGGGATGATTAACTTTATGTGATTTCAGTCAATTTATTACTTGGTGCAAAGATAGTTGGTTAATTCGTTTTATCTAAAGACACTTTATAGGACAACTAAACGCTGATTCGTTCCATGCAATGCAATGTGAGTTAGTTGACTTATTCTATTTGATGACTGAGTAGACTCCCTTTATATTATGAGCATATATTTATTTCTTGTACCTGATAGCGTTGTCCGTTTCGCGAAAGCGGCGGAAGCCGGAAGCGTTCCCCACATTCAAGACAAGCGTTGTCCGCTTAATTTATATGAAGATTATTGGTTTTTTCACTCTACGTGGTGTCAGTGGAATTTACATATTTAATTAATCCAATAACTTTCTATGTAGCAATTGGGTTTATCAGTCCGAATCCTGAAATCTTGTCATAGAATGGAAGATTAAAAGAATAATCTGCCAGATTTACTGAACAACCCTTTGACCCAATACTTTTCTTTGACAACTCTTCTGTCACAGCGCGTTTCAATCAAAGCACTTTACAGTCACATCACTTCTGTCACAGCACATTTCAATCAAAGCACTTTACAGTCACATCACTTCTGTCACAGCACATTTCAATCAAATCACTTTACAGTCACATCACTTCTGTCACAGCACATTTCAATCAAAGCACTTTACAGTCACATCACTTCTCAGTAAAGCATAACAGTTGTGGGAGATTTTTAATTCATCTTTGATAAGAAAGGACGATGATAAAGAAACCAGTTCGGGTATAAATAATATAATAACAGTTTCGTGCAAGATAATTTTAAAAAAAATAAAATAAACCCTGCAAACCCACCACGAATGCGTGCGAGATGAGATTAACCCTTAGAGTCTTGCTATTTTCTTCTCTTTATTTTCTTTTATTTTTCAGAACTGACATATTTTATTTTGTTTATTATAGTGGCATCTCTATGCCTAAAATAAAATTGTGGCAGATTTATTTTACTCTTTCACACATTGAATGCTCTTTACAGGAAACCATAGTTGTGGAAATCCAATAGTAACTACATGTTTTGGTAATTATTACAGATAATAATTCGTACGATAATTTTAATAATTTCTTCATTAAATTACTTTCCTACATTTTAGGAGCAAAGTCAAGAAATGTATTAAGTGGTAAATATATGTTAATTCTAATACACTAAAATTGTAAAATTGCATTTGAAATATATTGGATTGTTGAGTCGGAGGAGGAGGCGGCAAAATTAACTTGTTGATGGTACACAATTGCCTCTGACTAACAGGGTAAAAAGAATATGAATGAATTTAGATAGAGATTTGACTGCATCCCGAAAAGAACTCATCTATATAAGCGTGAACAATCTGAGGAAAAGACTATCAGATCTGGAGACAGTGTTCATTCGTGCTGTTCATCACGACCGCATAAAGCTATACTTCACTTCAAACGCAAAGTTCTGACTGGGTGTTTCGTATTACTCTCTGTGCTGAACGCGGCCACAAGTGATGTATGGTCTTGGCTTTCCCCTTGTCAATCTCGGAAAGCTGCTTAACCGTGTCGCCAAGGAGATACGACCAATTACCACACAGCACCGCCTTGCCTCCGGCTCTCGGGAGCTTCGTGATAGTCTTGGCGTGTCTTTCCTCAAGTTCGACCACTCCTGATTAATCTGTAAGAGCTGGTGCTCTTTGTTGGAAATCTGGATGTTAGGAGATGTCACTTGTTACTAGATATTACAATATAAAAAAATAAATAGGTCATCGAGATTTGATACGTTGGGGTTTGAAATTAAATTAGATAGGTTTCTGTTAATGTGAATAAATATTTGATACGCTCTGAATTAAGCTGTTGAAAGCTAACGATTAAGGGCCTTGTCTGAATCAATTTAAATAGCGTGAGTACACCGAGAGTTGGAAGAGGCTTTTGAATAGAAATCAATCTGTCACAACCCGAATCATTAAGAAAGCTAGCTTGAAAGGAAACGTTAAGTCACTTAAGTGGGAAACGGTTTCTTAATCACTAACAAATTCAGATAATCGCCCATTTTAGTGTCTCAATTCAGAAAGGAGTTTGTCTTTCAAATACGTACATAAATTAATTATAAGCATGATAATTCAATAATTTGTAAAGATTATATAATTAATTAAGCTGTCTGTGATCTCTGATTTTTCTTCTTACTTAATATTTCAGTTAGTCGTTTTGATTTGTATATGTGCATTATATTTTGAATACAACATAACAAACAATATAACAGTATATTTAAACAAACATTTCCATTTAACAAGTTTTCGCTATAGTGTTTTTGTGCGTTTGTTTGAGAGAGACAGTATTTGTTGTGTGTATGCGTGTGTTTATGTGCTGTGTCTTGTGTATGTTCACTTGCGTACGTGTGTATTGTGTGTGTATGTTACATGCGTGTATGTATACCTGCGGTGTGTGTATTGTGTCGTGTGTATGTTACGTGCGTGTAGGGTTTGTGTGTTTCCAGTTTCACTAAACTTAATCAATTTGAGTTAAAGTAGTTCTAAATAAAACTATTTTTATTTCTAATTAAATTAGGTTACTTTAGGCGATTATTTGGGTTGTGTAGGTTGTTAGTCTAATTTTTTGCTGCCTAAAAATGTTTGGGATTTTTGTTTGTTTTCTTTTTTCTTTTTTTTTTTTTTTTTTGGTGAGTGGGGTGGAGTTGGTCTTTGTGGCTGTTATTTTGTTTTGGTTTTGTTTTATTTCAGCGCGGTTCGTGTATTAGTGTTTGAGCACGAGATGAAGTGATCATTGTCCGTTTAAATTTGTAATTGAATTTCGTAGTGTGAATACTACACAATTATCATATTTGAGGACTTCACTAAACTCCATTTATGGTAAAATGACCAACATCATCGTGGACTTTCATCAAGAGAATGTAATGTTTTGGAGATAAATTTAGACCCTTCAAATAACGTACACTTTATTCCACTTTTTGCAAACTGAGTTAGTCGGCTTCCAAGGTTACACTGGGGAGAAAGGGCAACGCAGGACCCGGCCAGATAAGTGATGGCTGAATATTTACTCTCTAAATTATTATTATTGTTGATTCTGAGATTCCACTCACCACTGGAAACGCAGTGGGTCTGGGGACGGGCAATTACACACACGCGCGCGCGCGCGCGCGCGCCAGATATTTGCAGAACAGTAGCAGGGTTCTGGGGTGGGGCCCGCACATGAAAAAGAAATGTGTAGCTTAAACATTCTATATATTAAAACATTATTTTACTTCTTCTTTGAGGAAGTGTCCGAATGGAATGAGCACCAAAACGTTTCTGACCTTGGTCCGGACGAGGCAAGTTTGATCCCGGAAGGGTGGAGACACTTTTAAGGTGACTAACCCAGGACACAGTATATCCTCGCGCTGTACCCTTCGCCACCACCACCGCCGCCTTTTGCCACATTTGTCACGTGATTTTTGTTTCCAGCTTTATTAGTAAGTAATGAGGTTGGCGCCATTTTTGTTTCCAGCTTTATTAGTAAGCAATGAGGTTGGCGCCATTGTTATTTCCAGCTTTATTAGTAAGACGTGTTGGCGTCATTTTTGTTTCCAGCTTTATTAGTAAACAAGGAATGTTGGCGTGATTTTTGTTTCCAGCTTTATTAGTAAGCAATGAGTGTTGTGGTGCAAAGTCGAGATTCATTTATACTAAATGCAACATATCCGTCCACTTTCTGTAATAATATTTGTTTCACTCGGATCGTTCCATAGTTACCTGTTAGATAAACGAAATCTACTTCAATCATTATCTCACAGCGAAACAAAATCTACTTCAATCATTATCTCACAACGAAACAAAATCTACTTCAATCATTATCTCACAACGAAACAAAATCTACTTCAATCATTATCTCACAGCGAAACAAAATCTACTTCAATCATTATCTCACAACGAAACAAAATCTACTTCAATCATTATCTCACAACGAAACAAAATCTACTTCAATCATTATCTCACGGTGAAACAAAATCTACTTCAATAATTATCTCACAGCTAAACAAAATCCACTTCAATAATTATGTTACATACCAGTGTTTGTTTTAGAGACCCTGTCTCAGCATGAGGATTTGAAGATTTTTAATTTCCAACATTCACCTATGCTGACGACAGACTGGTTGCCAGGTTCACCCTTCAGTTTCCCAAATTAACTCCCTTGGTTTAGATATTAAATTTAGTAACAAGTAAACCTGTGTAATAATGCACGAAGTAGGTACGTTATCCAATCACAACTAATTATGCATTCAAACATTCACTCTTTGACTCAGCCCCCAACCCAGTTCTATTTTGGCCTTCCCTGCAATAATTAGCCAACTTCTGTAAATTGGATAACAAATAAGAATGTAATAAATTTAACAATTAACAAATAGTAATTCCATATAACAAAATCAAAATACGAAGGTCATAGGACTACCTATTCGTCTTCAAAGTTTGTACGGAATCGTAACACACAGTTCTGATTTAAGAGATGTCCACTTAGCTGTTTTATCTTCTCCTCCATTATGGCATCACTGCCCAACTGTTCATTGTGGGTTGACCAGCAGAGTGAGGCATAACACGGGGCTTGTATAGCGTGGATTTGGCTCTTCAACTCAGTAGTCATAAGATGCCCTGTGTTCAGTTTAGTCACTGGGTTTTGCCTCTCACACACAAGTACAGTGCAATGTCGAACACTCAGGATTTGAATGTAGAATTCAAACTCGAACGTAAAGTTCAAGACACAACTCAAAAAGTGAAACCCGCTCGGATAATTGTTCATTTCCATGAGTGACAATTCTATTTACTCGCGGAACCATACTTGTGGCAGAGACAATAGAGTAGCCTATTTACAAATCAACCATTTGATTGTATTTTACAATGAAAGGTAAAATATGAAAAATGAAAAGATATCATTTAAATCATGCACATGCATGTTACAATTATAATACAACATATTACATGCAATCGGATTAAAATCATTACATACAAATACTCCAATGCACACAGCGTTTCACAATTGTCAATTTAGTTAGTTAGCTTTTCAAAGAAGATAAATTAACATTCCATAATATCTTTACACAATCCAACAATTAAAGTTACAAATACATATTAATCTGGTCACTCTATTCTCTGGCCACACATCAGGAAAAAATAGCAATAATACAATTCAATCTCAGTAGATCACACAGTAATGTTTTTAATAAAATACAGATTATAATACTAAGAAATCAATGTATTACCTTGTCTGAATGTTAAACGGGGTTTTCCTTGATCCACGAAATATGGCGGCCTGTCTGGAATATGTCTTAGGCGTGGTTCCCTCGTGAATGATGGGCTAAATCTATCGGTCAAGCATCAGGTTTGGACAACAACCCATTTTCTGCAATTGTTCGTGCATATTATATTGTTTTATTGTTGTAAGTCGTCTGCAGTGCGACGCATAGTGAGCACTTAATTATGTCACCATTCACGATGCCTGTACCAAAAATATCGGCTATCAAAAAGGAACTAAACTTCAAGGAGCTTAACATAACAATACAGAATAATTTCATGGACAGGAGGTCAAGTATAATTTGTCCTTGACTTTGCTACAAATTATCTCACAGCTAAACAAAATCCACTTTGAGGCAGAGTAAATTTGCCTATCCTTAGTTTTAAACTTAATTGTTATAGAAATTATTAATTTGTCAAAGTGACCCGACCTTGGGCACTCCTTATGATGGTATTTTTGTAAGTGACAGAGTTTGAAAAAAACACTCGAGTTGAGAATATGCTAGAAATTGCTGATGTAATGCAAACTAGTTCAACTGGGTGAGTAGTTTTTATTATCCAATGGTTAAGAACGAGACCAGCCAATGGGCTGAGGTCAAAACGTTTACCAGCTGTTGAGAATTCTATTGTGTAATCACTTGAATATGGTGTGGCAAAAAGTCCGGTCTTGAAAAGCAGCAGTTAGCTTAATGGTGAGTTAACTGACTAGTTGAGAGAGAATTGACTTAGAAATATTTCGTGCATTTTTGCTATTGATGTGTTATACTTGCATTTTCGTAGAGATGTATTATATGAGTAGACTATTATTTCTACTAATGTTTGAAGTAATATACTCGTACATAGTCTGCTTAATGCTGGACATTGTGAACCTGTTCATAAAGTGATATATGTTGTATTTATTATGCTGTATGCGTTTGTTGGGCTAATAAGTACTTTTGTAGGAAATTGTAAGTTGATATTTCCATGTAAGAAAGTAAGAAAAGCAATAAACTGGAAACTTAGTGTTTGCACCCTGATTATATTTTTCAGGGTAAAGCAGCCATTCTTTCAATATATTATTTGATTTATAGACATTTAATCGCATGTCACTTAAATGCACCTCATTTAATCACAGTCACTTAAACTCGAACCCAATCCTAACCCTAACTGTCTCTGTGGTTATCTGTCTGCGTTTAAGTGATGTGCAATTACCTGTCTGTGCACCATATTATTTGAATCTCCCGGTTTACTGATTATAAACCACTACGACTGATGTGGTAGAAGCAGGGAGCTATATTTGTATGTATTCTAGTGTGAAGAATACACTACACTCCATTGATGTAATGGTGGCAAGGTAGGCTGACTACATCAAGCGATTTCTGGTACAGAGAAGTTACTAGAAATCACTACAAATGTTGTTCTTTTTGAAGGAACTAGTATGGCAGAAAATGCCCAGGTTAGCTCCGATAGAACAAGCAGGAAATCTGTTTTCAACATGAGGAGAGAAACTCATGGAAATTGAACTGTACTATAACTTGTGACATTGTTGTGAAAGCCTTGCAAAAGACTTTGAGACAGTGCCTACATCAGGTTACATAGAAAATATTATCGCTTATCTCTAAGAACTCCATTTCTGTTCTCTGATAAGAACCATCCTGTGATTTGTATTGAATTGTTGAATAGGATTTCTGGATATAATATTGTGTAGTATAAAAATTATTTGAACATGTTTTTGTGGAAATATCATGTCAAGTAACCATTTCCATTGTATCTGTTATATGTATATTTAATTGTTGATTTAATAAATTTATTGACCTTCTTACATATATTGATAACATTATGTTGGAGAAGAAAGTTGTTGGATGGGGACTTGCTAAATATAGATAAAAGTTGAATTTGTCTTCTCCTTTAGTCAGAAGCCTTCCACCTATTGAACATTGTGTGACAGTAAATGTTTGTCTTTAATGTTGTGGAAGAGAGAAAACGTTTACAGTGCCCACATATCCGCCAAGTGAGAGACGAATGGTGTCTTCTGGAGAATTATTAATAATATAAATTAAGAATCTCATCACTTAGTTATTAGTTATGGACAATTAATTAATAATAACAATGAACTAGGTGGCATTGACGTCACTCACTTCAATAATTATCTCATAAATTACTACATAGGCGAGTATTGGTTTCATTTGAGCAATGCTCGTTTTACTCATTGAGTCAGACACGAGCCTGATGACGTCAGGCGAACACGGACTAAGTCAGTATTTTATTGTTGGACAGCAATCACCTGTTCAAGTTCAGTGGTTAAGATTCAGAGACGGTTCTGTTTCGCCTGTCCTATTATTTATTTTTAATATTCAAAACTACCTTGAAGGGCCTCAGTAGAGGGGTGTGGGTGTAAGAAAATCATCCACTGCCACTGTCAATGCAATCATTAATCAAGATCACTGTTGCAGAGACCCTCAAATTGCCACGTCTTCCATACACTTGCTTTGTTGTGAGCATGCGCGAAACAGCATCTACTAAGAAGCAGCAACAGCTTCGATCCACAAGACAAGAGCAGAGCGGGTGGGGACTGCAGAAAACTGAACCAGCCATGACAAGACATTGACGCTAATTCCCGACCGTGGAAATTAATCAAGACTTTTTTCCCCCAGCTTCTTTTTTTTTTTTAACTTCCGTCAGTCCGAGACCAAGGCACGAAGTGGTTTAAGTTTTTCTCAAGCCTTCCATCCTTTCATTCCCGTTCTTGATAGGTGGAACAGACCACTCTGCGTGCGGAACCCCGCGGCGCTGGCTCGCAAGATTGATCATCGCAAGCATGATGAGGAAGTTTAGGGGGAGATAAGCTGCTTTAGGTTTGCTTTGATGGACAAGTTTGGAGACCCGCCCTCTTCAGTCTCAACTCGACTGAACGTCTTCAGAATGCTTCTGAGTGGCCGCTTCAGCGCCAGGTTTTAAATAGCTTGCTTCCGGTCTCATTCCTCGACCTTGGTGCAGTCCAGTAGAAAAATAATATGATTTATTTGTTTTTCGGGAGGGGGGGGGTCGCGTCCTTCACTCCGGTTCGAGTCCTAGATCTTGTAGTACAGTTTGTGGAGAAATACTTGACTTTGAACGTCCCTTCCTTCTTTGTTAGAGAGCTTGTTCAATTACCGAAAACGGGTTAGCTGCCCTTCTTAGCAAAACCCTAACGTAATAGTACCACTTTACGGATTTCGAAAGCTCTTTTATAAAAAGGGAATAAGAAATTATTGTTGCAGAAATAAAGTGGAATAGATTTTCTATCAGAATTTAGCATTAGCTTAAAATAAAAGCCCGAATTTCTGCCGTATTAAAGGGAGACAAATAAAGGCAAATCATTGGTCCTGAATAATTTGAGTGTGACTTTGTTGTCATGACAATGTTTGTATGCAACGTTGTACGCATGATTATACCCTTGTCCGTATGCAAGTACCAGTCTGCAATTGTATGTGGACGGATATGCGTGTACATGTATGAAATATTTATAAATAATTTGAGGCCGCACGCGCGCACACACACACACACGCACACACATCCTATATTACATGCATATTTGAAGCTTGCGGTTTATTATTAAGATAAAAGAGTTCTGTTGTGGCGAGTGTTAAATAGAGTTATTTACCAAAATAACACTACATCAAATATTTCTAAGAAGTGCATTGAAGAAACCGACTGTCGCTTTCAGATGTACCAAGCATATAGTTCTGTGTTCAGATGTACCAAGCATATAGCTCTGTGTTCAGATGCGTGTACGACTTAGGACTGTCTGTTTGCTGATGAATACTTTTGTTTCCCTGTGTGTGTACATACATATATTACTCGTTATTTACTTTATTTTTTAAGAAATCAATCGCATGACTTGTTATGCTCAGTTTATGTGTTTAAAAAAACAACCACGATCTACATGCATAAGAGCCTTTATGCGCACAACTGTTATCCTCAATGTGTGACATGCAGAATTATGTGCACAACTGTTATCCTCAATGTGTGACATGCAGAATTATGTGCACAACTGTTATCCTCAATGTGTGACATGCAGAATTATGCGCACAACTGTTATCCTCAATGTGTGACATGCAGAATTATGCGCACAACTGTTATCCTCAATGTGTGACATGCAGAATTATGCGCACAGCTGTTATCCTCAATGTGTGACATGTAGAATTATGCGTACAACTGTTATCCTCAATGTGTGACATGCAGAATTATGCGTACAACTGTTATCCTCAATGTGTGACATGCAGAATTATGTGCACAACTGTTATCCTCCATACGCATGTAAACGTTTTTAAAACTATTTTCTGCGTAGTTCTCTTAAATGTATTGCAAAAGAAGAAGAAGAAAAAAGCTCCAGCATAAACACAGTCCAGCTGATAACATATGCAGTGACCTTGGGATGGTCAGCATTTATTTCCATCGAAAATTTATTGTTTGGATTGGATTTTACGTCTGCTTTCGATGATTTTGTGCCAGGGCGTTGTTGTTGTCAGACTGATGAGATATTTAGAGACATAGTAACATTGATGGTGAGTGGATGAGTGTTTAAGCGGTCAGTAGATTTTCTAGGTGCAAAGTTTGCCAGGCAAGCGGTCTCATACAGTCTACGAGTGTTGCAGATATTCAGCTGCCATGGGATCTGTACTGTGCGGGGCCTGAAGCACCCGGAACTTTACAAATCGTCCCACCCAATGAACTGTACACTTCACTATAAACACAATAAAGATGAGCTAGGGACTCGTTAGTTCCTCCCCTCCCCCCCAACGCGGAATCGAACGCTAAGTGGTAGGCTAGTGTCTTACCTTCCGCGCCACATCTGTATCCTCAAATCCGTTTATAATTAGCCGGGTATTAAGCAGGCCTGCTTCCAGCTTTTGTTCGTTTCGCAGACGATTTTTATAAACCGTACTTGACTGTTAATTAAATGGAAGAGGGGGATGGGGGGGGGGGGAGAGAAAGAAGGAAGGCAGAAAAGATAACGATAATGGAGACGTGTCAATATAGCGAGGGACAAGATTTTCCCAAGTGAGGCAGTTCTTAGTGTACTCTAATGACGTCCAGAAACAGGCATTACCCACCCTGAGCACTTCGCTGGTTAAGTCATAATCAGAGCCCTTCTCTTAATGAGGAAGAAATTATCCTGATAGAGATGGCGGCGATTGGTTGGTGCGGTCGAATAGTTTGCTTACACAGAGCTAAATATAGATCTGCTGACTATAGCCCATTTTGCACTGATGTTTTAAAGAAATGCGCGGTAGGCAAAGCAAACTAATAAACAAACAGAAAAATAAAACAGAAAAGGGAAAAATATAAACCACAATTACGTTTAAACCGAATACTAACAGTACAAAACTAAATAAAAATAATATACATCAAAATCTTTTAAAGTAAAATGTCTAAAAATAGCACAATTAACTGAGCTCTTGTGTCTAATCTTACTATCGTTTGTTGGCCTTCGTTCAAATCGTCATCGCTTTCCTTATATCTTTCAGAATTTTATCTAACGTCTTAAATGCAAAGCCGACCGACATAGACGTTGAGCAGCAACAGTGACCGAATGTCGTCAATCTTTTTTCCTTTGTATTCCTGTTATTTTTTGTCTTCCCTCTATGACAGGCAATGACGTCATTTCCGGGAAATCCAAGCTTAAACAAAACAAAGATAAAGCATTTTAATGAGGAAGAAAAAGTAAGATGTTTGAGTGAGAGAAAAACAATAGGTGGCTAATCGAAACTGAAATCTTCATCATGAAGTCAAAGTATTTCACTTTCAGTAAATCAGTCAAAGCATACTGTCGTTTTAATTTTTTTAATTTAACAATATTATCTGGCTTAAGTGTCGAGTGTAAAGTAAAAAAAAAAATGAAACAATAAAAGGTGCAAAGTTCGGGACCACCAGGACAAATAAAACTCTAATTAAAATGTACTTAAAAAGTCATCTCTTGAGTTTTGATAGATAATGCGACTAGACGTGACGGTCTGAAATCGAGAACGCCTGGAAGTCTACAGTCTACTCAGTCCCAGACTAGACGTGACAGTCTGAAATCGAGAACACCTGGCAAGTCTACAGTCTACTCAGTCCCAGACTAGACGTGACAGTCTGAAATCGAGAACACCTGGCAAGTCTACAGTCTACTCAGTCCCAGACTTGACGTGACAGTCTGAAATCGAGAACACCTGGCAAGTCTACAGTCTACTCAGTCCCATACTTGACGTGACAGTCTGAAATCGAGAACACCTGGCAAGTCTACAGTCTACTCAGTCTCAGACTAGGCGTGACAGTCTGAAATCGAGAACACCTGGCAAGTCTACAGTCTACTCAGTCCCAGACTAGACGTGACAGTCTGAAATCGAGAACACCTGGCAAGTCTACAGTCTACTCAGTCCCAGACTTGACGTGACAGTCTGAAATCGAGAACACCTGGCAAGTCTACAGTCTACTCAGTCCCATACTTGACGTGACAGTCTGAAATCGAGAACACCTGGCAAGTCTACAGTCTACTCAGTCTCAGACTAGGCGTGACAGTCTGAAATCGAGAACACCTGGCAAGTCTACATAAAGTTTCTGCAGGTGGAAACTTCTTTCTAAAGGAGTAATAAAAATCGATCTTTTTTATTTATATTTAACGAGCCCCCATCCACCCACTATTACTCCAACATAAAGTTTTAATATATGTGCAAGAAGATTAATAAATTTATTAAATCAACAATTAAATATACAACATGAAAAATATAAGCAAAAGAATATTGACATTTACATCACTTCACACCAATATTTGATTAAACGTTAGACACCCATTCAGTTATCTAGCATAGACATCAGCAGTCACATTAACATAAATATATATAATCCGGTTTATAAATATGGTTTCATCATAGAAATGAGAGTGGAGTTTTAGAGAGATAATTATAGTCAATGTACATAACCTTTTCAATGATGGCAGCTGTCGCTGGCACGTGTTCACAATCATGTGGTTTACAACAAGTCACTTTCTTTCTTATTAGAAATTCAGTTCAACTTACCCCTTCTAGGCACATTCTACAACTGTTCTAGAATAATCTATGTGTTCACAGAGCACACCATGGAGATTCATCCAGAACTGTGTATGCTCTTTCAAAGTACATCATAAACAATGTTTAGAATCTTTGTGTGCACTACCCAAGCATATGACGCAGAATGTTCAAAAAAAATCATTGTAAATTCCTGAGACCAAACTCAAGCCTCTTTTTCTATCATGTTGGCTATCAAACAGATTTTACAAGAATCAATTTACAGCAACATGTTTACTGATAAGTTCGAACTCAGTGTTGGATTCACACCAATGTGATCTGGTAGAGTACGGTAATCACCACAATCTGAAGCAGATACAAGGTTACTAAACATCAAAAGGCATGCTCCCCTTTGCAAATGTCAAATCAAGGGCAGTGCTAAGTTTCAGGCATATTTCATCTCTAAACTCCTTTCTCTCTTACACACATTCTCAAATTACAAATCCTGCAACAATATTCATTAGCTCAATTCTCATGAAGCATAACAAAAATAACATCACAAGTTTAGTGTGCAATGTAATCAAATTAGTGAACATAGAAATGATGGTTCAATTACATGAATCAATTGCAAACATGCATGAAATATTTCTAAGTCCATTCTTTCTTTATCAGTCAGTTAACTTACATTAAGCTAATGATCAGACTTCAGTCACATCAAAGTCAAAGTGATTAGAATATAGAATTTTCTTTAACAAAGTAACTTTCGGTCTGTCCCCATTGGATGAAATTGTTATGAACAAGTGTGAAACTATTAGACAGTAAAATTACTTGTCAGTTGGAACTGGTTTGGATTGCATCAGCAAGTTCTAGCATATTCTTTTCCTGGTACTTATAAAATATCATCATGCGCAGAACCTCCATATTACATTAACATTTAACAAATTATATAATAAGTAAGTTTTAAAATAGGGACAGGACAATTTTCTCCACCACAGTAACCAAAAACGCAAATAAAATAGAAATTTAGCTTGCCAAAACGACAAAACAAATAGTTTATCAAAAGACCACAACAAAACAAAAACTAACTTGACAAATTTGTTCAAGCTGTTTAGGTCAAATTATATGGTAGAACTTAACTTTAATTTCACATAAACTAACAGACTTATATTAGCAGTTTTCAATTTTTAAAAGTATCTTAATTTCTTATATTTACAGTGTGTCAAGCGATTCTTCATTAATTGTGGGGAAGGGGCTATGACCAAAACTGATCGTAAATTAAACAGCTGTCAAAATGAGTGGCCATTCTTTTAAGCCAAGTAGTAACTTGTAGTTGTATATTATTAAAATTATCTTTTAACGTGTTTGCCTCTCTAGGTGCATAGGCCAACTTAGCTCGCGGAATCCGTTGCTTTGATTAAAACTGTGGAATGTCGGTTACACCAAACACTATTTAACTAATGTCCTGGTTGTTTGTCATGGAGATACTTAGATAACCGGAAAGGGGTATCTGTAGACAAATGTCGGCGGCAGAGATCATTTATTTACGTCCGTTCGAGTGAGATACTCTTCTGACCTCTAATGGCGGCACTTTATGACTTTTTCACGTCCTCAGTGTGTTAGATCTTGCGCGCTCGTTATTTGAGGTAAACCAGTAATAATAATAATGAGGGAGAAATAGGTAAACCAATAATAATAATAATGAGGGAGAAATAGGTAAACCAATAATAATAATAATGAGGGAGAAATAAGTAAACCAATAATAATAATAATGAGGGAGAAATAAGTAAACCAATAATAATAATAATGAGGGAGAAATAGGTAAACCAATAATAATAATAATGAGGGAGAAATAGGTAAACCAATAATAATAATAATGAGAGAGAAATAGGTAAACCAATAATAATAATAATGAGGGAGAAATAGGTAAACCAATAATAATAATAATGAGGGAGAAATAGGTAAACCAATAATAATAATAATGAGGGAGAAATAGGTAAACCAATAATAATAATAATAATGACGGAGAAGTCATAAGCTTCGGTGAACACATCTGACGAACCTGTGATAGAAAGAGTAAAACTCATTGGATTATACAAACAACTACACATACTCAAGGAAGCGTGGAAGAACAACAGAAAACAATCATCAACGAACAACTGATGTCACAAACCCCTCTGTCCTCCGTGGGTATTATGCGCGACATGCCGATGAAACATCATCCATGCAATCAGCGTACGGATGACTTGGGAGGGAGCAAACAGGTTAAAGGCCAACACAAAGCCCACCAGCTCGGTTGCATTATATCAAGTTCTAAATACAGAATCACACCAGGCACAAGACATGAAGATCCCCATAAGTGTTTACTTTGCAAGAGCGTGGATGAAGCCAGACAACGTATATTATGCGAATGCCATTCCTTATCTGAACAGAATGCACGCAGAAGAACAATGAAAAAGAAGAAAAAATCCTACTTAGATATAACTGCGTGAAAACTATGGAATCAAAACACTCGAAAAAAATTGGATGCATCCAAAAGCAATCCTCGAGACAACAGCCATCAATAGTGTGTAACAATTGACAGAAACACAGCAACACGGGAACGGAGAAAGATTAAAAGTATAAAAAACAGTCAGTTACTAATTTGCGCTTAAACAAAGGTGAATTGACCAATAAATGTACGATTCTCTCTTCTTTATTTTTTAATTTTCATTAAATAAATTCATAAAGGAAATCTAAAAGGCATATAGCCCCATTGTTCCACAGAACTAAAACAGTCGAAATAAAATTCTATAATTGCGGAATCTTTGCTCTCTCGTTTCAGCAATGCCACTGTATTAAAAGTTGACCCAGTAAACTTGTAAGGTGTACTATTGACGTCATAAATTCAAGACTACAAGTAAAAGTAATCCGTGCGGTAATAAACAGCCACTGTGTTAAAAGTTGACCCAGTAAACTTGTAAGGTGTACTATTGACGTCATAAATTCAAGACTAAAAGTAAAAGTAAACCGTGCGGTAATAAACAGCCAACGACAGAACGAAAGCAAGAAGCGTCAGAATAATTGGCAGCAGATTCCAGCATTGGTATTAAACAATAAATTAAAAATAAAATTGTAATAAAACAAAATCTCGATCAAAAGACACCAAATCACTTCCTACAAACTGCACTAAGTTAACAAGGATTCCCTGAATTTCAGGATACATGCTCAAAGTGTGTAAATTGAAGGTTGAAAAAATAAAGCCATTAATTATTCTGCAAAAACTAACATTATTTCCTTACTTTGTATTTTATTTCGAAAGTTGTCAAAAGGCAAGTGCAGATGCTTCTTTGTGTGTGTGTGTGTGTGTGTGTGTGAGAGAGAGAGAGAGAGAGAGAGAGAGAGAGAGAATGTGTGATCGGCGCTGCGTACGAGTGTGTGGGTGTATGCGTGCGTGTGTGTGTACGTGTGTGTGCATTTTGTCCTCATTTCTTCACGATTAACTTTCAGGTCGTAGTAATACTTTAGTATCTGTTTCGGATTCATACAACTGCGGATTTTGCACCCACCTACGTTGCTTTTTCTTTCACCACTCTCCATCTTTCTCTTTGTCCCCTTCCCACCCCACCCCCCATCTCTCCCCTCTTTCTGTCCCTCTCCCTTTTCCTCGAATTCCATTTATAACCGGATTAATCAACATTACTAGACTGTTAATAATTTAGGTTTTTTCCTTAATTGTAAAGGACTTAAAAATGAAAGGAAATAAACCCTCAAAGAACCTTTTTCTGATAATCGGGTTAATCCGTTCATAAAGACATTTTACATTTACAAAGTGATTATATGTACATCGAATAATTTAGGAAAAAATACTCTCTGTAATATTGTTCATTTGCTTGGGTTTTTTTTAAAAATTCCATACACACACACACTTTTTTGTTGTTGTTCGCGTATTTTTTAAAATCAATGTGGTTTTTGTTATTATTGTTTAAAATTCTTGAGATTAATCACGTTCACGTGGATATTTTGTTTATATCATTATTGCTCAAGACATTTTGGGGGGCCCGTTTCGGTAATAGTATTCTGTGGTGGAGTAAATTTGCTTATCCCTTTTTACAGACTTAATTGTTATATAAATTGTTAAATTGTGGAAATGACCCGACTTGTGCACTTTTTGTGTCAGAGTTGGAGTAAACAACTCGAGTTGATAATATGCAAGAAATTGCTGATGCAATGCAAACCAGCTCCAACCGGATGAGTAGTTTTTATTATCCAATGGTTACGATTTACGAGAGCGAGACCAGCTAGTGGAATTAGATCAAAAGTTTTACATGCTGTAGAGAATTCTATTGTCTAATCACTTAAATTTGGTGTGGCATGAAGTCCAGTCATGAAAAGCGGCCATTAGCTTAATGAGTTAACTGACTGAGGGAGAATGGGCTTAGAAATATTTCGTCCATTTTGCTATTGATATGATATATTTGGGTTTTACGTAGAGATATTTTACGTGAGTAGACTATTATTTGTACAAATTTTTTGAACCATAATCCTTATATGTAGTATGCTAAACATTTGACATTGTTTCTAGTGTACCTGTTCATTTTCTATTATACTGTATTATACTATTATACTGTAAGCTGTATGCTTGTATTAGGCTACTAAATACTGTTGCAGGAAACTGTAAGTTGAGATCTGAATGTAAGAAAGAATTGAGTTAAAAAGGAACAAAATATAAACTTAGCATTTGCTCCCTGGTTATATTTTTGCGGGGAAAATGCAGACTTTTCTTGTTTAGTTTTGTTCACTGATTATATTGAACACTATGGCCCTGGTTGACTTAAGAGGTGTCTGCACAGTGTATAGGTGTAAGGAATATGCTGCACTCCGTTTATGTATGGTTGCAAGTATGCTGACTACATCGAGAATTTCTGGTAGAAGGAGGTTACTGGAAATTGCTACTATTGTTGTTCTACATGAGGGAACTAATACGGCTGATTGCCAGATTAGCCTCAAGAGAATAGCAGTGAATCACTGTTCTACAACGTGAGGATGGAAGAGGCGTGGAATTGATGTGAGCAACAACTTGTGACTTTATTACAAAAGTAAGTGAAAGAACTGTGTTGGGAGGCAGAACCCTTTACTCGTCATCGACACGTGATAATCTTCAAAAATAAATTATTCCTTTTCTACCGTTTTTCTTCTCCAACCCTCATGTCTATGTCCTGAGGCAGAACCCTCTCCTCATCATCGACACGTGACACGCGTCAAAAATGAACTGTCTTTTACTCCCGTCTTTCTTCTTTGCTGCCCAGCTCGTGATTGAGCTTGACTTTGTCTCAGGAACGCTGCATGACTGTGTTTTTCCATGCAGATAATGATCAACGAATCACGGCTTACTTCCAAGGTTCGAGGTTATTTCCTGCCAAACAATGGCCTTCATGAACAGCGAGAAAGATATGTAACTCGACGCGCAGTCCGCTGTAGATGAGGAAGTACGGGCATTCAAATCGCTAGCAATAAGGAAGAACCGTTGCGAGCATATATTTTGTATTATTTCCTTTGAGTCAACCACTTTGGCGGTGTTGATACATGTGGAGTGACTTAGAATTAGCTTATACTTAGATCGCTCACACTTGACCTCGTCGACTTTTGCCCTTTCAGTGACCTACTAATAAAAATAATTAATGCTGTCGAGGTCAAAAGCACCTATATGTGTGTACGAATTACTCATCGCTTTGTAAGAAGTTTTCTCTCTCTTTTTTTTTTTTTTTATTAATTTGGAGTCTGATTTTGCTGGAATCATTCATTTCGCACACCATATTCCAATTTATTTAATAAAAGTATTATGTGTATTAATTATATTTTATATCATTGACCTACTGTGTACGCTTTGTGTAGTTTATATCACTTTTATCATTACAAGCATTAACATTATTCTTCCAAACAAAAAAGCAAATCAGCAGATTATTCCTGCTTAGTGGTTGGTTTGGAATTGGAGACAAATGAGGCGGGGAGGGATTAGATCATTAGAGTGTTCTCTGTTCCTCCCTCTAGATATCCGACAATGAAAATAATATTATGTTTTGTCTATATATTTTCTCTTTGATGTCGTGTGCTCAAGTACTCATATAAAGCCACCACTTTACAGGGAGATAAATCGTTAAGATTTTTTTCACTTCAGTAGGATTAGCACTGTTAATTTATCTTCTGTCTTGCTTTGCTGGTTTTCTCAATGAATATTCATAAATTCTTTATATATATATACTATATTTCTCTTTTTGTATTGCAGTTCATTGTTAAGAATTATAATTTTGTATGGTGCATTTGTTGTAAATCACTTGAAAAGCTTTAATGAGACCTAAGAGCTTCATTAAATCTCTTCATTTGTTTGTTAAATATTTTAAAATTATTATTTGTTACTTATCTCTCGATCCTTTTATCTTCACTTCAACTCAAGTATCACAGTGTGTGCATTGAGTAGTGTGCTTCGATATGAGTAAGCGAGAGTGAAGAAGAGAGTTTGTGTATGTAAATGTGCGCGCATGTGTACGTATGTGTGTGTGTGTGTGTGAGAGAGAGAGGGGGGAGGGAGGTGCGTGTGAGGTGTGTGAATGTTTTTGTTTTGTTGTTTGTTTGGTTTGGTTTTTTTTTTTGTGAGGGGGGTGGGGGTGTAAGTGAAGTGTGCGCGAATTGAAGGTGTGAGAGTGTATGAAGGCGTGCCGTGTGTGTGTGTAGGCGGGCGACCGAGCACCGTTGGAACAAAGGACATGGCCAAAGTCCATTCTTCACTAATCACGCTGACGCGCGCCTTGACAATGCATACTAAGCCTTGCAAGCGTTTGGGAACAGTACATGTACACTTTCATACCAGTTAGTGACCGCGCTTCTATGTAACACATTACCAAACATGTCAAACAGAAACAAAGACAACACATAATTTAATATACCCCCAACATATTATTATGCAAATTTGTAGAACACATACCAGTATATTAAATAGTACTTTAATGCATACTTTCAAACATACTAACTTTGAACTCAAACAAACATAACATATTACAGTTTAGTACATATGTAAGCATACAGTTATACAGGCTTTAAACACATATACAAATATAAATGCATAAATCTAAAGGCATATGCGAAACTTTATAACTATATAAATTTTAAATACATACACAAACTTATAAATACATAAATTTAATGTATATATTTACCTTAATTATTTATATTTAACACATGTATGGATATGTAAACTTAAAGCATTAAATGCGTTCATATGAATAGAACAGGATTTCACAGTTTTTGTTTTTTGCAGCATTCTGTATGAAAACAATATTTGTCTGTATACATACAAGTTTTTTTTTTCTTTCTTACAGTTTTCCTTCTTACAATTATTGTCTAAAATCCTTGTGTTGCAGAGTTTTGTCTACTTACAGTATTTGTCTGTATATACAAGGTTTTTTCCCTTCTTTCAGTTATTGTCTGAAATCTTTATGTTACACAGTGCTCTCTCTGCTTACAATATGTGACGTCCAGTGGAATGGGTGGTCACAATAAATAGCTATAGTAATTCGAGTTAAAGCACCACCCCCTTCCCTGCATAAATTAAAATTACAGACAGAATCTATACTCAAAGACTGGACCGCAGAGTAACTATTGATGATTTATTGGTTAAAAGACAAATTATAGTCTAACAGAATCCATATTCCAAGACTGGGCCGCATTGTAACTATTGATTTATTGGTTAAAAGACAGACAATAGTCTAACAGCTCTAGACCCCAGCCACCCAACAATCCTGGTTGTTTCCAAAAACATGAATAAAATAGGCTACTCTGTGGTTTTCTAGTGGCAAACTATTTAACTGATGAATAAACGTTAGCTAAAAGTGTGATAATGATTGAAATATAATTAAAACACTAGAATGTCACTTTTCTATTCACCACCGAGATGACCTGGCAAGGAACTCTGAAAAAGTTCTGAAATAGTCATTGGTTCAGTGACAGATCATTGTTGGAGAGTTAGCTAGTTGTAGTGGTGGTCAAGCTTCCTTTGGCAGGCCATATACACCATGGCCACAGTGTACATGGCAATGGCGCTGACCCAGGGGTCAATGCCTGGGTGTATATGCTGAATTGCATAGCTGTAGTCATTACAGCAGTCGCATGCAGCTGTCTGAAGAAAAGGGGTCTACGAGTCTACTAGTGCTCTCTCTCTCTCTCTCTCTCTCTCTCTCTCTCTCTCTCTCTCTCTCTCTCTCTCTCTCTCTCTCTCTCTCTCTCTCTCAGACAAAACAACAATATATACGATAACTACTGGTTAGAACACGAGGTTATTCAGTAGGGTGACGTGAAAGAAAGTGATTGAGACACTGTTAGTTAACTTGACGTAATATTCCTCTCAGTCATTATACTAGTTAATTAAATGTTACACTACTTAAACATGTACATCATTTAAATACAATCAGCAGTATTATTAATATTATTAAAAGAACATGAATTTGTTAAAGAACATTAGTTTATAAAGATAATCAGTGTATGTTAGACAGTTTAGAACAATTGGTTGACTACACTAAACACACATTGAAACAAGTAATAAGCATTAGTGTAACAATTACTGTAACAAAGAGTTTCTCGTGCTTTAATTACCTAATAATTAAATAATAATGTTTTAAAATATCATTTATAATTTCTGCATTGCATAGTGAAATAGATTTTCTCACCATGTTACGGCAGAGTTAATTAACCCATTCAGGATCATTTTTATCTTGGCATAATACTTATGTAAACAAGGGAGACAATTTATTCTTGAACAATGGGAATGGTTAAAGATGTCTACTGAATTTGTGTTGGTTGGTCAAGTAGGGGGCGCTTCCGGCTTCCGCCGCTTTCGCGCTTGGGGAGGGGGGAGGGGGGAGAGGTTCGTTGTTGTTCCGTCTCCCTCGAACGTCCCGAATTTGTGTGTGGTTGTTGTTCCGCTTACAGTCAAAATTTGTGTATGGTTGTTCCGCTTACAGTCAAAATTTGTGTATGGTTGTTTCGCTTACAGTCAAAAATTGTGTATGGTTGTTCCGCTTACATTCAAAATTTGTGTATGGTTGTTCCGCTTACAGTCAAAATTTGTGTATGGTTGTTCCGCTTACAGTCAAAAATTGTGTATGTGTCGCCGCTATACTCTGGGGTGACTTTGTAATAATGACTTATACCAACTCTGTATAATTAGTTATGATACAAGACATCTACAAGTGCCGGTGCAGAGCATGGGTCACTGGTTAAATATGTATATCTGCAACTGTTACGCTGATATACTGGTACGTCGCCAATTTGGCTCCGCCCCCAACTCAGATTCAGCTGAGATTTAATGTTTATGAATAATATATATATATATAATGATTACAATTAACGAACAGAGGACAAGACGTACTCATTACATTATCACTTGAACTACGAAAATAACGATAGAACTAACAAACACGCGTTTTAAAAATAATAACAAGAAATTTAATAAAAGAAAAAGTTAACAAGATTTAGAAAATTCAGTTCATCCTAAGCCAGTTCATTGGACTGAAGTCACTGTCTGAATAGGCACTTAGCTTAAGCACAGAAATGACGTCAGTCTTGTAGACTTGAATTTTCCAGTCAATAAATAGATCGACACGTCCCAATTCAGCCGGGACAAGTAGAACGGCCACACAGGCACAGCCACACAGGCAAACAACAGGCAGCTATAAACGAGCAGCCAAGAATACACAATAACAAGAAAAAACCCTGCAACACAGACAATTGCAAAGCCTAAGTGTCCAGTCCAGTGCTCGATTAATAATTACTAAGTTTGGCATAGGCCTCTGAAAGGAAGAATATTAACATTTTCCAAATAAAACATAGTATATAACATCCTAATAAAACTTAACCATTCACACAAATACAAAGACGCTTTTACCTATATAGCCAGGGTTTTCTTCTCTCATATACGACCCAGTGTTGTTTTGGGCGGACTACCCTTTTCCAGTCGTCACCCTCAGACGATTTTTCAGGAAGTAGTGAAGATAACATTTTCACTGTGGTTTTTATTACCCTGCTTAGACCAGCTTCTGACCTGTTCAACTCATTAGCTCTAAGATGATTATGTCCCTCTAACAACTCTAACCACCCGCTAAGCGTACGCACTGACCACATGCTGACCGCCTCGCTCGCAGACTTCAAACACCGCAGACATCAAACGCCAGTCCCTAAATCTTCCACACATGTCTCTCATTCGTTCCAGGGCTTCCCTTCTCGGTAAACAGGACGCAATACGCACTCATTCCACAAAATGAAAATTTATATAAAATATATATGTGGGAATATTTTCCCATCATACAACAGTATGGTTGTTCCGCTTACATTCAAAATTTGTGTATGGTTGTTCCGCTTACAGTCAAAATTTGTGTATGGTTGTTCCGCTTACATTCAAAATTTGTGTATGGTTGTTCCGCTTACATTCAAAATTTGTGTATGGTTGTTCCGCTTACATTCAAAATTTGTGTATGGTTGTTCCGCTTACAGTCAAAAATTTGTGTATGGTTGTTCCGCTTACATTCAAAATTTGTGTATGGTTGTTCCGCTTACATTCAAAATTTGTGTATGGTTGTTCCGCTTACATTCAAAATTTGTGTATGGTTGTTCCGCTTACAGTCAAAAATTTGTGTTGGTGTGAATGTAGTTTTTATATCACTCACTGATGGTGCTTGGAAGGATTCTATCCCCCAAACCATAATTTTCAGCACATCGACAATGCGTGGAAAGAAGAAAAAGTTATATCCCTTCTAACTGAAGAGTTAATTAAATCACCTTGGCACAGGGAGAAGTTTCCCAGAGTGTCACTAAGTTGGAATTGACAAGTCACGCGCCAGTATGCTGGTATAGCTTGACCCCCAAGGTCAGATCATGACGTTTCAATTTTGGTTTCAACCTTTGTGGCATACGCAGGCTAAGTGTGATAATAGATACTTAATTGAAAGTAGTTTTGTTATTTTATTTTTAATTTAATTATTCAGAAGGCGGTGATGATAGGTGGTTTTTTCCTTCTTACTGTTATTGTCTATTTATTCCTTCTTACTGTTATTGTCTATTTATTCCTTCTTACTGTTATTGTCTATGTGTGACGTTATTAGGGGTAGCTTTCATCTTTAGATTCTCGGGACTTCAAAACACTGTTAGTTCATCAGAGCAAGTCATATGTAGATCTCACGTTTCATATCGACTCGTTAGCCCGTCTCTGGCATGGGGACTTTGGTGATCACTGGATTTATTATACAATCTTGGCTGACCTATAGGTCCAGTTGTAATAATTCGCCAGACATTGAGTATGACTGACCAGTCAAGTTAGAAATGGGGTTCGTAGCCATTTCTTCTATTGTGGTTGTTATTATTAATAATTATAATATCTTCGTCTGCAAATAGAATCATTATTTCTTATGATTTCATGACGTGATTTGTCTGTCTTCTTACAGTGTTTTGTTGTTATTCAATATTTCTCTGCAAAAAGAGTGTTTGTTCCAGGTGATTTTTGGTTGTCAATTGTTTCTTGTTTGTTTATTTGTTTTAGGTTCTTCTTACATTTCTCGTCTTTATGCATTTTGTCCTGTTTCAATTTCTTGCTTGTATACAGTGTTTATTGCATATATTAATAATGTATTTGTTTGCATACTCTGTTTGTATAATATATTTCCTTGCATACATTTTTTACTTGCTTACAGTATTTGTGTATTTGCTTGCAATCAGTGTTTGTGCATTTGCTAATGAGGCGGAGTTAATTTGCCTATCCCTATTTCTAAACTTAACTATATATTTGTTGCCAATGTTAACGTGACCCGACCTTGGGCACTGCTTATGATGACATTTTTGTAAGTGCCATGAGTGCCATTTGTTGCTATAAGTGCCAGAGTTGGAGCAAATAACTCAGGTGGAGAATATACTAGAACTTGATGATGCAATCCAAACCAGTTCCAAGCGGATGAATAGTTTTTCTGACTAATAGTCTCACACTTGTTCATATCAAATTCATCCAATGGGGATGGACCAAAGTTATTTTGTTGAAGAAATTTCTATATTCTAACCATTCTGATTTTGATATAACTTAGTCCTGTCAAAAAAAACACAAAACAATCGTTAGCTTATGGTAAGTTAACTGACTGATAAAGAAAGAATGGACGTAGAAATATTTCGTACATGTTTGCTATTGATCTATGATTTGAATGAGAGAATGTTCATATAACTGAACCATAATTATTTCTATGTTCTTATTATTTCTATGTAATTTGATTACATTGTATATTACACTTGTGAATTTTGATCAATGCTAAATTTGTTATGCTGTATGTGTTTCGGGCTAATGAATATTGTTGCAAAATTTGTAAGTTGAAAATGTGTATAAGTGAGAAAGGAGTTTAGAGACGAAATATGCCTGAAATTTTGCTCTTACAAATTTGGCTCATGCAGAAAGGGCTACGCCAATTTTTGTTTCATAAACTTATATCTGCTTCAAACTGCAGTGACTACTGTACTCTGTCGGATCACGTGGTGTGTGTATCCAGCATTGTCGTCGAATTCATCTGTAATGTGTTGCTATAAGTTGATTCCTGTGAATTCCATTCGAGAGCCAAAAAATGGCAGAAATTAAGGCTTGAATTTGGTCTAGAAAATTCACAAAAGTTTCTTGAATATTCCTGGTGGTGTGCTGAGTAGCAAACAGGAAGATTCGGGAACATTCCTCGTGGTGTGCTGAGTAGCAAACAGGAAGATTCGGGAACATTCCTCGTGGTGTGCTGAGTAGCAAACAGGAAGATTCCGGAACATTCCTTCCGATGTGCGCGATAGTACACAATAGTTCTGGACGATTCTCCAGGGAGTGCTGTGTGAGCGCACTGAAGATTCACAAACAGTTGTGTAATGAGCCTAGAAGGGATACATTGGACCGTCGCCTAAAACAGTTGTGTAATGAGCCTAGAAGGGATACAATTGGACCGTCGCCTAAAAACAAAGACGGTGACTTGTTGCAAATTGCGTGATTATAAAAAAATTGCCAATGGTGGCTGCCATCTTTGAAAAGGTTATTGTAAAGCTGATGACACCTAGTTAATGGTTATGTTTATTATTATTTATTAATCACCCATAACTAATTACAAGTGATGAGAATTTTTCTTGCATACGGTATTTATGTATTTGCTTGCATACGGTATGTGTGTATTTGCTTGTATACGGTGTTTGTGTATTTGCTTGTATACGGTGTTTGTGTATTTGCTTGTATACGGTGTTTGTGTATTTGCTTGTATACGGTGTTTGTGTATTTGCTTGTATACGGTGTTTGTGTATTTGCTTGTATACGGTGTTTGTGTATTTGCTTGTATACGGTGTTTGTGTATTTGCTTGTATACGGTGTTTGTGTATTTGCTTGTATACGGTGTTTGTGTATTTGCTTGTATACCGTGTGTGTGTATTTGCTTGTATACGGTATTTATGTATTTGCTTGCATACGGTATGTGTGTATTTGCTTGTATACAATATTTGTGTATCGGCTTTCATATAGTATCTGATTGCCTACAGTCATTTATCTTCAAACTTTATATTGCCCTTCCTATAATTATTGTCTACATATGGAATGTTGTCTTGTGCTTTTTTATCTGCACACAGCCAGTTCACATCATTTTATCTTCAAACAGCACTGGACTTCACACAGAACTTTTCTTCAAAACAATATTTTCTCTAACATCCTTAAACTAAAAATTACAGTTGTCACCATTACGATGGTGGTGGTGGTGTCCCTTTAAAAATCTAGCTCAGATCTGTGCCGAGACGATTGGAACAATATGTCCGTGTGCATCAGATCTAACGATAACTTAATCCTTCATTTCCTGATATTATTTGTAAAGAACAACTGGACGTATAGGAAAAGGATGTTTTGACAAGGCCAATGAGTGGGAATTGGTTCCGGCCGTCAGCAAAGTGTTCACTCTGGGCTACCTAGTGCGCAAAGAAAGAAGCACAAAAAAATCCCGAAATATGCAAGTATCGTCCTTTTTGAAAGTTGATATGTGTCATCATACTTGAAATATATATTACTAGGGGCATATATTTCATTTAGTAAATAAACATAGTGCGTGTTGTGTGCGTGTGCGCAGAATTCTTAAGCATGAGTGGCCATTTCTTTCTACGGAATTATAATCGATTTCTTCTTTTGGCAGGGAAATCTCAGATTGTTAAATAACTTTTCTGATCAAAACACTGCAAGCAGTGGTGGTGATGGGTAAAATGAAATCAAGACTTGAGATGCTGGGATCACCAAGACCCCCCCCCCCCCGCCACCACCCTCCTCCTCAATCCCTTCCCAATGCATGTATCTGTTCTAAAATGTATGCAAGTATTATTTCATTTTCTTCTCACGTTATATTTCAGTGTACAAATAAATATCCCATCCTCATGCTTTATAAGTGATTCAAAGACGTCATCGCCCTACGTCATTCTCCTATGTCATAGCGCTGGACAGATAAATCAGTTATGTCATCCTATTCCTCACGCACACTGGACAGTAGATTCGTGATGTCATAGCGTTGGACAGATAAATCAGTTATGTCATCCTATTACCTCACGCACACTGGACAGTAGATTCATGATGTCATAGCGTTGGACAGATAAATCAGTTATGTCATCCTATTACCTCACGCACACTGGACAGTAGATTCATGATGTCATAGCGTTGGACAGATATTCAATTTCATCCTGTTCTGATTAATTGGCATGTGCAGTTGTTTTCTTATTTTGTTGTAGTTTTAGTTTGGCTTTGTATTTAGTCTTGTTTCATGAGAAACTGACACTCCATTTAAAAAATACGCGGTTACTAGCGAGCGAGAAGGAGCCTTTTGGGGAGGAACGGGGGTGAAGTTGATGAAAGGAGGGAACGTAAGTTAAAGGTACACTTTCGATTTCCGACTCCGAAGCGATTAAAGGTAGAAAATGTGATAATTTACTATTTGTGCTGTTGGTCACTGAAAGTGTTAGGTGGTGTATCACACGATACTCTTGATCAACTATCGATCAGTTAAAATTGTCGTGTTATTTTCTCGATCGGTGGTATACGTTACAATTAAGAACAGTGAAATTGTCAACTGGTGTATACGTTATACTGTAGATCAGTGAGATAATTGTCAACTGGGGTATACGTTATACTGTAGATCAGTGAGATAATTTTCAACTGGTGTATACGTTATACTGTAGATCAGTGAGATAATTGTCAACTGGTGTATACGTTATACTGTAGATCAGTGAGATAATTGTCAACTGGTGAATACGTTATACTCTAGATCAGTGAGATAATTGTCAACTGGTGTATGTATTACACTCTAAATCAGTGACTCCATTAGCATGAGTATTCGTTATACTCTTGAAAGCAACAAAAATGAACATGTTATGCTTTTCATCCTTTAAAATGCTAACCGGTGTTCATATTATACTTTCGAATGAATTATATTTTAGTATGAATCTTATTGTACTGTCTGTTGTGCTGTATGTTTGTATTTATTGCTAAGTCGCGTGGGGGGAGAGGGGGTAGGCAGGGATATGTGTGCGTGAGTGTGAGTGTATATATGTGTGTGTGTGTGTGTGTGTGTTATTTAAATTATTTTCAGTTTCGTTTGTTCTGCAGACACAACTGCTTATTGAGCTTTTGAAGAGGTTTGTGTTTTGTTTAACTTTAGTCAATAGCAATATGTCAGTATTGTCATTACAGTCATCTACTGGTACAGATGGGCACTTGCGATTAAATTGAAAAGAAGGATGTGATCTCACACGGAACTCTTCACGTGACCGTTTTAAGGTATTTGTTGTCGACACGCGCAACAATAGGTAAAGAAGTCAACAGTAAGTGGCACTTAGGCAGAGGAACTCAACAAGGAAGTCAAAGGAAGTCGAATTGTATTAGCGATGATAATAGTATTTTCACAATGATTATTCTCAATTTTTTGTTATAGATGGATAGATGGATGGATGGATGGATGGAAAAGGGGGTGGGGGATTGTTGACTGATGATTGAACAGAGAGAAAAGAGAAGGGAGTTACACAAGTAAGTTTCCCTTTCTAACTTTAGGTGACGATAAGGAGATAACAAAACCCCTCATAAAATGCATTCACTTTTAATCACATCAGTTATTGAATAACACTTTTTAAAAGATATTTCATAACTCATTGTAATATTTGTGCTTTACAACTGTAAGCTCGATAAGCAAAAGGTATTTAAATCCGCAAAGGAGGATAGTGTTGAATTTAAAGATTAGATATCACAATCAAAAATTTCTAATCTGACAGAAAACATTGCGCACGCACGCACACACACACACACATATAATCTTAAAATGTAAGTAACACCACGTGATCCCATTGAAACATTAGCTAAAGTCTAAAGACCCAGGGATGAACTTGTATAGGACGTTGTTTACTTCTCAAAAGAAATGTATTTATATGGATCTTGCACAAGAACGGGCAATGGCACATTCATTTTCCTTATATTGCATGTGTGTGTGTGTGTGTGTGTGTGTGTGTGTGTGTGTGTGTGTGTGTGTATGTGTGTGTGTATGTGTGTGTGTGTGTGTGTGTGAGTGTGTGTGTGTGTATGTGTGTGTGTGTGTGTGTGTGTGTGTGTGTGTGTGTGTGAGTGTGCGAACGTGCACGTGCATACATTTGTATCCGTGTGTAGTTCTATATACGAGTGTGGAAGGGTGTGTATGTGTGTGAGTGTATATGTGAGTGTATCCTTGTCTGTATATGTCTGTGTGTGAGTGTATATGTGAGTGTATCCTTGTCTGTATATGTCTGTGTGTGAGTGCGCGTGCTTGTATGTCGTGCATCACTCACGAGCACAAGATCGATACCTGGCTCTTTGAACCAGTTCCGCTGTTTGCTGTTAACGCCGTTAATGTTCAAAAGAGATATTGTCATTGATCTCGGAGGGGGGGCGAAGGGGGCAAAACAGCACTAAACAGAACAGCTAAACTGTATTTTCCTACTGTCAAGTACCCACAAGTCCTGTCCTAGCTGTCAATGTCCATCTTGTCTTACCTAGCACCCACAAGTCCTGTCCTAGCTGTCAATGTCCATCTTGTATAACAAAACAAAGTTTATGGTTGTCGGGTTTGAAATAGTCTGAGGTGGCGTCCGTATAATTATCAAGTGCCGATAATTTATTTGTTGTTTGGCTGGATGGCTGGTTCAAATGATTAAATGACTGATTGATTTCAATCTGCTTAAAGTCCTTCCATAAGATTACCTAAGTGATTTCTGCATGACTTGCTGTGTTTACTGACTTTATTGAAGATTTCATTCGTCAAAAAATCCGTGTCTTTAATGAACCGTTGTACTGTACTACACAGGACCTTTCGTGCTGCTTGGAAAATCAGAGTTTGAGATAAAATTCGAACAATGCGCCCTTAAGATTGAGTCAAGCCTGTCCACTCACTTCACGTGACTCTTACATGACAACACGACCTGGATTCTGCGTGGTATCCGTTGATGGCACGTGTCAACAGCGCTAAAGTAAAAATAGCAATGCAATGCTCGAAAGTTACATTCAGATCATATGTTTATCCTACAACACGTATTTCAAAGTTTGGGGCGTTTTAAGTGCATACTCTGACAGTGTGGTATGCAATATTGGGCTGAAGATGATACATATATTATGACGGTATTATTTTTGAATGAAATCGAGTTATTATGTAATGTGTAGAATGCATTTTTGGAATAAAGTTGGTTCGTTATGTCAAACACATGTGTAGTATGTATTTTTGGACTATAATCGTTGCTGTAACAGACACTACGTGAAAAATGAGCACAATAGGTAATATGTGTTTTTAGTCTAAAGTCTGTACTATAACAGATACTAATAGGTAATATGTGTTTTTAGACTAAAGTCTGTACTATAACAGATACTAATAAGTAATATATGTTTTTAGACTAAAGTCTGTACTATAACAGATACTAATAGGTAATATGTGGTCACTGATTGTTACATAAGTCGGACATAATTCTTACTATCCAGTCCACCCAGTCTATAGAATACGAGCAGTCAACCATGACTATTAGACAAAGCCATTGAGTTGCAAGCAAATGACCTCCTTAGGGACAAGTTCAAAGAAGGACTGGTGGGTTTTTACCAGTTTTTGCCCAAGGAAGACTTTCCTAATGTCAAAACCTTTGCATCAAGGTACCTTTCAATCTTTGGAACAACATACCTGTGTGAACTAACATTTTCAAGAATGAAAATATGTGAAGAACAATTTGAGAACAAACTTGTCAGATGATAATCTCAGTTCACTGTTGATGTTAGGGACATCAAATCTAAAGCCAGAAATGTCTGCTATTTTGACATCCAGGAAACAATTTCACCATTCCCACTAATACAGGTATTCATGTGTAGCGTATCAATTTGTTATTAAATAATAACTGAATAAAATAATATTAAATAAATAATTAAAAACAACATCCATGTTTTGATTCTTTTTATTTGGACCTCGAATGTGTAGTCGGCCCCCGAACTGCTGTTTGATAGTTGATGCTGCCCTCGGGCTGAAAAGTTTGGAGACCCCTGTGCTATATGAACCTCCTGGTTTATTGTTTGTAAACCGCTATGACTGACTCTGACAAAAGCAGGAACAGCATGTAAGTGTAAGAACACGCTACACTCTACTGACGTTTGGCGGCAAGATTTGTTGACTTCCTGAACAATTTATATAGAGAAGTTGTTGGACATCGCTACATTTATTGTTCTGTTTGAAGGAGTTGGCATGGTGTAAAGAAGCACTCAGGTTAACTCTAAGTAGAGGAACAGTGTTTTTCACGTGCAAGTGACACACGTGGAGCTGACGAAATTGAATTGAACTATAAATTGTAACATTGCGGGAAAAGTGCGTGAAGGACTATTAAGACCGCACTAAATCAGGTTACATAAGACTATCATTACCTATTTCTAACAACTCCATTTCTGTTCTCTGATAAGTCTGTCCTGCGATTTGTATTGACTCTATTGTTGAATTGTATTTATGACAGACTGTGTAATTATAAAATTATCCTAACGTGGGTCCTGTTAAGTAATCTATTTCATTGTATTTGTTATATGTATATTTGTTGTTTTAATAAATTTATTGACCTTATGCATATTGATAACTTTATGTTGGAGAAGAAAGTGGGTGGGTGGGGGCTCACTAAATATAGATTAAGGACGGACTCGTCTTCTCCTTTAGTAAGAAGTTTTCCCTTAATTGTGTGATCGTGAATGTTTATTTTAAATGTTGTGGAAAAGAGAAAACGTTTAAAGCTCCCGCACATCCGCCAAGAGAGACAAGTGGTGGAAGATCATTAATAAAATAAATTTAAATTTTCATCACTTGTAATTAGTTTTGGATAATTAATTAATTATAATAATATAAACTAAGTGGCGTTGGCGTCATAAACTGTTTAATGGTTTAATGAAAAATGCATGCCTGTGAGTGTACTTTTTACAGGTAAAGTTAGTGGATGTTGAAGAGTGAATGTTATATATAAATAATCCAAACGTACCTAGTCTTTAAGAAACCCTTTAATGAAAACCGGCACTACTAACTTAACCCCTACAATTGTACAAATTCACAGTGAGTTGAAAATTATTCAGTGACTTCAAGTTCACTTATCATCTAAAGTGTTGCTGAGACATTCTGGAATGAAATGGGCATGTTGCTGGATACGGCTGTTTACTACGTTTCCCCTTCTTTTTTTTCCTTTCAAAAATTTGTTGTTGTTTTTTTGTTTTTGTTTTTTTTTCTTTTTGAAAAATAATTCAAACATTTAACAACACTCTGACAAGGAAGAAGTCAAAGGGGTATAACACTAAAATACCTCTTTCCTTCCTAGAGAGAGTTTAGATTGTCTCCCATGATCCACTAAATAGGGGAGATCAGTCATATCATCAGATGATTTGGGCACATAAATTACAGATTCGGGGTATAACCCCTTGGCTGATTATCATTTTGGTGAGTTTAAACATAGTGTATTAAAAACTATTATCGATTAAAAAAAAAAAAATCAAGTACAAACGGATGTTTGGGTTCAATTTTGTTTTAAAAATATTATTTTTTAAAGACATTATCATGTCAAAAAACAATACATCTACAGTCGTGTTCAGATAAGGTAGACGCTGATTGTTAATGTTATTTATTTTAAAATATGACAGATCTATTCTGTTTATCAATTATATTCTCGAAATAGTAAAACACTGTACGCTCATGTTTGTATTCATTTCTGGGATATTGGGATTAATTTTTTTCACGATATGCGAACAAATATGTTAGTGCTTTACTCAGTATTTGCTCAAATTTGATACGCTGCACATCATCTGCACGCTTAAGACAAATGTACCTCCGCTAAAGTATAGGCCTAATGATATTAAAAGTAATTTCAAAATTGTTTCGTTAAATTACTACAGTAACGTACACATAGTTTATAACCCTTGCTTTAATATTTACTTTTTTTTGGTTACATATGTTCACAAACGTGCATAATTATGTTTATATTAGTTTTATTGATTTGTTTCACTTTAGCCCCAGTTTAGGTATGCATTACCCTCTCATTTGTCAATTCAAACGCAACATTGCCATGAAAGATTAGGGCTTAATAGCAATGTTCCTATCTAGCTTGGTCTGTTATTGACATTAACATTGTAGTATTGATTTTTGTAATTTTTATTTGGATCAGTCTCATTCATGTTATTTATTAATACAGCACCAGATGAGAGAGAGAAATTCATAAGACCTGAATGCAGAAGTTAAACAAAAATATCCCCTTTAAAATTTTTAATATAAAAAGAACTTTGTTTATAATTTTGTACATTGTTTAGAGATATAAGTTACATTTTATGGAAAAACAAACATTTTTTTATGCCTGATTTTATCATCTCAACATATACAATTAGAACCATTTCATTATGACAATTATTTTACACACAAGCATAACAGAGACCTAGACCAAGAATACTGGTGGCAGTTTGATTGTTGGGGGAATAAATTGCACCCACTTTCCTTTCCACTGAGGCTCTGCATCAGTAAAGAATTATTTTCTGCTTACTAAAATATGGAATAATGGTCTTATTCACAGAACATTGATTTTATGTCATGGTTAAGCAGTAGTTTCTTCTTTCCAGGGACTAAATCATCAGTATTTTGTCTTGAAATCCCATCTAGAAAAATCTTGTCTTTTTTAATTTATTTATTTTTGTTGTTTGTGTTTTGGATGTTATTCGTTGGTGGGGGGAGGGGCTGGGCTCATTTATCTGCACACACAAGAACAACAAAAATTAATCTTTTATTTAAATTTCTTTATTTGCTAGTTATAAATCTCTTAAAATCCCCAGGTCTCAGAGACTGAGATGGGAGGTGCTTTTACAGAAAACAGCCCACAATTCAGGAAAAAGATAATACTTTTATGAATATATTGCCTTGTGCTGCCATTGCATACACACCTACATAATTATTTAAATTATATATGCATTATCACTCTACACATAATTTTACACACTTGCATTATCACTTTTATATCTTTTATATATGTATTATTATTTTATGTATATTAGCATTGTCACTTTACTCATGTATACATCATCACTTTGCACATACGTAAGACTTACTTATTCATTCATGTTTTATTATTTTAACACACACATGAACTATCATTTTGCCTACTCTTACTTTAGTTATATCAGTAATATATTATTATTTACACATAACTATCACTTAATACATTCATTCAACATTTCACTTTACACTAAATAAAATATTACATGACATACATAATTTTCATTTTATGTGTATATATGTATTTATTATCACTGCACTTGTATGTACATTTTCACTTTACGCACGTGCATTATCACATTACATGTGTGTATACATACACCATTTATATTCATGGTTTAGCACGTTACACACATATCAATTATCACTTTAACAAATGCCTGAAATATCATACTTTCATTCATACTTTTATTATTCATGTATTGTCATTTAAATGCACTCATCATGCATTATCATTACACATACATGCATTAACAAGTTATACATATGCACTGCTTACAATAAAACTTCTGTTTACAATAAACACTTTCTGTTTGTTGCATTTTTACAGGCAGGGTCAATTCTGTATTTTATGCCTTTGGCATTTGGAATTTTCCTTAGAGCTCTGACAACAATGGCAGAGACCTATATTTCAGGCAGTGCATCAATGGCATTTGTAACAGTACCAAATGTTGAAGTGGCAAAAAAAATTGCACAGTAAGTGTAGGGAACATTCCTGGTCATATAAGCTGTAATACAGTGGTGCACAAACTTTTTGAGTCGGGGGCCACAATCTGACTTGTCGAAACTGTCGGGGTCCACATAAGGATGAAGATCAAAATTGTCCCATACAAGATGGACATCACATCTAAGAACACACAAATGATGATTAAGACTATAATTACAACAAAGAAGCTGTATACTAAGACTCATTCTAAAAATGTTATGATACGTCAACTTTCACAAAGTCAGTGTGATGGATAGTGCTGCATATCATCTGCAAGCTTCAAAATGTCCGGCTTGATGTTTGACGTTGAAAGATGCAAAATTGCTTCCAGATTATCATCAGTCAGCTGACCACAGGGTTGTTTTTGTTCAGTTTCATCTATGAGAAAGCCTCTTTGCAGCAGTATATGCTGCCAAGTATGCTGGTATGGACAAGTGCATTATCCAGTTCTCATTAAACTGGCCAGTTTTCCTTGTCAACTTTTCTTTTACGATTAGCTGCCATTTTGTCACAAAAATATAATCAAAATAAACAACAGAATGTGGTAGATCGGACACTAAGGCTTAACAGCTACTGACCAACCATATCAGGAAGGGGCAAGCATGCATGTGTGGGGTTTGCTGCCCATCTTGGTATAGCCTTTTTCTCTTGCCTCTGTGAGTGTTATGTCAGCGGGCAGACATCATCTGCACGGAGCACCTGGAAAAATGGGTCAGGAGATGCTGCTTTGTTTCAAATCACTCAGTGTATGAGTAAACATTTGACTTTTTCATTTGACATGGCGGGCTACTCGGCGACTCTTCACAGGCCGGAGTTTGTGCACCACTGCTGTAATATGTAATTTAATCTTAGCAACACTAAAGACTGATCGGTCAAGGTTTATGCACAGATTGTGTAGTCCATAACTGAATTTTGCAATGTTACTTTTGTTAGTGCTTTCTTTCATTGAGAGAGATGAAAAAATAATACTGTGGCAGAGTAAATTTGCCTATCGCTATTTCCATACATAACAATTATATGTTAACGTGACCTGACCTTGGGCACTGCTTATGATGATATTTTGGAGTAAACAACTCAGGTGGAGAATGTATTAGAAAATTGCTGATGTAATCTAAACCAGTTTTAGATGGATGGTTTTTATTATCCAGTGGTTAAGACTTACAAGAACGAGACCAACCAATGGGCTGAAATCAAAGTTTATCTATTGAAAATAATTTATTTTCTAATATTAATTATTATTGAATTTGGAGTGAAGTCTGTCATGAAAGACGGCCATTAGCTTAATGGTGAGTTAACTGACTGATTGAGAGAGAATGGACTTAGAAATATTTCGTGCATTTTGCTATTTATATATTTTAGCCAAGGAAAATTTTGTTGTCCATAAATCTATATGTGATGTTTGAAAGATTTAATGAACACTTAGTACAAACTATTCTATAATCTTACATATCATGATTTCTTGGCTAAATGTTTTTAATGTGTTTAAATTTGTGGGTAAACAATGGGTAAATTTTTTCCGCTTTGTTTCATTTTTTAAAAAAATTAAACATAATGGTGAAAGGTATTTTGGTTTCAGTGGCCTAGTATCAGAAAAACTGGCAGCTTGTGTCAACATTATTCCAGGGATAACATCAGTGTACGTGATCTGATGGTATATTTGTTCGTACTACACTACGTCTCTTTCATACTACTATTATTAATAAAATTCTCTACTCACTGTGTAATGAATGCAGACAGCTAGGGTTCTCTTTATCTATTCATCATAATGTTATATTTGTTTGTACTACACTATATCTCTTTTCTACTATTATTTAGTATTATTAATAAAATTCTGTACTCACTGTGTAATGAATGCAGACAACTAGAGTTCTCTTTACTCATTCATCATAATTTTATATATATGTAAGTAAAAAATTTCACTCAGTGTTTCACTTACAGATCAGAGGATTCAAGTAGGGTTTTAAATGTAATTTTTTTTTCCTTTTAAATGTAAATTGTTAACTCCTTCAAGCTGAATGCCAATGAACATAACCATATTCAAGAAGAGATAGATTTTCCATATTTGCGTTATTGTCTATTTTTAGTTATTTCTGTATTTCATTTAATTCAGTTTTAAGCTTATTTAAGTTTTGGGTGTAAAAATCCTGAAAAATTACATGCAGATGAAAATGAAAAGGATTTTTAAGCCTACCCTTAAAAAAAAAAAATAATAATATTTTTTCCTTCACCCACCATCTTTGAACAAGTTTTATTTCAATTTCTACAACAGAACTAAAACACAATTTTAAAATTCAGATTGTTTTTAGACTATATTTTCTTATAAATTTAATATGATTCTGCATATAATTTGTAAATTTCCTCCTATTTCAAGTAAGGTATTTGCGTGGTATTATGATTAATATTAAATCAATTTTTTTTTTATTAACTTTATGGTAGTACACTATTGATGAAAGATTTTAACAATAATTAATTGCTTCAATTCACAGCCAAGATCCTAGAAACCATGTTAGTCCTCATAAGTCTGACATCTGCTTTTGTAATTGATGTATATAGGAATGTTAATTTAGACAGTGTTTTGTTGCAGTATTAAAAAATGTTGCACATATTTATACTCTTCACTTCGAAATAGTCACTGTTGAACAAGTACTATTATCAGTTATAGAGTTGCAATCTTGTGGATGATAGTGGCAAAAGTTTTGGGTTAGTTTCATCTGCATAAACTTTGCATATTTTATTTTTAAAATTTCTTTTGCACAATATTGAAAATAAGTTGCATGTTTCTAACATTTTAATTCACAATAATTATAAATTAAACCACATTGTTGTTAAATATAAATTTGCAATTTTTGTAGGCCATGAGGAAAAAATCTTTTTTAATTTTAAAACACACACACACACACACACACATCTTTCACTTTTTCTTGTCTGTGCTGCAGATATGAATGGGAAAACAAGATAAATGAAGATGGAGAACTCATGTTGGTAAAGTGTTTCCTTCATAAATCTGACATTTTCATTGTACAATTTTCAACACTTAAAATTTTACATATGATTTTATAATTCCTAGTTCAGATCTTAGTAGGTGATATGTCTCAGTAAGTGAAGTTTTAGTTTAATTGTTTCAGTTCTGTCTAAATCAGTGGAGTTTTAGTTCAGATCTAAGTAAGTGGATTTTATTTCAAGCCTGAATCAGTGACTTTTTAGTTCAGATCTAAGTAAGTAGAATTTTAGTTCACATCTCAGTAAGTGGAGTTTTTCTTAAGATCTAATTAAGTGAAGTTTTAGTTCAAGTCTAAGTAAATAGAGTGTTAGTTCATATCTAAGCAAATGAAGTTTTAGCTCAAGTCTAAATAGAGATTACTTAGACCTGAACTAAAACTCCATTTGTTTAGACTTTAGCTAAAATTCCACTTAGACTTGAACTAAAACTACTTACATCTGAACTGAAACCCCACTTACTAAGACCTGAACTGAAATCTTATGTAGTCCTGAACTAAAACTTCATTTACTTACATCTTTGAAATGAAGTTTTAGTTCAGGACTACATAAGTGGATTTCAGTTCAGGTCTTAGTAAGTGGGGTTTCAGTTCAGATGTAAGTAGTTTTCAAGTCTAAGTGGAATTTTAGCTCAAGTCTAAATAAATGGAGTTTTAGTTCAGGTCTAAGTAAGTGGAGTTTTAGTTCAGATGTAAAAAGAGGTTATAGTTCAGGTCAAAGTGGAGTTTTAGGTCAGGTGTGAGTAAAGGTTTAGTTCAAGTCTAAATAAGTGGAGTTTTAATTCAAGTCTAAGTAAGTGAGTTTTAGTTCAAGTCTAAGTAAGTGAGTTTTAGTTTAGATGTAAAAAGAGGTTATAGCTCAGGTCAAAGTTGAGTTTTAGATCAGGAGTAAGTAGAGTTTTAGTTCAAGACTAAATAAGTGGAGTCTTAGTTCAGGTCTAAGTCGGTAAAGCTTTTACTATGTAATGTACATACACAACAGGTGTGTTATTACTGTGCATTATACATTTAAATTATATCCACCCTTTTTGAAGACACAAATCATTAGTAATAATGATACAGCAAGACAAAATGATTAAACGTGTCATTGGACACTGAGAGAAGTATAAAAATTGAAATCATTTTTACATTTAAAGCTCAGGTGTTAGGTTTAATTTTCTTCTTATTTTATAACATTCTAAACTTTATTTTTCTATTATTTAGGGGTGAAATGAGCCTGACTTTCATGCAGCTGTGATATCAGGGATCTTGGCATCCAGAGCAACAAGTTTGAATTGGAAAGAAAATATAATAAAGATCAAATTGTATTTATTACACCAAATGTTAATTTGATGCAACTTTATATTTGTTTGGAGTAGGAGTCTTGGATGATGATTATTTTCTAATTTAGTTCTAAGAAGTGTTGCTGTTTTAATATTTTGACTTTATTGCTGATGATTTTTTCTTCTCTCTTTAGATGATAAAGACAATGACTTCTAAAGTGGATGATGTTTCTGAATATGTCAGGTAAAATTCATATTCTTCATACATATATTAGAGTATATCTTTGCATGTCTTTTATAAAAGAATTTATCAGTGGTGATAGGAGGCATCAAATTACATTAGTTCATTGTTTCAGTTGCTTTCAGAGTTTCAGTTTTCAAACTCAGCCCATAAAACTTGAACCCTTTAATACACCCTTTGTCACATTAAATTGGAATTTTTACTTTTTTTTCCATAAAACTGACCCTCTCAATTTACAAGAGACTGGAATTGATGAGTTTCAACAGTATACTGATTTTTTTTAAAATTTGCTTACATGAGTGTGAACTGTTCTGAATGTGAATGAACTTGATAACTCTCAGTTATGTAGAATAAATGAGAAAATGGTAATATGAATACTTCCAGATTACAGATGATGCATGTGCAAATTGAATACATTGCTATGTCACTTAATTTTAGCTGTCAACTCGGGTTAACATCATGACAAATTTTCCAGTAAAACTGTTTAAGCAGCATGGCAATGTTTGCCAATTGTCCTCTTGCCTTTGAAGTGAGAAATTTACTTTATTTGCAAGTTTCATGTTTCTGTAATCAATGATTATAGTTTGAAGTTAGAAATATACTTTATTTGCAAGTTGCACGTTTCTGTAATCAATGATTATAGTTTGAAGTTAGAAATATACTTTATTTGCAAGTTGCATATGTTTCTGTAATCAATGATTATAGTTTGAAGTTAGAAATATACTTTATTTGCAAGTTGCATATGTTTCTGTAATCAATGATTATAGTTGAAGTGCATTTCCCTTTTTGGTTTCATTCATTATTTCACTATTAACTTAAAAATAGACTGCTTCTGCATTATAGGAATATGTGCATACTCAACTCTTAATTCAGACCTGCTATAGGCATCAAAAGAAAAATGTTCCTTTTAAAAATGTCCAGAATATGCATTATTAGAGTTAACAGTTTCATCCCTGTCTTTGCTAATAAGAAATAGAAATAAATATTTTATGCTTATGGATGTTCTAGTATCAAATATACTAGATCATACATAAGCATAAAATATAAATAGTTTTGTTTCGACTATTTCATTCACTTATTTTAATTTCTGGTTGTGATGTATCACAGCGGTCACTGCAAATATAGGGATGTTCCACAATTAAATGTTTTGTAATATTTGTACATAATGCTCATAGATTTAATATATTGTCTTTATGGATAAATGGTGACTCGTGCAACAAAGTCTGGTAGACAGTACTGACTTAGACAATTTAAGTTCTCTATAGCAGTAGCATTCTGTATAAGTCAAGAGACATTAACACTTAGATGAATGGGTAAGTACTTTACAGCTACCAGTGATATAAGCAGGGTTATTATTATTTTCATACTTAATCACTTTATTTGTCAAGGTACGAATAACTTGTATGTGTCTTTCAGAACCAGTTGAGCACATAATAGTAGGAGCCTGTTACTAAATATTCCATATCAACTGTTTTTCAAAATCAGGATTACACACATCGGAGTGATATTATTTTCATTAATTTTATTAAATTGTAATAAACTCTAATAAGTAATATTTTCTTAAGTGCTAATTTGCCTCTAACTATAAATATGATGAAAAACTTCAGCTTTAAATAATAATTATTTATTTATTTTTGTATTTTTGTGCATATAATACTGCAATTCTTTGCCTATTTTAATTGTATTAAAGGTGAGTGGGCTAAAAGATGAAGGGGAGGTAAACAAAACACCATCACTGATTCTAGATTGTCTGTTGCAGAAAAAACCATCCATATGATGTCGCTGAGGTGATTTCATCCAAGGTTTGTCAGTTTGACACACTTATCTTTTACTTTGTATTTGGCAACTTTTAAGAATTTTTTTTAATCCATTTAGAGTTACTTGTACACTAATCAAATTGGAATCTTGACTGCAAGGGACACAGTCACATTATTTATCGGAAATATCTGTAAGAATTTCTGCAGGACCATTTAAACAGTGATTTGCATTTTAATGCATTCTGCATTATAAAATTTTTGTTCGAATTCTGAAAGTAAATATTATAATTAAGAAAAATTGTTGTATATACATCTCATGTCTTCATTTATCTTAATGTTTTACTTATTTCTTTTCATCCTGCAGATTGATAATGGTAATCCCCCATACTTAAAGTGGATTGCTGATGTCACACTGGCTGGAAAAGAAAAGTGAGCCGTCATTAACTGGTGAATATTTCAAGGACAGACAAGAAATGTTTGAGTTGGGTAATAACAGCTAAATCCATGTTTGAACCATGGATTTCAACTGTAAATCACATCCATTTTAATACAACCTCCATTAAAATGTAAATATATCTGCTTTTACAGTCATCAAGTAAACTCAAACTCAAAACTTTTAACAGATAACTTTGAGTGATGATAAAATGATATAATCCTTTATATAACTTTCAAAATGAATCCTGATTTATGACATTGATGACTCTATAGACCTTACACCATTTGTCCTGGTATATTAGCAAATTTTTCAAGTGTTTTGCAAATTCTTGAAAACAGAATGTAGCAAGAGATGCAGCACAAAAACGAAAATGTTTGAATAAAAGAAAGAGAATTTAACCAAGGTATCATGTAAATACAGGACAGAACATCAGTGTTTAGTATATATCCATGGATAATTCCTTTTAACACGAGTTGAAAACCTTCATTAGACTCTAATCTCACAAAATGTGTCATTTAAATAAGAAGAAAGTTGGCAAAGGTAAGAGACATTGAACAAAACTGCACCTGGGTAGAATTTTTTTCCTGACTTCTAAAAATTCATCGCAATCAACAAAAATGCACTAAAGCAAGATTGCATTTAGGTAGAATTTTGTTGTAACAGAAATTCATTTTTAATTAACAAAAATACACTAATACAAAATTCATATGAGAAACATATGAGAAAAATTAATATGTGAGCACATACATCCACACACACACACACACACACTTATGCAAATCACAAGTTTGCAGCATATAAGGAAGTTACTTTTTTCATAAGTGCATTGTTCATTCACTTAATATTAGTTTTAATGTAAAATGCTTTATAAGATATTGCAATAAATGCAGAAGTAATTTTTTCTTAATATGATAACTTTATTTTTATTTAACACAGTTCCACAGAAAACCTTCACACAACTACTTAGCTTATATTTAAAAAAAATTTTGTAAAGACTTTCCAGCATTTTCTTTTTAAATGATGGAGATTTATCATATAACGTTGACAATAAAATGTTTAAACGTTAAAAGGACTTTTTATGTACTTTATATTATTAACACATCAACACAACATGCAGACAAAAATTAAGACAACCTAGCATGCCTTGCTAATAATATCAAAGAAGGAAATTAATACTTGAATGACATGAACAAACCAACCATAATCATAGTACATGAAGAATTAGCATTGGCTGTTGCCATCTTGAATGACAAATGAGTGGACTACAACCCCATGGAACATGAAAATATCTATGATGGTATTTCAAGCCTACAACAGGGAACAGTTTCTAATAAACAACAAATATTAATACTACACCACACAATTGTCTCATTAAGAGAGATTGCCTCACCGACCATTGCTATTACAAGAAACAACTGTTACTATTAGATAAGTTTGAAGTTTTTTTTCTATTGAAATATTTTATTCGCTTACTTCTTTTTATTTTCTTACATTGCATCTGCACCTTTTTTTTTTTTTTTTTTACTGAACATATTCTTTATACTTCTTGTCAACATTGTTCTGGATTTTTCTCTGTTCTTTTTTTTTAAACACATCATGAATGCAGTATACTTTCTCATTTGCAGGATTTTCTTAACAAATATAACCTCTTATTTTTAGCACCCATCTATACAAACACACACCACTTGCATTCACCAAACTGGTTCACTTAACACTATTAGGTAATACTGAAGAGATTTAGGACTGCCAGCACTGTTTATACCCCACTACAGTATGTACATACTACATAGATTTTTCTCCACTTGACATACAAGAGGTATCCGTCATCATGCACTTTGTTTTCCTGCCAAGCACCAGTGTCAATACATAGCCACCCTACTTGGTACTCAGCAGGTGTCACTCTAAAAGCCATGCTCCCCCCAAAAAATAAGGGTACATAATAAGCAAATTACCCAAATTCAGCTTAAAGAAAGAAATCCACATATACTTACAATTTATACAAGAAAAACTGCATAAAATTTGTGCAAATTAACAGACCATATACATAATAAACTTGCTCCAGTCCATATCATGCATGAAATAAACTCGTAGTCTGTCTTTTTCACCTAGTATCACACCAAATGGTATCCCAGATGAATTTGTTAATATATGAACTAAAGTTTACTTTTAAAAAGATACAGTTATTATCTGTGTATTGTGTAGAGGTATACTCTAAGTTTACCATGACCTCAAAAGGTTACAGTAAGGTGATTTGTATTGTGTAGATGTACGCTGTAAGTTTACCATGACCTCAAAGGATTACAGTTAGGTGATTTGTATTGTGTCGATGTATACTGTAATTTCGGGGACAATTGGGCAAAGCCACTTGATCGACATCATTACTGGTCAGAAGACAACTTGTCAACAGTCAAGGAAATATAGATAACATGTTTGTCTTATTAAATATCATTCTGATGTGCTGGTAGTATTTGTTGTTCATGGTATCTTCTCTTATTTGCTAAATTTTATTTTATTTCACTTTCAAACAGCTTAAATTCACTCACTGAACCCTAGCTATGGCTGAATATGTATCCTCACAAAAGAAGCAAAGATGAATTTGTTCACAAAAGATTTATTTATAGCAAGGTAGAGGGAAGAACACCTGCAGGAAATGTGATCAAAGGAAAACATGTAATGGCAGAGCAGTGTCAGTATATAATATGATACAATGGGAGTGCAGATAACTAAGGAGCATTTGTACAGCTGCAGTGCATAGTTATTAATTCACTTTCATCAAAGTTTTTATTTTAAATTATTACAAATCCATAAATATTTTAGATAAAATTATTGTTACTAAATTCACCTTTGCTGATTTCCCCTATGGACAATTTGGTTGTTGCAGAGTGGTCTTGTCAACCTATACTATTGTCAACCAATTGGCTGTCACCCAGTTATCCTGCCACCTAGTTGCCACCAAACGATGCATACTGTAACTTTATCCTGATCTCAAAAGGTCCAGTTTGGCAGGCAACTCCAGAAAGGAAAATCTTGAAGTTTTCTAAATTGAAATACAGCCTAAACATATAAAAAAAAATAGTAAATAAATAAATAAACAGAATAATATTGCTTGTCTGTGGTGATAATGCTTAGATTTATGTAATTTTAACATGAATTTTCTCTAGGTATTTTTTTATTTATAAACTTTTGGTCAAAGTTCTTTTATATACAATATATAAATTGATATATATTAAAAAGAGAACAAATTTGAAAACATTCTGTAAATTTTATTTGTTATACTCAGCAAATCAAATAATGTGAATGACCATGTTATACTGTTCTGTCAATACTATGAATATTTTAAGTTCTAATCCAAAGCATCCCCTGCATTGTAATACATTTATTTCACCAAATCAAAACAATGTGAATAAACACATCCTACTGAAAAGGAATTTATTCTGTCAACAATATCAACCTTGGAAGTTCTTATTTAAAGTATTCATATTTACATTTAACTCTTGAGCTTGCTCATAACAATAAAAAAAAAAGACAAAGATATGTACATCCTTTTTTGTAACTGTTTTCTTATATCCATTTAAAATAAAGCCTTTCTAAAATTGTTTTAATGACACTTTCTTTAATCCCTTCTTGGGGGGGGGGGGGGGGGGGTTGGCACGAGAAGATGGGCTCAATATATATACAATATACACAATCTTCCTGCCTGAAATTTGCAGGATTTGAGAAAGGAGAGTCTGGGCACTTATTTTTCTTTATACTTATTCTGTACATAAATTTAAAGGATTCTAAGTCAAGATAGTTTGTTTTTTTAGCAGGTGCGTGTGTTTTCATTACTCAAATCCTTTCTGAAAGTTATGGTAGACTTGTTTTGAAGGCATCCACTTCAAGTGGTGTCTTCTTCACTTTGTTCTGCAGTTTCTGAAGCTGCACAAAGTTCCCATGAATCCTGGTAGTACAGAAAAATTATTATAAGTCACAATGTTCCCATGAATTCCCCCCCTCCCCCCCCCCCCCCAAAAAAAAATAATTAAAAAATCACAATGTTCTCATGAATCCTAGCGGTAAAAAGAAACAATTATAATGCATATCACAATGTTCTCATGAATCCTAGCGGTAAAATGAAACAATTATAATACATATCACAATGTTCCCATGAATCCTGACAGCACAAAAATCCCCAACATTATAATACATCTTTTATTTCAAATACCCATCATAAAAAAATTCAAGAAAAACATACTAATCAATAGTGGTTCTTAAGAGATGTGAATATTTATTTACTATTGTATTGCTTTGAAAAGAGGTGATGTTAAGGCCCCTGAAAAGGATATACACTGAGCGTGAAATTTTCAAGTTAAACAAAGACATCTAAAATTGTTTTTCAATACTCCTACTTTATAAGTGATTTCATAAATGTACAGAACATTCTTTGATTTGTATCAAGTCTAAGGTTTCCTGAGTTTGGTAAACCTAAACAATCTGAATGATAAAGTAAAACAAATATAAATTTAATGCAGCAAATCTTAAAAACAACTGTCAATTAATATATCAAGGCCATAAAAAGTAATATAAAATTAAAAGGTTGGCAATTTAATAGTTATGTTTGTGATTGTGTTTTGAAACTATTTTCTATAGAATGCTCTAAAGATATATGTCTTGCTTTATAAGGTAGTGAATATATTAAAAAGAAACAATGTTACATACAATATTGATAATAAGAAATCTGAATAATGAATATTGGGTTTTATTAAATTTAAAATCTTACAAATGAGTGATGTGAACCATTAATAATTTGTGACTTGTAAATAATTTTTATAAATATGCAAATAAGCTTCATAAATAAGCAAATAAGCGTCAAAATTTAGTTTATGAGTACAAAATAATGGGAGTTAATATCGACTGAAATGTTTAACTTGGGAATGTCTGTCTTTAAGACATAATATAAATAAATAGGGTGTAATCAGGACTAAAATGTATCAAATAATGCGTGAGTTAGTGCTTGGTGTGCATACAATATTTTGGTTGCACAAAGAAACAGTAAGATGTGAACAATATTTGTAATTAAAATGTTTTAACAATCATATCAAACACTTTTATTATTATAGTCCTGTCTTGACGACACATCTTGCCTATATTATTAAGTGAAAATGATACTAAATAGAGGACATTATTCGTGGGATAACTACTGGATACGTTTCCTTACTTAAAATATATGTAAAGGTCAGTGATACTGTAAATCTTCAAGGTTTTTCGGTCAAATTTCAGTTCTATGAATCTGTTTTTGAAAAAGTAGCTTGGAACCTTTTTGTTGGAAATTAGTCATTTTATAATCTGAAAAAATATGGATACTTTGAAAATAAGATGTGATCATCAAAAAGATTTTAAGGAGGTAATCAGATGGGTTTGAACTGTTGCATCCATCAGCAGATGTCTTTCTTTGACTGGTAAGCTTGTATATGTATTTGCAGCAAACAATATTGTCAATGGACACTTCACCAGCTTTTTAACTGCCTTTCATTTATAACCAAAACATAACTCTTGGGTATAGGAAACAGAAAGGTTTTTATCAGTGGATTTTTCTGCTGCAAAGCAGACAATCACTGTCTCTTGAGATCTGGCCTTAATGGCATTCAATAAAAATAAATGGTGAATGATACTGACAATCACAACATTTGATTAGAAAATGCCCAAAACAAAGAATGCCTCTTTCAATTTTCTCTAGTTGTATATACATCCTCCCACTGCACAATGCATTTCAGTGCTTCTATTCATGGTTTAAAGCTTATAAAACAATAATAACTGCTAGTGATTTGTTGTAAGATTATAATATGATCAAGGAAAAGTACTTGACCACAAAAGAAATATTTTTTATAGCAGTTATGGCAGCATATATGCTATTTGATTTAAATGTTTAGGAAAGTCATGGATGATGAGAGTTTTACTTCATTGTTCAACTCCTTAGTGAACATTATGATTTTTTTTTTTTTGCTCTGTCAGTTTATTACTATTTAATAGTAATATTGACTCATTTCCTGTGTAGTAATTATGTTTTCTTATTTTATATATTATTGGTTTATTATTTATGCTTACTAAAATTTACATCAGTTATCATACTTAACAGCGTCTGCTGTACAAATCAAGAAAATTCATTAAATTTATATTTTGGGGACGAGTCATAAAATGTGTAATTTCTAAAGAACTAATTTAATAAAAATTGTAATATAAAATTCTTTTTTGTTGTTGTTAGCTATATTGGGTTTTTTGGATTAAGGGAAGTAACTCACTAAACTGAACTGTCTTACATTTTAGCAAACTTGCCACCCTCAATTTCTCCTGGAAAATCCCAATCTCAAATTGGGATTGAAATCTTGAACATTTATTCCTGAAATCCTTTTTCCAAAATCTTGAAACATTAGAAATAAATTTACTCTGTCAATTTTATCTGCTGTAACAGTTTGTTTGAGGGGAGGTTTGCAGGTTGTATGACTTGTGTAAAGTTAAAGGTATTAATCATAGATCTAAATGACAATGTAATGGCAAATCCAGCTTTACAGGTGAGAAAGCTATATAGTGTATAATACACAGATACATCTGCTGCGTAGATGTTAATACCCCAGGTTGCATTTTGACAAATGTAAGAGATATTAATTTTTTTTAAATCAAATAAAGTTTCACAAATGTAAATATGACAAATGACAATTTATCAAACTGTCCTTATAAGGTATTTGTTGTTTTAAAACTGCTGATCTTATAAAATAATATATGTTTATCATGTTAAAGTATTTTAATCTTTGTAAGGCTTTCATTGGTCTGGGGTATAGATTTCATCTCACAGGTTTCAAGTGTGCATTACTCACCGAGCTTGTTTTCTGGCTTCTGAAAGAATACTAAAGTTTTCCTTGTCCTTCTGATCCAAGGCCAAATGTATAGCTCTTCTTGACCTCCTGCACAGTCAATGCCTAGACATGTCAAGTGGGTTGTCCAAGGGGAGAGAAATACTAAATTCTGTACTGTTAACTGAATCTATTTTGCAGCTTGAGCACTCATGTAGTGTTATACATACCTGTCGGGGCACTTGTAAATTATGCAAAGCTGCAAAGATTTGCTCAGCAAGACATTTTTGGTCATGTAAATTAGGTTACTAAAGCAGCAGTATAATATATTTTAAAATATGTTACCTTGTTTTTAAAAAGTACTACTATTTATCTATCTAATGATTTAAAATATCATGCTATAAATACTTTATATAAATTACTACAGTTTAAAAAGTCAATTAAAATATTCCAAAAGACCATTAAGAGCTAAAGTACTTGAGCTGTTTAACCACTACATAAGCTACCGTATAGGATGAGCATTCTGGTGAAAAGGACAGAACAAATTGAACTAGACATTCAAGAGTTCACTGCATAGTCATACATCATCAAAGAAAAAATAAACTAAAAAATGAATTACTGACAAAATTATAAAATAAATATACAGTATTAACAATCACTATCATTATATAAATGAAAATATCAAATCCATAATTGTAAATATTTATAATGATAAACATAAAATTATGGTAGAAAATGGAATTCAAGCCAATTCCAGTCCAATACTCTATAACAAAACTCTTTGGCTATGGTTTTAGCATTAAAAAAAGGGGGAGGTGGGGTGGGGGGTAAATAAGCTAAATAATTCAAAGCATGGAAAAGAAAATATGTAAGAAGAAAATTCACTCACTGTAATGCAAGAAATTGAAGCGAGAACCCGATGCCCATCAGAACAAAACAGCCAAACAGAATATAGGAGTTTGGTAATCGCGGCGTTGTACCAAAACCATAGTAAGGTCTGTTTGCATAGTACTTGTCTTTGCTCTTGTCACGCATGCTCCATATTGTCTCATCCCAAAGTCTCTGATGCTCTGTATCAAAGCTGTGGAATGCAATGAACAAAAGGTAAATAAATTTGAAAGTGGAATTTTCTAAATACTTAATGAATGTCAAAATTAAATTTATTAAAAGAAGTATTGAAATGCTTATTGCAAATCTAAGCCAATCATTAATTATTCTAGAAAATTGAAAGGTTCTGCCTCTAAACCATCCACTTTCCAAACAAACTAATCATCACCAGCTTTCATTTTTTGAACATTATCCAAAACCAATAAATCCCCATTTCCAGTTTTCTCTCTGTAAACATTATCCAACCTTCCAACAAATCTCTATATTTCCAGTTTTCTCTGAACATTATCCAACCTATAAAACTCAATATTTTCAGTTTTCTCTCTGTGAACATAATCCACCTAAAAACACACACCCATCCCAAATCTTATTTTCTCTTTGTGACATTTTACACCAATATGTGGCCTATGAATGTATGCCTAACTCCAGTGTCCATGTAAGAATATTTTTACTTTCCAAATACATCAAATCCAAACATAATGTTTAAGTGAAATGTCTTGACTCAGTGAACATTATAAGATTTATGCTAGATGATTTTATGATATCAGTCTGTGTTCTTATGTAAGCTGCAAGCCTGCTGTGGTTATAGATCTCTGCAAACAGTAACACTAGACCAAATGACTAAGTACACATATGGAAGAAACCAACTACTTAAAATGGAATTGTATATGTTTTACATTGATTCTCAAAGATTTACACAGCTCTTCCTAACTGGAGTATACGGACAGTGTTTGACACTAAGGTACACAGAAGCTTTGTATCTACCTCTGAAGTGGTGTAAGAAGCCTGACTTGTTATAATAAAGTTCTGGCTCAAGATTGTAAGCTATCATCACCAGAGTTTGCTACTACTGTACTAGCCTGGCGACTGTTTTACACATCCTAGGATGAGCTGTCAATTGCCCATCCTTAGCAAATCTGGGAAGATGTCCTCTGCAAGTCTACAACTGTTCTAGATGTTCCACCAGGGGTAAACATTGCAAGTCTGCAGTAATGTTTATAGCTGGAGAGTATGGACTCGAGCAGACTGACCTTGCCAACCTGTGCTCATTTAAGAACCAAACACATTTTACCTGATTGAAGCAGCTGTTATAGTATTATCTGCAGACTAAGTGCACATGATAATGTGTATTTGTGAAAGTTAAAAACACATTTTGTTATTTGTATTTAATTTTCTAATGCAGCAACCAGCAGTCTCAATCTACACACTTTAATTACTTATTAAAGCCACCATACTATTTATCAGCTTTACTCATTGAATCAAGTGTGTACACATGTAGGTATGAGGACAATGAATGGAGACAAAAGTCATTTTCCTTCTACTGATCAGAGGGTGAGACCAATCTATCAGCCTGGTGTGAGACCAGTCTGTCAGCCCAGTGCAGGACCAATCTACTGATCAGCCTGGTGTGATACCAACTTATTTATCAGCCTGATGCGAGTCCAATCACTTTAATTTATCTTTTGGTTCATGACTAAACTGTGATATGAGAGGAGTAAGCGTGGTACATAATATCTCTATAGTTGTATTCATCCATCCATATGTCACAAGATCCATTCTGAAAATGTTAAGACACATCCTAATGAAGCAATGAACTTTTAAAAAGTGCTATAAGCAAAACTTGGCCAAAGTCTGAATAAATAAATCACCAGATGCTGGACTCGTGGCAAAAAGTCAGAGTATTTAGCTATATACTGAGTTTAGAACTTGCTGCTAGAAGCAATGAATAAAACAAAATTGTAAAGTGCTTGCATTTAAAAATAGGACAATTTAGAGTTTGGTAAATTATAAGGTCTGGTGGTGAATGAAAACCAAAGACCACAATGTTTCAGCAACTGGAGTGCCATGTAACTAGTACAGAATTTAATGATATGACTGGCATAAAATGTTCACTCAAGCTACCTCCCATTTCAGTGAGGTTTCAAAATAAATGTAAATAGACTGACTATTGGATTCAGAATTATAGAGCTTAATGATCCAACTTATTGAGAACACAACTATTGTAGTATAAGCTGTCTGACCAAGTCTGAAAAAAATGTACCCAAAAGATGTAAGGTGCAAGTTCAAAAACATCTATCTGAGTATGTATCAAGTCTCTTTAAACATGGGCAAGTAGAGTCCATTCATAGAAAATGATTTGCTCTTCTCTAGACAAATTATCTATAAAGACACAAAGTGAACTTTATGCCTAAAGTTGAAAAGTATTTATGTGTACCACGCCAAACCACCAAGATTAATAACAAAGTATTTATGTGTACCACACCAAACCACCAAGATTAATAACAAAAACGTATTGAAATAATACATCATCCTGAACTGCCTGTGATCTATACAGAGGGATAAGACTGGTTCTGAGGCTAGATAGAAGAGATATGCTGATCAAAGAATAGCCTGTCTATGAACAATGTTAAAGTAACAAATTAAAAACTAAAAATGATGAATTTAGCTCTACTTTGGCAGGCCATAATGAAACTGGATCCCATCATAATGACAGTTTCAATATAATGCTGCATAACAGACAGCCCCATGTTTTTGTATAATGGCTACAGTCCCAAATAGGGACCAACTGAGTAGAGATGAAAACTGACGCCAATGCCATCTGGTTAATGGTTATGATTATTATTATTAATTAATCATCCATAACTAATTACAAGTGATGAGAATCTTAATTTATGTTATTAATAATTCTCCAGAAGACACCACTCATCTTTCTAACTTGGCGGATATGCGGGCGCTGTAAACATTTTTTCTCTTCCTCATTAAAGATAAACATTTACTGTCACACAATATTTCCGTAGGTGGAAAACTGCTTATAAAGGAGAAGACAAATCCATCTTTAATCTATATTTTGCGAGCCCCATCCACCTACTGTCTTTCCAATATAAGGTTATCAATATGTGTAAGAAAGTCAATAAATTTATTAAATCAACAATTAAATACATAACATATAAATATAATCAAAGAGTGTTGACATTTATATAACTTCACAACAATGTTCATTAACACTGGACAATTGTTCAGTTTATCCTAGCATAGACATAAGCAGTCAATTAACATAAATATATAATCACGTTCATGGTTATCATCATGAAATTGAGAGCAGAGTTCAGAGAAATAATTAAAGTCAAAGCACATAACCTTTTCAAAGATGGCGACTTTCACCAGCAAATGTTTCACAGTCACACGGTTTGCAACAAGTCACTGCACTTCATATTTAGGTACGGTCTCATGTGTCTCTTCGGGAGGCATGTTACACAACTGTTCCAGAATCTTTGACACACTCTCCAAGCACACTACAGAGAATGGTCCTGAATTTCAAGTGTGCTATCAAGCACAAGGAATGTTCTTCAATGTCCATGTGCAGTCACTCAACACACCATGAGGAACATTCAAAATAATCTTCATGAATTCTTGAGACCAAACTAAAGCCAAAATTTCTGCTGTATTGGCACTCGAATGAAATTCACAGGAATCAACTTATAGCAACACGTTTTACTGATAAGTTGATGACAATGCCAGATGCACACACCAAAATATTCAAGAAGAGTATAGTAGTTACTGTAGCATGAAGTAACAACCCCAAGGCAAAAGGTTTTATCTGTTCTGCAAAAGTCAAATTAAGGCAGCACTAAATTTCAGGCATATTTCATCTTCAAACTCCTTTCTCTCTTATAAACATTCTCAACTTGCAAATCCTGCAACAATTTCATTAGCCTGATATACACAGCATAAGAAATATAACATCAATCAAAATTCACAAGTATAATGTACAACGTAGTCAAATTAATGAACAGAAATAATGGCTCAATAACATAAGCATTCTCCAAATCAAATCACATTTCAATAACAAACGTACAAAATATTTTTAAATCCATTCTTTCTTTATCAGTCAGTTAACTTACCATAAGCTAATGATTGCCTTTATGACTGGACTCAAGTTATGTCTAAATTCAAAGTGATTAAAATAGAGTACTTCTTCAACAAAGAAACTTCTGGTCCATCCCTTTGGATAAAATTGATATGAACAAGTGCAAAACTATTAGTCAGAAAAACTACGGTACTCATCCATTTGGAACTGGTTTGGATTGCATCAGCAATTTTCGAGTTGTCTGACACTTACAAAAAGTACCATCATAAGGAGTGCCCAAGACCGGGTCACTTTGACAATTTATATAACAATTAAGTCTAAAAATAGGGATAGGCAAATTTATTCTGCCACAAATACTTTAACACACACTCAAAGAGCAACCATATCAAATAATGATCATAATTAAGGAATAGATCAAGGCTGTTTTGTAAGAGTGTCTGTACTGATTTTAATTTACAAACTATAAACTTTACAAAGATTAGTACCAGCATCACACAATATTTCTTGATTTCCCAATGATCAATGAAAGCTCAGCATTTAATCTGTTAATCTTTGGCAAATTCATCCCTTTGCTTTGAACACACACACACACACACACACACACACACACGCACGATATACATAGCACTTGCAGTCTATTTATGTGCTTGTATATTTTAAGAATAACAACAAACATATTTTTTTACTGTTTTCACTGTACCTCCTATCATAATTGCTACCAGGCCAAGCTGATGAGCCATGAACATGAGAAGTATAAACATTACGAGCCTGGCGTTCAGATAGAATGCGTTCAGCAAGGCTCAGATCATACTGGTGTCTCAAGTTAGGCTTGCTCAGTGTTGCGTAAGCATCGTTAAGAATGACAAATTTCTCATGGTTCTTTGGATCTTTAGAATTGACATCTGGATGAATCTAAAGAATAAGGAAAACTAGAATAAAAGATATGTAACTATTAGCTATATTATACCTATACAAAAACTGCCATAAACTCAATGTGTTTAAGGCAGACAGGAAAAAAAGAGGAGAAACGTCCTTAGGAAAAGTAATCTTATCATTCTCATGCACAGATGCAAGACCCCATGTGTTCTTGTACTATAGGCATTCATAGATCCGTGAGAATAAGAACCACTTAAATTATTTCCTAACAAATTTATTTTATATTAATAAATCTCTTATGGTCTAAATGATCCAATATTAATGATGTAAAAACTCTTTAACATGATTTCTAAACTAACTTTAATCTCAAAAGCATAAAACAAACAAAATTATACTAAAGTCTCTCATTACCAAATATGTAAAGACCTGTACTCTTTATATTTAAAACACAAAATTATTTTTAAAAAATTCTTTTAGTTACAAGATATAGACCTTTAACCATGTTCAATACAGACATTTAACTATGATAATGTTTTCACGAAACTGACATACAAAATAAAAAGTTATGTAAATTCTTCATATCCATACAAGTATAAGTAAATATTACATTATATTTTTAACTTATGAGCACAACCCTATTAAGATATTTTTTTGTAAAAACTTTTTTAAAAATTACTAATATTTTAAAAATACAGTTTATCATAAAATAGATAATCACAGGTAAGACAGTCTTCATGCATGATTGTCTTTGTACACTGATTTTATAATCCTGCATGAGCATTACCAAATTCACAAATCCACTGACATTTTATCTGATAATCTCCAAGTCTTATGGTGTACACAATTATTTAATACTAAAATAAAATAAAAACTAAACCACTTTACAGAAGATCTCTAATTCTAAAGCCCAAAACTTATATTATTTATCACAAGAAATAACCACTTATCTAAATATCTCCAATTTTACAGGAGTAAATGCATGCTGTTAACAATGACAAAAAAAACTTGTCAAATCAGTGCAATATTTACAACACAAAATCACTTATCGATTATCTATATCCTAAAGGTACAACTGTTTACCATGATTAAAAAAAAGAAAGTCTCAATTTTAATATTAATGGTGTATATATATATATTATTATATATGACACAAAACCTCTTTTCTATACACTCTAATTCTTAAGGTGTATATATTTACCATGACAAAAAAAACTCTTTTCTGTACACTCTAATTCTTAAGGTGTATATATTTACCACAACAAAAAAAAACTCTTTTCTGTACACTCTAATTCTTAAGATGTATATATTTACCACAACACACAAAAAAAAACCTCTTTTCTGTACAACTTTAATTCTTAAGATGTATATATTTACCACGACAAAAAAAAACTCTTTTCTGTACAACTCTAATTCTTAAGATATATATATTTACCATGACAAAAAAAAACTCTTTTCTGTGTACTCTAATTCTTAAGATGTATATATTTACCACAACAAAAAAGAAAACCTCTTTTCTGTACAACTTTAATTCTTAAGATGTATATATTTACCACGACAAAAAAAAACTCTTTTCTGTACAACTCTAATTCTTAAGATATATATATTTACCACGACAAAAAAAAACCTCTTTTCTGTACATTCTAATTCTTAAGATGTATATATTCACCACAACAAAAAAAACTCTTTTCTGCACACTCTAATTCTTAAGGTGTATATATTTACCACAACATCAAAAAAAAATCTCTTTTCTGTATGCTCTAATTCTTAAGGTGTATATATTTACCACAAAAAACACCTCTTTTCTGTACATTTACCACAACAAAAAAACTCTTTACTGTACATTCTAATTCTTAAGATGTATATATTTGCCATGACATAAAACCAATGTTTTCTGTACAACTCTAATTCTTAAGGTGTATAAATTTACCATAAAACAGGGTACTGAATTCTGCTGTACAACAGTAACGCAAAGCCTTAACCTTCTACCATCATAAATTATTGTACAGTGCTAACATAAAATGATTGGTCTCTTTAAAGTGTATACTGTTGCACAATAACACAGTGTAACTGGTTCACTTCTATGACTGTAAATTATTGTACAACACAGACATAAAATGACTGGTCTCTTCCTCTTTAAAGTGTGTACTTTTGTACAATACCACAAAGCCACAGATACATCTCAAAAGATGAATAATATTTTACATTGAGGACACTAAAACCAAAACCACTTATCCAACATCATTAAAGGACTTATACTATGGTACATTAGTGGCATAATAAACAGCTTTAAAAAGGTACAATAATAAATCTTACGTTTCATAGAAAATACAATTTCAATTATAAATACTTGCTTGTTTGGAAAGGGACAAAAATGCAGACCGAATCTCCCTTTGTGATGCAGTTCTCGGGACCCCTAGCACATCATAATGCGTTTGGGAAGCAAACCTGGGCCCCCAAAAATATAAAACACAACTTCAGTTCATTTCAAACTAAGATACTTTCAAAGAAGAAATTGTTAAATGTAAAGGTTTATTTATTAATGGTTTTTCACTAGGGTTTGTTTTTCCCAGATAAAATTTAAAATTATGATAAATGGCTTATAATATTTAATTTTTCAAACTAATATTACATTTACTGTAATTCAAATTTGACAATGATTTTTATATCACACTTAAGGAAAACTTTCTAAATAATTCACAAAATTATTTATGAAATTAACTAAACATTAAAAAGGCAAAATTCAATAAATATTCAACTTCAAGGATACCAATATTAAAATACAAAAGTATTATTTCTTAGAACAGGTTTATATTATTAAATCTTTTGATTTATAAACATTTCCAGTTAATTAAATAAGTTGTAAAATTAAAAATAATGGCATTGTAAAAGCTAATGAAAAGAAAATTATGAGATGACTATAATAATGCTTGAAGAAACTTATACACTCAAAGTCTCAAATGAGGTCAAATAAGTGAAACATGATTAATTTTCTTCCTCCAAAATAACACTTAAAAAAGCAAATAAATACTTTAAATATAAATGCAATATGAAATAGAATAATAAAGAATTAAAAATTCAAATCAATACTTTAAAACTAACGGTAAATTGAAATAAAATAGAAAGGAAATAGGAATGCATAAATGTATTCATTTTAAGAGTATGTTATTGTTAGGCATATGTATTCATTTTTAAATAGTAAAGAGTATGTTAAGCACATGTAAATCACTGTTTTAATTTTAAAATAGTAAAGAGTATGTTAAGAAAATTATATATGCTTTATAATGTATTTTACAATATCTAACTTTAGCATAAACACCCAAAATTTTCTTATACTTATACAAATACTATAACAGTATAAGATTTCAAAATATTTGTAAACACAAATTCTTATACCACACAAGCAATTGCTAACACACAACACATACTTACCTGACAATTACTTCATTTACACAGGCCTGACTATTAGGACACAACAAGTGACCTAATGTCCAGTCTTGGCGAAGCAGTGAACCTAACATTTAAAATTTTAGTTGGTAACTTATACTAGTTATAGGTATGCACATTCCTCATAACTTGAATGACAGTGCAGCACCTGAAATGTGTACAGATATTTTGCAGGAGAAAGGGTTTATAATGGCAGGTTATAACATTTATAAATACACACAAATGAAAATTTTAAATTAAAGCACATTTATATCAGAATTGAAAAAATTAACACTGACATTTTGCTTAAATAAAGTTGCTGCTGCTTTTATGTAATCTATAAATGTTATTATTAATCTATAAAAATATATCTAATACTGCCATTCTATTTTAAGATGATAGAGTTACTACATTATTATCTTCTTTGTAAACTGCTGAAGTGGCAGTATGTTTAATACATATAAATATATGTCCTCTTTAATAAGAGATATATAATAATAAAGAGTACATTCTTTTTTAAATACCGGTATTTAATAAATGGTTTGTCGGCTTTTTAAAGATTAAAAATATTTTAGTTCCAACTATTTCTGCAAAATTATTATTTGTCTAATACGTTTGCTTATTAAATTTACATTTTACCATTTGATATTATAATTTATATTAGAAACAAATAGATCTAAAATATTGATGGCCGCTATAAACAAAATTAGAAATATAAATTTGCCTTTTAGTTTAGTTCTACTTACCTATGCTTAAACAGATGTTATACTTGTAATCATCTCTCACAACTTAAATATAAGTATGTGCATTAAACTTGTAAATTTACACTTACTAGATGTACTCTTTTTCTATTTCCAATTTTATATAATGTATAGGCCTACCAGATCTGTTTATGATCAACTCTTCCAAATACGTTAGTTGAAACTATTGAAAGTATTGAAATTTATCAAATCCTACTTTAAAAAAAAAAAAAAAAAAAAAGTCGACGAAAAAGGAAATTTTAATTCGCGTTGTATAACTGCCACTACATCTTAAACATGTACTGTGTATCTGAATCTACTACTTTTGCATGTAAACTTTGAGACAACAGTAACAGATACACAAAACGAACGTGCAAACTAAGGTCATTTCATTATTTCCCTTTACTTTATTTCTGGATAGAGTTATCTAATCTTGATCAGCTATATCGAATGTCTTTGATCGAACAACTGCCGAACAATTTTTTATTTTTTTAAAAGAAGAATGGCATTCATGTTATTATAAAAATTGGACAATATATATGCAGTGCTTTAGCGTATACGAAAATTTCAAAAAGTGTAAAACAGTAGTGTTCCTCATCTGTTGAAATATTGCATCCTACTAGCCTACAAACTGGGCAATGGGATATATTTGCATGCTAGCAAGCATTTTATGATTATCAGGATAGTTATCTGCAACATGGGGACATAACTGTGCTGATGGCATTTTAAACTAAAGTATTTATGCCTCCGGCCAAAGCCGATATCGCTCGATTTTAGGTGCTTCCCTTCCCCTCCCCCGCCCCCAATTTTTAGACACATCGAGCACAATCTAAACTAGAGCGTAGACGCCGTAGAGTGGCGTAGAGGGTAGCTGTACGTTGTGTAGGTAGGGGCCCCAGTGAACTGCTTTGCCCGTGGGCCTATAATGCTGTTAAGAAGGCCCTGCTTGTCATTGTTATATTCTTACATTTAATGTAGGAATTTGTATTATACTAATATTGTTTAACTATGCATAATTTGTGTGTGAAAGACCAAGTGAAAGCAATCTAGGTCAGCCACAGATAAAAATAAATCTGTATGAAATGAGTAATTCTCATTCTTAGAATCAAGACTGCAAACTTTAAATTTTCAACGATTTGTATAAATGTAGTTAAACTTTCGCTATAGTCAGTACGAAATGGATCAAACGTACATGAAGTACTAGTAGTTACTAGAGAAAATTACATAGGCGGCCATTTGCCTCACGTCACTTCTGTTTGCTTTTAACCCAAGGGGTTGGGGGTTGTGTATCTCAGTAACGGGGCAAACCTCATTCCACAAATTATGTTTGACCTAGATTCCATTTCACTTGGTCTTTAAATATTTATAACTTTATTTATCATAAATTTGCTGCTGAGGTTATGGTTAGCAAATATGACATTTGAATAGTATCTTTAGCTCTTTGAGTTTTCGCATTGGCATTTAGGTGGACCTCCCAAGCAGGGATTATTTTTCTTCATAAATGCTTTAAATCGTGCAAATATATATGTTTTAACGACTGTTGCGCTGTACTTAAATATATCCAGGAAGTAATATAGACTTCACTGACTTCAGCAGTCAATTTGATTTGATTGGTTTCATAACACAAAGAAACTATCGTGTGTAGTGAACTGTCTCTAGCCGACATAACAATCTGACACGTCCACGCATACAAAATAGAGCTTACTTAAACATAAACTAAAACATTCTATCTAACACAATGTTTACTGAAGAACTTTTAAAAAATAATTTTACCGAGTAGTATGGGCGGGTTTGAGTGTTGGGCAAAAATATATCGAAAGAGTCTTTGTCCTGTGCAAAACAACGGATTTATTTCATTGGCTAAAAACTAAGAAATTACTCTTGCACATGAATTGTCTCTCATAGACACTAAGCTGCGTACATTCATCCACCCAGAATAGTGCAAACTTATTAAAATAAAATTGATCAACTGACAAAATCGACATGAAAAATGAACTTATTCGTAATGTTATTGGCACTAGTATTCATTTTATTATATTTATACAGTGATAAGTGAAAACTGAGAGAAAACACTTTTCAGCCCTTGCCATGTGGATTCATGGATATTTTATTTTCCAGACGTGTGTAAACAAGTTTTTAGTGTGACTGCTCTCACGAAATCCGAGTCAGTAATTATAACTTAGTATTAAGGGAACCACTCACTCTCATGTCTGAACAAAAATGTTCAAATACTTTTCCTTCTGTTATTATAAAATGGTTGAAAATTTAAATGTGAATTGTAAAACGTCAATGTTATAGAATTTAATAACAAGCTAAAGAGATAAGAAAAAGGTTCTTATTAATTTTAGCGTTTGGAGAGTCTTATAAACAAAAATCCCAGGTCAAATGTCAGAGACACATCTCTGTTGATAACCTCTAAGGTAAGACTTGGTGACCCAAATTCCGTGGATACCTGGGAAATTGTCATTTTAACTCATGGAACACCAAAGACCAAACAATATAACTCAGCAGTTAGACTGAATGAAAACTCGGTCGATTTTTTTGTAAGGAATTTTATGGTAGATGTTCTATTAATCCCGCAAAAATGATAGAAACCTGATTTGCTCTATCATTCAGCTGAATATTGACTTTGATTTAAAGCTTCAGCTGCTCCAAAATTGAAGAAATATGTAATGTATTGTTCGCGTGCCTTTGGTTTATATCAGTGACGTACTTTTAAAATGTATGTGGTTGACTGTAAATCTCTTTCCGAATGGGTTAAAACAATACCATGAAAATTTGGCATTATTTAAATTAAAGTTTGTAGAGTGATTAGCACATTCTAAAATTGGACCAAATATGGTGTTCCTTACGATGGTCGCTATATTGTGTCTCGTTTGGAAATAAGAAATTCCACAAATATATCCCAAAATTCTTTATGCTATGAAGGATGATTGAAGTTTACTTCGCATGCAGTATTGGGCAGTTTAAAAAAAGCATACTCTTAGTTCTCTGTGGAAAATTCATAATTTTTTACTTCACAGACTTCTGACAATTCTTATAATTCTACTGAGCACGAAAATGAGGTGGGGAGGGGGGGGGACGAGAGTGTGGACTTGAAGAGTGATCTTTATACATGTAGGTAGCTTAATTTTCTCTCTTATTCTTTTCTTTCTAAGTTTTATGTTCAGACTAAATCATAAACTATAAAGAAAGAGTTTAACAGAGTATAATCTTAATGCTGGTTATCCACAGAAGGAAATCATCCTCTGTGTATATTATTGCCAAAATTATGTAGTTTTGCTTGCCTAATTAATATTATATCCATGTTTATCCCTTGACATTTACTATATTTTATATGGTTATATTTCGTTTATAATATTTAATACATACGATGACACTGTAAATAAGAATGTCTGTCAGGAGAACTCATGAGGATGAATTCTTAACCCATGTGTATTTTACTGGCAGATCAGCAATTTATCTGAGACCTTATCTGAGACATTGAATATGATTAGCACTGAGCCATGAAGCAACGCCAGAACATAGCCACTCTATCCTGGATGTTGCTTTTGATGAGTATTGAACTGAGAAGCAACACTAGTTTTTTAAAGCCTGCACTGCATTTATCTTTTGAGGGATTTAGGACCCCCAAGATATTTAGAGATATATTATTTCTCTTGTCAAGTTAACTTTATTTTGATATATGAATTCTTCATCGTTTTCAAATTTCTGTTTAGATAATTGGTTTGATATTTGGATATTTATCAACTTTTATCCTTCTACCTCTTGCTTTATTGTAGTTTCGCATGCTTTATTTTGCATAATTTTTTTTAAAATACCACAAAGATTTCTTTATGATTTGGAATGTTGTTGTACTTTATATTTCTTTCGTTTATATGCTGTTTCTTGCTAGTAGGTCTAGTCTTACATTGACCAATAACATCATCTAAAGCAGAGATTAGCTAATACCAGTTAGAAACAGAATCTCCAAGTGATATCTTTTTCTTTTGAAAACGGACAACTCTTGAGACGAGTGCTCTTTAACATCATGTAACGTCATTGCGCCAGCTAAATAGAATGGTCATGAGTAAATTCCACTTTCTACTTTTAAAGTTTAAAATGTGTTTAATTTCTGTTATTAACTATTCTCAAACAGTCAGGAGAACAAGAATTAAAAAATTTAAAACGTGTCTGACATCAATTGCTTCAGAAAGAAAAAAAACAACTAAAGAAAATAAACGGGCATCAAGTGACACGTTAGCTATAATGAGCCTTTTTACAACGCTGTAGTTTGTCTTGCTGGTTTATTTTTAGCAATCTGGAAGGATTGCCATTCATATGGACGTGCACAAGAGGCTGGAGATTTGTGCGATGCCAGTCCTCGAAGCGCGCGATCGATGTCTTACGAAGACAAGGACACTCGTTCTTCCATTTGTTCTGGAAACCACAACTCTCAAGACAGAACTAATCAAAGGACGTGCTTGGATTGATGACATTTACAAAGAAGTGTTCAGAAGATATATCATTCAGGATCGAATTGTGACCGAAATCTGAAACACTTTCGGTGTCCTCGATCACGGTAAATTAAAAAGTAAATGGATCACCGTTTCAAGTCAAAGACCTCTGATAATATTATTAGAACTGATCTATATCACAAGTCAAAGATATCCGGTAATATTAATAGAAGTGAATCACCAACCAAGTAATATTAATAGAACTGGATCACCATCACAATTCGTAGACCTTCGGTAATATTAATAGAGATTGATCGCCATCTCAAGTCAAAGAGTTTTGGTAATATTAATAGAAGTGGATCACCATTACTAGTCAAAGACTTCTGATAATATATATATTACCAAAAGTCTTCGACTTGGTGATCCATTTCTATATACTAATTAACTCAGCCTCATGAAAGTTTCTTTTTGAGATTATATATTTTGTTGATTGCAGCTACTTAAGGGCTGCTGTTGATGTTGAAGTGTGGGAAATATTTTTTTTACAACTGTTGTACTTAATGTTAGTTGTCAGCTTGACTTTTGATATGTTCTGCAGGTTGATCTCATGCTAATTATCAAGTTAATCTTTGTTGTTTCTTGATGCATCTTTGCCAAACAGTTTTACGAAAATCCTGACAAAATATGTCGTGCAAAAGCCAAATGTGTGTGTGTGTGTGTGTGTGTGTGTGTGGACAACTGCGCTTTAAGTGAAAGATTTGCTTATTTAAAGCAACAAGTAACTCGTAATTTAAAATAGAAACGATCCTACGAATTATTTAATTTGGGTGGCTTTTAATTTTTTAAAATGGTGTCTTGGCAATCTGAGTACAACAAACAGCTCTTATTATGAATGGAGTGAAGAGAAAGAAAGAAAGAAAGAAAGAAAGAATAAACACACACACACACACAAAGAAAAGAAATATGTCAATAACGTTACTATATTAAACTTTGATCCTATTTCTACACAACGCATTAAGTGAACGCTTTTATTTACTGTGCCATATCACTAAAAGCTGTGCAAGACAAGTGCTGGTGAACTCATGACAACTGTCATACGGTTTGATGCTTTCGAAGAGCTCCGTTACGCAAGTTATTAAGCCATATAAGTGATTAAATGTATACAGAGAATGCACAAACTAAGAAGCTCCTTAAAAATTTAATAATGCTTAAGAGTAGCTGCCAACAAAAATCGATAATTGTCCCAGAGAGAGATTTCCGATTGCCATATTTTTCTATTTATTTTCTCTTTCTTCACTAACTTTTGTTTTTATGTTTCTATCACTTGGAGCAGCGACATCGATGATTGTTGCTGTTCTGTTGGATATGTTGAGAACAACGATGTCTGGTTTTCACGAAGGGAACACTCGATCCGTTTTTATCTCGGAAGTCCCACAATATTTTGACTTCTTCTGTTCGATTTTGTGTTTAGTGCTTGATCTTGTGCAACTGAGTACTTCTGTTTCTGCTTTCAAACCTGCCTCTTTCAACCAGGTGTATGTTGATTGTTGTGTTGATGTTTCATCAGCTCGTCACATATACTGGCCTGGGAGAGGTGTTTGGTTATCAGAGATAAGCAAGAATAGTCTTTACATAACCTGGATTAACTGCTGCCTCAACAGTCCTTTGCTTGCTTTTGCAACAATGTCACAAGTTTATTGTCTGCCGTTATTATGCCAGTTTCATGTGTTTTCCTGGGTACACGTCAAAATACCGACGCACTGCTATTCTATTGAAGTCAACCTAGGTGCTTGCTCCCATCGTGCCATTTTCTCAATAACAATTCAGCAATCCTAGTACTTCCTTATACCATAAATTGCTCCTGTAGTAGGCATACTTTGTCACAATACATCAGGGTTGCACAAACTTTTAGGCCAAAGGGCCAAATTTTCAATTGACAGTGCGTGGAGGGCCGCCACATAGCTCAGTAGAAAAAAACAACACAAATAATGAAATAATGTGCTTTACATTCGTAATAATGGTAACATCCAAACGTTCCTCCCGGAGCCGCATAGAGCCCTGTCTCAGGCCACATGTGGCCCGCGGGCCGCGGTTGTGCACCCCTGCTGTACTTCAGAGGAGTGTAGTGTATTCCCTTACACACAACGCGGTAGATGATCCCCACATCTCACTGGTTGTAGTGGTTTACAATCAGTGAATCAGTAGATTCAAATAATACGTGAAAAGACTGCTTATTAATCGTCAAGCTAACGACCACCTTTCAAGACCGAACTTCTTGCCACTCCAAATTCAACAGGATTAGACAGTAGATTTCTCAACAGCAGGCAAATTTTTAGACCTTATCAACCCACTGGCTGGTCTCATTCTTATAAATCATAACCATTGGATAATAAAACTACTCACCCACTTGGGATGGTTTGCATTACATCAGCAATTTCTAGCACCTTCTCAACTTAGGTTGTTTATTTCCAACTCTGACACTTTCAAAAATACCGTCATAAGGAGTGCCCAAAGGTCGGGTTACTCTGACAATATAACAATTTATAAATCAATTAAATTTTAAAATATGGATAGGCAAATTTACTCCACTACAGCATTCATTCTCTTTCAGGGTTTTGCTCCATAGTCCTCACATGGATTTTTATGTATGAGTTTTACCACATCATTGTGTCTTTTGATGAACTGACATCAAGAGAGTATATGTTCTTGTGTCTTTTGATGAACTGACATCAAGAGAGTATATGTTCTGTTGTTTTGTCCATGTTTGTGCAGAGTCTGCATTTAGAATTATTTGAGATTTTCATTATTTTTGTTTTGTGTGATTTCGTGTTTAGTGCTTGTTCTTTTGCAGCTGTTATAAGTACTTCTGTTTCTACTTTCAAACCTGCCTCTTTCAACAATCTAATATGTTGATTGTTTTGTTGATATTTCATCAGCTAGTCACACATTTTGGCCATGGAGAGGTTTGGGGCTCCAAATATTTGCTAATGCCAGTTTCGTTGTTTTCTTCCACGTTTCTTTCTTTCTTTGTGAGGATTGGTATAATCAATTCATCTTTATTGCTTACTGATTCTAGTAGTAGCAGTAGTAGTAATAGTCCTATTTTTTTCAGGTCAAGACAGTAAGACAGTCATCTGATCAGTCAAATATCTGGCGAATTATTACAACCTGACCTATTTAGTCAGCCACAATTGTATAATATCGCCAGGGATCACCAGAGTCTCTGTGCATGAGAAGAGCTAACCGGTAGATGTGAGATCTAAAGTCGGGTCCACTCCAATAAATCTAACAGTGTTTTAATAGCCCTGAGAACCTAAAAGATGAATTAAATATCGGAAGACTGTCCCTCATACCGTCACAACTGCCCGTAGTTTCGGTCTGTCTAGGCCAGCACTATGACACATCTAGCTCAAGTTCTTGATGAACTTCACATTATAAAGTAATGAGCAATAACTCTAAGTATCTTGCCAGAATATAGTATTCATTTCTAGTGCACTCTACCGAATCAGATAATTCTGTAATTTGCACATCACCATAATTGAAACTTGAAGCCTTGTCAGTAGACCAAAGAATAAATGACATGACAACGAACAATAATGTGGAAAGGCGTATGCCGCTCCAGTGAGTCCCAGGAAAGAATTCTAGTGAGTACCAATAATGAGTCATAGTGAGTTCCAGTAAAGAATTCTAGTGAGTACCAGTAGTGATTCATAGTGAGTCCCAGTAAAGAATTCTAATGAGTACCAATAGTGAGTCATAGTGAGTCCCAGTAAAGAATTCTAGTGAGTACCAATAGTGAGTCATAGTGAGTTAGCCAAGACTCCTAGAGTCCTAATAACGAGTTCTAGTTAGTCCCAATAACGTCTCCCAGCGAGTCCAACATTCTTAGCGAATCCAAATAGCTAGTCCCAATAACGAATCACAGCAACAGTCCAACAAACTAGTCACAGCGAATTCAACTAGCTAGAGTCCCAATAATGAGTCACAGCAACAGTCCAACAAACTAGTCTTAGCGAATCCAACTAGCTAGTCCCAATAACGATTCACAGCAGGCCCAACAAACTAGTCTCAGCGAATTCAACTAGCTAGAGTCCCAATAACGATTCACAGCAAGTCTACCTAATGAATCTTAGCCTGAGTGCGTGCGTAAGCATGAATGCATGCGTGTGGTGTGTGTGTTTGTGCATGGGGTCAGGTCTAGGTAAGACGGATCGTTTAATTGAATTACTTGCAAAGACGGTTCCAGAATGTCTATATAGGAGGGTTTAGAGACCGCAATGTGGTGGTGGTGGTGGTGGTGGTGGCTTGAAGATGTCTTGGCATAGCACGTAAACTGTTTTGGTCCCTCCCAACTTCCCACAATGGCAATGGCACTGATTACATACACTCGATAATTCAAAATGAATTCTTGCTAATTTAATTGAATAACTCAAATTGAATTGCTCGGTAATTCGAGTTAAACTAGTCGATAATTTAAGTTCATTCCTCAGGAATTAGTTACTGACTCAAACTGATTGGTGCGTGTGTGCCTGCGTGAGTATGTGCGCGCGCGTGCGTATGCATGCGTGCTTGTGTGTGTGTGCAAAACTCACTCCCGGGTCAGGTACCCGATAGCAAGTCTTTAATCCATTCCGCGTGTAGAGTACGTGATATTGGAAATAAAAGTTATATTTATCATTATGCCTCGGGGTTGCGATTAGCTGGACTACCGTTGGGGATATTGCTGCCCCATTAATATCATAGTTATTCTAGGCCCACACAAAAATCACCCAGACACTCCCCGCATTCATGCAAGATACAGAAAGACAAATAATTAACAGTATATTTGACATTAACCTGAATTAAATATTTTATACATAAACAACAAAGCAAATATCCTTAGTGCATCCAACTTGAGCGCTTTCTAACCGTAATAAAAGCGTACATGGCTTGTTCTCTCAAATCGTTTTCTTAATTCTTCCACATTAAAAAATAAGAAAAATAACAAAATGAATACAGTAACTCTCAATCAGTTATATCAAGGGCGCCATTAGTGGTCTTATCCAGCGAAAGTTCAAGGAAATGTTTGTGACCTCCAAATTCGCCCAAATAACAGTCTGATCTTTTGTGCGTGTGCGTGTGTGTGTGTGTGTGTGAGAGAGAGAGAGAGAGAGAGAGAGAGAGAGAGAGAGAGAGAGAACATTTAACTTAAGCGCTCAAGAGATGGAGAATCAAGCGAAAGTTAATGGTAACCAAACGTATCCTCTGAGTTAAGTACTAAACCTCTCCTTGGTTGGCTGGCCTCACGCCTTGCTGGTAGGATGGGCTGACCTCTCTAGGCTTATCCTAGGGTCAACCTCTGCATACGACCTCAGCATTCGTTCATCATAAGGACTCATATTTCTAACAACATAAAATTCCTGTATATTTATAAAAAGTTCAGCATTAGTTTTGACAAGAGCTAGGTCACTAGACATTTAAACAATTCAACATGAAAAGAATTATCTATAAATTCATATAAAGAAACTCTGCAGAGAGCTTTTCAGACGAATCAACTTCAGATCAACAAAAAGATCCATATTCAACATAAACTCCACATAGTTCTTAAAGAACTTCTCAGACGTATCAACTTCAGATCAACAAAAAGAGCCATATTCAACAAAAACTCCACATGGTTCTTAGAAAAACTAATCGCAATAATCAACATAGAATTCTCTGACTTCAAAAACCCAGCATAGTTCTACAAGGAATCTGCTGGAGTCTATCAGCTATGTGGTGTATTACAAGACACAGTACACAAAACTCGCCATCCAAACAAATGATGATTCAACTTTTATGAATTTCCCCCAGCCCTCGTTGTACCTCAACATCCACTGTCTGAAGCAGCTTTTTCTCGACCTTTTCGCACTGAAAAAAGTGGCACACACGTCATTTTGAAAGTTATGAAGAATGCTCGTGACGTTCTTCCGTATTGTCATCACAAACACTTAATGATTTAGGGCAGGGGTGGGCAACTTCTTCAGACGGCGGGCCGGGTATGGGAAAATGAAGTCCTTGGCGGGCCGGATTACTAAATCAATACCTTAATCGCGTATTTATCCACCTATGCAAGGAATAAATCGTATTTAATGTAAACTTTAAACTTGTAAACATTAAAGCATAGAGACCAAAAACAGTATTTAATGAATTTAAACGTAATGTACTTCAATAGCTGCTGAAGTCAGTGAGACATCTGTGGTCGATCAAAGTTTTCAATAAGTTGTTTGAACTCTGGCTGCATGTCGGACGTAGAAATTCTCAGTAAAGACTGCACGTGAACATCAGTTAGATTGGAACACAGCTTTGTCTTGTTAATGTTCATGGTCGAAAATGTTTGTTCGCAAATGTATGTAGACCCGAACAGAACAAGTAGTTTCATTGCCATCTTTCTCAGGTTGGCAAACTTGGACTCATTCAGTGACGCATAAAATTTGTCAATGCTTTCAGATTGGAATTTCTCTTTCAGGGTAGAGTCACACTGCAGATCAATCAGTTCCAGCTGTAGAGCATCCGGCGCCTTTTCAAAGTCAGTTGTAAACGGTGATGACAAGATATCAAACTCAGCAGCAAATTTCTGGAAGTCCGCAAAACGACGAGAAAATTCATTGTCTAGTGCAGATATCATATTGGTGTACTTGTCAGTTGACATCATCTGGGGTGCCATAGTTTCGAGTGTTGGAAAGTGTGCTGTGATATTCTGACTGAGCTGGCGAGAAAACAGTTTTAGCTTCACCTTGAATGCCTTCACTGTTGAGTACATTTCGTGAGCAAAAGTGCCCTTCCCTTGAAGTCTGGTGTTCAATTCATTCATATGTTCAAAGAGATCAACTGCAAACGCCAGATCTGACAGCCATTCTGATTTTCTGAGTTGAGGATATTCTGTATCTTTCCCTTTCATCTCCAAAAACAGTAAGATTTCTGTTTTCAGGTCCAAGAGACGTCTCAGAACTTTCCTCAAACTCATCCAGCGTACAGCGGTATGATACAAAACATCACTGTGATCAGAACCGCAATCTTCCAGAAGTGTGATAAACTGTCTGTGATTTAGACCTCTCGCCCTGATGAAATTAACAATTTTCACAACTGGATCCACAACATGTTTCATGTCAAGCACACTTTTACACAGCACTTCCTGGTGTATTATGCAATGTAGAAATATCAATTCCCTGGTGCAATCGACCTCTGCAACACGGTCACCCAGTCTCTTGATTAGACCAACTTTCTTTCCTGTCAAAGATGGAGAACCATCCGTAGTAACACTGAACATTTTCTGCCATGGTAATTGCATTGTGTGCAAGGCATTTTCCACACATTAAAAATATCTTCCCCGGTAGTAGTGTCTTTCATTGATTCCACTGACAGCAATTCTTCTGTGATTTCAAAGTTTTCTGAAATGCTTCGTACAAAGATGAGCAACTGTGCAGTGTCATCGATGTCAGTGCTTTTATCCAATGCCCGGGAAAACAGCTGAAATGAAGGTACACGCCCTTTCAGTTGTGATGTCAGGTCTTCACCAATTGCTTCAATGCGGCGAGCCACAGTTCTTCTCGATAAACTGACTTCTTCAAACTTCTTTCTGTGTTCTGGACAGACTTGATCAGCTACATCGAGCATGCACTTTTTGACAAATTCACCATCACAGAACGATTTGCTGTGCTTAGCAATGTTGTATGCGACCACAAAGCTGGCATGAGTAGCAGCTTTCTGGGCTACTTTGGCTTTTCCGAATACATTCTGCTGCTTTACAAGTTTTCTGTCCAGTTCTGTTGCTTTTGTTTGCCGTTCCGCACCTGATAAAGTACTACCATAGCCTGCATGTTTCGTCGCATAATGGCGGCTAATGTTGTACTCTTTCAACATGGCAACACTTTCACTGCACAGCAAACATACTGCTTTCTTGCGGACTTCTGTGAAAAAGTACTTAGGCATCCAATCTTTGTTAAATGCGCGACACTCGCTGTCAACTTTACGTTTCTTGGCAAAATCCATGATAAAAATTTTATGTAAATTCTAAATCTAACCGAAAACAACCAAAGAATAACTAACAGTCACTATTATTGTGACACAGTAAGAAAGTAGTGGGAGATTGCAGCAGGATGTGGAGGGGGCCACATTACCATGGCGGCTAATGTTGTACTCTTTCAACATGGCAACACTTACTGCTTTCTTGCCGACTTCTGTGAAAAAGTACTTAGGCATCCAATCTTTGTTAAATGGCTACACTTGCTGTCAACTTTATGTTTCTTGGCAAAATCCATGATAAAAATTTTATTGTAAATTCTAAATCTAACCGAAAACAATCAAAGAATAACTAACAGTCACTATTAACTGCAACGCAGTAAGAAAGTAGTGGGATATTGCGGCGGGATGTGGGATGTGTACGCGGGCCACATTACCATGATCGGGCAGAAACAGTCAGCGGGCCGGTCAAAATCCCGTCGCGGGCCGGACCCGGCCCGCGGGCCGTATGTTGCCCGTCCCTGATTTAGGGGATGGTGGTGAACAGAATGTTCTCTCGCATTTGGAAAAGATCAAATGATTTAATCAGTCGTCTTTTGTTGGATAGATAAAATATTAAATTATTAGAAATTAAATATTAAAAACGTTTAACATTGCTGCCTTAGACATCTACCTGCAGCCTCTATAAGAGATGTGGCCTCCACAGTTTATTATTATTACAGAAGCAACAGAAGTTTAAAGAAAGAAAGAAAGAAAGAAAGAGAGAAAGAAAGAAAACAAAAAAGAAAAAGAAAGAAAGAAAGAAAAAAGAAAAAATGAAAGAAAGAAAGAAAAAGAAAGAAAGAAAGATAGGAAGGAAGAAAGAAAGAAAGAAAGAGAGAGAGAAAGAAAGAAAGAAAACAAAAAAGAAAAAGAAAGAAAGAAAGAAAAAAGAAAAAATGAAAGAAAGAAATAAAAAGAAAGAAAGAAAGATAGGAAGAAAGAAAGAAAGAAAAAAGAAAGAAAGAAAGAAAGAAGAAAAAACAAAAAGAAAGAAAAAACAAAAAAGAAAAAAGGAAGAAAGAAAGAAAGAAAGAAAAAAAAGATTGAGAGAGAGTGAGAGAGAGAGAGAGAGAGAGAGAGAGAGAGAGAGAGAGAGAGAGAGAGAGAAAGAAAGAAGTTCTGATTCAGGTCTCAGATTATTTTTTCCAGTGAGAGGGGTTTTTTGTTGTTTTTTTTTTTTTTTTTTTAAGATTGTGGACCTTTGGGTTTTGGAGTTGTTTGACTAGAGTGGAATAAATTCACCAGACTTCACTCAAATTACTTGCTGGATCTCGTAGATAATGTCCAGCTCCTTTCAATCATTTAGAATATAGTCAATTGACTGGTTGACAGGTGGCAGGAGGAGAGAAACCATACGTAATGTTTATTTTCTGTCTCTTTAAAATGCACTTTCTAATAAAGTGACCACAAGCTCTTTTTAAAAAAATTATTATTGAAATGTTAGATTTAGTATAAAACTGTCGGAATCGTTTCCATCTTTTACAATTTGAATTTGCTAGAAAAATGGGGAAAATGTGATGTCGTGTGGTTAGAATGTGAGATAGTCAATTAAGTTCGTCGAAATTTCTCTCTAATTAATTTCCTTCCCATCATCCACCATTCTGCAGGGAACAAACTAAAAGGCGCATCACAATTACTGATACGCAGATTGTGATGATGACGTTCGACGAGGATGGAGTGGGAGATGCAGACATGAGATTGGACGCACCTACTAATCTGCGTAATGGAAGACAACTCAGCATTGTAATCAATATGTGCGTGTTCTTAGCAGACAATAAAAGCGCGCACGCGCATGGCCTGTGACTTGCCAGCCATGTTTTTTATAGCGAGATCTGATGACATTGTGGTGAGAGTGGTGCGATTTCACACTAGCAGACAAAATCTTTACAACCGAAACAGTTAATTAGCAGCGGTCGTACCAGTTATCAGGCAAAGTATACTGACTCTCCAGGAACATTTTCAGGTAACTAAAGCACGACGAACTGTTTCTGGCGCTCCTTGAAAGAATGTCTCGCTAATAAATCGTGTGTAGATTAAACATTTACTATTTCATTACATTTAAATTAATTCAAATACATTGATACTAAATGAAGGCAATAACTTATAAGCTGGGACATAAAGACGTCTATTTAAAATGTCTTGTGCACAACGACTAAAAACGACAGACCGAAAACTGATGCAGCAAATTTATTATTAAATGCTTCGTTAATGGTTGATTTGGACTTGTTTAATAAAGAAGAAATAATTTATAATAGATAGATTTATTTAAAGACTTGTTTACTAAAGAAGAAATAATAGATAGATTTATTTAAAAAGACTTGTGTAATAAAGAAGAAATAATAGATAGATTTATTTAAAAGACATCTTTAATAAATATGATAGATTTATTTAAAAGAGATTACTGAAGTAATTTTAACTTTTGCCCCTTAGAATAAATTTATGAATGCTCTGACTGACCGTGATAAACTAAAGAATACTATATATGACCATGATAAACTAAAGAACACTATATATGGCCGTGATAAAACTCAAGAACATTTTATTTTTTTCACTTCCCAACAGTAGTACATATACACAGTAACTATTTTTTTTCTCTCGCGTGCGCGTAAGTTCGCGGTTCTATTTTTCAGTGATAATATATGAAGAATTGATTCCATAAAAAGAAACCATTTGTTTTGTTATTGCTCACCTACATGTTTAATGAATGCAATTTAAAAACAAATTCCAGATGGTGGTGGTGGTGATCATCATCATCGTCATCAGGCTAATAAGACCTGACTGACGATAGTTCTACTATATACTTTACATCTGACTTCTTTAACATCAGTGAGCACACAGATATTTTTTAAGAAGTTGTTTTTCAAAAATTTCATCACTGGACAATGATTCTATACAAGCTCACTCTCTCTCTAAGTGATTAAGCGATCTCCCTTTGTTGAAAGACTTTACACACACACACACACACACACACACACACACAAACACACACTGATGTCCCTTTGTTGAATGACTTTACACACAAACACACACTTTCAATTATCTCCCTCTGTTTTCAATTTATTTAATCAATCATTACATTCTACCACAGTTAATGTACACGGGATCAGTTGCCCTAAAGAACAAGAGTGAAAGTATACCTTATCTATATAGAAATTTATTCCCAGCTAAGTTTTTTTAACTGTTACAGTAGCTTTGTGTTAAATTGTCGGCAGATTTTTGCCATTGATTGTTTCAGACCTTAACGAAATGAAGCATCTCGACAAACCCGTCAGGCGGACATGCGCAATGAAACATAAATTTGCCTGCTATTAACTTGACTGGACTTGGCAGTCTATATGTATCTAGGTCTATATGTATCTAGGTCTACGATTTTAGCTACATTGTCGTACTTCTTATAACCAGTGAAATAACTAAATTATTTGAGTGCATGTGTACTCTACGTGCTTACACGTAGAGTATTATTATAGGAATGAAGAATATACACAGGAACAAACCAGTATTAATGCAGTAATGTAATGTTGTTGCTTACACTTGACAATAATCACATCTGATTTGATCAACAGTGGCATAATGCTAGTGATCATTAAATATAACATGTTCCACATTGTCCGACACTTTAGATAGATAATAGATAGATAGATAGATAGACAGACAGATAGATAGATAGATAGACAGACAGATAGATAGATAGATAGATAGATAGATAGATAGATAGATAGATAGATAGATAGATAGATAGATAGATAGATAGATAGATAGATAGATAGATAGATAGATAGATAGATAGATAGATAAATTAAAAATATAAATAACAACGTTATCCCAGTCTGTGTATTTTTTCGGTCAGGGAAGAATGGGAAGAGATATCCTGCTTTGCTGAAATATCTCTACAAACTGGCATAATTTCTTGCAGTCTACCTGGTCTGATCTTGGTTACAGCAGTTTCGTCTTGCAGCACACAGAGCAGTCTAGTCTGTCCTTTTCTCCGAAAGAATGAAGACTCAGCCATTTTCCACTCAGCACACTGCCAGTGATAGTCAATACATTCATCCGAGACGTCATAACGACCTTGGCGCAGCGATGATGACCTTGACAGAAGTGTCTGACCAGGAGATCTTGGAGCTCCCAGCTATACAGCCTCGCTCCGAGGCACACTGTATGACCCCGACCAACACTAGAGACCAGCACTACGACACGCAGCCCAGCAAAGAGCGCTCACAAGATTCGTATCAAAGCGTCACGCCGCGGACTCCTTGCAAATCTCTAGTCGACATCCATAAGTTGACAACAGGTCGTACCACATTCTCGAAAGGTCGACCTTTGTACTGCATAAATTATGATCACTCTGCCAGACTGCCAACCATACAACCGACAAAAGTCAATGTAGCTCCCTTAAATCCAAAGAAACAACTTCGAGCTTCTTGTTGGAACTTTGCCAAGCAGTCTACAGTTCTCCATGACAGCACCACGACAGATACTAAAGTAGTTCAGGTGCTACCCTGCCTTCCTAGTACCGATCTGAGACAACGCCCATACTTGAAATCCTACAGCCAAAAAGAAATGTCAGCTGCAAGACAAAACACGCAACTGCCAGCCATTTTCTCCAGCGAAAGTAACCTTCAAAGTTCTTCGAAAAGCACAGTTGAGAAGCCGCCATTGGAAATAGAGAACTTCCGGGAAGATAACCCCGAGGCAAAGAAGCTTCGAGTTCGACAACTCTGGAGTAAGGTGGGTGTGAAGTTGGGGCTGCGCCACGAAGACAGAGCAGCCGGTCTTGACAGGGATCAAGAACTTCCAAGTGAGCCCAGCTGGGTCAGAGGTCCCGCGGACCTACTTCGGCCAGCATACGAACGCTGGGGAACGCGTCGGAACGCGCTGGCAGATCCTGAGCGCATGTGCATGCCACAGTACGTGCGGGAGCGTGTGCAGATTGATCAGCAGTGTCGGAAACGCTCTTTAGTGAAACGATTTTCTCAGTTTCTTAATGTGCGCCTCAACCTGAATCTTGAAGAGGATCTGACGATCTAATGTTTCAAGACTAACCCCTAATCAAAATCTAAATTGGGCAAGACTGAATCTTGAAGAGGATCTGATGATCTAATCTTTCAAGACTACCCTTAATCAAAATCTAAATTGGGCAAGACTGAATCTTGAAGAGGATCTGATGATCTAATCTTTCAAGACTACCCCTAATCAAAATCTAAATTGGGCAAGACTGAATCTTGAAGAGGATCTGATGATCTAATCTTTCAAGACTACCTTTAATCAAAATCTAAATTGGGCAAGATTGGATGTGCCCAAGGATCGGGATGTTGTTTGAAGATGGAGTCAAGGGTGTTCTAAGGTTTGAATTGACAAAGTTATCATGGCCGGAGAAAGATCGAGGGAGCAAGGTTTTATAGTACGACCACAACAATTTAAAGACGAATGTACATCTTCAAACACTAATTGAAGTAAGCAAGGACTACGCAGTCTTAAACATTTTTTTCAATATTTGTTTATTTAATAAATAAATATTTATTATTTGCGTTCACCCTTTTGATAAACTACAACGATTTTAAGTGAGCCTGTTTGACCTGTCCTTCGACTGAAGCATTTTAAGAGAGCAAGTTTGACCTGAGCCTTTGACTGAAACATTTTAAGTGAGCAAGTTTGACCTGAGCCTTTGACTGAAGCATTTTAACAGGCACACAGTGAGTAAGTAAAGACGAAGATTTTAATAAGTACATCAGTGAAATCAACGAATATTATCAGAAGACCATAAGTCATTCAGCTTAATTTGATCTTCTCTTCGGAGTGTCTGAAACTAATGTCAGGTACAAAAGCGCAGTACCTAGCATGAGGAATGGCATCGTGAATAATTCATTGTCAGCAGATGACTGTCATGGATAAGAGAAAACGATATTCACAAACCCATTAAGTAATACTACCTGCTGGATGACGTTTTGTTGTGTGGGCGGTTGGCTACGTCTAATTCATAGTGTCCGAGGGAGAAGAAAATATGCGAACGCTAAATTATCTGAAAATGGGAACAGTGTGAATGCACAATATCTTAGATGTGAACAGTGTGAATGTACAATATCTTAGATGTGAACAGTGTGAATGTACAATATCTTAGATGTGAACAGTGTGAATGTACAATATCTTAGATGTGAACAATGTGAATTGATAATATATGAGATGTGAACAATGTGAGTATACAAATATATGAGATGTGAATAGTGTGAATGTACAATATCTTAGATGTGAACAGTGTGAATGTACAATATCTTAGATGTGAACAGTGTGAATGTACAATATCTGAGATGTGAACAAACAGTATCGGAGATACGCACTCTGTCTCTTTCTGCTCCTCACATAATCAGCTTCCGTGCACCCTGCGAAAACTTGATCATGTATATATTTTTCAAACTTGAAGTACAGTTCATTTTTGAAGAAACACATATTGGGTCCATTCTGTTTAAAGGACACAGGCACTGGAGGGGAAATTGCTATGTTATTGAGTTGTAATAATATGGAAATGCAATATCTGAGATGGATTATAATAATATGAAGAAGCAATTTTCGATATGGGTTATAATAAATTGAAAAGGGAATATATGAGATGGATTGTAATAATATAGGAATAAACACTTTAAGAGTTGGATCGCATTAATATGGGAAAAGGGTGCGGAGTTGGACTATATTAAAATGAATAAGTGGTGTCGAGTTGGGTTGCATTAATATGAACAGGGCATATCGAGTTGGACTGTATTAATACGACCAGATTTTGTCGAGTTGCATTATATTAATATGAACAGGTACTCTAGGGTATGGAATAAAATATTGTAACCACACACTCTCTGAGATGGATTGTAAAAATATGAATAAACAATGACTGAGTTGGATTGAAATAATAATAATAATAAGAAGAAGAAGAAGACAGTTGATTGTAATAATAACAATAAAACAGTTTGTTGTAATAATAACAATAAGACAGTTGATTGTAATAATAGCAATAAGACAGTTGATTGTAATAATAACAATAAGACAGTTGATTGTAATAATAACAATAAGACAGTTGATTGTAATAATAACAATAAGACAGTTGATTGTAATAATAGCAATAAGACAGTTGATTGTAATAATAACAATAAGACAGTTGATTGTAATAATAGCAATAAGACAGTTGATTGTAATAATAGCAATATGTCAGTTGGTTGTAAAAATAGCAATAAGACAGTTGGTTGTAATAATAGCAATATGTCAGTTGGTTGTAAAAATAGCAATAAGATAGTTGGTTGTAATTATAGCAATAAGACAGTTGGTTGTAATAATAACAATAACGGGTTGGACTGTAATAGTAGCATTTAAAAAGTTGATTTTAATAACAACAATAAGCAATGACTGAGATGGATTGTAATAATAACAATAAGACAGTTGGTTCTAGCAATAACACTAAGCAATAATTGAGTTGGATTGTAAAAAGATGAATAAGCAATGAATTAAATGGATTATAACAATGCGAGCAAGCAACATCGAAGTTGGATTGTAATTACGGGGCCATTTAGTAATAAATCTGACTTGCAAAAAGGCGTGATCTTACAATGTCTTAGCAGACTGAAATATTTATATGTGATGTTTTGCATTGAATGAGCTGGAATGCAACAATATGTCATGTGGTGTGGATTGTAATAGTGTGTGTGTGTGTGTGTGTGTGTGTGTGTGTGTGTGTGTGTGTGTGTGTGTGTGTGTGTGTGTGTGTGTGTGGTGTGTGTGTGTGTGTGAGAGAGAGAGAGAGAGAGACAGAGAGAGCTCTAGTTCGTAGTGTGGTGTAAGTATTAACGTGTGTAATTTACTAAAATTATTGATTAACTCTTTCAAATGTAGTATTATTATTGTTGTTTTAAGTTTTTCATTAATAGATGATTTTTTTAAAAGTATTTATTTGTTTTCGTGTGCAAATTATTTCGGAAAGTGTTATAAATCAGTATTTTGAAGCTAAAACCTTATGATCTGTGAGTGATCTGTCTTTTGGGGTAATTATTGATTGGTATTTTCTTTGTCCATTCAACCAGATATAAATATACTTTAGCGTATATATTATTTTTCTTTCTAAAATTTCAAACATTATTTTGCCGTAAGCGTAATTTTCTTAATCGACACTCTTTATAGATGTGCCTGGCAACCACAGTAAGTTTTAAGAGTTATCTCGCTTTAGACTTTAAAGTAAACGGTATAACACTTATCAGTATACAGCTGGCGCGTGTAGGAGGCCTCTTACACCTGCTTGACGTTGTTGTAGTAGAAGTAGTTGCCAAAGTGTCCACAGCAAAGTCTTAACTTGGGGTCTGTAGGCCAGCAGTGACGTATGTGTGCCTAATTAATTAAAATGTATAACGTAAGCTCAGACCCGCTGGCCTAAATATAATCGGATTGTGCTAGCATCGATCGTAATTTTGAATATAGAGATTTAATCCTATCAGTCCTGCCCTATCATTATCAATCTCTGCCATTTCAATCAAAATAATTATTTACAGGAAAAGAATTTAGGTTTTTTAAATTTAAAAAAAAACAACAACAACTCATTTGATTTTGGACGGTGATTCTATTTCTGTCCTGCTGTAATTCATTTTTCTCCTAAACCAGTCAGAAAAAATGATCAAAGAGGGGAAAAAAAAGTGACGAGTTATCTGAAAGCTGATTTATTTTCGACAAGTCGGACATGATTATATTAGATATGCCTGCCGGTAAAACGTGACGTGCGAACTCGCGGAGTTGTGCGGGTCCGGATTCAATAACGGCATACCGCAAGCCTTTGTTTTTCTTTTAAACCTCAGCCGACACTTTTCGCATAGAATGATAAATCTCGATCCGTGTGCTTCCGGACGTGCATGCTAAAGATCCCTTGACAGTTAAAAGTCGAAAACCGTAGAATGCGGGTCACTGCCTGAAGCAGAATACTGCATCAGATCCAGTACCTGCACAAACTCCACCAGGTCCAGTAGGTGGTCAACCATACAGGCCCAGTACACGAACATACTACCCAAACCAAGTACCTGGACAAACTGCATCAGGCCCAGTACGTGGTCAGCCACACAGGCCTAGTACATCAGCATGTTGCACCAAACCCAGTATGTGGTTGTTACTGCAGTCGAATATCAGTGGTACAGATGTGGGGATGGGATAGAATGGAGGTTGTAATTGATCATTTTGTAATTATTATAAATACTGCTTAACAACGCAATGATGATTAAATCAAATTAACATTAGTGACTATACAAGCTATTTCTTTATCGAAAAAAAATTCATTTCATAATAGATAAGTTATTAACAAAATTTTTTTTTAAAATTCAAACAAAACGTTCTTTAAGCTACATAGATAATAACTAAAAGATAAAAATAAAATAACATCAATAGTTGACCTAAATCGCCTAACTTATGGCTACATTTATTAACGACTATACCAGAAGGACTGTAAAACACTTCAAACCATTGTTTTGCATACAATTTACAAGAAACTATTGTACTTCTGAATAACCATTCATATCTTCAAAGTAGCGTAATAATGCACAGAAATAGTGCCGGTTTAATTAAATACCAAAGTTATATAGAGAGAAAAATTATTTAACATCAGTGCTTGAAGTGAGTGATCATAAGATCATGAGATGGGTTAAATAAAAATCATGAATGTTTGTAAATGATATTTGTATTTTAGAATTTTGTCTATCAAAAGTTTCATAGTGTGCTACAGGATCATGTGAAGGAGCAGGGACCTTGGTTTGTATGATTCTGTACTATAATATGATGTAGGCCCATGACTGCATATTGTAACATGACTGTGTATTGTAACATGACAGGCCTACATGATTGTATTGTAACATGATGTAGTCCTACATGATTCTGCACTGTAACATGAAGTAATGGAATCACAGTCCTTGAGAGCAAATTATGCCCATTGCTATATATTAATTTTACATTCTAGTTCGTTTTTCATTTTTCTGTAATGGATATTAATAATGTGTACATTTAATTTGTTGTTGACCGCCAGTTTGAACCATTATTTGTACAGTTGAGTAAACATCTGTATCAAGCACTTCACACCTCACTTGCTGTGAGCCATAGTAGGTTAAGTAGCTGTAACCATTAACTGACGTCGAGTCCAGAAGATGGGGGATTGATTTGTAGAGAGAGGGGTAAAGTTAATTAGATGTGTCATAACCATATATGACATAGGCAAAACTGTAGTTCGAATCCCTAGTAAAAAATTACTGCCTAAAACATTTCATTCATGCAATACCAAGCCATCGGGAGAGGTCGATCTGTGAATGCAAGAACAAGGGTACACTGAGCTCCAGGGACCAGTATTTGTTGACTTCACAATAATAATTTAAATATTTATTTATTAGAATATTAGATATTTTATTATTTCTCACTGATGATTGTTTGTATGTAGGGACACTAATGTATATTTCCTTTCAGAGAAGTATTGTGTAGCATTAGCAGTAGTTTTTATTGTAAACATATGATGATGAAATCATAGTGTGCTTGTGTTGTGTGGCGCCATTTTCTTTAATTCAATGTAAAGTCCATTAAATTTTGAACTAAGTTGTACTAAATTACTAAGTAATGTATTTGTTTAAATGTAATAAAGTGGAGTTGTGAAACTATTTACTGAAGCCTATTATGATAATGTTGAATATTTGAATTCCTGAGACGATTATTGCCAAGTTATATAAATTATTTATAATGATAGAAATTCTTTGCCAACTACAAGAGAAATGTTCTCTTTGTTCAGGTGGGTCTTTCTATCATGGATTTGATCTAAAGCTCAACTCAGTACAGAAATCACATCTGTGCTGTGCAGTCTGTGATCCAGGTGGGATCACGTGAACACATAGTCCAAGAGCATAAAGTAACTGTTCAACGTTGTTGAGGGGACGAGTTTCTTAATCCTCAAAGCCACTCACTATTTTCAAACTGGTTCTATGAACACATTCGTGGAATCTTAGGGACTATTGTATTTCGAAATTACTTTTTTTTATTATATAATTCTCATTATTAAATGTTTGTTATCTTATCCCTTATCTTAATTAGTTCTTTTGCAACGACCATTAATTGGGGTCGGCTTGGGGCAAGCCATATATAATTGAATGATTACTAGTTAATTAAGAGGGGGGGGGGGAGATAACGTCACTGATCCTAGAAGGCAATGTGTCAGCTAATTTACTTGTTGCTGTATTGAGTGATTAATTGTCCCATATATGTCAGCAGTAGGATCCAATATAGTGGTTGTAAGAGTGAGTTAGGCTGTGGGGCTGTTAGCAGTGTTAAAACGAAAATTTATAATTAATATTTCACTTAATTAATGCTGTGACAGGGTTGTTAAAATAACCCACAGTTGAAACATGAAGTAGGCCTGCATGACTGTTTACTAAAACATGACATAGACATACATGACTGTTTTTTTTTGTAACATGAGGTAGGCCTACATGACTGTTTTCTGTAACATGGGGTAGGCCTAAATGACTGTGTACTGTAACATGATGGCGGTCTACTTGGCTGTTTACTGTGATGTGATGTAGGCCTATATGAATTTTATTGCATCATGATAATAGGCCTGCACGACTGTTTATTGCAACACGGTATAGGCCTGCCTGCCTGTGTACTGTAGCATGATGTGAGCCTACATTACTGTGTACTGTATCGTGATGTAGGACTACATGATTGTGCACTGTATTATTATGTTGGCCAGCAATACTGTGTTCTGTAATATGATGCAGGCCTGCCTGACTGTGTACTGTAACACGATGTAGGCCTGCATTTCTGTTACTGTAACATGATGTAAGACTGAATAATTGTGCAGTAACCTGACGTAGGCCTGCATGGTTGTGCAATGTAACATGACACAGGCCTGCATGTTTGTGCACTGTAACATGACGTAAGCCTGCTGGTTGTGCACTATAAAATGACATAAGCCTATATTGTTGTGCACTGTAACATGACGTAAGCCTGCTGGTTGTGCACTGTAACATGATGCAGACCTGCAATGTTTTGCACTGTAACATGACGTAGGCCTGCAATGTTGTGCACTGTAACATGACGTAGGCCTGCAATGTTGTGCACTGTAACATGACGTAGGCCTGCAATGTTGTGCACTGTAACATGACGTAGGCCTGCAATGTTGTGCACTGTAACATGACGTAGGCCTGCAATGTTGTGCACTGTAACATGACGTAGGCCTGCACGATTGTGTACTCACTGTAACGAGACTGCGTGCTGTAGGAAAAAGAAAAAAAGATCATCGACAGAAACTAAAATTTGGACGAGATAAGCGTTAAATAATAAACCAGTATAATATGAAACTTCTATAGAAAAATATAATGCAAGAACAATTATAAAGACTTTTAGTAAACTCTGCACCAAGTAAAGACAGAACTAAAAGTAGAGGAAAATGAAAACTTGAGTGAGAGAGAGACCTGCAGAAATAATCTCGTTCCGTTTAGCTCGCATTGGATCATTTGGCACCACACTTATAATGCTGCTGACCCTAAAGCCTAGTTTCCAAACGGCTCAATAATGTTCGATCACTACTGTCTAGTGAGGAAGTCGGGCGTTTTATCATTTTAACAGCTCATGGCCTCGAGATAAGAGTCTTGTTTGGTCTGTCAAACAGAAGTAATTGTTGCCTCAGTTCAAGGTAAAAAGCTAGACCACAATCTTTTCTTTGTTTCTTTTTTCTTTTTAAAAAAAATGTGATTGCTGAGAAAAGGCATCTAAAATTGCTGAGTTTTTGGTTCATCAAATTTCATCAAATTTAGTGCTTTTGTTGTTTAATTTTTTTCTTTTTTCTCCATATCATATAACGCAACCAGGCATTTAAATTAGAGAAAATAAAAATAAAATATACACTGCTGTAGTGTGACGTACTGGTGGTTCTATGTTAGTATGTTTACTGGTGGCGCTTATGAATATTAGTATCGTGTGTATCACTAAATTCATTCACCCTGCAGCTTTAGGCAAGAAACAAGCAAGCCACAAATGTTGTAATTAGTCGCACACCAGACTGACAGGAAGTTCTTTGCCCCCAGTCACACTACATCACAACTAGGTGTTGATAATGTGGGCAGCATTAATAGAGACATATCGCAATTGCTTCTAAATTTACTAAAATACTGATGATGAATGAGCTATGTTAAACCATTTTCATGACAAACGCAACATCAAATGTCAATGAGGAGGATTAGACCACATACAAAAAAGTTGGTTTTCTTTAGTACTGTTTAATTAACTATGTATATATATCTTTTATTTAAAAAAAAAAAAGAAAATATTTCCATTTAATTCTTCATGTCTCACAAATATTAGCATTTGCCTTAGAAAAAATAGTCAAACCAGAAACCATATTACTCTCAACTGCAATATTGGTGAACATCTCTTTTTATTATAGGAGAAAGTTTATCGGTTCTCAGTTTTCCTATGTTAAACCAAGCTACTAGGAATCAATTTTGTCATGCTTCTTTCTTTCTCTTTCTTTCTTTGTTTGTTTGTTTCTTTCTTTCTTTCTTTCTTCCTTCAAGATTTCCTTCCTACATTTAAAAATGTTTACAAGCTTCTAGGAGCTCCGCAGCATTCAAGAATGTAGACTCACCTCTAGATAATTCCCCAAGCTCCGCAACTTTCAAGAACGTGGGCCATTCTACAAGATAATTCTCTAGACTACCACAACATTCAAGAACGTGGACCATTCTACAAGATAATTCCGCAGACTCCGAAACTTTCAAACACGGATTCATCTACAAGATAATTTTCCAGGCTTCATAACATTCAAAACACTCACTCGTCTACAATTTAATTCCCTTGGTGCCATAACATTCAAAACACTCACTCATCTACAATTTAATTCCCTTGGCGACATATCATTCAAAACACGGACTCAAGTACAGGATAATTCCCTAAGCTCCACAACAGTCAAGAATGCACACTCATCTACATATATAGTTTTCCAGCTCTAAGTGTAACGCATTCCTTCGAGCACGTGGGATTTTTTAGGAGTGCGACAAAGCCTCCTTGACCTTCGAGCACGTGGGATTTTTTAGGAGTGCGACAAAGCCTCCTTGACCTTCAAGCACGTGGGACTTTTGTTTTTCACTTGGCCAGCTTATGTTGCATTTGTTTGTTTAGGCAACTTTCCTCTGTCTCACTATCTAACTAACAACTTATCTATCAACCTATCTATCTATCTTATCACAGTCTTCATAAGGTGATGTTTAAATTCCTCTTGTTTTACTCTTTTGAAATGTACACGTAGGCTAAATGTAATATGCTCTCTCTCTCTCTCTCTCTCTCTCTCTCTCTCTCTCTCTCTCTCACACACACACACACACACACACACATACTGTAGAGTGTTTTTCCTTTGATTAAATGCTTCCATTTATTCTGCCATAATACAAAAATTGCGTGTCGCATTTTCACACCTTTCTATATAATTGTTTATTTGACAATTTATGTTGCGGTGATGGTAAACAGCATTCATAGGAATGGGAAATAAGTAATTGGTAAATAGTGCTTGAAAATGTCTTTTTCCCATACAAGTACATTTTCACATGGCAAGGAAGGAAGGGAGAGAGGAAGAAAGGAAGGGGGAGGAAAGAAGGAAAAAAAGGGAGGGAGGGAAGGAAGAAAGGTAAGGTCAAAGTCATTTGCTAAACGATGCCCAAATTTTCACTCAACAATAATCTTATAAACAAGCCTTCCAATAAAAATGTTCCTAGCAATGCATTCATTTTAATTTTACACCCGTCGTCATGGGTGTCAAATACTCTAGTCTTGAGTGTTACGACATAGTTCATTGATTCCTGATTTCATTATGAACTTGTACATTCTTTATTCAGGCTACAATTTATATAGACTATAATTATTTCTTCCATCATTAGTATTCTGTATACTGATTTGTTGCGGTTGAAGCATCTGATGGGACTTTTGCTCTAGTAGTGTGGGCTTTATTTTATGGAAGTGACCTTCACCCTATTGAAGTGAGCCTATTTCGAGTAAAGAGAGCTTAGTTTTATTAAAGTTAGCTTCTTTCAATTAATGTGAGCTTCATTCTGTTAAGGCTGTACTTTTCTTCTTTCTTTCTTTTTAAATCTAATTTCATTGTTCTTTCTCCATATGCTGAGCTCTGACACGTGCATAGGTCGCTGCCTGCCGCCATTAGATTCATTGTTAGTAGTACTACGTGCATTCTTGTTGTGTCGATAAAATGTATTTACCCCACAGGAACTGCAACAAAAAACAACAACAAACAAACAAACAAAAACTTTTCATCTGCGCTATATGCTCTCGGTTTTTGGTGAGTTCCCACGGACAACACTGGGGACGGCGACAAGGAGCATGACATCATCAGTGAGAAGTACAGGAAGTTGAAAATCCCGGGCACGTGTATTTACTAAGTATGATTTGGTATACTACAAACTGTACTCTGTAAGATACCCCCTCCCTTCCAACATCAAAGACAATGACATCAACAACACCAACCACCACGACATTAAAACCCACGGACCACCGGACTAATGTATTGTCTCTACTCTCTACCGACCAGAGATGAGCGCCACAGACACACCGAACATCACACAACTCGACATCTGCCCTAGCAAAAAATAAGGACAACCTGACTTAAGAAAATTTCTTCATCAACATCGACTTAGTCACTAGACCCAACCACCCTACCCGCTCCCACCACACACCCACGTGCGAATAGGTCGGAAGCGTTCCCCACTAACGTCATCTTCTATTACTATTACCATTAGTATAAAACCGGAACTCATTTCGGGGCTGAGCACTATGGGGGATTTTGAAGTCAGCAAAATGTGATTAGTTATTTTTATTACTATTTTAAAAATCTACTACGTAATAACTGTTAAAAGGTAACATAAAACTTAACGTTTTCTTGTATTTGTATATATTTATTTTAAGAAGTCTAAAATGAAAATACAACGCCCTTGACATCATGGCGGGTTGTTCGAAACAGTACGACTTCTTGTTCGATGGAGGACTTCAGTCTAGTACGCGCGCTTCACTTATCAATGAAATTATCAAGTACTTGTTGTTTGAGCGAAACCAAATTCCACTACAATATGATATTCTTAAACAACAGTTACATATTTCAAACACAAAAGATTCCAAGGTAACTTATACTCATATAGGCCTATGTTTACCATCACCAGTTTGAAGTTTTAATTTTTCTAAGCAGATAATCTGGTCGATTTGAAAACATTTTTAGTAATAATACTAATAGTAATGAGATAATTAAGAAATACAAATATTAAATAATAAAACGTAGTTTGGCATTCATCTGGTTTCGAATTTAAAAATGCAAAAGATTAAAACAAGGCAGCACTGATACTGGCATAGATTCATAACAAAAGCGTTTACATTCTTTAATTTGGCCTTAATGAACTACAGTACATGTGCGTTGTATCATCAATATCATCTTATTTGTTTAAACAGCTGTGCCTTTTACATTGCTATAAAATAATTAGACAAGTTTACTTCAGTATTAAAATATTTCAGTAATTCTTTCAGCTATGAAAATAAAATATAAAAATCACTGAATTTGTTTACCTATGTTCACGGTTTTAACAAAATTTTAAAATAAATCAGCATTATTTGAGATATTAGTCAAAACCAAATTATCATATCCATATTATAATAGAATAATGATAGCTAAGTATATAAGATATTAGGTTGGTAACATTGTATTGCTTGCTGTTAGTAGTGTTACTATTATTTTTTTTAAAGTAACTAGTTAATAACTAATGATATAAATTTAGGGATCCATTTGATATTAAGCATTTATTAACTACTTTAAAATTATTGGATTTTACAGGTGTACAATGGAAACACCCATCAGCACAAAGAAAAAAGAATCCAAAACCTTGTTTCAGATCTTGATACTTTGTTTGAAAGCATTCGTAAAGCATTTGAAGTGTGCCCAGAGATACAGCAAGCAGCTGTACTACTCGGAGGTACTGTGATCACTCCAAAGGAATCCTACATCTTTAACCTACCAAATTTATGCCCAGAGGCAGACAACATTTCTCTTAAATCTTCCAAGCAGGCACTTTTCCGCCATCTTGTTGGGGAGCAGGTTCTTGCTTCTGATGCCCTGCTAAGTCCCACCACTACTACAGTTCTGCTGAATGCCCCTAGGTTGTCTGCCCTTCATGGCTTTATACCTAAAACTGCATATAAAGTGCCCACACGTGGTCGCTGCCTTACACTGAACATGGTCTGTCGACAGCCCAGCATGGTTTGCCATGATTTGACTTACGATGATTACGAGGTTGAAATATCAGGAATAGAGCCTTTAGAAAGCTCTGCAGTAGAAGTTAAGATTGCTAGTGAAGTTAAACCAGCATCCCCAGATAAAATGCTAATTGAATCATTTCTTGTGCGAGAAGAGAGTCACACTCTTCATGGGCAATGTAACAAAAGTGAAACAACAGTTCGAAAAGAGAGAATCCAGAGTATAGAGTGTGATCTACTAGATAAGGGACAAATCATAAAGCCACTTGTTGGTAGCACTCCGAAAGTGGGGTACTTATGCCAATCTCATCCCATTGCTGAGAGTTTTCTGTCAGAATTGCAATATGATTGTATATGGTTTCAATGTAGAACAGTTATAAAAGGTTACAGGGAATATTAACATGAAAACTTTGGGGTCATTTGGGAAATATTGTGCAGTTATGATAAGTTGAGCACAATGTTGAATATCTTTGCAAATAATGAACTGATATATATCTTGTTTATTAAAAGCCCAGAGAACACAAATAAAACAATTAAAAAAATTCTAGGATAATCATTGATATGTGAAATAAGAATGAAATAAACTTATGTTTACACATTTTATTGAATGACAGTTGATAACTTTTTAGCTCTACAGTCTACAATAAAAGTCATTGCATTAGTTCATTGGACTATCACAAATTATGCAGGAACTATAGTGCAGTATCAGGAGTCAGTCAGAATTACTGACTGATACTGTTAAAGGACATTTATAATATCTGAGCTCAGTTTAACAAAGTTTTAATTTAGTTTTAATGAAGCTTAAACTTATACATTATTATATTTAACAAGTTTTAGATTAAATCTCATCTGATATTTGTTTGCATGTTGATTACATTATCATTAATAATTTGCATTCACAAAACTCAGTTATATTTATTTAAATATAGGTCAGAATCACCTCAGCTAGAAATGCTTCTTATAATTATAAATTAAGAAGTATTTAAATAAATACCTCATAAAGAAGGCTGTTAATCCTCCTAATTATGATGTTTATAATTTTTATTTTGATGTTTGACTGAGTTTCACAAAATAAAGACATGAATGTTGATTGAATTATCTGGTTCTGTTTCATTTTATCTGAATGGTGTTTATTAACATGTTAAATTTGTATTTACTATAAGCTTATTTTTATTATTAGAGTAATATTTTCAAAACTTGTATGTAGGCTAAGATTAATTTATTATATCAGTCAACCAACAAACAAAAATTAAATTTTGTGTATGCAAATTATTTTATGTTTGATAAAATGTTACTTTGAATAATATACAGGTGGTCCCCAAGTTACTAACAATGATTCATTGTACCAAATGGGAGTATCAAATTTACTAAAGTGGGGGAAACTTATTACTGTATATTTTTGGATTAATATAAAATATTTAATAATGCTTATAAAATAAATATTATATAAATTCTGCTTAATTTAATATACAATCTAAAAATTTATCCTTCAGTGGCAGCATTGGCCAATATTAAAAGTGCTACCATTTTAAGTCTTTTTCTTATTAAAAGGATATATTTAAGTCCTTCCTTAGAATTCAAAACTCTGCGTGCCCAAACACCGTATAATAAATGCATTATTTAAAATTAATTAAAACTCTCACTTGGAAGGCGAGCATAGTCAATACTGATAAATCAATTAATTATCAATTGATTTTAATATATTTTTAATAAATTATTTTATACTTTTAAAATGAAATTTTAATGTGCTTCCAAACACTCTAAAAACATTCTTAAGATACTATAACCCATAAATTTTAATTGTTTATAATAGGTTTAGTTTATATTTGTAGTTAAATTTAATTTTCAATAATGCCGAAATTACTAATGTTTTATTTATTAATTATATTTGCATTCTCTAAAAGAGGGAGTGGGGGAAACTCTTCTTAATAGCCTTATATTGGCTATTAATTGTTTTAATACATTTTTAATTTAACATATTTTTAATAAATTATTTTATACTTTTAAAATGAAATTCTAATGTGCTTCCAAACACTCTTAAAAACATCCTAAAGGTACTATTAATCCATAAATTTTAATTATTCATAATGGGTTTAATTTTTGCTTAAATATAGTAATGTAATTTAATTTACAGTATAATCTAAAATTTCCTAATGGCTCTAATGTATTAACTACATTTGTATTTCCATAATTTTTGAATACCAAAGGGACCGCCAATGCGGATAGCTGGCCTCCCCCACCTTCTTTTTTTTTGTGTGTGTGTGTGTGTATATATATATATATATATACACGCTTCAAATTTATATATGACCTAACACAGTGCTCCCCAACCATTTTTGTTAATGTCAAAAAATTATTTACCTAGAGACACAATTAAGGAAGGGTAAAAAATACAATTTTATCTAGTTACACAATACTACCTATCAGAAATCTCTTGCAATCCAACTGAACAGAGGTTGGGAACCACAGTCCTAGTATGTATTTTGGAATATTTCCACAAGATAATGCTATTTTTAAATTACAGGTAGTCTAGCAAAGTGTATGTATGTATACTCTATAACAGCACACATCACTCCCTTTTTAACTGTTGTACTAAGACATCTTTTTAAAAAATGTACAAGAAAATATGTAATGTTGCAAATTTAAATCATCGTGTCAAAAAGAAAAAAAGTATTGATCTATTCATTTGTATAACAATTTTTCTTATCACAGCCTTGTGTTCTTTACACTGTCACCTCCAGAATTTGTCAGGAAAGAATGTGTACATGCATGACAATTTTCCTCACCACAGCCACATTTATCACCTCCAGAATTAGTAAAGAATGTGTACATGCATGACAATTTTCCTTACAACAGCCCCATCTTCTTTTACCACCTCCAGAATTAGTTAGGAAAGAATGTGTACATGTATGACAGATTTCCTTTACACAGTCTTGCATTCTTTTACACATTTATCACCTCCAGAATTAGTAAAAAGAATGTGTACATGCATGACAATTTTCCTTACCACCGCCCCGTCTTCTTTTACCACCTCCAGAATTAGTTAGGAAAGAATATGTACATGTATGACAGTTTTCCTTTACACAGTCTTGTATTCTTTTACACCTTTATCACCTCCAGAATTTGTTAGGAAAAAAAGAAAGCATTGCAAAGGGCAACATAAATGTTTAAGACATTCAGACAAAAACTAGATATTACTCATTAATTCCATAAAGGTGAACATGTTGCAGTGGTAGTTTTGGAGTGAATGGATCAACTTTTAATACTAAATGCAAGTGCACAAACTTTACATATCTATATATATATATATTACAAACCAATAACTGTTGCACTTATCTTCATATATATTTTTAGTTTTGAACATGCATTCTCAGACTTACAGGGTATAGTTTTGGTTTGAAGGTTACTAGAACCAAATCCCATTGGATTATGTAAGGCTTCCACAGCTTTACAGCTGAACTACAAGTCACATTTTAAAAAGTTATAAATAGTTAATCTAAACTATTTTTTATGTGATGGATAAGACTAATGTTGTGAAAGAGTAGAACCGCTTAATTTAAAATATCAGTCTTTTATTTGCAGTATTGTACATCATGTGTGTAGTGTGAATCACAACATAATACTATATATCACTGTATTAATGCACAGAAGCTCAAAATACATAATTATGTGTGTATCACTATAGAGAAGCTGACAGTTTTCATGAAAACTGACTGTTCATTTGTACATTTTCAGAATTTTTTCAACACTTTTAGCAAAATAAGCTTTCCTACTATATTATTTTTATTTAAAATATATTAATTATTTTTAAAGTTATCTTGAATAAAAAAAAATCAAACACAAAACAAAAATATGTACATTTTATTTCAGAAGATACAGTATACATTACAATCATGCACTTACACATACGCACACATACACCCTCATATATGTTCTCAGTGCAGAAGTCATATTCTACTTGTGGAATTAGCAATGGCCCTCATCTTGCCATAGACTTTAGCTGGTGGGCTTCCTGAAATATATTGCATAAAGCAAATTAAAGTGTTGAAAATATTTCATAGATTTCTCTTGGGATAAATAACTGGGAAAAAAGTATAATAAAATCCATTTTGTGATCTTAAAATAATATGATGACTCAAAACAATGAATATTGTGACAAGATTTACCTGGATATAACTTGAGAATGAAAGTCAATTAAAATAAAAACAAACTCACAGCAAAATAGTGAAATAAACAACAATGCTTAGTGACCTAGACCAGGGTTTGGCAAACTTTTTTTTATAAAGGGCCAAATAGTAAATATTTTGGTTTTCATGGGCTAAGGAACAAACTCAGTAGTTCTATAGATACTCTACCTATGTTAAATAAAAAGCAAATAACATTTTTTACAAATTTATTGAACAAATATACCATAATAATACAAAATATAATAAAAAGGAACAGATTACATTTGTCTGCAATACAGCTCTACTAATGGGGTGAATGGACTTGTGTTTTGGGGAACATTTCACCAAACTGGGGTTCAAAATTAGTACTGCATATCATCAGAATTGATTGCAAATGTTCATCTGTTAATGCTGACCTGTATTGAGATTTTACATATTTCATTCTTGAAAATGTCTTTTCACACAGGTAGGTACTGCCAATACAGATATGAATCCACAGGTATATGATCTTAATTGAGCATATTCATCAATCGGAAGACATTTATAGAATTCTGTTAGTTTTCTCACGAAATTTAGCTTTTAGCATGTCATCACACTGCAGATTAATCACTTCCAAGTGAAGGTTAGGTGGAAGCTCATCGATTTTACAGTCAAATGGATTTTGAAATACCGAAATGTGTTCTACACTTGCATCAAGATATGAAAACGCTGCTGGAACTGTAGTTTGAGCTCAGAAAATATATCCGCTGCAAATTGTGTGCACAACAAACGCAATGCTTTGTCATCTAGTTCAATAACAAAATAATTCCACTCCGCCTTAAAAGTATGGCATTCAAAGTCTATTTTTCCTTTCTTTTCTCACTTTGACAGTGACATCTTGGATGTGGATATGCATGGGTCATAAAATAAGAAAGATACAGAGAACTATACAGATTCATGATAGAACAGAACAAGCAGAATAGTGATATATGTGGTATTATAACCTCTGCCTAATTGTAACTGCAAACGTGTGGAGTAACAGCAGAGGCCACCAAGAGCATGCAAATGAGAAGCTACAGGAGCACCACATGTGATCTTTCTCGAAACTCCACAATTTGGCTGTCAGCTGTTATAGCGCAAACTTTGAAATCTAAGAAAAATTGAGATTGTCATTCTTAGCTCGTGGGCTGTACAAAAAGAGATGGCAGGCTGGATTTGGCCTGTGGGCTGTAGTTTGCCGACCCTTGACCTAGACTGTAAGTGTTGACAGCCCTTCAGAGAATTAAGATACATCAATGCCCATCATTAGTGTACTACAGAGATTCTGCTACATCAACATATGATTCTATCAATAAAATTTTTTAAAAAACTAAATGTTGATTTGCTATTGAGTGTTTTCTAGCTTTTAACTTATTTTGCTTTATATCTAATGAGTGCCTACTTTGACATAGCATAATTTTTTAGAGGGGGAGTTGCTCTCACAACTCAAAATCATGCTAAGAACAATCAATAATTAATATGTCTGTTTAAAAAAATCACAACTAAAAGTTGCTTGCAAAAGCACAACTTTATTTGTTCTATTAACCTCTACTACAATATTACCAAAATACCAATGAGACTACAATACTTAATATAGCCACACCATTTCTTCTTGAAAGCGAATCACCAAAAAATGTAAAATTTATACCTCACCATTCATAAATCATCTTTAAAACTCACCAAGTATCAATTTGCAGATCGATCTTCTGGCAATCTGTATATTATGATAGGAACCCATAAGATGAACTTTGCTATAAAAATAGAAAGTTTAAATCATTTAATTTGCTCTTTATCAGTCAAAAGAACTTTGCTGCAAAGATAAAATGTTGAAATCATTTAAAATGCTTTTAAAAATACAGTACTTAGGTGAAATTAGTAAATAGTAAAATTAGTAACTGACAAACAATTATGTGCACCACTGAACATAAAACATCTGCATCAAATGTACAATTAAGTCGTGCAACAACCAGAAACATTACTTAAATGGCATCAACAATAATATTATTATGATATCAGTATGAATAATGATTCAGCAGGTTAATTCAGCATGCAAGCAAGTTTGACGTTAAGCATAATACTATAGGTATGCAGTCATACCTGAATCTATAGTATAATCGTATAACCAGAGATTTGATAATATATGTAGAGTTATTTTCAATTAGTATTCTGCTCTATTCACCATTTCAAAAAGTTAACCATCTTCTGGTCTTGTTTAGTTTGGACAATTGAGATTTTAAGTGTATAATGCTAATCTCAAGTTCAAATTATGCCAAAACTAAAACAACCCAATGAGTACAACTTTCACTGAAATCAATTATTAAAAATTTATAATTAACATAAACAATAAGATTTTACAAGTTTTATTCCTCAATTCATTATCTCCAATAAACAACGAAATGATATAAGAAATTCTATCCTTTTGGCATAGTAAATACTGATTTATTTTTTTTTAATGGAGAAAGAAATTTGTTAAGCAATGAAGTACAAAAAGATACATTCCAACTTTTGGAATGGTAATGGCTGATAAGGGATATATAAAACACAAAATCCCTCAATGTGTTTACAAAGCTCTCATATATCACAGTTCTCCAAAAGGGTTAAAACAAAATGCTTATAGTGAAAATAGCACTGTCTATAATTATTGAAGCAAAAATAGAAAGTAGTATGATATATTATATATCAAGGATATTAAATTAGAACTTCTTATGAGGTCATTTGTAATCAAAAAGCACCTTCTGAATGGATGGCCAGGAAGTAGTTAATTTACTTCATTTGCCAAAAATCTGTTTTCTGCTAAACAATTATGCAATGAGCACAATGACCAGGAAGTAGTTAATTTACTTCATTTGCCAAAAATGTGTTTTCTGCTACACAGTTATGCAATGAGCACAATGGCTGAAATGTTTAAGTTTATTTATTACAAATTTCTCTACCAAATTCAACTCCTAAACATTTAACTCTTACAAAGAACATTTATAGGAGTGTCCAATTTCAAATACAAGTCACAGAAGTCATCTCCAAGATACTGGGTATGAAAAACAATAACACTGGAATGGTTAAGCATTTAGACTTATTATAAAATTATACTTTATTTAATGATGATTTCTAGATAAAACAGTCTTGTAAAATTAATAATAAAATTATGTTACAAAAAATCAATATAAATTCACCAGATTTGTGTAAAATAACTGCAATCATCACAACTACCAACTTCTGACTAATTATTGTGTTAAGATTAAAAAAAAATATATCTTTCAGCTTTGGCAAAATTATGTTCCTTCATATATTAAAAAAGCAAAACATTTACAGTAGTAAAGTTTAGAAAGATTCAAACATTGACAGCTTTGAACAAAAACTCCAGCTATATTTACAACAACAAAAAAAGAAAAAAGAAAAAAGAGCTTTCATCAAGAAAATACCAAGATGTTATTAGCTAAATATGACAGTGATAATAGCACAGCAAAATGCATAATTATGATAAGACTTATAGATTACCTACCTGCCAGCCAAAACTATTCTGGTCTTGGTAACATTTTCAATTGTATATTTAGTTTTGCCACCTTTGCCTGCTAATCGACCAATAGCACGGGCCAAATGGTCGCCTTTCAAAGTTTTTACTGAAATCAAAGCAAATCTAACAGTTATAAAATACACAACTTAAAAGAAATCAAAACAATACACAATCAAAAAAGAATGATGTAATTTTTTAAAACAAAACCTCCCCAGTAAATATTAAGAGTAAATCAATAATACATGATATGATAGTACATGTATTTAAAGTGAAACTATCAGTATACAAACATCACATATGACCTGTCTAAAATAATGTCTTCTTTCAAAGAATGATAAATGTAACTCTTTCAGCTGATTGATTTTAATTTATCTATGAAACTAAAGACTAATTGTAATAAACCAAACTAAAATTATAAAACTCATGTAACTGTTTATCTAGAACAGAAAAGCATATTTAAAAAGCAAGTTCACAAGACCAGGCCAGTTGCAAAATATTTACAAATTAGTACATAACATGTATATCACAAAACAAAACTTACCATCCTTTATGTCAAATGATTCCAAAAACAGATCATCTAAACGAACCATGGCTAGGGCATCCTAAAACAAAACAGATAAATGTCAATAGTTACAACTGTCAAAAGAAGATATTAAAAATGTTTTTAAAAAACCCATCACCATTCAAATATTAATTTCAAACAGCTACAACACCGCTTGGATCACAGAAGTACACATAAGAACACAGTAAAACAGGACAGCATAAACTTATGTATGATGTTTTAAACTAAAAATATTTTTGAAAATTTTCCCAATGATGTTTTATACGATATTTTGGAAACCAGCTGATTTAACTCCAAAACTTTGATCCTGCCTTAAAAAGGATCTAAGTATAGTCAATAGCAGTTTCGAAATGTGAATTTTTTAAAAGCTATTTGACTTTGCAAGACTCTCGGACTAGTCAAATATGTCATTCATCATTTATTGCAAATGCTATTAAGCACTTGTACATAAATAGGATAATAATAAATTACACAGCCATTGATTAATTAAATTATATAAATTAAAACTGTTTTACTACATTTTGCTACTAAAAGGACCCCTAAAATTATGAAAAATGTAGTGACAATTGACAGCATTAGTAAAATATAATTATTTTAAAAACTGTAATTACACCTGACCTAGGTTAATTTATTTTTACAATACTTTAGAAGCAATGTAGGATTTAACATTGCTCTAAGTTACAGTTTGCTACATACTCATATAAACATGATAAAATTCTATAAATAAACTGTACACTAATTTTTAACATATTTTAACAATAAGTTAATTTGTTTATAATGGTTAAAAATATATTAACAAGTGCTTTTATTATAACTTAGAAAATATACATTATTTATCAAAAGTCGATGATCATATTCAACTACAAAATTATAAAACAAACAAAATAAAAAAGAAAGAAAATGAAATGAGTGAATAAAACAATGACAATTAACAACTTTGATTCCCTTATGCCTGTAACAACAAACAAAGAATACAATAAACTCTCTCTATATATATTTTTTAAAATTATACTATTCAGAAGCAGAATTAATTTAAGCACAATTTAGTATTAAAAAGATCTATAAAGTGCACAGAATTAAAACTGACAAAATAACTTACGTCTACATCAAATCCCAGAGTAAATGCTTTCACAAAGTCTGCTGCTTTCTGAAGTGCATTTGAATTTTTTGTTTCTGGACAAGACTAAAATTAAAAACGTGATATTGATTATTTATGTCAAAAGCAATATAATTATAAGTAATACATACCTAAAACCACAGCTAACAACATTTTTTAAAAGATATTTTCCTTATTTAATTAGTTAAATCAACAATATATTAGTTAACTCTTAATGTCTCAGAGCTAATCATGGCCAAAATCACTTCACATCATTAAAATTTTGTACAATAGGGTAGGCTTTGTTGTGGGATGTCTGTGGGTGCTGTATAGTTGGAGCACCTAGATTTCAAGTTAGTGTGAAAAAGCAAGCTCCAAAAGCGAAAGGCATTCACTATATGATCCATCAGGCACCGGCCCCAAAAATACTTCCAGCTCCACTAGGTAAGGTTTTGGATCAAAGAATTAAAATTGTGAATTTTGTCAAAGGAGCTCTCAACTCATGAGTTTTCAAGCAGTTATGTATTAAAATGGATGCATCTCCACACAGATGTTCGATGGCTTTCAAGAGTAAATGTAACTGAGCATGTATTCTAGCTTATAGATAAGCTCACATCATTTTTTCAAGTTGATGGAATTTTTGCCTGGTTGGATGATGAGGAATGGATCATGCATTTTGCCTATTTGCAAAAAAAATAAAATTGTGCAGCATCTGACAGCACTGGAAAATTAATTCAGCAGATATTTTTTCCAAACTCAGTGATAAGGAGTCAGATTTAGTGCAAAATCCATTCAAATTGTCAGTTTAAAAAGTTCCTGATAATTGTCAAGATGAATTTCTGGAAATGAAGACTGAATCGAGAGCAAGAAATATGTCTGATGAGAAATCAATCACAGAATTTAGCCTTGATGTGTGATTCCTACCCAAAAGTGGCAAAAAGAGCTATCCAAGCATTGCTTCCATTTGTGTCAATGAATCTTTGTGAGTCAGGCTTTTCATCTCAGTTTAAAGTGGAAATGAAGCAATGAAATAGATTGGTGGTTGAAAATGACCTACACTGTGCCCTTTTAAGCACTCCTCCACATCCAAGTATCTAAGAACTGGTTAAGAAAAAACTATCACAGGTTTCTTATTGATTGTAATCTTCATCTGAATAAACTGATTACAATATCATGTCATTCTACTGAACTTCCTGTTTACTAAGTATGCTTCAGTTTAGTCTGCTAAATAATTAGTTATGAATATGTAAAAATAAACTACTTGTAGTTGTACTTTTATTCTAGTTTTAAAATCCACTATCATTTTTCTATTGCTATTAATTTTGTAAAACTCCATTATAAAAACAATCCAGGTAAATATATTATGTATTAATATAGAAAAAATAAAAGAATTTAATATTATAATAATTTATATGCATATCACATGTATTTGGAAAGCACCTTTTGAATAAGATAATCTTGGAGAGAGGAGATGACATTCTTACATAGGGCAAAAAGGATGAATGGAGCAAAAATGGTTGAGAACCACTGGGTTGGAAAGCTAAGACTAGCTTATAAACATACTGTTTGACCAAATGGTCCAAAGTGTTGGAAAGCTAAGAGCTTATAAACATACTGTTACTAGTGTTAGATCAAATTATGGTCTAAGGAATTAGAGAGCATGAGCTTATAAACATTTTACTGTTTGAAAGAAGAAGTGTACTCATCACATGAAACATAAACATGTCATTTAACACTGTCCCAGTTAATGTTCTTCTGTTAATTAAAAGATTTCAGAGAACTTTGTGAAATTACCCATAACTGCCATTATGTCATTATAAGATAAGATTGTATAAACTTTCCTTTCTGTAACACTCTCCCACTGTTGAGCACTGCACTATCCCACAACTGTGCATACTTATTCTTTCTATCTAGATGAGTGATGTTATTGTGAGCTATATTAGTACTGTATATACGCCAGCATTCTCAAATTTTCACCATTCTTATATTCCTGTATAGTATTTACACTAATTACAGTCTATCATTAGAATGTCAAATGACAGGATCTTCGATTGCAAATATATTTATTTCATGTTCAAGACTAAAACTATGATGAAGATTGTGGGAAAGAAGGCAATGATGGAATAGTGAACTCTCAAGACAGATGCATGAACTGTGTGTCAAGTCTTATTGAAAACTGACTGAAGTTTCATGGTAGAGGAACCCAATAAAGGCTGCAAGAAGAAAAGTGAAACAATGCCATCACTACTACAATGACATCTATAAATTGTTAAAAAGTAAGGATACAGTAGTCAACCTTATATCGCTTGGTATAAACAACAGATCTAATCACTCATACCATGGCATGTGATAAATATCCTACTAGTACTACTGTACTAGCATAGATATAATTACAACTTTACAAAGTCTGATTATTGACAATGATGTCCCAGCATCAAAGTATGTGATGTGGGTATACAGGCAGAATGCTTTTTAGTCATTCTGTTAGTGTTACCTAACTGTTTGTTTACAATTACACTTTACAGGGAAGAAGAAAAAAACTGTCCTCACAGCAGCCAATAGGAAAGTGGCAACAGATGTTAGAATCCCTAGGAAAAGATTACATGTGTAATGTAAACAACAACAAAATGTATTACTTAAGTAACTATTACAAATTTTAAAAGAAAGATGGTGGACAGATAACCTAACTTACCTATATTCATCACTTCTTATCAAATAAATCAATTCATATAATTTCTTTAAATTTGTGATTTTCAGGAACTTAAGCTCAAATTACCAAGGACAAACTCTATATCAATATTAAAAACAATAATCTTACCCTGATTTCAACATTTCGTGTACGAAGATTGAATCTAATTTGCAATTTGAGTTGCTCCACAACTGGAGTAAAAATCTTCATCCAGTTTTCTTTCAATGGTGTATAACGATTAGGGGGCACAGGAACTTTCCTCATTTCACTTTTGCTATCCTGTTAAAATATTTAAGTAAGGAAACAAATCTGAACTATTAGTACTTAGTAGTATTATTATTATACCTGGTTATATGTAAGTTTTAAAAGTTAAATGTTCATATTATATCAAGGGCATAATACTAATAAATAATTAAAGTTCAGTTTTGTAAGGGTCATGCTTATTAAGTTATAGAGATATTTATGTATATTTGTATGTAAGTAGTAAAAGAAAAAATAAATAATTGTGGAAATTTTACTCAGTTATAGTTATAATATTTTTTGTTCAAAAACATGTGTTACTGCTTATGTCAGAGGAAAAATGTAACAACCCTTTCAGGAACAAATAGATTGATTGCATTTTATAATTCATTTGTAACTTATTATATAATTAACTTTAAGATTATATACATTTAATATATATCAATTAATTCATAAATGCTCATTTCAGTCTTTTCACCAGAAACCACATTTCACTGCAGCTCACACTCTGTATTTCAGCACATGGAATACAAATTACAAGAAAAGCTTAGCTATTAAATGTGATAATAAATACACTAATAAATATTATAAATTTACTTATCCTCTGACTGAACTGCTTTTAGCTCATAACATTTCATCAATTACAGCAATCACTTCACATTTTTACTTTAGTTATGATTAATTACTCATAAAAGCAATCTCACTTGTCAAATCAGTTTCTGATTTTATTTCATGAAAAAGACTGATCATGCCTATATATTATTATCATATAAATGATATAATTAATTCACACACTTTAATATTTATAATTATACATGCTGATAAGGCAGGAGAGATTTGTGGAGTTAATGAGTTGTGGTCTAAGGTTGTAGTAAAATCAGTAAATACTATGTATAATTATAAATCATGTTTCATCATCCTTGACTGTACAGTTGTAAGAAATGTCAATGCAACTGAATTAACTAAATTTGATGTTTGACACTGTTTGAATTATTAATTGATTCAAACAAACTTGTTTATCATAATTTATAGCAGATTCATATTTGTCAATAATGACAGTGTTAGATAGTAAGTTAGAATGGGATTCTGGTATATCCAGCTTTGCCTTCAGTTATGACTTTAGAGAGTTCCTCTCTATCAAGGTTGCATATCATATGTTGATTCAGTCAGGCAAAAAAACACTTTAGGATTTTTATATTAAATCAAACATAAAAGGAAACATCAGATATGAGTGTGTTATTTAAAATTTTAAATACTTAAATGGCACCTAGTTTTAAAAATTAGGTATTCTGCAAAGCCTAAAACATCAAAGGCACACAGAACTCGCTGTCATTTCTTTATTACTGCCTCACTACAGGTGAGTTGTGATGAAAAACTGCAGGCTGGGTGAAACTTTGCTAATCGAGCACATACCAGTAATAAACACCTGTAGTTTAAATAAACAGCCAGACTGAATTCTCTTTAAGTTTAAGGACAAATGAAGTATTAAGCTGAGTTATGTATCGTTAACTAATGAAACAAATATGACAATGAAATTGGCATGATAGAATTATACCTACCAAAGTTTCTGCTGATACTTGTGGGAAACATGGTCTTTTTGTTGTCTCACCATCACCAGAATCTGTTTCCATGTCATCTTGTTTACGTTTAGATGCCATCTCCGAACACGATGTACCCCCAAGCTTAACAGGAAATTACATTCTATCCCAGAGTGCATACGTTAGCAAAATGTTATGACGTCGTCTATAGATTAAATAATTTTATTTTAAAAAAATGTTACGAATAAACGATACTATTTTATAATGAACATTTGATAAACAAACTAGAATTTATTATTGTAAATAAATCTTAAACAAAATAAGGGGATGTCATTCTTATTGAATTCTACTTTCACAATTAGATGTCCCTTATTAAACAAACCATTAGTTAATGGATTCTTTTAAAGCATTTAAATGGACCGACGCACATTTCTGCAGTCTGTCATCCCAGACAAACATTTACGGTTTAAAGAAAATCAGAACGGAAAACGATACGATCAAGCTTCTTGTTTCGTCTCTTGATAGAAGTTTCTTGTCAGTTGAATACCAAAAGATTGGAGAAAACGAAAAATTAACTCCACTCACAAAAGAGATACAATTCACATACATTCCAGGTATTTACCAAACAAAACTTAACTGATCGTGGTTTAAATTGAAAATAATTACCTTGATAAATTGATAACAAGCAATATTAACTGCAAATATTTTGTTAAATATATCAGACCGGAGCCATTTATTACAATAACAAATTATTTCGATTTACAAGAATGTTTACTACTCTACATAACATATAAAATAATAATTTAATAATATGTTTTGTCTACTACACTATATTGATTTAAAATATTATCTTTGACAAGACAGCTTCCATTTGGTGTTTGATATATCACGTGATCTTAAGTTAGAATGTGAAGCATAGGATGAATTTAATCTGTTCTAATATTATTACTATTATTATTAGCCTATATTTTGGAAACAGCATCACTATTAGTGTCTTCATTTTACATTATATAGTACACTTTGTTTAGCATCAGTGACTTACTCTTTCATAATACAGGCAGGTCTCAATTAGTGCGATAAAACAAATCCCTTGAACAGTTGAAGTGCTCACACTATTTAAATTTGCACTGTTCGAAGTTATAATTGTATATAAAATGTGGTAATTGGTTCCAGCTTGACAGAAATAGGGAATAGGAAAAATTTTAAACATAAGTTTTTTGTAAGTTTATTAGCAAAATGTTACAGTAAAGGATAAAAAGATTATGGACTTATAAAAAAATATATTATAATTTAAATTTATTGTTAACAGTCACAGAGTAGTTATAGAAAGCAAAATAAAAATGAAAAGAATTCTAAATATCATTCATAAAGGTACACTTACACTGATGAAAACATCTTTATTGTCTTTCAAAATATTTTAGCAGCATAGACTGAACTATTTTTGCTTTCTTTAAATCTTCATACATAAGGTGGTTGATGCAGAATGCTTTATCTACATCTTGGCAAATTTTCATGCACCGATCAAGGTTAGAATCAAAATCCATAATTTTTTTTATGAACTATACTCAAAATATATCTTTGAATTCCTTGAGAGTGAGCTTCTTCACTTGCACAATCTCATTTTTTGGCATCTTTGTCAACCTCTTCAAATGCTCTTTGTTGATCTAACAGTAGGAGATCATCATCAATCAATTCTTCTGAGTGTGAATTGAGTAGTTAACCTTGCATTAACTGGATTTTGGTTTTCATTAAATGTGACCTACACCTAGTATCATTTTACAATACCTATTTTACCTATACTTAATCAAATATTGCACAAATTTCCTTTCAACTCTCAGGGGGAAAAAATTTAGAATGTTTGAGAGTGTAACTGCTTTAAAAAAAAAAGAGTACCTTTGTTTTTGCCATGGCCAAAGTATTCTTTTCACATGTGCATATATAGAAGTTTAGAACTGTTAACAATCCAATGCCTATTTGCTAAGAAGGTTGAGGTAAGAAAAAAGTCTTTCTATTTTTTCCATGTTAGGGATAATAGTCTGAAATGTTTTGTTGAAGTTTTTTTCTGTTGTACTTGCTATAGGCTTTCCTATCTGTAACACTAACAGTAACAGTATATTTTCTGTACTTGTGAAACCACAAGTATATTTTTCAGGTAACATTATATTGTGTTTCCAGATATTTTCCTGGGCTACTCTATCTTTGGCTAGTGTAGACATATAATTGCTGTTATTATCTGTAGCACATTTGTATAATATTAGCTGTGACTATTTAACTGATTAATAAATTAGGAGTCATTTACCCTAAGAGTAAGTTTGTAAGCACATGTGTACATGCATTGTTGCTGTACATTTTAGATTCTCTTATGTAATGATTTTTGTACCAAAATGATACCATACTCAAGCATACATTATTATGTAACATTATAGCTCTTGAAATGGTTCTTGTCACTATACTTCCTATGTTCAATTAAGAAGTCAAAAGCCATTTTGTTAACTTTACATTTGCCTTAATATCACTAACATAGTCAAATTGTATTTCTATTGTATCACCAGTAAACATTATTCTGTATTATCTTTGTTGCAGTTTGTTGTTTGTTAATTATTAGTCACCAGTTCAATTATCAGACTCTCTGATCATTCTATCCACTCTGTGTATTATACCCTTCTAGGCGTGAAAGTGTTGGACTGGGGGTAAGGTGAGCCTTCTGGCATTTCTATTGGTGTAAAAGCAATCATGTCATTTGTGGCCTGGCTTGCAAGGTGCACAAAAAGTAAATAGCTGCATTCACCCACCAATACATAACCCTTTCATAAAACTGTAATGAAATTTAAAAAAAAAATCAAAATGTACTTTTAGAGTATACAAACCATAGTTCTCTCATAATATTGCAGGGAATATTTGGTACCTGAGACAAATGCTTATATACTGATATTGAAAATAATGTGTGCGTTGGTGTCACATAATAGTGCAGTGGATATTTGGTACCTGAGACAAGTGCTCATATATTAAATTGGTAGGAAAAATAACACGTGAGTTACGATATCTCTTAAGCATATTGCCATCACTCATTCTCTTTAACAGCAGCAACAACAATTTTTTTCTTTTATTATTGATTTCAGGAGATGCAGAAATTGTATCTATTGATGCTTTTGAGAGGCTACGTCCAAATAAAGGCCTAGTGGTAGGCATCACATTTATTAAGGTATAATTCTTCATCTTAATTTTTTCTTTTCCTATTGGCTGTATTAAAATATCTCAGTACCATTAAACCACATTTTTAGTATAAAATTATAAAGTTTATATTTAGTTTCACCATTCTCAAAGGAGTGGGTTTTTTTTATTGTTGTTGTTGTTTATAAAAATGGAAATTAAAAAAAATTAGGTTGTGAGAAGAACTGAGACTGAAATCATATAATTAAAAACAGTAATTGTGCAGAATATTTATAACAGTATTTCACATTTATATATAAAATAAGAAGACATTTTTTGTTGTTGTTTTGGAAAACTGTATCAGTTTTTGACAAAAAATAAGTTTGGTTTGATTAAGTAGCATTTTATAATTATATTCCAGAAAACCTATAAATCTAAAGAGAGTGCTAGTGTCTAATGTTGCATCTGCTTTGCATTATAAATCTATAATTTACTACAGTGCCAAAACAAACTGCTATTGAGAGACATGGAGTCAAACAATGACAGTCTGGTTTTAGATGGACAGATACAATTTTACTAAACAGAATCTCAGTGCTGTGTGCATGACTTATAGATTATAGTTAATAAAAACAAAATTTTTATGCCATGGTGGATGATATGTGACAAAACTGAATCTCTTTAACAAATAGATTAGATTTGTTCAAGATGAAATCAGAGCTCTTGTTATGTTTAATATCTACTAAAATACCATTTATTTGCAACAAATGAAAATATTAGTAACTCATTGATTTGTAAAATGATCAAGAAAATATACATGATGTCTGAAATTATCTTTACAACTTTTGTCCAGTATAAAAAAAGTCAACCTGGAGATGTAGAAATACTAGGAATGTCCATTTAAGTTTTTCTGACTATCAGATTTTGACAAGTTTTCTCATCTTCATTTGTTTTTTCAGATCTTCATTCCTCACCTTAGTCAGCGAATCTACAGAAGGAAGCATAGTGTGTAGAGTGGTTTATTCAAACAAAATCTGACATGCATGCCCATTGAAAGTTAGAACTCATTACAACTTTATTAGAAAAACACTTTCAGGCTTTCTGTATCAACATTTTCTTAATTGTACATGTAATTCTATGTGCATTAGTAAATATTTCATTTAGTATAAAAGTTGTAAAATAATTTTCGGACACCATTTATATTTCACTAGGGTATTTGATTGCTCATCTATATTAGTATGTGTTTCAGTGATGAAAAATAAATTAAAGCCCCTTTTTTATTTCCAAAGCATGGCATAACAAAACCTTTATGGATTCTGTATCACAATCATGCTTACTCAATAACACTCATTTAAAGCTGTTCAAGTTGTGTTGTAAAGTGCAAATAGTGCTTGTCTAGGATAGAAATCTTAAGAAATTTATAAGTCTGTAGAGTTTTGAAAGTCATAGCTATAAAGATGCATTTATTATTTAGATAAGAAAAAAGACAGACAGCCTAAGAAGGGGAACTTTAAAGAATTCCAGCTTACATCTATAAAATGCTTCTAAAAATTATACTCTAAACTTAAAAGTTATTTTCCTATAGTAGATATATAGTAATGGTTTTTTAAAAAATTGTCAGCAGCAGACCAGTTTAATGCCCCGGCATTTTACTGGAAGTAATTTTAGACAGGTTAATTTAAAACTCACATATTATTTTTATAATTCTTTGGAACATTGATATATAGTGTAATAATTTGTTTTCATTGTTTCTTGACTTTAGTTTAGAATATATACTTAAAAAAGAAATTTAAGAAAAAAGAAGCTTTGTAAAATATATGGCATATATTCTTCTTGCTTCATCAGTTTACTAAACTATTCTACCAAGCTGGCAAATTACTTGGTCACATTACCAAGTTACTATGTCAAATTAGCAAATTACTTTATTACATTGCCAGATTACTCTATCAGGTTAGCAAATTACTTTATCATATTGGCATATTACTCTGTTAGCAAATTACTTTATCATATTGGCACATTACTCTGTTAGCAAATTACTTTATCATATTAATTAGTTATTCTCTCAAGTTAAGAAATTTATTTATCAGCATACCAAGTTATTCTGTCAAGTTAACAAACTACTCTTCCAATCTTTCAAATTACTCTATCAAGTTAACAAAATTATTTTATCAAGTTACCAGTTTGCTTTCTCAAATAAAAAAAAATACTTTAATTTAATTTAAATAATTTAATCTTCTTAGCTGCAATTACAAGAAGCTGAAAGTCGGCCAACTAGTCAAGTTCTTAATATTTACTCTGCTGTCCCACTAAATGAAGACAGTGGTGATGAAAATACAGGGGAAGAAAGCAAACTTGAAGTTGTTGCAGGTTTGTTTGGGGAGAAAGGTTCTTTCTTTGTGTTCATGAGATTTTAAATTTGTTTAAGTATAAAACTCCTTTTCTTAATTTTATTTGTTTATTATTTAGTTAAAACATGAATTCTTATAGTCTTGTTCACAAAGGTTCTATCTTTGTGTTCATGAAATTTTAAATTTGTTTAAGTATAAAACTCAGGTTCTTTATTTTTATTTGTTTATTGTTTAGTTTACATATGAATTCTTAAAGTTTTGTTCTTTTGTGAATTCTTAGAGCCTTGTCTTGTGAAATCTTAGAATCTTGCTCTTTTGTAAATGTTTGAGTGCTGATCTCCTCTGAATTGTTAGAGCTTTGTTCTCTTGTAAATTCTTAGAGCCTTGTTCTCTTATAAATTCTTATTCTCTAATGAATTCCAGGCTTGTTTCTTTGTGGATTCTTAGAACTTTGTTCTCTTGTGAATTCTAGACTTGTTTTCTTGTGAATTTTAAAGTCATGTTCTCTTGAACCTTGTTCTCTTATGAATTTTAAGTTTGTTTTCTTGTGAATTCTTAGAGATTTGTTTTCCTATGAATTCTTAGAGCCTTGTTTTCTTGTGAATTTTAGGCTTATTTTCCCTTGAATTCTTAGAACCTTGTTCTCCTCCGAGTTTTAGGATTGTTTTCTTGTGAATTCCAGGTTTGTTCTCATGTGAATTCTTAGTGCCTTGTTCTTTTGTGAATTCCATGCTTGTCTCCTGTGAACTCTTAGAACCTTATTCTCTTGTGAATTTCAGGCTTGTTCTCCTGTGAATCATAGAGCCTTGGTCTCGTGTGATTTCCAGGCTTGTTCTCTTGTGAATTTTTAGAGCCTTATTCTTCTGTGAGTTCTTAGAGCATTCTCCTGTGGATTTTTTTGTTGAACATTTTCACCTGTGAATTCTTAGAGCCTTGGCCTCATGTAAATTCTTATAGAGTTGTTCTCTAGTAAATTCCAAACTTCTTCTCTTATGAATTCTTATAGGGTTTTTGTTTAGTGAATTTTGCTTTTTTGCTGAGCTTATTTGTGTGAGTGTGTGTGTGTGTGTGTGTGTGCGTGCGTGCGTGCGTGTGCGCACATGCATACAATCTTTAGGCAGTTGTATTTTGTATTTGTTGCTATTAGTTTTGTTTGTTATTAGTTACATTATTTTCTATTTACCATCTTTGTGGGGTTTTTCCAGGTAGCATATTGTGTATTTTTCATAGTTTTCTTTGTTTATTAATTTATTTTTTATAGGCAGTGTTTGTGCTTGTGCATACATAGTAACTTAAACTAATTTCCCTGCACCCAAAAAATATTTACCTGGATACAACTGAAGTGTAAGATTACATTCATTAGTGGCACAGATGTTGTGTTCTACTTTTAATTTAAGTATGATTGCATTAATATTTATTTTCATTTTAGATCAGTTTCATTTTAAAATGTACATTTTGATAAAATGGATTCATAATATACTATGCTGATATTATTTTGGAACATGTTTTATATTTGTTCTAAAGAAGAAATTGATACAATTTCTAACTTTGTGCTCATGAAGATGATGTGAATCAATTATATACTGCATAAAGCAAACAGCAACAGAAGGGGAATATTGTCCCTATAATTATTACAATTAATGTTTAAAATTTGTAACATAAAATAATGCAGGCCACATTATTATTAAATTGTGTGAATTTTAATATAATTGAATTTCTTTTCATAGATGGTTGTCAGCATTTAAATCTGGATTTTAGGCCCTTCATGTTGACTCACACAGAGTAAGTATAGCACATGCTTTCCCTTCATGCATCAGTGTTTCCATGAACACTTAACTAAATCACATATATTGTTCAATTTGGAGTTGCCAGACTTGATTAGATTAGCTTTTCATTTCTCGAGTTTAGTTTTCCCATGATGATGAGATTTGTTCATGTTATATGACTAATGTAATTTTTTTAAATTGAATTAATCTAAACTGAAAACTTCTGTGACTCTGGCCTGATATGAAGTCTATACTGATCATAATTCAGTCAAAAAGTGCACAAGTTAGCTAAACAAATCATACCCAAGCTTAAGGCTTGTTGAATTTTCTGTCAGCAATGAAGAGAAAATTAGATCCTACAGACATTCTCTTTGAAGATGAGGAGAATGCTGACAGTAAGGACTTTTAAAGAAATCTTTCTTGTGGGCATGTCAATTTTGAACATTGTATTTAGCCACTTATTTATTTAATACCTTTTAACATCATACTTGAATTTTCTTTATGATGTTATAGTATATGTTGATTGAAAGATATATTAGCTGTCATTATCATTTAGCATCATGTTCTAGGTTACAGTATGTAATATCCTCATTGAAATGTGTTCATACTTATAGAAATCCTGCTTTTTAAAACAAAATTTATTCACTTTTTTGCAGATTAACCATTGTTGCTTGACATGTAATAACTCTGAATATTTTTATGTTGATTTCTTAAAGATTGGAAGTCCAGCCAGGACAAACTGAGATAGTGTTTTTACTTAGTGGATTGGACAGGAAGGTGCACATGTACTGCGAAGTAAGGCTGGGCTTGGGGCAAGTCACCTGCATTCATTGTATCAAATACATACTGGCAACAATATAATCATATATAAATATGTACTGATACCTATATGGTCATATATAAATACATACTGGCAACAGTATGATTATATATAAATATATACTGATATCTATATGGTCATATATAAATATATACTAATAAGTATATGGTCTTATGTAAATATCTGCTGATAACCATGTGGACATATATAAATATATACTGATTACTGTATGGTCATATATAAATATATATTGATAGCTGTATGGTTGTATATAAATACATACTGGCAACAATATGGTCATATATAAATGCACACTGGTTATATGTAAATTCATTCTGGCAAAAATATGGTCATATATAAAAGCACACTGGCAAAACTGGTTATATGTAAATTCATTCTGGCAAAAATATGGTCATATATATATATAATTAAATCCAATACAGTCATTTCACCAAATAGTGCTAGTCTTGAATTTTTATTATAAACTATCATATGAAGTGAATAGAAGTTTAATTGGTCAGATTTGAAAGGACTCTTTATCAGACACTGATCACATTCTATTTAAAGTAAATGCAGCCAGCAAGCAAACTTCAAGTATAATTCCTAATGTCATAAAAATATAGAAATTAAATCCTTTAGCCAGTCATTCTACCCATTGAATGAATATTTATAATTAATAAGGATACAGTTTTACTATATTGCAAACAAGCAGTTTGGGGTGAAAAGTGTTGGTTACTTAGAACATCAATTGCTTCTCTCTGCAAAATTCTGCATATAATGATAATTGTAGTTTTGGTATATTACTATTTTATTACCACTTTTTTTCATAATTATAATCATATAAAATATACTGACAAGATATTTTTTTTAAAACCCAAGAATATTTATTTTATATTTTTTGCTTTTGCTCCTATTCTTAGCTTGGAAGAAATAATTCCTGATTGCAGCTCAGTTCATACTATTCTCAGATCATGACAAATCTGACAGATTGGCCTTTCACATACCTTAGCCCTCAGATCATGACAACTCTGACAGATTGGTAGAAGGTCTAAATAATACATGCATATGTACACAAAAGCGGATACAAAAAAAGGCATTGCTTGTTTGGTGTTTGTGTGCGTGCATGTGTATGTGTCCTACCAGTGAATAAAGCGAAAACAAAATTAATCTCTTGTGCTGTGTTGCACTTAAAATTTCATAAAATCTTGTTGCACAGATTAACCATGAAACATTATTAATCTGCTTCTAGAAGTCTTTGTTGGTAGATGATGTTAGTTCAGTTCCCTGTCCAATTAAAAAACATCATTTGTGACCATTTTGGTTAACTTCAGAGTTGAAAATGGGCATTTGTTTTACTTATGAGGCTAAAATTTGCATATACGTGTTTTAGACTTTAATTACCAATGAATTCAATCAAGAATCTAGCAATTTGTTACCAAACAAATAGTTCTCAACATTTAATAATGGTGCATGTGTGTTGGCATGCACATTTGCGTTGGTAAGAGACAGAGACATAGATAGATATACACAACAGAGAATCTCACTAGACATATTTTTTGCTAGACGTTGTGCCTGGAGGTCTTTAACTTTTTCTGACATTTCACTGCTTTTATCAGAGGTGATTCTTATAATGATCCCTCAAATCATTACAGTCTTTGCTTTATATATATATTTTGTGATTAGTTTTACATCAATGACCTTGCATAAATGGTCTTAGTGAAAAAAGGCTTGTATTTACTATGCTAGCTGTTTTTTTAAATTAAATTTGGCAAACATTTGTGAATTGCATTCAAACTCAGTCATATTTTCTGTGTGACTGTTAATCTCTCAAATTGTGATTTGACAAAAAGGAATCACAAAGTAATGGAAATGAAGAAATGGCTACAAATGTAACTATATTTAGATGATATTAAAATATAATTTATTTTCTTTCATAAAAATATAATTATTATTAAAGCTGTATTAGTAAAACTCATGAAGACTAATAATTTGCTTCCAATGAATGTTCACAAATTAATTATTTTATACTCTATAATCATAAACTTACAAAGACACCAATATCAAACCATGCTGGTCAGAAGGAAGTTTAACTGGCATTGATCAGACTTCTTTTAGTAATATAAAACAGTCAAAAGCAGCTGACTGATTTAATTTAATTTAATCTGTACTTACATCTTGTTTCCTTTTCTTTGAAAAAAATAGATGGATTGATTCTTTTTGGCAATATAAAGTCAGTCTTGAGTAAATGTATTGTTTGTTCTGCATTCATTTGCCATTTCCTCATTATCTGAACATTGAAAAAAAGAAAAAAAAACCTCCAGACATTTTTGGAGACAAATAGCCTATGGTCGAAGATATCTGGTTAATAGAAGCTCTCTGTGTGTGCGTATGTGTATGTGTGTGTGTACTTTTTTAATTATAATTATTTACACAGTTTGATTTTATTTTTATCATATCTGCAGAAATATGGCTTGCTTCTTCTACATCTGTTGCATAGTTTCTCTCTCTAAATAAATGTGTATGTATGTATTTCACAGTTTAATTATTAAATTTTAGTACATTTATTTTCAGCTTCCATCAAAACATGGCTTCAAAGAGGAATCTTGTGAAAGTTATTTTCCAGAGTTTTCCAACTTTAGTAGTAGGTAATAATTTATATTTTTGAAGCAATAATAATTATAATAGCATTTTTGGTTGCATGTACTGATGGTGCAAATTAATAAGTGGAAATCCTGAATGCAGAATATTGAGTCACTTCATCAATCATATTGTTAACTTGTTCAGAGGCAGGGATGAGTAAAGAAAATGGCTTTATTTTTAGGAATAATCTTTAGCTTTAACTCACTGATTAAGGTAGATTTCTAATTTCAGATTTCTATCCCTCTTAAATGTCTACCTTGTAAGTCAGAGGAAGGTTTTTTAAATCAGGGCAACTTCAAAAAGTCACAATCTCTTGCTTGTAGCTTACTGTTTAATCGTGTTTGACCCAATCTTTAACTAAAAAGAAAATGAAAATTTCAAGCTCTAGCTTGTGTAACTTGCTGTTTAATGGTAAAATCATTTAGTTTCATCATTGTCTTTTGTGCTTGTCACTAACTGTTTGAATGGTAGGTGAGAATACAGTGGCACTCACACATTAGCATGCATATATCAGCACTTGACTGTGATATTCATGCACTTCAGCACACACACACACACACACACACACACACACACACACACACACACACACACACACACACACACACACACACACACACACACATACACACATACACACACACACTCACACATATCCCAGCATACACTTGATCATATTCACTAAAGCACATAAACTTGATCATATTCACTAAAGCACATCTACTCACTATAGTACACACTTGTTGTACTCACTATATCATAAACATGTTTTCACTATATCACAATCTTGTTGTGTTCACTATGGCACACACTTGTATTCACTATAGCATATGCCTGTTGTATTTGCTATAGTACACACTTGTATTCACTATGGCACATGTCAGCTTATACTTTGCCAAGCTCACTATAGCACACATTCAGAATTGTGCTCATTTTAATACATGTCAGCACATTATTGTGGCATGCATACACTTTGGCAAGCACTTTTAACATAGACTGTGGACTCATATACTTAAGATCACACACTTTAGCATGCAGACTTTGGCACACACACTTTGGCTCGCAGATATGCCTGGATTCATGTTCTTGGTAACATACTGGATTCAATTTCTACAAGTTTTGTAGACCTTTTGGCACTTTGCCAACTCATCCTAAGACAAATCACTAGTGTAGAAGATGTTGCTGTTTCCTTTATGCAGGACAGATTGATGTCTAGGGCAACTTAGCACACATCACAACAGTTACTACTTAGAGAAACTGCTTCTCATTGCTGAACTGTATTATGCAGCTTATGTATTTCAACTACCATGTTGCTTTTTTTTTGTAAATCAGTTTTAAATAGATCATCAACATCCAGTGCCCCTCAGTATGCAAAACTCTTGTACTCTTAGTGGCTAGTTTTGTTTGGACAGCAGCAAATTGGTCACATGACTTCAAAGTAATTTGGGAACTGAATTTTGCTAAATTGTCTGGTTAATTTTTATGACAGTGCTCTGTTATAATTATTGTTTAACCTGTTGATGCCCATATTAATATATATTTATTCTGTCATTATATGCTATCAAACCAAATGCACAAAAGATTAAAGTTGATAGTTTGTTGTAGGGAACACTTATCCTGGTTATCTTTTGAGACATGTGACAGGAGAAGTGACTGTCATTATTTTAAGTCTTGGGGTTTTGTCAACCATCATCTTATCATATTCTTCTTCTTGGACATTGTATCATAACATGTGACATTCATTAAGTAGTTACATAATTATTCTGTTACAGCATGTGACATTCATTAACTATTTATATGTTTGTACACATTTTGAATCTATTTTGCAATATGTACGGTCTTCTGCTAATCCTGAACTGCATACAGAATTTAACACCGGTTGTTGGTTTGAAGTGTTGTGTAAGTTGCATCTCTTAGTATTATCTTTGTTATATTTTTTTGTGTATACATTTAAAAATGTTTTCTATTGACTAAGCTTCATATTCTTTGTATTCAGCTTATAAATTGTTCTTTTAAAAAACAAATGTTTAATCAGTCATGGCTTTTTAGAGCCATACTGGCAACTTTCACTTTTGCTTACCATAATCAACAAATAAGCAATTATGGAAGATGTATTTTGAGTTTGTATTTAAGATAAGCTCATGAAATAGGCAACAAACCAAAACTGACTAGTTCTTGAAGTTGAAGAAGTGTATTTTTAAATATGTCTTGAACTGTTCTTTGCATTAAATGTAATATGTTGCATTATATAATTTGATTATCCATGCATTTTATTTTTTTACACTGCATAAAAAATTTATATTTTCAGTTGAAAAAGCGAATTTATAAATCTCTCTTTGCTCCTCATGTTTAATTTGGGCTGTGCATTGAATTATTTTATGATGAATGCCTCTTTGGAAACAGTATATTGAATTATTTTATGATGAATACCTCTTTGGAAACAGTATATTGAATTATTTTATGATGAATACCTCTTTGGAAACAGTATATTGCAGCTAGCCATCACCAAAGTTGACCAAGACCATCGACTAACAGCAACCGGCCAACAAGATGGGCAAGTGACTGTCTCACTGGTCAACTGTCAGAGAAGAGGTTTGATTCCTTAGCTGAAAAGCTTTCAAGTTGTACTTTAATGCTTTTTTAGTGTCTCTTTGTATATGTGGCACACAATAGAAACTGCCATCTTTTGTTTTAAAAACTTTGCATAACATAAACTATTAAACTCATTTGCAAAATTTTCTATAGAATATATAATTACAATATATGAATAGAATGTATATCAGTGTCCAAAAACCTTAACAATTAAGAATATTAGAAAATGCAAAGTCTCTTAGATAACTACATCATCATGGAATTATATATTTATTGTTCCTTTTATTTAACTGCATTTGCCTCTGACATCTGGCAGCAGGAGTTTCTAGGGAAACACAAATCTGATCTCAGTATTATAATAATTGTTATGATATTTGAGTCACTAGTCTAAGTTAGATAATGTCTGAAATGATGCTGTTATGACATACAATTGTATTATTAAACATTGTAATATTACTAAATGATATATTACTAAATAATGTATTACTATATGATGTGTTATTAAATGATGTAATATTGCTTAATGATGTATTATTAAATGTTGTATTAGTAAGTTATGTTGCACACATATTCTCACAGATTTGATTTAAAACAAAATTTGAACCAAGGCTACATTAATGACGTATGAGTTTTGCTCATGAAAATATGTACCTGTCTGTCTGTTTGTCTGTCTGAGTGTGTCTTTCCATCTGTTTAAAAGTTAAAAAGAAGTATGAAAGATGCTAAGAGTAAATTGATTTTCAACTATTGTATCACTCCTATTGACCTATGGTCTTTACTGGGAGAGTTTAGAATAAGGTGGAAGTAATGAGCTAGAGCACTAGTCGCTTAATTTTTGCTCAGAATACTTAAGCTAAGAGAAAGGCTCAAGCTAACATTTGGGCAGAAAACTTCATTATCTAATGTCCACTGTGTTTAGTGAATGATAGGTTCACTTCTATTATTAATCAGCCTAAGCATGTTTGACACTCAGTGGACATTGAAAAGAGTTTGATGTTTGACAGTTGCCCAAGCAAAGATGATTTTTTTTTAAAAACCCATTAAATACTCTTTAAAGTCATAGGTATTTGTCAGACCTTCACTTTCTTGCCCAAGGCATTAACATATTTCTTCTTTCTGTAACTAAAACCCCTCCCTAGGTGATTGTGCCCATATAAAAGCAGAAGTGACAAATAAAAAAACCCAGCGAGGGTTTGAATTGAATGTGAAAATTCTATTTGCGGACAGATAAATGGGATAATTCTTCTAACAAAGAATTGCATTTTCTTTGCAGAGGTGATGAAGGAATGGAAGACAGAGATGGACAGTCCAATAACAAGCCTCAGTTTTTTTACACTGGAAAACAACATTCCTTGTCCAACATTCCTCAACTTTAAAGGTAGATGGTTCATGTTATAGACCAACTTTAAAGGTAGATGGTTCATGTTATAGACCAACTTTAAAGGTAGATGGTTCATGTTATAGACCAACTTTAAAAGTAGATGGTTCATGTTATAGACCAACTTTAAAAGTAGATGGTTCGTGTTGTAGACCACAGATGAAAACTTTAGTAGAAAAAGATTTTTCAAATGTTTACTGGTTTACTGAATCAGGACTGGGAGACTATAAGAATTTTATATTCATCAAATGTACTTTAGTGAGCAGTGGTTTTTTTATCACTCACTACCTCTAGTCTAAGACTAGTATAAGCAAATTTTAATATCAATATAAATACGGTGCAGTAACCTTTTAGCATATTGAATTCTTGTTTGTAGTGCTAGACTGTGCAACATATACCAACACACAAACCAACTTTGAAATGAAATAATTCCCACCAAACCTAAGTATGCAGAAGATTTCATTGTTTGACTTGTTGAACTCCTGATTTCAGTGTGTGACCTCTCATTTTAATACTTCCCCCCACCTATTGGCTTGAGCTGATAAGACACTTGAAACTTTTTTCTTTTATCTTCAAGAATAATCACATAATGTTTTAATATTGAATCCTTTTTAATTTTATCTTATTTCGTTTGTTTCAATTTAATTGTTTTTATACATTTGAGGCACTCATTGTACTGCTAATTATAAAACAGTATATTTATTATAGTTAATGCTATAGTTGTCTTGATGATGATGATGATGATGATGATTAAACACCTTATAAAATGTCAGTTTGCAATTGCTTGTTTGCTTTTATATTACAGTTCTTGACACTTCACTGTAGTACTTCATATTCTGGTCAGTTGTTTTGGAGATACTCTTAATTCTTCACATTTCTCCACATTTATGAACTGGGAACTATCTGGTGATATTTTCCCTCTTCATGTGATAGGGTCTGTGTAATGAAGTTTATGTCTGCATGAAGTGTGATCTGAGGCTACATAATGATGTTTACTCTGAATGGGACTACTTCATTTTATTTACCTCTAAATGAAAATGGGACTATTTAATGGTGTTTATCTCTGAATGAGAAAGGGATTACATATAATGTTTACCTCTGAATTAGAATGGGACTAAATGATGTTTACTGCAGAATGCGAATGGGACTAAATGATGTTTACTGCAGAATGAGAATGGGACTACTTAATGATGTTTATCTCTGAATGAGAATAGGACTATTTAATGATGTTTATCTCTGAATGAGAATGGGACTATTTAATGATGTTTATCTCTGAATGAGAATGGGACTACTTAATGGTGTTTACCTCTGCATGAGGAGGGACCTTTGTAATGAATGTTAACCTCTGTATGAGATAGGATCTGTGTAATGAATGTTACCTCTGAATGAGTTGAGGAATTGCATGATGATGCATACCTCTTTGTATTTGATGGGATATATACCCTCTGCATGAGGTGGGAATGGCTACATAATGATGAATACATTTGTAGTTTGAGGTAGGATCCAAGTAATATTGTTTATCTTCACTTAAGGTGGGATCTTCATAATTATGTTTACCTATTGATGAACTGGAATTTACATTATTAACTTGCTAAAGTGATAATGTTTTATTTCAGTTTCCATTCCACTGACTGCTAGAAAGGTTAGAAATGGATGATAATCTTATAAATTTGACAATTTATTTTACTGGATTTTAGAGTTGGGTTTTTAATTCAAAGCTGGGTTTTTAATTCAAAGTTGGGTTCTTACATCTAACCATATGACTCAGGTTTGCCTAACAGTCTTTTTTCCATGGAAAACCTAAATCCCAGACCTTAAACCGCTGCAATCATTTAATCATCAGCAGTGTGTACAGTTAAATTGTTCATATCTGTATCTTTTATATTTTAAAAATTAAATTCTAGTGCCTAGGGTCCTCCAGGAAAGGATTCTACTTGTAACCTATTCTAAAGAAAACCAGTTTTGTAGTATGCTCATTTTTCTAAAGGTACTCAGCCGAGTGCTTTACAATTTACCATTGCAGTGAAGTCTGTAATGTTGGTGATTATATTGGGGATTGTGGTGGTGATTTTTTATAATGATTATTGTCATCATTATCATTATTTTTACTATTATCATTATTAATAAAAAGTGTGATTATGTACAGAGACCAGAAGCCAGGCTACCCTTGCAGACTCTGATGGTTCCAGAGTTAACCTTCTCATGACTAGTGCTTTGGTGCAAGCTATAGTGTACAGGTCTGACTTCAAACACCATGTCTTAATTAATATCTCTCTCTTTAATTAATGCCTCTCCATCGTAATTATGTCTCTCCCTCTGTAATTAATGTCTCTGTAACTAATGTCTCTCCATCATAATTATGTCTTGGTAATTAATGTCTCCCCATCACAATTATGTCTCTCTAATTAATGCCTCTCCATCATAATTATGTGTCTCCCTCTGTAATTGATGTCTCTATAACTAATGTCTCCCCATCATAATTATGTCTCTCTAATTTCTCCTCATCATAATTATGTCTCATTATAATTAATGTCTCTCCATCATAATTATTTCTCTCTGTAATTAATGTATCTCCATCATAATTATTATATTTTTCTATCAGTAATTGTCTCTCATTCATAATTATTATTCCATAATTATTTCTCAATCGAAATTATGTTCCCCTACTTTCAGTTATATCTCACCATCTGCAGTTGTTTTTCCATCTATAATTGTCTGTCTGTATTTTTGTATCTCCATCAGAAATGTATCTGTCTTGTATTGATGTCTATCATTATAAATATATCTCTTCATTATAATTATGACTCTTCCATCTCTCTCCATGTCTGTTATTATGTGATAACATTTTATTTCTAACTTCTAACTCTCCATCACTATCATTCTATAGTTCTCAGTCATTGTTTGTTCTGTCTCATAGATTATTAAAAAATGTATAGTTCCATTATATTTTGCCTCAGAATGTATGCTGTTTTATACTTAGCTTCAAACTTTCCAGTTATATCTCTTTACAGATCTCTGTTATTGTTTCTTCTCTTTCACAATTAAAAAAAAATGCTCCAGTATATTTAGCTTTAAAAGTGCAAACATTATGATATTTATCTTCAAACTCTTCTTTCCTGTTAGTCTCTCCACATTCTTCTGTTAGTGTATAATTATTCTGTTAGATCCAATAGTATGACAAAATTCCAGGTGCCTGTAAGTACAAATTTATAGAAATTGTGGTACTTTTGAGATAAGACTGCATCAGAATGTTTAAATTTATTTTGCTTCATATTATTTGTTTTCTCTAATTCATGTTAAATTTAAGGCAGGATGTTTTGGTGCACCATTTAGCTATAGATGTTTGGTGCTATATTTAAAGGGAGGACATTCTAGAGAGACCACAAGGATTAATCATGAACATTTTGAAGGAATAATTTCATTTTATGTTATTCTTTCATTTTATATGCATGTGTGGGTGCATGCACAATAGAGAGAGATTTTCATTTATATGATTAAACAATTTTTTTCTTTAAATATAGCACCAAACTCAATTTTCTTTATATTTAAGTGTGTGTGTGTGTGTGTGTGTGTGTGTGTGTGTGTGTGTGTGTGTGTGTGTGTGTGTGTGTGTGTGTGTGTGTGTGTGTGTGTGTGTGTGTTTTAGTGAAAATGGGACATTACCTAGCTTTTGTATTTTCTGTTACATTATATGTAGATTACTTCTGTTTGGAAATGTGGATCCAAGGGAGTTGATTCAAAACCCACTGAAACCAACCAATCATTATCTCATATCAAGGAATCAGATTTGTACACTTCATATCAGATTTGTACTTCATAGCTTGATTTCTAAAGTTAGAGATTTAACAATGTTAAAATAATACATGCATTTTGATTTTTTTATCTTTGTTTGATATATTTTAGAATTAGATTTAAATTGGAAAAAAATCTAATTTCAGTAGACATATTTTTAGTACGGATTGTCATGAAGTTTACTTCTGTCTTGTTTCTTAACAGAGATGTTTTAACTAATGGCCTATCTGAATTTCTTTGGCTACCTGAGAGTGATCGTTATGATGTAGGAATGTGCAGTTTGGCTATGGACATTGACTTTGATGGGCAGAATGAAATTCTTGTGGGGACTTATGGCCAGGTTTTTCTCTCTCTTTATATTTTTCTAGAATATCATGTTGCCAAGGAAATGTATTTATCTTTGTCAAAACATGTGCTCAAGTTGTATGTATTTTATTAGAAAATATATGCTCGGTGCACAAGTGTTCTGTCTCTATGGTCAATTTGTGTGTGTGTATTATCATCAGGTTTATGTCTATACACTGTTGTCAAGTATGAGTGTATTATATATCAAGGTGTATGTATTATCATCTTGTAAGTGTGTATTATCATCAGGTAAGTGTATAATATCATCAGGTGTGTGTATTATCAGATGTTTTTATATTATCATAAGGTTCATGTACATTATTATACGATTTTTGTCATCAGTTTGTGTGTGTGTGTATTATCATCAGATTAATGTGCAAGTTAATATCATGTTATCATCATTAGGTTCATGTTCATTGTTTTAGAAAATTTAGCTAAGTGCACAGGTTTGTTGTATGCATGTTCAGATGTGTATATTATCGTCAGAGTGCATGTTCATTTTATTAGAAAGTAGATAGGTACACGTGTATTTTCTGTGTATGTTTTTTTTTTTGTGTGTGTGTGTGTATCGGAGGATTAATTATTTTTGTCTTTTACAGTATCAAACACTGTTGGTCATCTTTTTAGTATGCATTCTTTAACCATCACATGTTTTAGATTTTTAAATTATTTTTAGTTTTTTTTATTCTGTAGAAGAGTAACCCTTTTATGTTTCAACATGATCATGTATGGGCTTTTCATCTTTCAAACTGTGTGCATGCAAAAGTGTCAAGATAGTATATATGTCCCCTCAATGCTTTTCCTGTGCGACCATAATGTATTTTTAGCAGTCATTATCATAGCATCCCAAATTTTGTGCAGTTTTATCAAGCACCCACCTTCTTTCATATATATGTGTGTTTGTGTGTGTCATGTTTCTAACATTTAGGTGAATCTGCATCTTAGTTAACCCAAATCCAGATAATCACAAGTCTGAGTATCTTGTTGGGGCTTATTTCCAGTAATGTGATTTTGATAGTATTAAGGCCATGTATGTATCTTGTGGGGGCTTATTTCCAGTAATGTGATTTTGATAGTATTAAGGCCATGTATGTATCTTGATGGGGTTTATTTCCATTTTGTATAGGAACTGTTGGTCTACAAATATTTTCCAACTACCCAGAAGCAGATGCCATCTTCATCCCTTCCAGAAGAACTTAGCAGTGAGGCTGAAAGAATAAGCTTGTTAACAGATAATCCTGACCAGGCAGATGACCCCAGTAAGCAAAGACACAAGTCTGATGAGAGTAACATGGCTGAGAAAATGCAGACGCAGCGTAAAGTCAAGTCACAAGAAGACCTTGTTTTGTTAAGGTTCGGTTCTCAGCGAGGACATTAAATGATCATTTCATTATTAAGTAGATATTACATTTACATAAAAATCACTTATTTGTAACTGTAAATGTTTGCCTCATACACATTCCACTACCTCCTTCCCCAGGAGAATTTTGTGCTGTCCGTTGTTTCTTCTTTCTCAACCTATGATCAAGAATTGTATCAGGGTCATTTTTTTTCTCTCTTAATTTGGGGAGCATCTTAAGCATGCACTGGTGTTTTGCACACATGCACAAACCTCCTCCCACCCCATCCCAACACACATACACAAGCCCACAACCACTAAATTGAGTTTCATTTATTCTAGCCTGGATTCCATTTTTAATGAAAGGGTATTAATCTAGCATTACTATTCATTTCTTTCCTAATTGCATTTTTATATTTCAGTGATGTAAACTTCAGTGCAAACCTAAATGATACTGCTAGTGGTGTTATGGAGGTCAAAACAGTGCCACATCCTCATTTTGAGTTACTATGGCAGCGAAGCTTTCCATGCCCTGTGATGCGGTTAGACTGTGCAGAAATGATGGGAGATGGGTTACTGAATTTAATTGTATTGACTCTCCATGGTCTACACATAATGCAGGTAAAATGATAGGAGATAGGTTACTGAATTTAATTGTATTGACCATCCATGGTCTGCACATAATGCATGTTAATGATGCTATTCAGGTAAAATAAGTTGGTATTGCAGTATTTTGATGTACTGTATAAATGAGAAAAAAACGGAAACAGTAACCTGTACATATAATTTGAAGAGTCTCCATAGTAAAAAAATAAAAAATAAAAAAAGTGGTGCTTTATTATTCTAAACTGTTTGTATCTTATGATATAAATGACAGTGGTGGTATAATTCTAGACTGGATATGCACACTGTTTCATCTGTCTTTCAGTAGTATTCATGTCATCTGTCATTTGATCTCATTAGACGATTGGACTATTGTACAATACTTTTTTTTTATAACACTATGATTGAAGAGAAGCAGCTACTCAGTATTACACAATGATAAGATTTACCACCAGGATAAAAACATAATGATAAATTTTCTGCTAGTATGTACAGTGTCCATCCTTTAAATTTATGAGTTGGGCCAATAGATAAAGTTGATATTCATGGGGAGACAACTCTGCTAAACTTTCTAAATATAATTTTTGAGTTATTTCTGTTTATCATTTGATTCTGGTTTAGAGCATATTGTATTCAGGATATAAAACTGGCAGATCCCTGGGAATGGAATTTTAAAAAACCAGGAAATCCTGGCACTGAAGAAGTAAGGTGCACAAAAGTCAAATTATCTTTGAGCAACTTGGTGGGTTTTTTTTCTTTTCTTTTTTTTAGGGATGGGTGTGGGGGAAGAGGTTGTTTTTCCAAGTGCTCAGAGTTAATCTATGTTAATTAATTAAGTCTTTATAGAGGAACTTTTCATTTCCACCACCATCACATAACTTAACAATATTAGTCAAATTTTTTAAATATATTGTTTTTATTGGATAGGATACACTTATATGATTGATCATTCTCACATACTTAAAAGCAATTTAGTAATCTTCTGTGGGGTTTCAGTTGTACTCTTATGACATTATTGTACTCTCTTTTTTATCTTTTAGCCTGATTTGAATGAAGTCTCCTCACTGCTCATTAGTCGACTACAGCAACTTTGTCAGCAACAAGTCAGATGCATTTCACAACTGAAGTAGACTGACCATTTGATGTCATACAGATCTTCATCAGCTTAATATTAAATGTATTATTTATGTTAATTAAAATATAAGTAACAGAATATATTTATATGTCTGGTGTTTGTTCATGAATAAAAATGAATAGAAACAGTAACATTATGAAAAGCTAGCCTCACTAGTCGTTTTATTGAAATTGGTACTTAACATAAAACAGGCCAGTTATATATAACATTTTTGGATTTTTTTTTAAAAAGGCATTGGTAGGATATTGTAAAATAATAAAACTATTTATATCCTTTATTTGGTTATAAGCCAAGACTTTTGTCATCTACTATGACAGAAAAATCACTTTCACTATCTAAGTATAATAATGAAGTATGTTAATGAGGTATGTATGAAAGAATCAATGAGGATATATTCCTTGGTAAAAAAAAAATTGTATCTGTTATATTTAAATAAGATGCGCACAATCTAGTGTGAGCTTAAGTTTAACAATTATTTACACTCCAAAATAAAATGTGAAACAAGATACAAGCACCAAATATAAATGTGAGATGAGTTATTTTATTCTGAACATTATTTTCTTTCAATTGTGTAATATGTAAATGTTTAACGGCAATATGGAGAAGACAAACAGTTAAAAATGGTGACTGAAAAATCTATTCATAATATATACTTAAATATTTATTCATATACAGATGTTTGCATCATTTACATACAGTTTTTTTTTTTTAAATTGAGCTCTTTGACTAAGCATTTCAAAGATGTGAAACATTACAGGAATTTAAAAGATTAGTAGAACTGACATTGTTTAAACTGCATTATCCATTTGACATCAAGACAAGATGCATTTTCTTAAACTGACATTTGCCAGTCTAATGGCTTGATAAAATGTGATGTACAAAGCTTCACAAAATTGTAGACATTTCCTTTTTACCCAAACTAAAAGAAATATGCCCATGACTCACTTTTCATAGAAAAATTATATCAATATTTATTGAAGAACCATAATTTTTTTTTAATTCATTGACCTTTTATGCATAAGAATTAGTTAAAACTGATATAGTGGGTATAGATAATTCAATAGAATCTTTGCAAGCAAAACATGGTCCCAAATTATATAAATGAATATACAAATTACTCAACAGAAATTAACCATCCGGCACCAACACCCACCCTTTTCACAACTCCCCAATCTATTTCCCAAGATGATGAAAATGAAATTTGTATATATTATACTGATTCAATATAACATTAAAAAAACTGAAGAAAAGAATTCTTTAGTGCACACCACAATGTACAAGATGGGATCGGTAAACAGCACACTAGAACAAGACCGAGTGACACTAAAATCTGATGTAAGGTCTAGAAATGTCATTTGAACTTATGCATGTTATTTCAGTATAATTATGGCAAACTTTCAAAATGTGTGTATGTTAGTCCTAACAGATAGATAGATAGACAGACAGACAGATACAACACACACACATAACACCTAGATTTCACTAGAATTAGGTAATGATTCAAGGGGTCCCCACTGTTTATACCAGTTACAGTCCAAACATCAAAATGACAAAAGTAAGGAAATAAGAGAATGTTCTATACTGTTATTAACTTTAGCAATGCAATGAATACAGAAGAAATGAATGTTATAAGCAAGAATGTGAAAGGCTAGAGCTTCACTTTGTGACTTAGCTTGTTACCCATTCACAAAGAGATGATGACTAATGTTTCTCAATCTCACCTGATGCCTAAAACAAATACAGAGAAAGGCTCTTATGACTGAAAAGATGCTGGGAGTTTATAATACAATATCAGTTGCAGCATGCTTAATAACAAATATCATATAACATTACCAGTATACTATGCAGAGAAGTCTCGGTGATAAAAATTATAAAGATAAGTTATAAATGAGTTAAAAAAGTTTGTAGGCAATCAACAGTATAGTGAAACTGATATCAAGTGCACTGGAGATCTAGTTGAGGCCCTTTGTTCCACAAGGAATCCAAGGACATAAGTAAGCAAGATATCAGTGTACAGCAAAAAGTGTCTCTATATTAAATTCTAAAAGTGTACATGTTCTGTTAGGATCGGATACATTTGTCATAATATGATGATCGTTCATGCTCATATACCTTAAAGCAAGCATATTCAGAAACAGGAAAGTAAAACAACTTAAATGTGGTTATGCAAGTAGTGGAAACCCCTCGCTGCACCTAGGTATCAAAAGGGAAAAAAATTATAAACATACCAGAAAATACTGGTGGGTGTATCTTAGATACATATGAAATCTGAATTGTTAAAATATGTTAACAGAGAAGATATATCAAAATAATAATAATGCTAATAATAATAATACAATGATAAAATATGTACATGTAAAATATTTTCATGCTCAGCTGTAGAATGTCACTTTCTCTCAAATAAATAAATTAAGCACCTTTACATCAAGCACTACATAAACAACTGCGTACAGTAACAAGCACAGATGGAGCTTTAAGTACTCTGCATTCTGTACATGAAACACATATTTGAAGTACTAACTACACTAGCAACAGAAATATATCAGGCACATCAAGCACTGTATGGATTCAGACATTCCAAGTAGAGGTTTAAAAAAATTAAACAGCATAGTAAAATGAAGATGAAAAAATAGATACTTAAAATAAAGCAGGCACAAGTGGTCAGTAAAAGTATCTGTCAAGTAAAAACTTCAAGTAGCAATTGGGAGGTGCATAAATAATCAAGAAACCCATAGTGTTTTTAACAGACAACAAAGGTCGAAGTTAAAAGTAAAATTTCTCTCTTCTTAAAAATATAACTTGTACAGTTTCAGTATTTATGGATTTCTAAGCTAGAGATTATGATACAAAGGATTTACAATTCAAAAGTGACAATAATCTATGTAGATGAAATTCACAATCTAAATTTTTATGGATATTTAAGTTTGTTTTTTTTAAAACTGGAATATCAACAATAATTAAAAAATTTAATGCAATTAAACCAACACACACACAAAAAAAGATTCATAATAAATAAAGCACATTACATTTTACAGACCACAAGCCAATATAACAAGAAATAAAACAACCAGAAAATTACATTGTAGTTGATATATCAACAATTCTTCAGTGATCCATATCTGTTTGACACCTCGTGTTTAACAGGCAAAATGCTATGTGCCTATCACAGCTAAATACATCCCATATCCATATATTATTCTCTCTGTTTTCTATGGGTATCAAAATACCAGCTAAGATACAATTAAGTATTAGGTAAAGGCATCAAAACACTTAAGACAGAAAAATGTTACAAGTCCACCACAACACTTGTCCTAGCTTGAAACTTGATTGTGTTCTAGATCTAACATGCTCCACAACACTTGTTGAAACTTGATTGTGTTCTAGATCTAACGTGAGCTTAGGAAATAATGTGATACTGCCCTGGAAGCTTGAGTGACATCAGAGGATCACAGTTAGCTGAGTTTTTTCTTCTTTGTAATATGGTGGAGAACTGTACAAGACATTATCTAATAATTTAAAACTGTATAAAAAATATATTGCTGTAAAAAAAATAATTGTGCATAAAAATGTCAATTTATTTATATAGAATGTATTTATATATTAAAAGTTCAATTTGTAAAACTGAAGTGAATAGAAAATTAGCAGCTGTAAACTACTGCATGCTACTATGTCTAACTTGTAACATTAAGAATAATGGCCTAGGAAAAATAAGTCACTTCTGTGACTTTTAACACTGAGAATAGTGGACTAAGTGAAATAGGGGAGGAGGGGGGGGGGCTGTTATGCTACCATGTATGACTTGTAACACAGAATAGTGGTCTAAGTTAAATATGGGGGCCTCTGTGTTACTACATATGACTTGTAACACCTAGAAGAGTGGCCTAAGTGAAATATGGGGGCCTCCATGCTACTTATCTGACTTGTAACACAGAAAAGTGGCCTAAATGAAATATGGGGCCTCTATGCTACCTTATGTAACACTGAAAAGAGTGGCCCAAGTGAAATAAGGGGGCCTCAATGCTACTGTATCTGACTTGTACACTGAAAAGAGTGGCCCAAGCAAAATGTTAGTTTGAAAGTCCCACTAAGATTGACACATATTAGCCAAAGTGAAGAAACTTTAAATATAAACAACACAAATCTTTACAACTTGAAAGAAACAAAATTATGAAAACATTTTACATCTGTTTCTTCTAAAACTGGAAAGGACATATGCAAATGAAGTTTTAATGCAAATATGCTGTGAATACTTGATTTTGTTTAGTATGATAATACATAATTAGATGAAAACTATAGTACAAATCGTTATCTAACAAATTATCAATATGGTTTTATTTCAGTCTCCAGTACAAAGTTTGAATTCAAGACAATGAAGATGTTTGTAATCAAGTAAGGATGAGGGGAGGGGGGTCCCTACTGTAACAATGAATGTCCCCATTTCTTTACATCAAGCAAATAATATGATTATTAATTAGGTCCCTAATGTAACAATGAATGACCTAATTTCTTTACATCAAGCAAATAATATGATTATTAATTAGGTCCCTAATGTAACAATGAATGACCTAATTTCTTTACATCAAGCAAATAATATGATAATTAATTAAGTAAACAATATTGTTCTTTATTAGATGAATAAAATTAAACGTAAGCAAACTTTTTTAAATTAAGCAAACAAAAATGGCTATTCATTAAGCAATGAGTACCAAACAAAAAAAATAGCTGTTAATTAAACTAATATGAGTATCAATTAGACAAACAACAAGACCATTAGTAGCTGATCAGGTTAGAAGAAAAATAGTTTTTAGAGTCCACAAGTTTAATCCAAAACAAAAACCAAGTAGATGGATATCCTTCCATTAAATACATTTTGCCTTTGTTGGAACAGAGTACTTGCATACAGATGTAAATATTAATAATCAGCTTTATTATTATTGTATGCTTCAAACTTTAAAGATATACAAGAGAGACAATGGACAACAGCGACACTAAAGTAATGGCTGCAATAAACTAAAGAACACATGAATAAAATGAGGGATTATGTCTTTAAACAATGCAGGAAATTATATACTATAGGCGTAAAGCAGTTTAAAACTCAACTGAGTTTACAAATGGTCAGCTTGAGCTCAGTGAAAATAAAAGCTTAAAAAAAAATCAAATGCACAATAAATTTTGTAAACAAAATCTAATAAAAAAACATCTGCAAAAAGCAAAGATGGCAAAGGTATGAAATTTATTTATTTTATTACTTTACAAATTGCACTTCTAAGATTTTCTTAAAGTCAGAAGTGAGAGAAAGACATACCAAGGTCTCACCATTTGTTCAACAATGATTGCCACTCTGGCATGTAAATTTTATTTCTTAGATTTCTGAAGTATAGTAACTTTTTTTCCTCTACAAAAAGGTTCTAATTAACCCATTCAAATCTATTTTCTTGTGAATCTAAAGTTCACTTTATTTAAGAGGATGAACAGATAAATACATGATTCTACACTAGGTAAAATTTAAACATTTTTACAAATAGCAGTACAAAAAACATGAGGCAGATAGCAGCCCAAAAATATGAAGCCTATTTAGTTTTGGCACGTTATAAACAAAAATAGTCATAACAAAAACAGACAAAAAGGGATTTGTGTCTGTACAACAAAAACTTTTTAAAAAAGAAAAGAAATTAATTAATTCACCACAATTTGGTCAGAAAAATGTAATCAATACAACACCATCCTGACACACCCAGACCCATGCAACTAAACAAACAATAGCATAATTAAACAGTAAATAACTAAATTAAAGACTATTATACCACTACTCTGATAAACACAACAATGGACACTACACGTCACAGAGAAGTAACCACACTCAGCTAGCCATACATGTTGGCCTTCAAATGAAAAAACTTCTACCAAGTAAACATGTATACTGCACAACATGCTTCATATTTTCTTTCTGTAGAAATTCATAGGAAATTTTTATGAAAATGCATACAAAACCAAACCAGAGACAAACTCATGGCGAGTATGCTATCAAACTCTTATGGGTGTACTAGATGAGGTACTCTCCATTCCCATTCTTAATCTGCATATCAAAAGAATAGTTCTCAAGCTTGTTATTGCATTGGATAGTGATTATTTATTCTATTGTCTTACCCCAAACCATTATTTATTATTTTTTTTTTTTTAATGAAACATGATCAGGAGAGCAAGGTTTATCTGTCACTCATTCTGCACAAGATCCAGCACTAATACTATAAAGAATATTGATTTAATACGTATATGTAGGCTACTAGTATTATAAACAGTAGTGTACTTGAGAATATTTAAACCCAGTACTAGTACTATACAGAATAGTGTACTTAAGAATATTTATACCCAGTACTAGTACTATTTAAGAATATTTAAACCAAGCACTAGTACTATAAAGAATAGTGTACTAAAGAATATTTATACCCAGTACTAGTACTATAAAGAATAGTAAACTTAAGAATATTTATACCCAGTACTAGTACTATAAACAGTAGTGAACAAGGATATTCAGATCCAGTATTACTACTAAAGAAAGTAGGGTTCTTAACAAGAATATTTAGAGTCAACACTAGTACTACAAACAGTAGTGTACTGAACAAGAATATTTAACTCAGTATTAGGACTTAAATAGCATACTTAACAAGAATATTTAGACCCAGTACTAGTACTATAACACTAATGTATTAAACAAGAACATTTAGTTTTGATTGTAAATATGTTTTAAAGTTACAACTGTGAGAATCATGCTATTATGAATCAGAAGTTTTCCGTTACAAACACAATTAACATCTTATTTTTCCATTGGACACACACAATTCCAATTTTATCTTTCATATAGCAATTAAAATTCCCATCTTCCAAATGACAAATACAATTCCCATCTTGTTTTCCATGTGACGCACACAATTCCAATTTTAAATTTCATATAACAATTACAATTCTCATCTCCCATGTAACAAATACAGCTCCCATCTTGTTTTCCAGTTAACATGTGTCACTCCAATAACAGCATATAAAAAGTTTTCTATAAATCTAATTTTCAAATGAGGATAATTTATTTGTCTCAGGGTATTTTTTCTATGAAGCAATTTCTACAAGCTTCATTTTGTAGAATAACTTTTTCTAGTAAAATCACAAAATCTATTTGGTAAAACTGACCCCATATGAACACGTTTTTATATAGGTCAAACTTTAACCTTTCATTTAGTGTAATATGTTAACAACAATGCAGCACAATGTACCCATGATGAAGTGCACCAATATAACTAAATCTTAGGGCAATAATTTATCTCAATAACAAAACAATTTTTCTTCAACTCTATATATCTTAAAAATTATATGTTGCAACATGACTACATTCAAAAAAACAATGAAATACTTCAACATTATAGATCTTTAAGCGATGAAATACTGCAACATGGCTACATTTTACAACGAAATACTTGAACATAATTATATCTTTAAGAAATAAATAAATGCTGTAACAGGACTACATTTTAAAGCAAAGAAATACTTCAACATGATTACATCTTTAAGTGATGAGACATATCACATTCATTTGTTAAGCAGCACCTCCTATGACTTACTTCACACGCAGTCAAGATCTGTTATATTTTATGTAACACCTCTAACAAAGTCTTGTTTTGCCCTCAGCACTCTCCAACATAAAAAATTATCAGTGTGGCCCTGAATCACTTTTCCATGCGCAAAAGTCATCAGAACAAATCTTGCACACTTTTTATTAAAATATTAAATGAAGTTATAACCTGAAATTTGCTGTATGTAACCAAATGCTCCCAAATCATGGACTGAACTGATTTACAAGGCTGAACTAAATTCCTTATCACTTGGTGACCTAAATTCCTTTTTCACTTAAGGTTGACACCATCAAACACTTCTGTGTTGACATGTTGGGATGCCAAATGTTATGCCTGCAGATTTCCTGCCCCAAGAAATAAAATTGTAATAAATGCAGTCAAACCATTGTACTTTGCAACTGTTCAATACAGCAAGTGAAAGAGTACTTTAAATAAATGTGACTATAATATCATCTTTCTTGGAAATTGCACATATAACACAAAAATAGTTTTCATAGTAACTATTAACATATTTATTTTGTGTGTTGTTTTGTTTCATCCTGACTTCAAAGTTTATCAAGTCATATTATTCAGTCGAAATTACTGGTACAGATAATTCTAAACTGATACATGATAAGCCTCTCTGTTGAATAGGTGAATTTATTTTGATTCTCTATGTCTTGAATTAACAGCATATTCTGACAGAATAAAATATCAAATTCTTTCTTAGAATTAAATACAGCAAACTCTATAAGAGATTACTTTCTTTAAGAAGTCACATGCTCTAAAGCAAAACTGATGACAAGCCTTGACAAAGATAGTACTCCAGATATTATAGCTAAAATATTCAGGCACCAAGACTCAAATGTGTTACTTGCTCCCTCTAAAAGAAAACATTATACATTATTCATACTGATGATACAATCATAAAATGAATACAGGTCTGTCCATTTGTGTTATTTTCAATCCAATCATTTAATACGCCTCTATCATTTCAAACCTTGGAAAGAGCCTAAAGACTCCTCAAATTCCTAAAAGAAAAAAGAAATGAAGAATTACAAGAACAATTATTTACAGTCCAGTGCAAAATAAAACAATAAGCTGGAGTTTAAAATGGATTTAAAAAGAGAATGAAAACATCTTAAATATAAGTCTTCTTGGCACCAAACTTGTTTCCAAGTACAAGAATTTTTTTTCCCCCAAAAGAGATTTCCAAAAGCAAAAATTGAACATCAGAAATATCAAGTTTGATACATAGTAAAAATCAACATGTTCCCTCCAGAATCTTTATACAGGATGCCATTTACAGAAAGAAGAAATTTACAGTAGCTGAGAGCGGCAGGAATGATTTATAAGTATAATTTTCTCCTTGTTCTTGCTCATCATTTATGCACTCCACGAATATTAAGATGAACAATTCATACTTTGTCAAATAATGGAACAATTTAATCTCTTGTGTAGCTTATCTAAAAAAAATTTTGTCATCCTCTTTGACATGCACCTCCCTAATGTACTCATGCCTCCCTGTTGTACACATGCCTCCTTGCTGTACACACCTCCCTGTTGTACTCATGCCCCTCTATTGTACACACATCTATCTCCCCATTGTACACACACCTCCCTGTTGTACACATGCCTTCCTATTGTTCTCATGTTTCCATGTACAACATGCCTCCCTATTGTTCTCATGTTTCCCTATTGTACACACACCTCTCTATTGTTCTCATGTCTCCCTGTTGTACTTGCACACCCCTGTTGCATTCATGCCTTCATCACAATCTTCACTTGTCTCTTGCCCACCCAAGTTTATGTCTGCCCCCTTGCCTTAATAGAGGGAGAGCATGTTTCTCCTTTTAACTGGTATGTCCTAAATTCCCAAGCAACTCCAGTCATTCTTTTCAGTTTCTGGTTCAATGGGTTAAACTCCAGATAAGTTCTCAGCTGCTCATATGTAAAATAGGCACAGGGTGATTGATAGTAAATCTCTTAGCTAAAACCTAAATAAATTTGAGAAAAAGAACTACAAATTTAAAACATAAAATAATATAAAAATTAAATATTTTGTTAATTAATGAAAAAATAAATTATTTTTTTGAAAATATAAAATGCTAACTATAATTCTTTTTAAAATTAAGAAATATTATCAAAAGTAGTTTCTAATTAGCTATAAATATCTATCCTTATCTCATTTAAATGTGCGGAGAAAATAATGCCATAATGAAAGTCATAAAGATGGGGGACCAAATGTAATCAGGGGAAGAACCACATCTGTTAGAAGACAACTAAATAGTTTTAAATAAGTACAATTCAATTTAGTCATTAAAGCTGATATGGAATAAAGGATTTTGTCTCCTGTATCATCAGTCATCCAGTTCTTGTGAATCATATATGTAGTTAGAATAAATCCAAGGCAAAGTTGTTGGGAAGAGGAGGACAAACCATAACACTAGACCCAACACAAAGACCGAGATAAGCTTGAAGCGTGTTGGCTGTGGATGGCTGAGTACTTCATTGAAGGCTGGAAATCCCATATGGTTGCAGAATGCATGGGCCATTACTGGTGCTATCAGGTGACCTGTAATTAAATCCAATAAAGTCAAATATTAACTTGTTCATTCCTATCAATTTTTTATTTATAACCAAAATTAATTAGAGCTCTCTTATTAGATGTTAAATAAAATTTCTATTTTAATTTAGAATGTCTTTTTTAAAAAGACAGTAACACGAGACAATATGTAGTTTGCAACAATGTACTTTCAACAAAAATGGATTGAAAACTGAATAGTATACTTTAATGCTGCAATAAGCATCCCATTAACAAAAAGTTTATTATATTTATCTATTTTTGTAAATGTTAACAATTAATTTGGAAGATGTGTTCCTTACCATCTAGAAACAACATTTAAAAATTAGAAACTGATAAAATTCATTATATAATAATTACATATTTTTGTTTCAATTATTTATTTATATATAATTTTGGGGGTAAAAAACAACTTAAAGAATTCTAATAACTAAAACTTTCATTAATTTCTTTCTTTAACAATTCAGTTATTTTGTTTGTTTGTGTTTCCAATTAAATAAACCTGGAAAAAATTAACTGTTTTTCAGTTTAATGAAGTTAAATAGCAACAAAATATAATAATGAATTTTAAAACTGAGTTAAAAAAGTATGTGTATAATAAAATAAATAAAACCATATAAATATAGTCACATAAAAATTATTTTAAAAGCTGTACAACTTAGAAGCACCCACACACATGCATCCATAACAACCCAACTCACAACCATTCTGACCTGACAGCCACCCCAATCCCCATTCTGATCTGATAACCTTTCAATGCACATCCATTCTGTCCAAAGAGTTGGACACTAAGATCACCCCAATCCCCACTCTGATCTGATAACCTTTCAATGCACATCCATTCTGTCCAAAGAGTTGGACACTAAGATCAACCCAAACAGATGTGGAGGCTGCATGACCAGAAAAGATACAATTCAAAACTTACAATGGGATTAATAATAAAAATTGTTTCTATTGGGTGACTCTATCTAACCAAATGTATTGAGTAAATGTTTACCATATATAGGGGTGGGAACTGAAAACAGTGCAAAAAGACTGAAAATTATAAATCATTTTAGAATTTAACCATTCATATTTTCTGCAGTGTTTACGCAAAGGGTATGTGCTTGTGTTTAAATTCATTTCTATTTGTTTGAAAGGTAAATTACAATTTTTATATAAAAATACCTGGATACATTTTTTCTTTAAAAGAAGCTTGAATGTGTACTTTGTGTGTACATATACATATACACATAAACCATGGTGAAAAATAGGAGGGAGTGAAATGGCATCATGAGATAAGAATTGAGACAAATTTCACATTCACATTTTCAAAGTAAAAATTATATTTTGAATTTTATCATGTGCATGAATGATTTCACTTATGCTCTCAATATATTTTAACACCCACACCAACCACTATTGTGTAAATTACTGTTGTTGACAAACTACAATCTGTACTTGTGCAGGTCTGTTACAATGTTGCGAAGTTGCATGTGAATATTGAATGAATGTCATCATGACATTCATCAACTGTTGCCATTTTTTTCTTCATTGACTATACAAATTGAAATGTATATTACCATAATCAGAAAAGTGGGCCATGGAACTTTTTTGATTGCTTGTTCTGATTGGTTGGATGGACTGGCAAAACTGTACATAAACCAGCAATTTTATGGTAATCGAGAATGACTGTTCTGTTTCTTATTTGCTTTGGATCTGTAGCAAAACCTGATCTTGGCTGCTCTGCCAGATCTGGAAACCTTTTGGTCTCCGACCTCAAAGGTGACCGAAGTTTCCATTTACTAAAACTCTGTATATAAGAGTTTGGTAAACTATCAGTAGGCTTTCTCTTTCTCTTCACAATTGTTTTCTCCTTGTTCTTTCATGTTATAATAGCGATTTCACAATGTAAATTAAGTAGTATAGTTAGATCTAGGTGAATGATGAATGAATAGTCTAAGGGTAATTTCTCAACTGATTATGCCCACATTTTTTCTTCTCATTGTTAGTAATTGTGTGGTGCAGGTAAATAAGTAGTGATATACAAAGAGGATTCTGTTTGTGCAACAGGATAAGTTGAAATTCTTTTAGCTACAATAAATAAATTGTTGTGTTCAAAAAAAAGAGTCTTGACTGGAATATTGCATGTAGTTGTTGTGCTGTAGCAGTAATGTTGTGAAAGAATGTGTCTGTAAGTAGCTGTTGTGCTGTGGCAGTAATGTCATGAAGGAATATGTCTGTAAGAAGTTGACAGACTGCACATGCCTGGCCACAACGTTAAACTGGCAGACTAAATACCTAGACGCAACATATACAAGGTGCCGGCCCTGACTAAAATCCTGAGTAAATATTGTGCAAAAAGTCGTATTATGTGTGTGTCATCCAGCAAGTTTAAATAGATGGAGATAAACAGACTTGGATGAAGTGGTCTCTTCGCCCTCTTTCTTTACTACAAAAAGGTGTCAGAAGTTTAACATTTAAAATTGTTTATTTAAAAATTATTAAAGTGCTGTGTAAAGAGAGAGCGAAAGAGTTTTAGTCCCTCTTAATCTTTGTCCTCATCATCTTTTTACACATTTGCTTATATATATGTATGTATATACATTGTTATGACAATCAAACATATAGATATACTACAAAGCATTTGATTTCCCTCTAAGATGGGTAAATAAATGTTTCTGAAACTACATTTGCAGTTTTATCAATTTTATGAAAAAATCAAAATCAAATCATAATAATCATCTGTTTTATTTTGTTAATATTCTGACTCACCTGTTCGGAGGAAAAGAAATGCAGAATAGGCCCCAAAAATAGTTGTATATGATAACTGGAACACTGCACACACAAGTTGACAAATACAAGTGCAATACTAACAGCAAGATTATGCAATGCAAAGCCATGTGCTCAATAGAATTGGGCTTGGGGAGTTGAAACATCAAATGATACATGAAAGGAAATGTGTCCTACATAATTTAAGACAGAGTATAGTTTGCTGATCAAATTTATATGTGAACCAACTCTGTATGATGTATAGCAAGGGTGCACAAACATTTTAGGCAAGAGGGCCAAATTTCCCATTTATAGTGCATGGAGGGCCGCAAGTCAGAAAAAAACAACACAAATAATGAAACAATGTGTTCTACATTCGTAATAATGGTAACATCCTAAAGTCCTCCGGGGGCTGCACAGAGCCCTGTCTCGGGCTGCAGGCAGCCAACGGGCCGCCTTTGGGAAAAGATAGGCATTAACTATATGGCAAATGACTTAATAATATGCATTTTTCATCAGTTGCATACAACATGAGGCCATGAATGCTCCTTTTTAGTTGCATTTTGCGAACAATTATATGAAAAAACCCTCCCGTTTTCTTTTGCAATTTATAATAAACTGTCAATTTTCATTTTATATATTTATTCTTGTTGTATGTGACTATAATTATTAGAACTGTTGGAATGTTTTTCAGTGTGGTTTATATTTTACTTGTAATAAATTTTGGAAAATCACACATTCAGTATGTCTAAAAAAAAAGCTGACCCATAAATGAAGATTCTAAATTAATGATATCTCAAAAAGTATTATAGTTATCATCATAACTTTTTGTACACAAAATTATTTCATTAGAACACACATTCTGATACGAACATAAAAGATTGGTACAATATGCATTAGAAAAGAATGAGTGGACTATCTACAATAAGCCAAAACTCCTTCAATTATTCCAACAAAAATATACCATTATCTATACATATATATAAATTCTGCTGAATACAAATCCACTATATCTATTTCATTTTATGGATTTCTGAGCCATTCTGCTTGACAGTAATGAGTGAAATTTATGCATGAAACATTTTCATTCAAATTAAAATAGCATTATAAAAATATAAAGTATTTATGCAAGAAAGAGGCAGATCTGTAAAAAAAATGTTTCTGTCTATTATTGATGATTATTCTAGTAAAGATTGAAAAGTGACTTAAAATATTAAAAAAATTGACTTAATTAAATGATGCCTGGGCCCAGGCTCAATGCAGAGTATACTAGAATGTTTGCCAAGCTTAAGGGTTGGTAGTCTGCTAAACAGATTTCTCTGAGAGATAAATAATCTAAATAGAGTCTGTATGAAAACATTTACACAAACAGAATGCCTGATTGCAATTCTTCCTGCCTTCTAAGTGTTTGTTTGTAATTAGTTAAAATTCTCCTGAAAAAATGTATTGGCAGTGTTATATTTATTCCAATGTTTTAAGTCAATGTTAACTTCCAACATTAAAAAAAAACAATAATACAAAAATAGGAATGAAAGCAAAAGGACTATCCACAAACAATAAAGACATCCAGCAGGAGCAGTGATATCTAAAAATTATCTCCCCATGTGATGATCCGCCCTAGGCTACATTCCTCTTAAGAGATTATGTTGGTTTTCTTGTACAAGGAACATGACCAATTACCTGAACAATCTGGGCTTTAAACATAATATTACCAGAAGGAAAAAATGACTCTAAGAAAGGAATGACTGCCAGCAACTTTAATACTCACCAGACTGCATGAAGGCATCCCAAACTTCAGCTTGCCTGTGAATAACTTTTTCTATCATGTGGTGAAAGTGGGCTGCAATGTAATATTAAACAAAGAACACAACATGTTACAATATTTGTGGTGAATCATGGTGAATACAAGGTGGGTGTTATGCATATTGCATGGGAGAAACAGGATCTGCCTATATTTGTCACCTAAGATTTCTCTAGACCAAGGAAAAAATATTGAAACTATTTGTGCTTCCTTTTATCAAATGACACCATACTATTTAACAATATGAACAGTAAAAAGTAAACTAATTAATAACATGCATATGAATGACGTGATTTTAGAGAAAGAGAAAGCAGTTCAGTTACTAAGGCAGTGTAATTATCAGATGGTTTTAGGAGAGCAAATGTGAGAATGTATAAAACCTACTATTCCTCACAGCATCATGCAGGCACATATGCTCATATTTCAGTAGACTGCCAAGAGAATCTCTATTCTTTAATTAATCAGACTTCTATAAATAAAATATTTGCTTCTAAGGTAGATCAAATGCAACACAGTTTTGTGTGTCTCCACAGAAATTAAGAAGGATTTGCATTAGAAACTACCGGCAGTCTGAGGCAGGTCTACAACAATTAAAAATTTACTTGTATATACAAAGATAAAGATGCTGACCCAAAGAGAGGCAATACTTACCCACACCAAACAAGAGTGGACACAGAAAAACACTCCATTTAATTCCAAATGTTGGCACTAAGAGAGGCAGCATGCACGCTCTGAAAATAAATTCCTCAGACAGTGGAGCCTGTAATGCAACAACCAAACCAAAATGAAACAGAAATAGTTGTGATGAGATTAAAAGCTTTGTGAATGTTGTATAATTACTTTAAATACTTATGATCAAAAATATGTTTTAACTTAATTTTAATACTAGTGAGCTTAAACAAATAAAATATTTCTAGTTCAGCACAGTATAAGAGACAGATTAGTGTTCCTGGCATCAATAAAGTGTGTGTACATAGTGTATGTAGCTGGACAATAACTGGACAATATTTTTGTGTGTGTAAATATATATGTTCATGCATGGATTCAAATTTAACACCTGAAAGTATACTTCAATTAAGGATATTAATAAAGCTGCTTTCATTTCCTTTCATTTTGCATTTTATTTCCGTGAAATATACGCACTAATACCTAAGATATGTTTTTACTAACGTAACCCTAAATCTCACTGAAATCCTGAAAATTCTTGCCTGTACAGAGCTAAAAAAAGGAAAAACGCCTGCCCAGTAAAAGGTTAATCATTATTTGTGTGTACTTAGATGTGATGTCTATCTTGCATGGGACGATTTGAATCTTCACTTTTTTGTGGCCCCCAACAGTTTTGAGAAGTCAGATTGTGGCCCCTGATTCAAAAACGTTTGTGCACCACTGGTTTAAAGTGAGAGTTAAATAATCTGTCAAAATCAAAAAGACATAACTATAGGTGATATCAAGGTTATGTCAAGGGTAAAGATTGGTTGTAATGATATAAACTAGTTTTTCAAAATATGATATACATTAATAAATATTGGTAAGAGCATTTATATTGTATATCTAGTACTAGTGAAAAGATTTAGCTGATTAATTTCCTGTAATTTATTTGAATATATTCTTAAAAATGTGTCTCTGTCATAGGATGTATTGTACCTTTGAATACCTGTGACATGCTTGTAATTCTTTAATTTGTAAGATGTATGAATTTGAAATTAATGAGTCTAATTCTACTGACAAAAAGAAATAAAATAGAAAGGATTTCTTACTGCAAACTTTGCTGACAACTTTTACTGGTTATCAGTACTAAAGAATTTGGACCAAAGATATTCTTGAATTATAAGATCACTGCAAAATACTGTAATTAGCATTCTTATAAGTAAAAACTGATATCTGGAAACATATTTATAGATTTAAATAATTCTTAAATTGCAATAGAACAACAAAATGCCAAAATTAAGACTGCATTTTGTAGTAGTTTTCTTTGAGCTGATTTGTATTTTAATTTCATTAAAATATTTATATAATAGTTAATACATTTACCACCAAAAAAAAGAAGACGAGAAACAAAACAAAAAAACATGCAAATATTCGCTACCATAAAATGAATCACTCTGTATTTGATTTCAATTTCTGCATGCAGCTAAAATAGGCCAGAGGAGTGGCAAGGTTGATTTTGAGATTTCACTTGATTGGGAAATTTTAACAATTATTCTGTAAGAATTGTAATATTTGAGCTATGTCTGTCCTCTTAAATATTAAAATGAAAGCATTCTGAAAGACAACTTGGTAGGAGTCAAAATACCCTATTTTTCCAACTCTGTTTCCATTTTGCTCTGAAGTGTCCTGGTTATAATTATAAATCAGTGGAAAATTCTGACCCTGAAGTGTTTAGATTTGTGTGCATTTCATGGGATGATCTTAAGATAATTGCCAAAAAAAGCGCAGAAAATAAGGCGAAGAATGTAAACAAAAATAGTCAAGTTTTTCTTTGTTAATCAGTGATTGGCGAGATTAGTCATATAACATCTGATGTCAACACCATTTTGGTAGATATGAGACAATGCCACTGTGGACGATGGAATTATACAGGATATATTTATGCCCAATGATGATTTTGATATAATATATAAGTATAATAAAATCAAGTTAATTATCAATTCTAGAGATTATTCATTCTTTTCTGTTATTGGTGTTGTATTGTACATTTAATTATTTGTACTCTGCTTCCATCACTATGTTTCAAAACAAAGCATGACTAATGACCTAAGAAAATTACTACTTACAACAATATGATTCCTTAACCAGATGAGATTTCGTACAGAGGTTGTCCAGTATCTTGGTTCTAAACAGGAATAAAATTTCATATATCAGTGAATATAAACAAACTACATATTATATTTTGCAAACAAACCAGACCCAGATTTCTATGAAATATTTTCCACTATTCAAAAAAAACAAACTATGAGAATTCTGTATTGTTTAAACTAATAATTTATCATTAAAAGACTCAATGATTTTTACCAGTATCTCCCATAAACTAAAATATGCTTTAAAAAGCAATTTAAAATTGACAATATACTTGGTACTTGGTAAACACTTTACCAGCTCCCTATATTTAAAAGATAAATGCACAGATGAAAGTAATTATCTGAAAGTTATAAGTACCTAAGAGATAAAAGTTATAAGTACCTAAGAGATAAAATCACTGATAATAAGTAAATAATAAAACAAATAATTTTCAAACTTTACTTTTTCATATTGTAAAGATTGAATTTTTAACAGTGAATAAAGAAAGTGTGCAATATATATGTAAAGACAATAATGACTGTAATAATGCATTATAATGTTTATGTGCAAATTAATGAAAAATATCTGGACTGGTTAACATATATCTGGGCTGGTTGATTGCTGTCTGTTACCAATACCAGCCTGACTGAAAATCCAAAAGTATTACTCTTCTAGTAATTGTCAAATTAAGAACATTTCTTGTGTTATATTTTCACAACATACCTAGGTACAATCTGAACACACCATCCATATAATGAAGATACAAAGGGCCAAGGAACAAAACCTGCAACAAAAACAATAATTCTTTTACTAAATGAAATCAGGATCCCACAATAATCACATTGGACCCCAGCTTGAGACTGGCTTGCAGAGTATATTTTGCAACTGAGAGCCAAAATCTTGTATAGCAAGGAAAGACATGTTCCTATGCTATTGCTATTTCAGTGGAGTGACTGAATGTATATAATTATCATTGCATTGGAATGCTTAAAGACTAAAAATGCATGTGTGGCATAAATGTGTAACTAAAATAAAATATATTTAACTGCTTTCAGCAAAATAATTAATAGTTAAATAAACTGACATATATGTGATCCCATAGTACTGTCATGCACCCTTTAATGCACAGTATTTAATTTCGGCATTAGCTGAACAAACTTTACAAAGAGAGAAAAGGAATGGGAAAATCTTGCATAATAAGCACTGCTCAGTCAGAGCCATAGTCCAGGGAAAACCCACCGTAGAATCATAACATTTTTGCGTTGATGGACTGCCACTGGACCATGACAAATAACAGACTTCATGTCAATGAACTGGGGTAAAACCCACAAGTTGGCGTGGGCAAATTTAATGAGACCCATCTAGCAGAATAAATAGAAATATACCAAAGTCACTACTTCCAGCTCAGTCATTTTCCCATTAAACTATTTGCGGGCCAGATAGACAACTAAAGGCCACAAAGTCCAGAAAGTTCAGAATATAAAATGAGAACAAAAGTAATTTTAAAAAGTGTATTTTATGTATAAAAAAAACAACTCAGTTTTAACAAAATGTTAATGAAATGGATGGTGTTGCTTAACAATGAATCAGTGGTTCAATGACAGGCTTAATTGATGTGGTGGACAAGCAGGCCAGATTTGCCCCATGGGCTGGAGTTTGCTTGCCCCTGGTCTAGAGAGTACTATCAGACAGAACATTTACACTTCTTCCTGCAGTGACATCATAGGTTAGCTGTTCATATGTGATCACATTGGCTGCATCCCTAAAAATTAATTTCACTTTTCTATTATTTCATTTATTATTGTTGTTCTAAAAAGTTTTCTTATTTTTCCTTTTACTCAACTCATTGTTAAATTCTTATCATTTCATATTTGTGTATTATCATTTTGTAATGTTTGTATTGTCTATGTTTTTATGTTAATTGTGATGGTAATTTATACTGTGTTTATCTATATCAAAATATAAAGAGCTCCAATGGTGTTCAAAATCTGGACGGGTACCTGGGCAGAATTTTTGAAAAAAAATTTATCCTTTCCTAATTATCCTTTTATCCAATTTTATCCTTTCCTAATTATCTAGTATTTTGTCTATAAATTATTAAAATAATATATATAATTACCATTGTAAGAAGAAGCGGAATGACTGCTGCAAAGATAAAACCACTGAAACGAATTCCCAACCACTCCAATAATGTGTGTGCCTGAAATTAGTATAGCACAAACTGACAAAGGTCATATTATTATTATTATTAAGGAATAAAAATATTATTAATTATTATTATTAATTTCATTACTACATTGCCAAATAACTTTTCATTACACATTTAAAAGATCTTAAACCAAATTTTATTCTCTCCTCAGAATTTTAAAAATTAAAATTTCTATATGATCATGGAGATATATTTTGTCAGAAAGCAGCTTCACTCATACTTTTTAAAAAAGTGTATGCAGACTTACACAAATTATGACAATCCTATTCATGAGAAATTAGTTTTGTGCTATGAGTATGATAGTCATACCATTATATACAGTTAAGTTTGAGATTTGTACAGATTTTTATGTTTAAAAATCTTGGATAATATGTAGTATTAGTAGTAAGTATATATATGTAGAACTAAATGATCAACAGTTATCAATCACTTCTTAATATCAAAGGACCTTCTGTCTTCAGTATGCATAGGAAAACCAACTGTAAAATGTTTTCTGATTATATGTGCAACCTTGTCTTAAAAAATAATAATAATTTTTTTAATTCCTTAAAACCTGATTACTACAGTAGTACGTTATTACTAATCCCAAAATTTTAAATCTGATTCAAGGAAAGGCTCATACCTCTGCACTCTGGCTAGTTTCACTGAACAACAACAGCAATGGTGGAACAACAACAGCATTGAAAGCCACACTAAGAAATCGTCGCTTTATTACATCAGGGTGGTCTCTATATTTTTTAAAAGAAAGAAATTTAAAAACAAAACAATACATCAAAACTAATAATAAACTAAACTGAAGTTGTTGGAGTATTTGAAATTGAAGAGGAGGAGGAATGTTGTAAATGAAAGCATTTTATTTTCAACTGCAAAATTATGTAAGATTAGATGGTTCTTGGAAAAGATGTAAAGAAAAGGGGTTTGAATGATGTGACAGAATAAAATAATCATAGATACTCAAAAATGCAGATGCCTGGGCCAAATAAGGGTACTGAGACTGTAAGAGTATAAGTTTCTTTTCTTTTTGTAATGGAGAAGGGATGCATTTTTTACATTTGACATAAAAAGAATTAAAATAAATATTAAATAAAGCTAGCAAAACAGTCCTTACACAGTTACAGACGATATAAAGCTTGATCAGTGTTTTTTTAAATATGGTATGCTTTCAATCATGATATAATTTAATTAAAATATATATTTCTTCTGTATCATCAGACATATAGTATAGGCCCCTAAAACGACGACAATCTCTTGAATAATTTCATTTATGTTCAATAAGATTCGTAGTCTAAACGTTGATTTTTAAACTTGACTTTATTAGATATATTAATATTTATATACGCAAAATTTGGTTACCCTTGATAGAATGGGTTGGCATTATATCTATCGATGATATCACAATAACTAAACAAAACAAACGCGACAATATTTTACAATGAAATCAATTCTTTTTTAAAAAGTTTTTCATATTCTTAATAACATGCGTGTGGTAAATTCATTTCTAGATGGATCGATTAAAAAAAAATAGTACAAACAAACCTGTCTTTGCCAGCACTGTCGGACCATATGTACAAACTGCCAACATAGGTTACACAAAAAAGTAGACAAAGTAAAATTGCTTGCCATGCTGCAACCGTAAATACAACCACCGCCATCATTTGGAAGGAAAAGTACTTTTCCCATCAAAAGAGCACTACAAAACGACCAGCAACTCTTCTAAAAGAAGATAGAGTTATCTATGGATAAGGTCTTTTCCCTTCAGTCTATCGCAGACACGGGATCTGTAATAACACCAATAAAGATCAGTGAATGCAGACTGGAAGTTCTAAACAACAAAAAATTTTAATAAAAAAATCTAGCGGTCAACTCGGTTTATGTACACGAATCACAGGATAGTTGTGATAAACAACGAGTAAATAGAAAGTCATTTCGACCCTGGAAGATTTATAAGGTTATAATGGGAAAAGTACCAAATAGGTCTATATTTAGCTATATAAATTATTTAAATGAGTACGTGAGGAGAAATAATTTAGTTCTAATACATGATGTACTCAGCATACTTGACTAATTACTCAGATGAACTTTGAACCAATGGCCAAGAGAAGTTCGCCTCAGCTCATCAAATGTTTTACCCCACGACATCACCTCGAGTTACGACCACGTCCATTGTGATTTCAAGTGATCGGTGCATCAGTCGATAATATTTTCATAGACACTAGAGTTTTAATTTCAGAATACCTGAATTAAGTTTTATATATTTTGTCAAGTATAAACAGACATTAAATAACTTTAGTGAGGTCCGGACATTTTAACTCTCTCGCACAAATTGTGATTCGATACAATTGCATAAAGAACTTACTTCTTGTTTCTTTAGCCGTAGGACGTATTAAATACAATATTTCAAACAGGTGGTAAAATCCAATAATATATTAAAAAATAAATCCAGTAATATATTGTCACTCATTAACTACACACCCACATCTTACAGTCTCGTGTCTCCGACAACAACAGCAACGCCAACTCAACAACCACCGCCGATAGCAACAACGACAGCAATGGCGGCAGCACAGTGAGCAGCAGTTCATGCAGTGGGAATACTTTAATCACCCCCATTGCTGACAGGATTCAACTGCTGCTTGACCACCTTTCCTGGCCGCCAGCGCCCGCCTTCACAACGGACACGGAACAGCCAAGACGCCAGCGACAACAGCAACAACAACACCATCAGTGAGGAGGCAATGGGTGGAACAACCCGGGCGCGCGCACACTAGAAAAATAGATACAGACAAGTGTTACTAGCTGGCTCTGTAAAACAACCCTCCCACCCTCCCTTCCACTCCAAATTCGGGAACGACAGTAACAACTTCCACCACAACTTTAGTCTACGGACCATCGGACTAAAATCGGCCTTTGCCGGCCAGACATGTTTGTGCATCGGATGAGCGAACTACAACACTACACAAACCACAACACTACACATAGAGCTTTTACCAAAGCTTCCTACAACCGCGGACTCCACAACGTTCAAATCTACATCTACATACTTCAACATATACACCACTCAACGAGACAATGACATCGGAAAAAAAAGAAGAAAGAAATTCAACAACTAACGCCAACACCAAGACAAAATCTACAACAGCAACACCACCACCAGCGCTCCCCGAATACTCGTGAAGGGAGCAAGTCCCACTGGAGCACTACAGATCAGAGAACGTCTTATGACGAAATGATCCACTAAAGCTCCACATAAAACTGTTAGCATAACCACCACTACCACCTTAATCCTTAAAGGCACAATGACTCTCCCACAACGCATCGAGTTGTGAGAAAGGTAAAAAACAGTTATCAACTGATAAAACTGAAATATAACATACCTTCACTTTATATCTGCACTCTGGCATATCATTATTGGTAACGTTACTAAGTCGTTGATTGCGGTAAAAGAACTTTGGTGGACGACATTTGTGACCGACATTTTAGTATTTTTCGAATGCCAGCTTGGACTTTACCGTAAAGATTGGGTTAGAGGTTACTTTTGTCATACACAACACGTGGAGAGATGGCATTTTTGTCAAGAAAAACCAATGGAAATATTCTGGTATCTTTTTATGTCTATCAGTAGAACAAAATTTAGAACGTTTCTCTTTTAAATATAATTCTTAACCATATGAAAGTTAGTTAACAACACCATTTCGTGTAAAATAAATGACACGTTAGATTCTCTTTGCTGTGATTTTTTTTTTTACTGACTCCAATTATCTCTGTTTTTGATAACATAATTTTTTAAAACTAAAAGCAATAATTCTAAATAAACCTTTCATTGACTGACTGTACACGACTCAATTTGACTGGTTAAATTGTGGCTTTCATTGATTAATTGTATTTACACGAGACGTTTGACTGGTTAAATTGTGGCTTTCATTGATGGCTGTATTGATATAAGACCATTTGACAGGTTAAATTGTGGTTTTCATTGATTGACTGTATTGACACGAAAGACAGTGACGTTTTGCAAACTGCCTGATTGTGAACACACTCTAGTGACAGTGGCCATCATTGAAAAAAATGTTATGTACATTGACTATAATTATTTCTCTAAAATTCCACTCTCAGGTCTATGATGAACTATGTGTGTGAATTTGATTAAATATATGTGTTAATGTCACTGCTGATGTCCATGGTAAGATAAACTGAACGATTGTAAAGTGTTAATCGAAAACTGTTGTGAGGTAGATGTCAACGCTCTTTGATTATCTTCATATGTTGTATATTTGATTGTTGATTTAATAAATTTATTGTTAAATTTACTGACCTTTCTACACATATTGATAACCATATGCTGGAAAGATAGTGGGTGGATGGGGGCTTGCTAAATATAAATTAAAAGATAGATTTATCTTCTCCATTGGTAAGAAGTGATGTCTTCTGGAGAATTTAATTATTAATAACATAAATTAAGATTCTCATCACTTGTAATTAGTTATGAATGATTAATTAATAAATAGTAATTATAACCAATAACTAGGGTGGCGCTGTGTCGGAGTAAATAACTGAAATTGCCCTTAATTGTGTAGGGCAAATGAATACAAATCAATTTTTGTTGGATATTTGTTTCTTCTCTGGATTTTTCACAAAACACCTATTTTTTGATAATTTTCTTATCAAACCCTCCATCCTCTTTTGTCACTCCACAAACACTATTCTATTGATAATTACATTATCTGCTGTGATTTGAAGGCAAAATCTATGAAACATCGCAACGTGCAATTATTCCAAGGACATCTTCATTAGAAAAATCTATTTCTGATAAAGTAAAAAAAACAAAATCCATATTATTCTAATCTTTTTCCAGTTATAATTTCAATAATAGTAAAGGTGATTTCTCTCTCTCTCTCTCTCTCTCTCTCTCTCTCTCACTCACACACACACACACACACACACACACACACACACACACACACACCTAAAAGGCTAGAATTATTGTAGAATTATTGACAACTGCATTCCGGGAAACACTGGTGCCCACTAATCTGTCCACCACAGCTAACTATTTACCCAGAACTTAATTTAGAGAGACTCTCTCTCCTAGACTCTCCATTCTATTAAAAGTCTGTGAGGCTAGTTAAAACTATTAGTTACACTTCTTGGTTCTTTTCCCCTAAACTTACGCTAATTTTGCCATGGTTACCCAGCCACTGACCAATCATGATACCCTCCTCCTGGTTGCTAGTTCTCCTGAGGAGAGGACAGCTGTGGCACTGATGGCCGACCATTGACCTCTTGCTTAGGCAGGTGAAAACTTACGGTTGATCCTAAGCACTCTCTAACTCAAGGTGCTGGGCTACGTGTCTGGTCCATGGGATGGGACAAAAAAAATGTGAGCATGCCGGGCGCGCACACTATTGATCCCTTGGTAGCAGTTTTACAGAAGAGTCGACCACAGGCCGGTGCCCAGTCAAAATTACACTTAGAAAATCCACCAGTACCCTCTCAATTCCCTAACTATTGCTTTGTCTTCTTTCTTCTGGTATGCAAATTCCTCCCTCAATGCTTACAACCATTTGCAAAATCAGTAAAGTTGGAAGCGAGTGTGAAAGCCCCCCCAATCAAACAAACAAGTCTCCTAACTATGTACACTTTTATTTCTGGTCACACACACAGACTGGTTATCTCCCAAGAACCCCACTCCCCTACCATTTATCCTCCTATCTGCTCAATCCTCAACATGGCTAATTAATAAAACTCTTCTAATGGTCCCTTACTTTCGTTTTCCCTTTTACCAATTTCACTTGCAATCAACTCGGACGTCATCAGTGTTGCCAGGTCCGTGGGTTTTCCACCCAATTGGGCTACTTTAAGATCTGTTCCATGGGAAATTTTGGCTGGTCACGGATTGCAGGTTTGGGGGCTAGTTTCAGTCCACCTGTGGTTTGAGGGGGCTATGGCAGTTTGTGTGCACTTAGGCCTGCAATCTGTATGGTAGGCAGCCTTGACCTATCTCAAAGGACCGATGATTGACATTCTATTCACCCTTGTCACACATTACATTCCACATTCTGAGCTTTCCACGGTGTCCTGTAGACATAATGTGACTAATGACTAGTCACTATTGGCACTGTGACAAATCGGCAAAATCTGAATGGCAAGCAGGTTTAAATTTCACATTCACAGCCATAGACTACTCGAGAGTTAAATCGTTTTGTGTAGAATATAGTCAATCACAGACCTGTGTGAAATTCAATTTGTTCTCATAGAATCTGTAAATGATGTTTATATTTGCATACACTTTTTGTTTTTTCAATAAAGGGTAAATGGACGAAGTAATGGAAACATTACAATAGTGATTCAGAAAAGGGAGAAGAACTAAAAGAGTGGATTCGTAGCATACCAGTGGACAACACCAAAGCAAACTCGATTTTGTATAAACTGATATCCATGCTCGCCATAGTGATCTCAACACACATGCTGAAAAGCATCGTCGCAATGCTACTCCATTTTCTAATGCGAAGACTCTGCTTGCTGTTGGTTTTTCACGCAAAGTTGTCGACAACACAAAGTGGCCGAGCTGAAATTAGTAGTGCACGTTGCATACCACTCCAGTATTCAAATAATTTAATTGATCACCTTGGCAACATCTTTAAACAAATTAGCAGCAATGATTTACCGCTTCATTGTATGAAATGTACTGCATTGATCAAACCTGTTTTGAGCCCATCAATTCATGAAGAGTTGCTCAAACACCGGCAGGAGTCCAATTATTCTCTGATTATTGATGAAAGTACAGATATTGGCCTTGAGAAACAATTATGTATTACAGTCAAGCACAACAGAGAATGCTAACGTCATTCCGTGGGCTGGTGTCGATCGTATCTGGATTAGCAGAAGCAATATTACTACTACTGAGATGGGCTGTACCTGTGAGGCAAATTACATTCTCTGCCTTTTAAAATTTCATTTTCTAATTTGTTTCTATTTTTCTATAATTGATAGGGATATTGTGTAGCATATAATTTATCATTGATCTTCAAAGTGATTTATTGTGTGGTCAGCTGTGTAGTCAGTTGTGACCTGCCCAAGCCTCGCATGTGACCAGAGGAATTTAGGTTACGTAGTGACCCAATGATGCATGGAATATAGAGGATGGGGGTATAATTTGTAGAGGTGGGTGAAGTTGGCTAGATGCACTGTAGCCATATGTGGACTCCTGAGTTCCATTCTGACATTTGCAAACCTGTGGTCAAACCCAGGTAGGTATATACCCACAATCTAAGCCTGATCATTTTCACATCACACCACGCCATTTGGAATGGTTGAACTGTGAATGCTAGAATAAGTGTTTTAGCAAGATCCTGGGACTAGTAAGCAAATGTATATATTGACATCACAACAATTAATGAAATGTTATTATTAATTAGAATGTTGAAGACTTCCTATTTCTTATTGGTGATTTATTTGTATGTATGAAGCTAATGTGTATTTATTTTCAGATAGGTACGTGAGACAAAGTAAATTTGCCCCTCCCTATTTTAAATTTAAATTGTTTTATATAAATTGCTAAATTGTCAGAGTAACCTGACCTTGGGCACTCCTTATGGCGTTATTTTTGAAAGTGTCTGAGTTGAATTAAACAGCTCGAGGCAAGAATTTTCTAGATTGCTGATGTAATTAATGCAAGCAGAATGAGTAGTTTTCTATCATCCAATTATTATTTATGAGAATGAGACTAGCAAATGGGCTGAGTTTACGGAGTAGACTTGCTGTAGAAAATTCTGCTCTCTAATCACCTTTGAATTCGGAGTGTAAGGAAGAAGTCCAGCTTTGAAAGGTAATTGTTAGCTTGATGGGAACAAGTGGCCTTTTGACTTTCGAGTTTTGACTTTTGAGTTTCACCTTGAGTGTTGAGTTTCAAGCTTGAAGTTTCAAGGCCACGTGTTCACTAGTTATAAATCCTGTTGAGGTGTGTGTAAATGTACGGGAATATGCTACACACTTTTGATGTATCAGAGCAAAGTATGCTGGGTACATTCTGGAAAATTTTATTACATTGAAAGTACCAGAATTATTGTGATCATGTTCTGCATGAAGGAATGGACATGGTGAGAAGAGCGCTCAAAAGTATTTTATTTCTTTGTTTTTCTTTATTGTAAACATTGATAATACTAAACTGTGTAAAATCGATTCTTAAATACAAAATAATTTTTTATCAAATCTAAAGTTGCGTGTGATTATTGTGCAAGCCGATTGCTAGGTAAAGGAATTTTTTTTTCCTTCTCTGAAATAATGTATGTAATGACAGGAACATCAAAACCAAAAACTGTTTTCAAGACACATGTAAACAGAGGTGCCTTTAGATATCATTGAAACCAAAAACTATTTTCAAGACACATGTAAACAGAGGTGCCTTTAGATATCATTGAAACCAAAAACTATTTTCAAGACACATGTAAACAGAGGTGCCTTTAGATATCATTGAAACCAAAAACTGTTTTCAAGACACATGTAAACAGAGGTGTCTTTTGATATCTTCAAAACCAAAAACTGTTTTCAAGACACTTGTTAACAGAAGTGCCTTTAGATATCATCAAAACCAAAAATTGTTTTCAAGACACTTGTTAACAGAAGTGCCTTAAGTATTCCTGTGTGGATATTCCGCGTAGAATGTGTTCTTTAACGAGAGAGTGAGAGGAATCAATCTGTCTCTATTTTACCGACAATAATAATTATACCAAACCAAGAGTCTGACGTCATTCACATATATTCCTTTCACAGCAAAATCGTGTAAATGGTCCCAATGACGCGGTCACTGTTCTTTAACACAGTCGTCTGCAAAATAAAACGAATAAACAACAGAAGAATTGACTTTCACCTTCTAACTCGGTTCCGAACGCGGAAAGCATTGACGCACTTTCGTTTCAGTTTTAATTAATGATTCTTTTTGCTTCCTCTTTATTTTTTCTTCTCTTACTGTTTTCTTCGTACTGCAATGACACTAATTCAATACACAAAGTCAAGAGCGTTGACTAGTCGCTATGGGAACCGCTTTTAGTGGTGCATTGTTTTTGTCGTAGGACGTAGGTGGTCTCAGGCTTCTATAAATAGAAAGCCTAGGTGCGTGCTGTCACATCCCTGAGCGGACTGAGCTTGTAAATCTGGGCGGCTGCGTGAAGAAAACTAGCTCAATCAGCTAGCGAACTAGCACTAGTAGTAGTAACAGGAAAAATTAAGTCCAGTCCACTGCTAGATCGGTTTGCGGCTAACCCTTTCTTGAAACAAACCGCCATAATTATTAGTGACCACTGAGAGAGGAGCACGCCTACCCTGACTGGTTGGGTTGTTTGCTAGTCCTGCTATTGTAATGTTTCGATGATCGGAAGTGGTATGTATTATTTCGCTGTTGTTGATGTGTTTTTGAAAGGGTGTTATTATTTCGTTATTGCTGTGTTATGGAAATGGTATGCATTGTTTCTTTATTGTTGATTTGCTAGGGAAGTGGGGTGTATTATTTCATTATTGTTGATGTGCTAGGGAAGTGGTGTGTATTATTTCATTATTGTTGATGGTGTTAAGGAAAGGTTATGTATTATTTCATTATTGTTGATGGTGTTAGGGAAATGTTGTGTATTATTTCATTATTTTTGATGGTTTTAGGAAATTTTATGTATGATTTCGTTATTGTTGTTGGAGTTGGGGAAAGGGTATGTACTATTTCTTTATTGTTGATGTGTTAGGGAAAGGGTATGTACTATTTCTTTATGGTTGGTGTGTTAGGGAAAGGGTATGTACTATTTCTTTATTGTTGGTGTGGTAGGGAAAGGGTATGTACTATTTCTTTATTGTTGGTGTGGTAGGGAAAGGGTATGTACTATTTCTTTATTGTTGGTGTGGTAGGGAAAGGGTATGTACTATTTCTTTATTGTTGGTGTGGTAGGGAAAGGGTATGTACTATTTCTTTATTGTTGGTGTGGTAGGGAAAGGGTATGTACTATTTCTTTATTGTTGGTGTGGTAGGGAAAGGGTATGTACTATTTCTTTATGGTTGATGTGTTGGGGAAAGGGTATGTACTATTTCTTTATGGTTGATGTGTTGGGGAAAGGGTATGTACTATTTCTTTATGGTTGATGTGTTGGGGAAAGGGTATGTACTATTTCTTTATGGTTGATGTGTTGGGGAAAGGGTATGTACTATTTCTTTATGGTTGATGTGTTGGGGAAAGGGTATGTACTATTTCTTTATGGTTGATGTGTTGGGGAAAGGGTATGTACTATTTCTTTATGGTTGATGTGTTGGGGAAAGGGTATGTACTATTTCTTTATGGTTGATGTGTTGGGGAAAGGCTATGTACTATTTCTTTATGGTTGATGTGTTGGGGAAAGGCTATGTACTATTTCTTTATGGTTGATGTGTTGGGGAAAGGCTAAGGTATTATTTCGATTTTCTTGATGGCGTTAGGGAAAGAGTACATATTACTTCATTATAATTATGCGTTTGGGAATTGATCTGTATTATTTTGTTATTATCAATCAATGCGGTAGCGTCAACTCGACAAAATAAATACAAACAAATTTTATGACGTAATCTTTGACAGGCTATTCAATTTATCAATCAATGCGGTAGCGTCAATTCGACAAAATAAATACAAACAAATTTTATGACGTAATCTTTGACAGGCTATTAAATTTATCAAACAATGCGGTAGCGTCAACTGGACAAATTAAATACAAACAAATCTTATGAAGTAATCATCACTCTAGACATATCTCTTTGACAGGCTATTAAATTTATCAATCAATGGAGCAATAACAAGCAGGGCAGTGAAGCACAGGGCCGTTTATAATTATTTCCTAAGGAGGCATCCTGCTATTTGAATAGCGCTAGTTGCACTCTTCCTGAGAATGACTTTTCCTATACATTTTAAAATACTCTATTAATGTTTCTTCCTTTTCAGTTACTGATAACGGCTAAGCTTGCGTGTGACCTCTCGTAATCAATAGATATCAACCCTTCTGTGATCTCCCGTATTCAACAGACATCTACCCTTATCTAGATAATCAATTGTGACTATATACTGAAGACCCTTAATAAACTGACATCCACCCCTATCTAGATAATCAATTGTGACTATATACTGAAGTCCCTTAATAAAGTGACATCTACCCCTATCTAGATAATCAATTGTGACTATATACTGAAGACCCTTAATAAACTGACATCCATTCTTTTCTTGATAAAATTTTCCGACTAAATGTTGAAGAAATGTAGACAAACCAGTCCTACATAAAATGGTTTTGACTACAAACTGAAGAGCATGGAACCTTGTAATGAACAGAAGTCCACCCTGATCTAGCAGTAATCTATCATGAATCAAAATTCGAAACGTTTTCTCCCTAACTTTTAACAAGGAAAACATTTTTTAATTGCCTTCACAATTTAAAAACAATTAAAATTATCATCAGAATCATATTTGATTTCTGGAGCTTGGTGCACGCACATGTGTACACATTAAGTATGAGTGTGAGTTTGGTGTGTGTGTGTGTGTGTGTGTGTGTGTGTGTGTGTGTGTGTGTGTGTGTGTTTAAATAAAAGCACAGATGGCTTTACTTAGAAACTTAAAGACTGGCATACGCAGAACATTACATAATTATTGTTTAATATCGGTCTGAGAGTATTTACCAAAAACTTTCTTTCATCCCTTTTATCTCTCTTTCCTTCTAGTTCTTCTTTTATGTTCAAAATAAAAACGTTGCACACCCCCGTATTCTAACTTGTAAACCATTCTGAAGCTTAGTGAAAACTTGGAACTTGGTCTTTCTCTTGTGCTCCATGAAAATCAAGAGAAATGGGATTTATACTTAAATTTTTATGTGTTCAAATGTTTATCAGTTTTATAAAGATCACCATCAAAAGCAGTAATGAATGATTCATTTCGAAACCGCAATAACTAAATGATAAGGAGAATAACATTGTACTGATCGATTCTGGTGATGCATGCAATCCCACCATTGCTGAAAGATCGACAACTCTTATCGGCGCAAATGTGACGTCACGACTTAATCCAATCCGATTATTTACGCATTACACTGCCTGATCGACTACCGGAAAGTTCGTGTATAGTGATCTCCTTAATGTGCTTCCAATTTCTAAATCCATTTGTTAGCTACCAAATTGTTCACTAATGGTGAAAATTATTGACGTTGGCTTTTCTCTCTCGAAAGAGAGTTTTCCCAGTTACACCCAAGGGTTCATTCGCATTACTGACAACAAACTAAAGTAACAATACCGAGTTTATGGATTTCGAAAGTTCTTCTTTTAAATCTGTTATGTCAGGAAAATGTTGTATTCTTTTCAGCCAGTAGAAGAGAAGTAAATGAATGTTTTCTACAAGAACTGAACTTACGGGTTGCTGCCCTGTTGAAGAAAGCAAAAGATGTAGAAGTCGACTACAGCAGACTAAGATGATGAGCGACTGAACTGTTCATTATTAAAAGTGTGTGAATTAGCGTGTGTGTGTGTGAGTGTGTGTGTGTGTGTGTGTGTGTGTGTCTGTGTGTGTGTCTGTGTGTGTGTGTGTGTCTGTGTGTGATTGACATTCGTATGTGGACATGTTTATTTATTTATTTGAGAATGAGGGTGGTTTCTGAATAAACAAAAATATGCAACTTGAGCAATGAAGAGGAAGATGATGACAACGGTGGTGGTAGTGGTAGTGACGATGACAACGAAGACGATGATGATCTTGGTGGGATCGGCGACGATGATGATACTTCTGTTTTAAAAGTCAAGTTCAGCATGGTGACATTTATATGTTAATAAATTCGTAAGCTGTACCAGGGAAGTAGGATGAAAAATAAGTCGCTAGAATTGTATTGTTTTGTTGTTTAAAGGAGTGAAAAATGAGAGTGAATGCATTCTGATTTCAAGTGATGAACGGCTTTACTGAAGCATTTAGCAGGACATTAACCGAGACGAAACTAACACACATGCATACATCTAACTTCTTGTCCAATATTTTTTAAAGAAGAAATTGCATGCTACCCCCCCTCCCTTACCGCAATCATAATTCTCTCATGACTGCAGTAAAACTAGGTTAAATTTAAAATTAGCTTTAAACAGCTAAACTTTACATGTTTTCATTCTTACATGCTTTTATTATTTGTTTTTGTTTGTTTCAGTTTTCAGTTCATCTGCCTCAAAAGTTACTTCAGAATTGAAAACAAAATCGAAAGCTTCAATCGCGCACCAAGACATGAATGCCAATTCTCTCCGGAGCCAAAGTCATCGAGGTCGTAGATATTTGCCCCATGTGCACCGCTCCTCGAGAATCCGCCCTGTGGCTAGCACTTTTTTCCCATCCTATACTGGCGCTGTTGCTTGGATTCGCCGTAACCAGAGAGTCATTGAGGTAGGTCAAACCGTAAGGCCGAGATTAGCCTAGCCAGTGAGTCATTGAGTTAGGTCAAACCGTAACACCGAGATAAGACTAGCCAGTAAGTCATTGAATTAGGTCAAACCGTAACACCGAGATGAGACTAGCAAGTGAGTCATGTTTGTAAAACTGTAATGCTGAGATGAGACTAGCCAGAAAGTCAGTGAGGTAGGTCAGACCGTAACGCCGAGATGAGACTAGCCAGAATGTAACTGAGCTAAGTCAAACTGTAATGCCGAGATGAGACCAGCCAGAGAGTCATTGAACTAGGACAAACTGTAATGCCGAGATGAGACTAACCAGTCATTGAGGTAGGTTAAACCATAACGCCGAGCTGAGAGATAGAGAGCCATTGAGTTAGGTCGAACTGTAAGGCTGAGTCTAGCCAGAATGTCATTGAGCTAGGTCGAACCGTTACGTTGAGATGAGATTAGCCAGAGAGTCATTGAACTAGGTTAAACTGTAATGCCGAGATGAGACTAGGCAGAGAGTCACTGAGGTAGGATAAAACCGTAACGCCGCCGAGATGAGACTAGCCAGTCATTAAGCTAGGTCAAACCATAACGCCGAGATGAGATTGGCCAGAGTCGTTGAGCTAGGTCAAACCGTAACGCCAAATTGAGACAAGTCATAGTCTTTGAGGTAGGCCAAACTGTAAAATCGAGATGAGATTAGCTAAACTGATATGATTGTACACAATCTGAGACAGGCATTCATTAATCAAGTTATATGAAAGAACAGTGTTCAAAACCCAAGTCGTAGTAAAGTGTTCATAACTCGAGTCAATTGTGTTGCGAGGTGTTCAGTAATCAAGTCATAGTGTTGAGAGGTGTTATTATTCAAATCATAATGTTGTGAGGTATTCAGCAATCAAGTCATGGTGTTGTGAGGTGCTAATTAATCAAGCCCAAGTAATGTAACTGTTCAAGACTCGAGTGATAGTACTGTGAGGTGTTCAGTAATCAAGTCATAGTGTCGTAAGGTGTTCAGTAATCAAGTCATAGTGTCGTAAGGTGTTCAGTAACCAAGTAAAAGAAATGTAAGTATTCATGTTTCAAAAACGTTTCATTGTAATAAGTAAGGTCTGCACGACTTAGCAGCTCTTTTAACAGTGGGATATACTTGACCAGATTCAAAAATACTTCTCGAGTGGTGGTCAAGATGTATACGAGGACCGGGAGTATACACTGAGTAGAGTTGAGAAGATGCTTAATTTGGCTTGGCTTCCCTAGGAATTTTTGAAAGGACTCGGTTGGGAAAACAGTTTGTATGTCTTATCGGCTTTGAAGGTACGCCCACTCAAGGCGAGATTTAGGAATGAGTGGACAATGCAAAACTCGGCCAAGAGGTGCCATTGGTCTCTGTGCCACACACGGTCAGTGGGTCTCCTGATCGTATTTTGGAGCAGCAATCAGGAATGGCTAGACTGACATGAACGCCTTACTTTACTAAGACTGGGATTCATGATTCTTACTTTACATTAATCGGATATTTGAAAACTTAACTCTTCTCAGATTAATTCATGCTCCTTACTTTAACTGGATATTTTTGTATAGCTGATTTAATGAATTCCATATTTTACTAACTGGTTACTTAATTAAAATGGATTCAAGAATTCCTTATTTTTTACTGGATATTTTTCTAAAGCTGATTTAATGAACTCAATATTTTACTAACTGGATACTTTATTTAAAATGGATTCAAGATTTCCTTATTTTAATTAGATATTTGAAAACTGTACTTGACTCTGGCTAAATTAATGAACACCATACTTCAATTGCATGATTGACTGTAATGGGATACTTGAAAACTTTATTTTAGCATGACTGAGATCCTAGTTTCTGGACATGAACACAACTGAACATTAACACCTTACCCTCACCTTGCTGTTTCATTAGATGGTGACTGGTCTGCTGGAGATGTACCCGAGCCTCATCCAGGAAATAGCACTCGATGCATTCTGGGAGTTCATCGCACCCTTTGTTAACAGTTATATGGAGAAGAAACTGCATTTGCACCCGGTACAACTTCCTGTTCAAGGAAGGTGTGTGCTGTCTTGAAACTTGTCCATCATACACGACGCGACCGTGTGACAATTTTTGTGTATGTAAATACTGACTTAAGTAATATTAATGACTTATTTAAGGATAAAATAACTAATTGACAACTTTACTGAAACAAATCCTCGAAACACTAATAATTATGATCAAAGTAGTTCCATTCTTTTGTTTTGAGTATATGCGTATATGTGTTTGTGTGTGTATATATATATATATATATATGTGTGTGTGTGTGTGTGTGTGTGTGTGTTTGTATGTACAAAGGGAGAGCTAAGGCTTAAATATTGCTGTAAATGAATGTATTAATTACATTGAGGACGAGAAATATTTGAGAGTTAGTTTATTCAGTAGGGATATGGCTCAATTTGTTTCGCTGTATGGATTATTATATATAAAGAGAACCGGTACTTTGTAATTTCCTTTGCATTCTAGCTGTCAGTGGTACAGGCAGTAAACAGCACAACTGCATTTTCAGAGTGTAAACTATTACGTGCATTTTCAGAGTGTAAACTATTACATACATTTTCAGAGTGTAAACTATTACATGCATTTTCAGAGTGTAAACTATTACATGCATTTTCAGAGTGTAAACTATTACATGCATTTTCAGAGTGTAAACTATTATGTACATTTTCAGAGTGTAAACTATTACGTGCATTACATTACTCTGTTTCTCACCTTGCAACCATTTCCTCATGTCTCGGAAATATATTAATACTGTGTGAAAGAAACATTTAAAAAATATGTTACACACTGTGGCACTATAATACGTTCTGCCCTTATTATGATTATTATTATGAATTCCATCAAGGACATCAACAAAAAGCCAAAAGAGAAAGCTGAAGGCCAAAAGCTGAAACCAAAAGCAGAAAGGCATACCCTGAAAAAAACATTTAAGCATGATGCTTTAATTTGGTTCATAATTTCCCACACTGTCTTTCTCTCTCGATTTCTCTCCAGTCATTCAACTTGCATGTCTGCAAGAGAATTGTTAGCCCTCATACATACTACATTCACTAATACATAACTTCTAACATACATATCAATGAAGCTTCAAAATATACAATATATCAAATCAATGTTTGAACTAATTTTAAATTATTCAGAGTCCATTATCACACTATTGATCAGATAACTCACCACTGGCTCACAATTGCCTTTCAAAACCAGACTTTGAATATTAGTTGCAAGTATTGCAAAAAGGTTTTGACTGAATATTTATAAACTTCACGTGTCAACTAACCAGAGCCATTCATTTACTCTCCCAGCCATCATGCTCATCATTCACAACTTCCGATTGGAACTTATCTACTTCAATCAGATGCCACCCGTGTCCTCCTTCCAGCCACCATCAGTCAGTTATGCTTGTAACTACATTTTAACAGTTGAGTCAGAAATTGTCCTTTGAGAGAGCGCGAAAAAGTAAGTGAATTCAGTTAAGATCTAGGGCCAGATTAGTGAGCACAGCTCTCTCTTGAAATACAGCGATATCGTTTTATCTTAAGTTGACAATCTAGAATAATCTATTTCAATTTTAAATGTTGTGCATTTGTTTCCTACAGACGCATCCTGCCCAGTCGATTCGGACGACTGACCAGCAGTAGGAACCACGACAGACGCGTGCCGATGATTTCTGTCACCCAGGAATCCAACGACCTAGATTTTGGTGATGGCAGTTTGTGGAAGGGGCTCCACCATCGAGAAGACACAGCGAAATCAGCCCGGGTTTATTTGTGCTGTCGCGAGGACAGCAAGCTGTACTCTCTGGTTCTCCAAACGCTGCTGCACGACTCTTATGTCAAGCATGGGCCCTCCTCGACCGAAGGAGACAGTTTGCACGCGCACATGGAAATGTTGCGCGAGGTTGACGCCTTCGCGTTCGTGCTGGACGACATGAACCTCAACACGCTGTCCTGTTTTAAGGATCTGTGTGCTGCCAAGATCCTCCACCTGCCCATGATTTTTATCAAGGACCCACGATACGTCCTCCCGACTCTTCTGCCCGAGGCCATCCTTCATTGCAATCTCCACGTTTCAGACTCGTTGAAGTTGACGTCACGAACAAACACGCCTTCACAGCAGGAGCGTGGAGTGTCGTTGGTTGGATGTCCCAACAAGGGTAAAAAGTGTCTGAAGGATCGGTCGCTTCCCTCAATGCCACGTTCCTTGTCAGCGCAAAGCTCCATTGCCAGAAAGTCTACCAAGCGTGGCAGGAAGGAAGAGGTTCGGCATGGTGAGCCCGACATGTTACTGACATTAATAACTGGCTATCGTGAAGCCCTAGTGTTCGAGGAGGACAAGGAAGGGGAATTTGGAAACATTATGAGACGCAAGCTACTAGCACTTTTCAATCACAGCACCGGAAGTGACACCCCGAACGACGGAAGACAGGAACAAGCCACTACTACTCCCGGCTTCAGTGCAGCTCACTCGCTTGATTCCCCGGACACCCTGAGTTCAAGGTCTGCAGAAGAGACGTTCAGCAGGCAAGATTCTGGTCATTTTCTTACCGTTCCAGACATTTCTTTGGGCATCTGTGCCACAAGCGATGATAATTTTAGAAACACATCGGTTGACCACGACTACTTTGATTCTGAAAACGAATCAGTCTTTTCGCTGTCTCTCGACGGAACAGCGTCAAATTTCTCATTTCGCACGAACAGCTGTACTCGCTCTTTGCCCGACAGCTCATGGGGCGATGATCGTGATCATTTGCGCAGTTGCTCCCCTCATCTTATCAGCAACAGCGCTTTCAATAATTCTACATCTGCAAGAACCAAAAGTTCCCAGCTAGCTACCGCCTCTTGCAGGGACTCCATCGCGGGCATTCAGCGTTCCGATAGTCGCAGACTTTCTTTCACGCATCTTCATCAACTTCAGCAGAATCTTGTCAGTTTTTTCTCTCATACATCATCTGGCTCAGACTGCCAAGCAGACAGACTAGAAGAGCAAGAAACCACCTACATGGTCTGCAACAAATTAAATAATTCTATAGAAGGCGAGCCGAGATTGGTCAAGTGGCCACCCACCTCTGAAGTTGACTTTGAGACCAATGAAAGTGAAACTATGTCTGAGTCGTCGTGTGGTTTTAAAGATGTTGACCTGTCGATTACGTTGAACAGGCCCAATGATACACCTGATAGTGACGTATTTTTAATTAGCTGAACTTTATTATTTTTTTTTAAAAATCAGTGAGAATTTTCCTGCTTAATGATCCTAATGTTTTTTGACTTAATCAAACTCCCTCCTACTAAGGATCAAACATATAGCCTTAAGAACTACTATACTAATTGCAAGAGAAGATTAATGACAATTTAAACTAATAATTTAAAATATAATTTAATAAGAGAGAGAGAGAGTAGTTGCAACTACTTCCTCCCTTTTAACTCGACACACAACAATGAAGTAGTAACATGTCCCATTAGGTAAATAAAATAGATAATTAATCTAAGGGCATGACACTTTTGGAGTCCGAGTGTCATTTAAATAATGATCCCGCTCTTAAGTTACAGGTTTAAAAGGAAAGAGCGATACAGAAATGTCGAGTAGAACATTTCCAGGTTCAAAAGGAAAGAGCGATACAGAAATGTCGAGTAGAACATTTCCAGGTTCAAAAGAGCGATACAATTGCAATCATCAGAATTGCCGAGTAGAACATTTCCAGGTTCAAAAGGAAAGAGCGATACAATTGCAATCATCAGAAATGCCGAGCAGAACATTTCCAGCGGGAAATAAAATCGTGCGCGCGCGCGTCTGTGCTCCGTTGACTTTTCATATGCAATTAGTTACATATATTGTTTATCGTACATAGTGCGTGTATGCGCGTTATAAAAAATGTTTGCAGTAATCTTGTGCATCTTTTCATGGTGAGAGAGAATGTCTACTATATAAGTGCACATATATATTGCTATAGTGTGTGCTGGTAATAATTTTCTGTATATATGAGTTTTAAAAAAAATTATGGTCTTATTTTTAAGTTAATTTCTTCATATATGTTATGATTGTGTACTAATGTCAATGTTATCTGCTTACAAAATAAAGCAGTATACAGCGTAAATGCATAATGATAGGGGGAGGGACATACTGCTAGTACTAGCAGTAGATCTGTTTCAGCACTTATGCTAGTGTACACAAACTGACAACTCTTGAAAATAGAGTGTCTTTGAAATTTGTGAGGGTTTAATCAGATCATAGTCTTAATGATTCTTTCCACGGATAGCCTAGATTCCTTTCACTTTCTACTTGCCCAAATTCAATCAGCGCTACATGCCCAACTTTAGTCAGTTCTACATTCCTGACGTTCAGTCAGTGTCATACACTCGACCAGCCAATGGTATATGCCCGATGTCGGGCTGTCTACTGCAGAAATCTGTCGGGGGGGGGGGGGGAGACCAACTATTTATTACTATCACATATAAACCCAATCTATTTGCTTGCAAAAACAACACACAAAAAAGCCCATACTACTTCCTTCTAATTCCAGACAAATGATATCACTATTTTAGTGGCCATTAAACCGTTTTAAAATGGGGTAAATCAAGCTGTTTATTCCGAGATGAAATGAGCCTATTGAAACAAGCATACATAAAATCATTAACTCCACATACAGTACTGCTAGACCCACTATATATTAACAATCATAGTTGCGTTCAAGTTCATATTTCGCAAGTGTGGTCGAGACATATTCTTTGCGACAAAGTCAAGTTGTGACGTCATTTGCTAGCTGTGAGATTGTCATAGAAGCAAGAACTCGGTTAAGATAAAAACGTAAGCAAAGAATGTCATCCACCCCCTCCCGCCCAGTCCCCACCTACACCAACCCACAAGAAAATTGTATCGCGATCAACAGCCATTGCGAGCTCGACGGATTCTCTTCAATTACAAGCAACCAGCTGCAGATTGAAGTGATTCTAATTTGTAATTATTTTGAGATAATTTCTTGTTTACAGTCGAGAGAAACTGACGGAGTTATTCCCACACTCGAATACCAATTACGAAAAACGTGTTCAGAGACAAGTGTCGTAACGTGCTGGTTGCTCAACATTACAGCAAGACTTGAACTTAAAGTCACTGTAAGCAAATTAAGAAACAGGTTTCGTAACGTGTCCGTCGCTCAACATTAAAGCAAGACTAGAACTTAAAGTCACTGTAAGCAAATTAAGAAACAGATGTCGTAACGTGTCGGTCGCTCAACATTAAAGCAAGACTAGAACTCAAAGTCACTGTAAGCAAATTAAGAAAAGGTGTCGTAACGTGTCGGTCGCTCAACATTAAAGCAAGACTAGAACTCAAAGTCACTGTAAGCAAATTAAGAAAAGGTGTCGTAACGTGTCGGTCGCTCAACATTAAAGTAAGACTTGAACTCAAAAGTCACTGTGAGCCAGTTAATATTTAGCGGCCGGCACGTTACCGACACTTCTCTCTTTGTTGACTGCGACTTTTGAGTTCGAGCCGTGCTTTAACATTGAGCGGCCGACACGTTACGACACCTGTCTCTTAAAGTATCTCAGACTCAAAGTCACAGTGTAAGAGAGATGTCGGTAATGTGCCGGCCGCTATATATTCGAGATTCATAGGTTCCCCAGCCAACAATTAGCCTTGCCCTGCTTTAACCGATTTGTTCGGAAGCAACGCAGATGAAGTCAAATTAAGTTGCCTCATTGCTTTCTATTTATTCCGAAAACCAATTCTGTAGCGGTACAAGGAAAACACGCACACATCTCACGGAATCAATATACTAGCTTCGTTCTTGACGCCGAAATCGGTATTAAGCAAACTCACGCATCTCTAGATCTGTTGACGACGACAGCGTTACGTAGTAGCCAGTTTGCACATTTACTTACTCCCGCGTTACTGGTTTGTTACAGCAGTTCACAATAAATGTTTATGGTTTAAATAAAGCTCAATAAAAGTACAAAAGTGTTTTATTTAAACCATAAACAAAGTTCAGTTGGGAAGACCACCACCACCCCTCCACTAGAATTATCTGCTGTTGTATTTGAAAATCTTATGCGTTTTACTTTTAAATATATATCAAAACACATACACGGCTTTAAAAAAAAAAAAACAATTCATCTTACTACTGCCTTCTTTATTCGGTTGAAGCTCAAGTTCTGAGCAGAAATCCACTTAAGTGCATGCTTTTCTTCAAGTAGTCATTTAATCACAATTAACATAGTCGTGGGATTTATCTTTCCGTCTTTCTTTTTTAAACAGTCATTTAATCAACTGACGTAGCCATGGAATTTAATATATGAATATAATATTTATTTATTTATTTTTAAAGTCATTTAATCCCAATCAAAATAGAAGGTTTAATATAAAACGTTATCATTCATATATTGAAGCCATTTCATCACAATCAAAATAGTTAGGAGGCCCAATACACAAAAGCAAAACCCTAAATTTTTACAGCCATTTAATTACAATCAAAACAGGAGATTAAATATATATAAATAGTTTTTAAAAATATCACTAGATATATAACGCATGCGCATACACACGTACCAACACACTGATCACATTTAATTGAAAACAAATACAATGCCAATACTGAATAAGCCAACACGTGTAAATTCAATTTATTTTATTATTTCTGGCAGTTGGTGTGACGTCAAACTAAAACTACACATTGTCCAATGAGATAGATACACAAATATAAATTAACACGCAGCTGTAACGACACAATAAAGCGTAATAAGAAAACTACAACGTAGCAGAATGTGGGGGAAAATAAAAGGTGGAAGCACAAAACAGTTTTAAAGAAATTTTTTAACAATTTTCTTTTTTAATATTTTTATCATCACTTTGACATCGTAAACAGCTTTCTACTGATCTGGTTGGTATCAGCACGTCAATGCAGTAGATATCTTCTCATACACGTTACCATATTCACCGAGGGCAGTTATAATAAACTTCAAACGGTACGCCAAATGTAATCAAAATTCTGCTCCAAAGTAAACTATAAAACTGAGCAACAGGCTAAGGGAAGGGGTTGGCTAAGTCGAATTATTTCTGTTAAACGTTCAACTACACTTTTCTACAACGTTCGTCGATTTGGGCGGATGGACTGTCCACACACAAGACTGACTGATGACTGATTTGTTTTCTCTACGTCCACTTTTAGCATTTGTTGATTTCGCGGAGTTTCACTCACAAGACATCAAGTTGAGATTCATACATGGCTATACCTTCGGGTACAGGAGACTCCAAAACGAAGTCTACACTATATCTATACCCTCAGCTAAAAACAGAAGACTTCAAGACGAAGTCTACATATATCTATAGTTCTATACCCTCAGGTAAAAACTAAAAACAGGAGACTTCAAGACGAAGTCTACATATATCTATACCCTCGGGTAAAAACAGGAGACTCCATGACGAAGTCTACATATAACCATACCCTCGGGTAAAAACAGGAGACTTCATGACAAGTCTACATATAACCATACCCTCGGGTAAAAACAGGAGACTTCAAGACGAGGTCTAGATATGGCTATACCGTGGGTGAAAACAGGAGATTTCAAGACGAGGCCTCAACGAGATTTCAAGATGAGGTGTATATATGGCCATACCTTTGGGCGACAATACGAGGCATTAGGACGCCATTTAAATATTGGCTACATCCTCCTATGGAAAACTCGAGACATTAAAACGAGGTTTATATAAATGACCACATTCTTGGATGAGAAGCACGGACGATATGACGAGGTTTGTATGTGGCCACATTATCGGGTAAAAAGCACGAGGCAACAAAATGAGGTATCAAGACGAGGTTTATATATGGCCATACCCTTAGGTAAAAACAACACAAGAATGCAGACAAGGTTTCTATAGTCCAAAACCTTCAAGTAAAACAGGAGACATCAAGACGAGGTTTATAAAGGTCATACCCTCAAGTGAAAAGAGCACAATAAGGTTGGGGGGGGGGGGAGTCGAGAGCAGTTTTACGTCACCACTGGGAGCTTACGTCGATCATTTCGTCATCATACGTTCTCCGATCTGGAGAGCCCCAGTGGGACCCCACAGCCTCACTTGTTTTATGAGGTGGAGGGCAAGAGGGTTGGCGAAAGGGGGTGAAAAAGGTCGCACCAGTTTGGCTACACTCTCGAGTGAAAACAGGAGACATTAAGACGAAGTTTACAAACTACCCTGGGTGAAAACATGACACACAAGGCTGCTGTCAATGCGCAAGAGGAACGGTTTAGATATAAATCGTGAGAGATAATGGGACACATAAACTTGGAAATAAAAAAATAATAAATCTAATCAATGCAAACAAGGAAACAAACTGCTCTAAAAATACTCCGAAAGGTTGTATTTAGACATCGTCGTAATAAACTACCCTAAAGACATCGAGTTTTAAGCTGTAAATCTAATCACTGCAAACATTGAAACAAATTGCTCTAAAAATAGTCTCTGCAGGGTTGTATTTATAGCTATCGTCATAATGAATTACCCATTAGGTACAGATTCTTTTTTTTTTAATCTCAACTGTGCATACGATACTGTTTCAAGTAATGTACTGATTAACAACACATACACATACATACACACAATCGCTAGTTAGCAATGCATAATTTACCAAGTACATTAGCCAAGTAAAATTTTGACAAACTACAGCTTTTTTTTTGTATTCCTGTCAGCAATGGAAGAAAAGAGAGAAAAAAGATAAATTAGAACCGTTTTAATCAAACAAGCAAGCCAACACTCAAATAATTCGATGTCGCAGTGAACATGAGGATAAGTTATTTCTGGAACTAAATTTTCTTTTAAAATCTTTCCACATTGAATCTATGAACATGTGCTGACCTGCTAACAAGCTTCTTGTTTTCATCTGGGCTCATTTTGCCAAACGACACGAAAGATACGCAGATCAGTGACGTTAACTCGCGTTTATTTGCCTCACGAACTCAAGGGCCACGTGATCGGTGACGCCAAAAGCGAGACAGAACTGACAGTCGCACTGCAGCTGTCATTGTGCGTGCAATTAATAAAGCAAAGGATCACATCAACAGAGCAGTGAGTAAAAATCGCGTCAACAAAACAGAGCAGTGAGTAAACATTGCAGATACTCACTGATGATAATTAAATTTTCAACAACACCCCCAAAATCTTTTTTCTTTAAAATTTTAAAAACCGATGTGCTATATTTAAGGTCGACAACCTAACGGGTTTCGTTAGAATTATTACAAGGGATGGCGGAAGCATATTTCTACAATGAACGAAAACTGACCGCAGCTTAGTAAGTGTATGCAGTAACTATGGTGACAGAACGCATAAAACTGACAGCAGCCTAATATGTTTGCCGTAATTATGGTGACACAAGCTACTGTCTAGCGATGTCTTTTTTTTTTAAATTAAAAAAATGTAGATTATTCAGATTTTGGTTTCCTACTTTCGTCTGCGGACATGTGCCTCAAGAAACAGATTTAGATTTCTGGATAGAAGAAGTAATGCCATGAGTGGGGAGAGTGAAAATATTTTAGTAGGGTGTCTGGTGGATTTTCTGAATGCTATTTTTGCCCGGACAGCGGCCAACCGCTTACTTCTGATTATTTTACACTGCCAAGGGATCTAGCAGCCAGTGCACGTAGCAATAATCACACGGGACCCGATTTATATTCCCAGCCGATGGACTAGGGAGGTAAAGAGGGAGCAGTTCAGGATTACCCATAAGTCTGGTGTTATAGGAAGGGAGTTGGATTCGAACCCCGAGAGGCCAGTGCCCCATTGAATATCGAGAACTGTTGGTAATTAGGTCACCGTCTTGGCCTGAGTGCTAGATCCACAGGATGTCAGGCCAGACTTTACCAGATGACAATTCGTAAACACATTAATTACTAACGACAGGTAACTATAACTAGTTACTGAGAGTGGTCAAGGAGAGTCAACGATTAGCTAACATGAAAATCCATTTGTAACTAATGTTGAGAGATAACAAGGAAATCCTTTCTTAGCTAGTGGTAATGTTGAGAGATCAACTAGCAAGAAAATCCATTTGGTAATGTTGAGAGACAAGAAAGGCCAAGAGTCCTATCAAACTGTAAAAAAGAAAACTGATTAGAACATAAGACAGCAACCAATAACATGAATCTTTATGAAAACTGATTGACAAACAATAAAAGTGATTGATAAACACAAACTAAAAAAATGGAGAGTAAAAACAAATTTTAAAAGCAGCCATACCCTAAACTCTTTAGCAAAATGAACTGAAAGGGTGGATGGAATAGTAAGTATAACTGATTGGGTTTGACAAGACTGATAAAAGCACAAGAACACTGAAAACAAAGTCACTGCTATAACTTCTTCTTAGTTAAGGGTTAATAAACCACATCATAGGAGAGTTTTACTAATGGCAAAACTTTACAAATAAAAAGAATGAACTTGAACAGAATATGGGTAAGTTCCAAAAATAAAACTCAAATGCATATATGAACATAACCCACAAAATATGGTTTACAAACAATATTAAGTAACATTTACTCATAAAAAGTGTGAAAAATTTAATTAAGATGGGTGATACTCAGATACTGGGTTAAGTGGTTGGAGAGACTTGGTCATATTGACTATGGAACCCACTTAATTTGAACTGACTGGCCACAGAAAAATATATTACACTTAGTCTGAAATGACTGTATACTGGAATAAAAAGGGAAAATTAAAGAAACCTCACTCAACATATACACAAATGTCTGCAAAGCATTTTTCAATAAGTTCATCATGACTGAAATACATGTGTGCAGTAAAGCAAACTGTTTGTGTGCATGTGCATTTTGCTCGAAAACAATATGAGAATAAACTAAACTTTCAACTTATCATTCAATCTAATTGAATCATCTGAATGTGAATTAAGTAGGTTCCATTATATTTACAAACTTAAACTAAAGTGGCTTTCACCACAATGTATTGCAATTTTATAGCAATCTGTACTTATACAACATATAAATTTATGAAATTGAAAGCAAAAATTAAATGCTAATACATTTTTTGAGAAAAAACAATCACCATTCCCCCAATTTAAAAAAAAAAAAAAGAAGATAAACTAACATTTCCTGGAATTTTTTAGAAAAAATTCTCAGTTAATATTTCCCCTGAGTACAGAATGCCAACCCTTGCAAAATTCCTTCTTTGAAAATGTGGTATGTAACTATGTATTTCATTAAGCAGAGACAAAATTTCTTATACAAGCCTAGCTATATTAATAGCCATGTCATAATGCTGCTGTGGATGACTTGAGGAACTGCTTATCAGAATATATGTAATATTCTGATAATCAAATGAATAACATGATAGAAATGACAAAAATAAGCATGAATGAAAGTAGAAATTGAAATAATAATATATTTACAAACAATAACAGGAAGAAAAAAATACTTAAATAGCATTCTCTGCTAAACAAAAAAAATAATAAATAAAATTATATATCTGCTGTTGCTTTAATATGTGTTTCTAACAAATTGCACATTAATTTTCTTGCAAAATTACAAAAATACAACAAACATAGGTCTACACCAGTATAATCATTTAAGTTATATGAAAGGAAGTTATACTCCATTTCTAACCCTACTTACATTATTTACAACTGTACACTAAATCATTTTTAAACAGTTCAGCTAGAGAAGTATGTCTGCACAAAAATGTACAAACATTGACAAAAATGTATGATTATATTAGTAAATAGCCCATAAGAGAAATACATGTAGAATATTGTTATGTTAGGAGACTTCAGAAAGTGTAATTCTTATTAATACATAATATTAGTTTAGGACAGCAAAACATAATTTGTGACCATGCACAACATTTAGGGGACTATAGCTGCAGCTTACATTTATGATGCCTGTCATTAATTTGTAACTTTATTTTGTGTTTCTATATATATGTATACAAATGTGCTGAAACTAAATGAAAAAACCCATAAAATATGTAAACTGTGACATTCATATAGTTCAATGTAAAGAAGAAGATTTATTACTGAGTAAATGACATTTAAATATGTAAACTTCGACATTCATATTTTGTTCAATGTAAACAAGGGTTTATTACAGGGTCAATGGCATTTGTATCACATTTGTACTAATTTTGTACTAAAGTTAGTAGTTCACAAAATCTATTCATAACTGTTAAATTCATCTTTTTTCAAGCAGGAATAAAATGTTACAAGCAATAAAAAAATTCTAATAAAAGAAAAGATAAATTAATCTTTAGTATTATCTACTGAACATACTCAAAATTTATTGGTTCATTATACAATTTTAAGTATGCAAGTCCAAAAAATGCCATACATAATTACATTTATAATTATTAAACGTAAACTAATTGCTTAAGAGAAAAAAGAAAATGTTTCCAAAAAGTACTGCAAATTATTAATAAAGTACAAAAGTTTTCATACTCAATCTGAAAGAGGTTTTCTAAAGATATATATACCTCATACCTGTGACCAAATTCTATCCATGTTGTTAGTTTTATACCTTTCTAAATTATCTGTAATAAATTTATCAAATGGGGTTAAGTAAAATCTCAGTTGAAAATTAAATGATTATTGAGGTAGAGCAAATTTGCCCATACATATAGTGAGGCATATAATTTACGATTCATCACCCTTATTTGGCAGCTGTATTATTAGTAAAAACTAACAGTATTTTAGTCTTTCAAGACCACCATCAGACAAGTGCCCTGCAGAAGATGTAAATTGCTGGAATGACTGATAGGAGATTGTTTCTTTGAGTGCACTCGTGCACGTGCAGTAGATCTAAGTAATAGGTTAACATCCAGCAAAGAGTCAGAGTGAGAGAGAGGACGTCAATTTTCAGCTGTCAGTAAGCTAGTGCCCATCTAAAATTTACTGGCATGCCAAAACTTTCCCCAGTCATTGATTTAGCTTAAATACCCGTTTGGGCCCATTCGATTGAGACTGCGAATCCAGACCAAATCCAGTCCGTGTTGGGGCATTGACTTGGTAAACCAAGTCTCCTTGCCAAAATCAGAGTAATTACTCTAACACAGCTTAGGGTGAGGACTGTCGTTTCAGCAGATGTGTGTGTGGTAATAATATTTTGTGGCATATGTACATGTACCAGATGGACAGTTATGCAAGTTTCATTACAGTTGTCAACATCTGCACTCAGACATTGAGTTACGTCATTAAGGAGGAATTCCACACAAGACATAGTGAGCAGCAAGTTGTGCATTGGCAACATTATGCACAATTCATTCTGAACTTCAAATCTATGATTATAAATAGAATGTGTAGAACTGTAATGGCTCCACAGTACATCCTGACTTTTATTTGAACTCTATATTAGATAGCCATCGTAAATCTAATGTCTTCTTGAAAATTAACTGTATTCATTTTTTCTTCTTAGTGATTGTTGTTTTAATAAATATTATTATTGGTGTGTAATTCACTTCCTGCATATATTATTTTAGAATGTGTGTAGGGTAGAAGAGGTGGGTGGGGGTAGAAGTAATTTAAGATGGATCGAAGCATATCCCCTAGCAAGAAGTCCCTCCCATATAGTATAAGAAACTATGTGACAGAAGAACATTTACATACAGGATATGTAATCAGAAACAAAGTTACAAAGTTCTGAAAGTGCCAGATAGATCCACCAGGTGAAAACTAGAGGAAGGCATCCACTTAGAGTTTAAAGAATAATATTAAATTCATTCGTGTGTAATTAATAGGGTTGATGATTATTAAGATAATTATTAATAGTCATAACTGACTGGAAGGGGTGTCACTATACAAATATTCTTTTCAAATTAAGCAGTATGCAGAAAATCGTACAACCAATCATGAAAAAGAAATAAGGATAAAATATGTATGTGTCAATGAGTAAAATAATAAACAATGTATCATAAAATAATAAATAAGTAATATCTATAGTGGCCTTAAAGCAGACTTGAGATTAAAAACTTAGAAAAGTTCTGACTAAAAAAGGTTGAAAATGTAAAATTATTACAACAAATAAAAAACCCCTATACCACTCTAATCCTACAGTCAGTTTTAGGGGGTTTGTTAGCAAAATGCAAAAACACTTTCAATAAGTAAAATTCCCTCAAACCACTCTTTTGTAGATCTCTGTTAACTATCCAAACACTATGAAGTAATTTTTAAACAGCTTGACAACATTCAATCTACAATAACTGAATAAGCAAGGCTAGATTCAAACCAATGATAACATGAATAAATGCATGCATATCATTGTTACAGTTTAATTAGTGCTAGTGTGTGTACTAAATCATTTCTTTTCAAATTAAGAAAATTCTAGCCATGACATAAATAACTAAATTGTTTCTGCTTTGTTATGTCTGAAACAATTCACCACAATATTTAATTTTTAAAAAAAATGAAATACTGGCATAAAATCCATGAAAAATTTTACTACAAAATATACTAGTATTTTTTAAAAACAAAGAAATACACCTTCAATAGAATTAGAACACAGGCTCTGCACACTCACAAACATGCAATCATACCTATACCATCTCTGAAAGAAATTAATACACACTCTGCTTTGCCATTTGATTATAACTATAAGGGAGTAATTGAACAGAACATTATCATTATCTGCATTATTTCATGGCAACACATTTTATCAAAGTAGAAAGTATGCTTTTTTCCTGTGTTTTATATATATTTTAATAGTTTTAAGTTAATAAACTACAAATCACCTCACTTCAGCATTAAATTATGTATTGTTGATTAAGAAAAAAGAAAATAAATTGTTAGAAACTGAAAACCAAAATGCTATTAAGCAATTCTATACAGTTTTTCTTTAAAGTATATAAAATCTTAACCAAACTGATGAAGGCATTATGAACAGTGGTCATAGAATGAAAAAACTCAGAATTCAAGGACTGAATAAAGATGAGGTGAATATATTTTTGCTCACTTTAAAAAAAAAAAAATGAAAACCAATAAAATTTCCAAACAATGAACACTGGCCAAATTTAAGATTATATGTATATAAATATTTATGTTCTACAGTACGTTGTGCTTAATTATTCTTTAATTTATATTTAATTTTATTTTTATTTCACAACTTCAGCATGTAAGGTGATTCTATTTACAAAACAAGTGTAAACATTAAAATAAGTAAATATGTGTTTAACCAAAACGTGAGAAAACATCCTAAGATAATATTCAGTTTTTAACATATGAATCATTGACTGGTCTGCAATAAAATATTATTTATACTATCAAAGCAGTCATGAAGAAAATGTATATTTTAGTATATTACATGCAAATATGCCTAGTTCACACAGATAAAATATTTTTTATGCAGATATTTGTTTAACACTTTAAATGACACAATCTCAGCTCCTGCATGATGTACGGACAAAACCAAAAATGTTTGACATACCTATCCTGTTTTATTCAATTACTTGTATTCTATCAAAATAACTGACAACATCAAGTCTCTCATGTTATAAAAATGAATAAAGTTCACCATACCATCCAAACACAGAGGCCCAAACTCAGATGATATTCTTAATGCAAAAAAGTATAATACTGGTGAAAAATGGATTAATTTAAGAACTAGCAAAACCTCTAATAGTGCTTTATAAAAAAAAAAAAAAAGAGTTGCTGTTATGGGTAGTCTTTTCCTATCAAATTTGTATGAACAAATGTCAATGTATAAATTTAAAAAATAGTTGCAGGTAAGTTGTATTAATTCCTAGGAGGGGGTGGGGGGAATAAAAAGCAGCCCTGTAGTATAAGAAAATGCTTTTTCTTTCTTTAAACAGTTGAGGAAATTGCATAAGTAACTTAAAATGCAACCTAAATTGTATAGGCTATTTATTTTAGATGTGAACAGAGTTATTAAAACCCTAATAAATAAACCCTAGGAATATGCCACTACAAAAAAATTATTACTTACACTCATTCATTATTTTCATACTGTACTACCTGCAAAACAGGGTTGTAAAACTAAATTTAAAAATAACATTAAATTTATAAAACTTGCAAAATAATATCTTCTATATCAATGTCTTTATCAGTTTATGTAGTTATAAAACTTAGTTATAGTATCTTCAATATCTATGGCTTATGTAGTTATAAAACTTAGTTATAGTATCTTCTATATCTATGGCTTATTTAGTTATAAAACTTATAGTATCTTCAATATCTATGGCTTATTTAGTTATAAAACTTATAGTATCTTCAATATCTATGGCATATGTAGTTTCTGGGAAAAGTATGAATTGAGAATGCATTTCCTTATCATTAATTTTTTTTTTAAACTTTAAATTTAAAAAAAAAAAGTTTCTGAAAGAGAGATTTCTGCCTTGAAAGACATTACACATGCATTCACATATTCATACATGTCCTCGCTTAGCACAGTTCTGGTTAACTTTATTCTTTATAAATATACTAAAGGTTCCACAAAAACACAAGGATTATTGAACCTTAATTAACTTTCTCTGTCTATCAGATTGGACTTGTGTATAGTTTGGATTATATAAACACTCCTCCTACATGTGTCAAGCTGCACCAGGCTTTCTAATGTCTCAGTACTGACTGGATGCTTCTACAAGTTATCTACATCACATATTCTTATACTGTTATAGTTCTAATAAAGATAGTCCCAGATGTGCAAGACTCAAGTTACACAAATATGACCTTCAAAAATACCAACCCATTATCAAAAGGTTTTATGGTGCAGAAATTGTGCTAGATAAAGAAAATGAGCAGTCCAGTGCAAACTGTGTATTGAAAGAGTTAAACAGGAAGAAGGTTGGCAGCATTCTGGGTTGTCACATTACCATATGTCTCTTGCAGATAATTTTTATTGTATAGGATTGCTCCTGGTCTATGCAAAAATCAATTATTGAAAGTCTTTCAGAATATAATTCTTGTGTAACCCAGGGACTGTGAGTACTGATGAATAGAGTTTGAAGAACCTAACTTACATAATTCTTCTACTTCTTATAGGATAAACTGATTTGTTTAAAAGTCAATTCAATGTCTTTATTTTGTCTTAAAGGATAACATCAATCTGTTAATGTGGTTTCCTGTTTGAAACAGAACTGCGACACTATGCAAGGACTTCATACACACCCAAATACACACGCACACATTAAAATATACATATATATATACAAATTACATAAAACAGTTATACAAACAAAAATCTCTAATATCTGAACCCGCAATTATGCATATATGCTAATATAAGTAACAAGCAAATCAGCCTCTTGTGATTTATGAAAACCCTAAAACCAAAATATTGTGTGAAATACACATGTACTAAACAATTGCCAAATTAAAAATTTTAAAGAGGTCAAGGTGTGGGACAGATCAGTGGGTGGAAAGAAAAAAGATGGGAAAAAGAGTCATGATAATTATAGGTGTGAGTCTGGATAATGTATTAAAAGTCAATGAGTAGGATGACTCGACCAAAAACGATGGTTAAGAAGTACTTATTGGGTATTTCGTGAATAGTAATATTAATTACTGTCCTTTTTTCTGTGTGAGGAGACCCACTGTAGATAAAGACTGCTGTTCAGGATGATAAGCTGGCAGAACTCCATGCTCTAATCCAGAATCATGTAGGTTTTGTCTTATCAATTTCACAATCACTGTCTAAAAGTCACTGGTGAACTTCAGGTCGCCATCTGTCCCACTGGTTTCCCCCAGCACTGGCACTAAAATGGTTGTTTGTCTGGCCAAGGCGGTTTTCTGGAAATCTTGCCTTGTCAAGCATAGAATTTTCAACATTTCTCTGCATTACCACCAATGAGCTCAGCAACTGTGCAGGTCCCATCAAAAATCTTTGATTCTGGGGTCCTGGAATAGGAACACCCAATCTTTCTTGTGCAGTATTCATCTGCCTGTCAATATTGTTAGATAACAAGTCTCTAGGTCCAAATTGGAGTCCCCTAGGACCTAACACATCTTTGGAGGGGTTCATCTCTCTCTGAGATCCTAGAGCAAGGTCACTACCTGACATATTAATTACTCTGTCAGGATTGGTATTACCAAGATCCAGCCCTCGTGAACCAGATATATTGACATCCATAAGTGATCCCCTTGATCCAAGTTCCCTCGAACCAGGCATCTCTCTTAATGTGTTCAGATCCCTTCCAGGACCACCGGAACCAAATCCTAGCCCTCTTGGTCTTTGCATCTCTCCAAGCATATTTATTTTCATGTCAACACCACTGGGACCCAAACCCAATCCTCTAGGACCTGACATATCTTTCTGTGCATTTATGTCTAAATTAGGACCATTTGGACCAAAACCACCTCTTGGAATATTCATGTCTAAACCAAGTCCATTCAGATTATTTCCATGCCCTATCAAACTTGGCATATCTCTTGGAGTAGTCATATTCATACCAGGACCCCTTGGACCAAAATCATAACCTCTTGGTCCTGCCATCTTCTTTGGCATGTTCCGGTCTATAACAGATTCTCTCACATTCATATTAGGTTTCATTAGACCTGACATTTCTTTAGAATTTGCATCACTGGTAGGCCCTCCTGAAGTAATTCTAGACATGTTTCTGTCTCTGTCCAATTCATGAAGAGAATTAGACTCAGACTTATTAAGACCAGGAAATGCTGACTGAGACTTCCTCCACAAGTTTTCTCTATCAGGCATAAGAGACTGCCCCCTAATATTAATTTCATTTGGAGCAGAGAATCGAGGACCAGTGCCACTGCCAAAGCTGTGGATCTCTGGAGGCAATCGTGGATTATTCCCTACAGGACAGGGTGTATTTAAATCTGGGCGTGGTCCTCTCACATTAAGACCAGGTCCTGCTGCACCAAAAGAACACTTTCCAGATCCTTGGCGTCCTGGCAACACCCCTGAGAAACCATCTGGCCTTGCCCCTAACAAACCAGGTTTTTCAAGTTGGTTTCCACTTGCACCAGGAAACCCACCAAGTAACCCACTTTTACCTTTTTCCTGCTGCAGCTTTGCCTGCTGTAAAATTTCTTCCCTTTCTCTCATCAATTTTTGCTGAGCAGTAGTAATCAGATCTAGAAGCTTTTTGGGTGGAAATGGCAAAGTCTGTAAGGCAGGAAACCCAACCTGTACATTGGGACGCTGGTAAGGAGTTGGTCTGGAATCAGGCACTCCTAGTCTGCGTTGCCAAACAGGTATCCGTGGTCGAATGGGGCCAGGACCACGACTTTGAGGATTGATGTTCATCTTGTTGAAACTGTTGTTTACAAGAACAAATTGAGATTATTATTCAAACAGCGATTGTCAAAAGAATTAAAGTAAACATACACAAACACACAAATACGAATTCATCAAAACTAAAAACATAACTTGGTGCAAGAAGTGAAGTTGGGTTTATGGCATGGCAATACACAGGGAGAGAAACTATAAAAACTGTTGAATTGTGAGCTGTCAGCCAACTAGGGCACCAAACACACCTTCCAGCTATCAGCAACAGTCAATACTGAAAAAGATAATCTTATGTACAGCATAGGTTAGGTCTATGACAACTGCTATTTTTATATATGTATATGTTCAGCCCAGTACTGAAAAAGATAATCTTATGTACAGCACAGATTAGATCTTTGATAACTACTGTCGTTATATGTATAAGTTCAGCAAATTGCTTATTCTCCTCCCCTTTCAAGAAATATAATCCTGTAAATGCTAGGGATAAGCAGGTCAATACTTTATCTTTTAGTTCTGAAATGAAAGCACACATAAAAAAATTGTGCCAGCTCAGAGCCTGGTAGTATCTCTTTTATCCATATAAATTTACATAAAGATTTATGATGTATAACTTTAAAAACATTTTTTTTAAAGTCTTTTGAGGAGAGTTGCTTCATCATGCTTGCTAAACATTGATAACAATGCTTTTTATTTTTGTTGATATGCTGAAATTTAGCAACAGATCAGTGTACAAAAGTGTTAACCCATTTCCCAAGTAACTTTATACTTTATTGTGTTCTGTGAATGACCCCCTTAAGAAAACTCATTTGCATTCATTTCCATTTTAGCATGTGACAAAAAGTATAAATTTGTAAATATAAAATAATGATGATAATATCACAAACTACTTTTTACAGTTTTCAAAGACACTATATAAGTATATTGTGGAAACATAACTTTCATTTCTTTTAGTCTTAGTGTGATGATCTGAAGTACCAAATAAGAAAATAACTTTTTGTGAAAGGCAAGGTTTTGTGTTGAGGGTTTAATATTGCTGCCTGCCATTTTACAGTGCTTTGTTTCCACATACATAGCTGTAGTGGCAAATTTAGGTCAGCAATCGTTGGTTGTTTGTTTAAAGTATGTGGGAAATTTGTGTTATGCTGTGTTAGAGTACATGCTTTTATTCTTGTATACTGTTTTAGGTAGTTACTAACTTAAGTTGATGTTTATATTTAGATAGGAAATAGTTTGTATTATGGATTTTTGTATGCTTGCTTATATTACTATCTTTGTAAATTTTAGGATTTATTCATGGGAGAATGGTTTTTGCATGGCACACGAGTATAGTTATTTATTTTATTTTGTACCTTATCTTGTAAATTATATTTATATGTTAGGAAAGAGTTGTATTTAAAGAGTAATTAATGTAATTTCTTTAGATACTATAAGCATAATATAACTCTTAAGTAGTTTAGAAGTAAATTATATATAAAAGAAAGTAGGAAAGCACAATTCACACATTTAAACGTGTGGCTGGCATGTGAGGTTTACGGTTTATTTGGCAGTCAGTGCTGAGTATACTGCTTTTGCCAGATTGGGTGTATGTATTTTTCTGTGTCAAAATGCATTCAGAGTACAGCCAGCCATGTAGCTAAGAGAGAATGAGCTGGTAGGCCAATGTGGCTATGTCTGTCGTCATGAATAAAGCTCTCATGCAAACACACATGGTGTTTCATGTTGCTATCTCTGACTGTGGCTGTTGTCAAGCATGTGATGTATTCTCCTCCATCATCATCGTTTTTCATCTCGAATCCTGTAGTGATCCACTGCACTACTATTTACACCTAATGCCCCATCACATTTTGTTTCCATCAAAGAATATGCTGTGATGACAGTATATGCAACGAAACTTTAGAACTCACCAACTTTTGAAAACAGCTAAGATTTCTGATAATCTCAAAATATTTTGAATAAACTGATTTATATTGTAAATAGCTTATATATATTTATGCACATTTCCATATGGTTTCTTTTGCATTTAAAGTTTTGCATAGCTAGTGTGTATGTTTAAAACATGAGAGAGTAAAGGTAGAAAAACCTATGAATTACAGTCAAGAATATAAACACCACAATTAGGTTATTATATATTAACAAATTTTATATTTACATAGATGCTTTCTTTATTACTGAATATTTTCTTCACAGCATAATACTTAGCCCATTTTATGTTTAGTTGAGAAAAATAGACTACTTTTAATTTATGATGGTTGATATTCTTTATAACTGGGAGTCAAGTATGGTTTCCACATTACAAAGTTATTTATAGCTGTATAGCCTATAAAATTTAAAACAAACAGGTATCCAGATTAAGTTAATAAATTAGGTTAGCGAAGAAAATTTATTTGTTATAATGAGATAATTATATTTGCTAATTTAAAAATATTATTTTTTGTCTGGTAAAACACATCTCAACTTTACTTTCTAAGATTTCAACAGAAATATATGCTTTTACGTATTTCAAACTCATATAACATCATGCTTTTATTTTATCCATGTTTTTATATGAGCATTAGGCCTTATTGCAGACTTTAAAATGTAAAATAATTAGATTTAATCCACTTTATTTTTTGCACTCCATGTCACAAAATTGTACACTCGTACAGGAAATGATCCAAATATATATATATAATCACTTTTAATGATTAATAATAATATATGATAAATGATAATCACCTTTATTAAAGTACATTTTATACATAATTAGTAAAGTGATTTCAGACTTTATTAAAGTATGAATGTACCAATTATTTATTACATGACAAAAGAGAGAATTATAATAATAATACCAACACTGAGACACTTTTAAAACTAAAAGTTAAATAGCCTAGACACTTTACAACTTTTAAACTGCAATATAATTTAGTCCATTTTATGTTTAGTTGAGAAAAATGGAGCTACTTTTATGACAGATGATATTCTTTGTCACTAGAAATTGAATTTGGTTTCTTGAATTCTATGTTTTGAAGTTATACTATAAGTTATAACCCATTTCTAACAAGTGTGTATCCAGATTAAGTTAATAATTTAGGTTAATAAAGAAAAATATTTACACTGTAATGAGATAATTATATTGCTTAATCAGACAATATTTTTGTCCAGTAAAAAATCTCAAGTTTAAATCTTTAATTACCTTTGTTACTACAGGGGGAAAATTATTCTTGTTTATGTATTTCAAATTCCTATAACAGTATAAGTTACACAAATAGTTTTGTAATTTTAATCATTTTATGGTTTTATGTAAGCAGCAAGGCCTGTTTAGATTTCAGCAATTAAAATAATTAGACTTTTTGTGTGCAATTAATGTAAAAAAAAAAACAATGGTAGTTGGTACAATAGTTTGGTGTTGTTGAGCCTAATAACATCATAATATTCAATAAGCAATAAATTAAAATAGAAAAAATTAAATCATATTTGTCATCATAAAATCTAATTCTTTAAACTGGAATTATAATTAACCCTTATAAACAAACTAGTTTTAAAATTCCAGTAATCAACTTACCTGGCTACACACAAAAATCAACAATTTAACAATATAACGAGATTAATTATGAAATATTTTATGAGAATTTGCTATATTGTTTTTCTATTTTACTTCCATGGAAAAGAAGTAACAAAAATACAAAAACTGAGTAAAATCACTTACAATTTCAATTATCACAAATTATCGTATTCGTAATTGGAATCGCATCTACTGTATGCGTCCAAGTTCAACCACCCCACCTGAAAAAGAGTAGATTACTGGTTACATTTTTCGAATATCAGTTACAAATAACATTACTATTACAATTACTAAGCAAATGTTAATAACCGAAAATAAATTAATTTTAAAAATAGAATTGTGCACATGTGTTACTTTAGTCGTTTACCTTCTTAAGCACCGGGGAAGACTGATCAAGTTCTTGAAAACAATAGATTCGTATGAATGGTAAATTTTTCGCACAAGAATATCAGCAGTTTATCTTACAGCCAATCAAAACATGCAAGTGCGCTTACTATTAAAATAACTCTGTATCTAAACCTGAAGAAAAGCAAATGCAATAAACAGCTAGTTTTTAAAATGGTTTATACGAAGTCGCCATATTCACTGAAAACGGGAAGTTTCGGCCTTGACCTTAGTTTTGCTTCCGGCACAGGAATATTTCATTGGCCAATTTATTTACCTAAAATTCACTAGCTACCTTTAAAAAAAAAAAAAACCCAAAACAATAACCGTATTACATACATATTCATTAATGTGTACTTATGATTCAGAATGCTTTGTGATTTTGTGCTAAAAAGAAAGAATGAAAATCTCACCATCATAAACTGTCGTGTAGAAATTTATAATGTTATGTCGGAGGCACTTTACGTTCGACTGCCATTACCAGAAAAATAACAAATTATATCTGAAATAACTGGTGATGGGTTAGAATAAATCTAAACCAAATACTTTCAAGTTTAATTTATACAGTTCCAGAATGTTCATTTAAGACTTATTTTTGTCTAAGACAAAGATTATAAAGCTTGAATCTTAATTAAAGCGATCGTTGAATGCGTCACAGGCCGGCGTTATCCACGAGTCATTTGTAAATTGTGTGCTCAGTAGAAAAATAGTTATACAAGACAATTTTTCTAAATCGTAGGACAGGTTGAATTCCGGATTTAGTCTAGTAGAGCTTTGCTATTCATGCTTGTATTTGAAATGTTGCTGTCCAATCCACTCCATTTCAATCCTTATGTTTAATCAAGATGCCCCATTTCTGTCCATCAGTTCTGCATATGATTCGTAGAACTCAGGGACGGGGAGTAATGGCGACAACCACCCTCCTCTTTTCACTGGCCTCCGTCCTATCTTTAAATGCCCTCACCCATCCTCGGTGGATACTTAGCATGCTTTCAGTTAGTATCCTACCTGAATGACCACTCATATAAATGCATACTTAAAATTTAGTCACCCGCTAGTTAAATTATTTTTCACATTAGGTACCTATGGCTACATTCGATCATTACTGATAAAGATTGCCGGAATGGTAAATTTGGTTTGTAACTTTTCTTCTAATTACTTATATTATGGATACTTTTAAAGTACTTCTACAATGAGACGTCTGTTTAAACAAACTAATATAATTTAACATATGGGTATAGTATTAGGTACAGCCACAATCAGAATATTTTCACATTTGCTGCTATTCATCAGTTTAAATAACAGTCATTATAACAATCGGTGACTTTTATCGTATTTCATAAATTATAAATATCTACATTTGTAATGGGACTCCTATATAATATCAACACTTCCTGTATGTTAAGGTATAGACCATGACATTATTAATTAAAGAATGAAGTCAAATTTAATTCCACAAGGAAAGGATGGGGCGGAGGAAAAGCAAAACAACAGCAAAAACGAAAAAGTCAAACGCTTTTACATTCAATTTAAATTATAATTTATTGAGTCATCAGTATCTCAAGTAGCGAAAAGCTGGACAAAAACTAGTAATAATATAAAACAAAAAATTCAAAAATATTTTTTTTAATATGCAGAACTCGAAAATGGTCGGAAGAGGACTTAACTAAAAAGTATTAAGGAAAGCAAAGTTTGCAAACTTAATTTTAAAAGTAATTTGTTGCAGGTTTCGTTTCGTGTTTTGACAGCTGTGCTGACCAGACAGTGAGGAAGTGAGATTATTTTAAAATTAAATTTGTCATGTCCATACAAATGAAGACGGAACTGGTGAGATGCCCTGGTGCTGATTGTAAGGACTGTAAGCAAGTTACACTGATCGACACATTTCAGTCGGGATGAATTGGTCAAATATGTTCCAGAAAAGGATGAACTTGGACAGACACGTTCTAATGATTAAACTGGTCAAACACATTCAAATGAGGCTAAATTGGTCAAGTATGTTCCAGAGAGAATAATCTAGACAGATACATTCCAATTATTTAAATTGCTCCAATAATTTCAAATGGGATTAAATTGATCCAACATTCAACTGCTAAATGTATTTAAACATATTTTTGAATAAGACTGAACTGGAGTACGCATTCAAATGAGGTTGGAATGAGTCACACAAAAACAAACACATTGGCATCAAAGCGAAACTAATATAAACTGGGTAGTTGACCTCAAGGCAAAACAAATCTAATATCAACTGTATAATGAATACAAGACAAACAAAAAAAAAACATTTACAAGTCAAAATAGAGCGAAATAAATTAATATTAAAGCACAGTGAATATTTTTAACGAGAAAAAGTAATTGAAATAAATGGTACAACATACAACAATTGTGCATCCACACATACAAACGCACGCATTCATACACTCTATCACTACTGACCCTTTTTCATCGACTTGTTTACAATTAGAAGCAAAACTATTCGGAATGAAACAGAAATGGTTTTCAAGAAACCATTTTTTCCTCAAAATTATAAGTGATGCTATATCCAAAAGGAACAAAAATGGATAGATAACTATAAATGTACACAATTTAATTTACATGCACACACAAATAATTTTCATTAGTCACACATTTATTATCCATCTCTAACTCAAGAAGTTGTCCGCTGTAGAAGGCTTTAGCATTATTTTGGTTAAGCTGTAAAGAGGAATAGAGTGTGAGGGTGGTGTTTGACAGGTAATTTCTGACAAAATGATAAATTTTCTGCATCATCATTCGATTGAAATTCTTTCATTGTTAGATAAGACGGTCGCTTCGATAGTCGGTGAAGATATTGAAGTCGACCTTGACCTCGTTTCGCAGGGGCATACTCATTTCAATCACTACTAAATTCATATCGGTTTCTGAGAATTGATTTTTGTTATTGATGTTGTGAAATGGATATGGCATATCAGTTAATTGCGTGTTGTCATTTCTTATGAATATGGTTCTGTCATGGCTGATATAGGTTATAACATCACTTTGGTAGTTGAAACTGTTTCAGTCATTGACAATTTGGTAGTTCCAGCTTCAGGTGGCACCATAACTTAAGAATTTGGACATGAAGTCTCAGCCAAAAATAATTTGGTAGTTTCAGTTAGAGGTGGCACCATAACTTCAGAATTTGGACAAGCTGTCTCAGGCGTGAATAGTTTAGTAGTTTCAGCTACAGTTGGTACCATGGCTTCAGAATTTGGGCACATTGTATCAGATGGGAAAAGCTTGGTAGTTTCAGCTAGAGGTGTTACCACAACTTCAGAATTTGGACATGCTGCCTCAATCGGGAATAGTTTGGTAATTTCAGCTACAGGTGGCACCAAGGCTTCAAATTTAGACATGCATCAGGTGGAGAAAGTTCGATAGTGTCGGGTAGAGATGTCACCTTAACTTCAGAATTTGGAAAATCTGTCTCAATCGGAAATAATTTGATAGTTCCAGTTAGAAGTGACGGTATACTTTCAGGTACTGATACTGGTAGACTCATCTATATTGTGCTAGTTTCAGTCTTGATTGAAAACATTCTTTCAAATTTGCGTGAATCTGATTCAGTCAAAATCAGCGAGTTCATTTCATTTATAGGCAATAGGATACTTTCAGATGATAATGATAGTGTTTCAGTAGTCGATGATGTGATTATTTCAGTCATGGACAGTAACGCCGATTCAGTTGTTGATTCTGTGTCAGTCATGGATAATGTTGTTCCTTCAGTCATGGATGATAACGAGTTGTCAGTTACTGGTAGAATGGTTTCAGTTGAAATGAATGGGAATGCTGCAGCATTATTTGAAAGTATAGTTTCAGTGTTTGGTGAAACTGTTTCAGTCATAACTGATGTAGTTACAACTGCAGGTGATTTTGTCGCGGTTTCAGTCATGGAACGATGCATTTTTTCCGTATAGGGTAATTCAGTTTCAGTTTCTACTGAAATTAATTTTGTCACGGATGCGGTGACGTTTTCAGTCGCGGGCATCTGCATGTTCTCAGTCACCAGTGACATGTTTTCATTTTGTTGTGAACCGTCTCTTCCAGGGGAAATGTTTTCATCTGCAGTAAAGGTAAATCTTTCAGAATCTAAACACGCCACAGTTATCTGCTCTCTTGTCATAGAGTCGTCAATGTTGGCTTTTATTATTTTAGGTTGAATATTGCAGAACTCCATGATTTCATGAACCGTTATGTGAGGTAACTCCTCCCGTAGCACATGTCCTGTATCGAGGTCAGAATCTTTTTTAAGAATGAAATTGGTAGGAACCGTTGCTTCATGAGACATGCTGGTTGTCACAGTTTTATTTAGCGTCATTCCCATCTCCTCTCCAGGATCGGTGTAAAGCGCATTAGTGTTGGAGTCTACAACATAATGCGAGGTTTGAAAGATTGTTTTGCAGTTCTTTGACATATCGTCTGCACCCACGGAGTAGGTGTGACACGGTTCACCCGACATGATGATCCCTTCTGTGATCTTTACCATCAAGACTTCCTTCCGACATGCACTCACAGTTTCAACGACAGAGGCTGCAGGCTCTTTCGCACCCAGATTAGGAAGCATGGTTTCCAGAGCTTCTGCAGTGTTCTGTTCACTGAGCATACAGACGTCTGAAGGAAAAATTTCTGTAGACTTGTGAATAAGGTGTCCGATACAGTTATGTGATAAGATATTCGACATTGAAGTTTGAACTTTGAACTCTGAATGAGGTAAAATTGCATATAAGGAGCGGGTGTAAGGTGGAAGCACTACATTGAAACTGGGGTCGGGTAAAGACAGTACACTGGAGACGGCACTAAATGAAGGCACTTCACTGGGTTGGGCGTTAGATGAAGGCATTACACTAGAGAGGGCATCAGGTGAAGGCACTGCACTCGGCTGAGCACCAGGTGATGACATTACACGGGAAGTGGCACTGGGTGAAAACATTACATGGAATATGGCATCAAGAGAAGGCATTACACTGGAACTGGCATCAGTTGAAGGCATTGCACTGGAGATGTCATCAAGGGAAGGCACTACACTGGGGATGTCATCAAGGGAAGGCACTACACTGGGGATGGTATCAAGGGAAGGCACTACACTGGGGATGGTATCAAGGGAAGGCACTACACTGGTGATGGCATCAGTTGAAGGCACTACACTGGGGATATCATCAAGGGAAGGCACTACACTGGGGATGGTATCAAGGGAAGGCACTACACTGGGGATGGTATCAAGGGAAGGCACTACACTGTGGATGGCATCAAGGGAAGAGAATACACTGGACTGGGTATCAGATGAAGGCACTACAGTGCATTGGTCATCAGATGAAGGCACTACAGTGGACTGGTCATCAGGTAAAGGCACTACAGCGGACTTAGATGAAGGCACTACAATGGATGGCTCATCAGGTAAAAGCACAATTTTTACACTTTTATTTTTATTTCTAATAGAAGAAGTCACAACTTCTGATTGGGAATCCGGGAAATTCACTATTCTGAAGCGAGTTTCAGGTGAAGCCATCATTGTGTAATGAATCTCAGTGGCAGGCATCTTCTTGTAGTAAATTTCAAGATTACGCATTTCTTTGGATTGGGTTTCATTGAAAGGCATTTTTTGGAAGTAAGTTTTAAGAAAATACTCTACTTTGGAGAGAATTTCAGAGGAAGATACTAATATGGAGTGGGTTTTAGAGGAAGGCACCCCACTGGAGTATTTTTCAGGGTAATGCATTACATTGGAGTAGATTTCTGGGTAATACATCTTTCTGGATTGAGTGTCAGGGGAAGGTTTTTCAAGGGAAGGTACCACTTTGGAGTGAGTCTCAGAGAAAGACACCTTTTTAGAATGTGTTTCAGAATAAGACATTTCTCTTGAGTGCGTTCCAGGGAAAGACAATTCTTTAGACTGTTTCTCATAAGACAATTCTTTGGAGTGGTTTTCAGGTGGAGACAGTTCTATGGAGGTTTCTATAGTTAGCTCCTTTCTGGAGTGGTTTTCAAAGGCTGGTAGTTCTGTGCAGGAGGTTCTTATCGAAAGCTCCTTTCTGGAATGGTTTTCAGGGGACCTGTCAAAATCAGAGGTTACAGATACCAGATATAAGTGAGCATCGGGTGAAGGTTTGAATGAGGTTTCTAGTGCTTCGGTCCTAGTACAGTACAATGGAGCGTGTTCCATTGCAGTTTCTCCTGCGACCTGCCAGAACTTGGTTGTCGGTTTGTCAGAAACTTTTTCAACAAACTGTGCAGTTTTTTGGGACACTGTGAACAAGCCCACGCAAGGTTGAAATTCGAATGCTTTTGGATTTTGCATCAGGTTTTCTACGGGAGAATCCTGCAATCAAGAAGACAATGATTTGATTCTAATATTAACAATTAGGTGTTGTACTTAACATTAAACAGGAGTGCCTGATTAAATCTTCAAATAACCACCACAGTCATACACAGTTATTTTGAATTATTTTGAATTTTAACAAGCAAATTTTTAATTACTAGTTTATCATTGACTTCTTTTTATTTTGAATCGAACTTATTTACATACTGAAACAAAAAGTGTTTATTAGGACATCAATATTTTATTTGGTGATTTATATATTCTGGAGATTTTAGAAGTCACTGTACACTAATTTTATGAAATGTTTCTAAATACAGGTCCGTTAAAATGAAGAGAAGAGAAAGTCTCAGAGTACTTTCAGGAAAAGATAACTCGACGCGCAAGAGCAAAGAAAGAAACAAAATTAAGCAAAGTACGGGTGTTCACGCGTGCGCGCGCACACACAGAAGCACATAAACTTTAAAAAATTATTAACAATAAAAATGAAACAATATTAAAAGAATGACAATATGGTCTTCCACGGAGACAAAAGTGAAGGCCATTTAGATAACACCAAAAAAATAATTAAATAAAAATAAGCTCTTTTAAACTGCTGTTTAAGAAAATCATTAATTTCAAAACTAGTGAACTCTAATGAAACAATGCTGTAAAGAACGAAAAAGAATGACCCTACTGATTGTGTCATTTACGCACAAGTTATCTGTATGATATGGTGTATAATCCCTATCACATTGTTCTTATCAGACCACACGAAGCTCTTCAACGCGCATCTCATAAGACGTTGATGACCATGCACGTGCGCACCAGTCAAGCTCTATCTGCTGCATGCATTTTGTTTTAAAGTACTATTATGGCTTACACCGTTGTGACATAGGCAAGAGGTTAGTCAGGGTCTAGTGATCAACAAACACATTTTACGACGTCTGGCCTTAAGTGGTCAAAAGACACATTTTACGACGTATGGCTTTAAGTGGTTAAAAGACACATTTTACGACGTCTGGCTTTAAGTGGTCAAAAAACACATTTTACGACGTCTGGCTTTAAGTGGTCAAAAGACATATTTTACTACCTCTGGCTTTAAATGGTTAAAAGACACATTTTACGACGTCTGGCTTTAAGTGGTCAACAAACACATTTTACGACGTCTGGCTTTAAGTGGTTAAAAGAACACATTTTACCACCTCTGGCTTTAAGTGGTTAAAAGAACACATTTACGTGCTCAGAAAACGATTAAACATGTAACGCAGAAAGAACACAGGAACTGATCGATAAATTAAAACTGGCTTTGTTAGCTTCATTTCGCCCTCCACCCATGAACAACCCAATCTGGATAAAGTGTATCTCATCTAAGCGCATTCGTTATTATTAGCTTGTATTTACCATTAATTAAATTAATTCATTAATTCTTATTCTTATTTGACATTTTTTTTTCAAAATTAATTGGGAAGAACATCTCATTTTCAAAGCTGCTTTTTAGTTTCGGTCAATGTACGTAAATTGCTACGTTCTGGTCACTTAGGTTTGGTTTACAAAGTAATTATTTAATAACAATTTTAACATTTCCCAAATCCTTGACCTTTGGACTAAACACTCACTTGTTCCTGGAAAGTGTCGCACGTATACGGTGTGTTGGTGAACGAGAGCATGCATTTTCCAGAAAGTCCACTGCTGATGACTGAGCTGTCTGATCCACATGGACTTCTTTCTACAAATCATACAAAACAATAATAATAAAAAAATATCTCTTTGTACTAGTTTACTCAACTCTTATAATATAAAAAAAATATCTCTTTGTACTAGTTTACTCAACTATTATAATAATAATAAAAATATCTCTTTGTACTTGTTTACTCAACTATTATAATAATTAAAAAAATATCTCTTTGTACTAGTTTACTCAACTATTATAATAATAATAAAAATATCTCTTTGTACTAGTTTACTCAACTTTTATATAACAATCTAATACTTATATTTTTTTTAATAATAAAAATTATCTCTTTGTACTTGTTTACTCAACTATTATTTAACATAATCTAATACTTATATTTTTAAATAATAAAAAAAATTGTACCTGACGTAAATCACAACAGTTTTAATGACAAATCAGTTTCTTGATTAAAACTTCGCACACATCACAAGTTGTCCTAAATATCCAGTTATAATAAATATTACATTAACAATAAAACACATCCTATACTCAACTTGACATTACAATTAAAATATTTGTTAAATTCTGTAGAGTAAAGTTTTTTAACAGCTAGGGCACGATTCTTTAGATCGAGAATTTCTAGAACAAATAATGATGATAAGTGCCAAGTACTAGCCATCTGATAATTTATGCTCAGTCAGAAGATGTAAGTTCTAAAGTAATCTACACTAAAGATCAATTTTAATTTACGAAGATTTTAAGTTCACGTTGAATATCTGTATACGTGAATTAGATGTGTACCAATTATTTATATATATATATATATATAGTTTATTTTATATATAATGTATATTTTTATTTTTTAAGTCAGCAAAGTTTTTTTTTTCTGAAAAGGCTTTCGTCTGCCTCATAGTATCTCATTTCTTTTGAAGGGAAAGAACATTACACCACGACAATTGAAAGATTATGAAAGTTGCCAGCACATTCACTAGGTACTTGATCACTTATATCACTTCTGTGAAGAGTCAAGATTTACCTGACTGAAAACTATTATCACGTGAGTGAAATCAGTAAAGATCACGTGACCAAAATCAACACAGCTCACGTGGCTGACATCATTTATGCATTCATTCTAGCAATCAGGAGACCACACAATGCTGATTATAAATACTTATCAGAAATAGTTTTCTAATTTAACTCTTGGAAGAACAAAATACGGACTATATTCTATATGAAGTCATTTTCTATTAACAAACATTTAGCCGAAGTACAGTCTTCTAAAAGAACTCCTAACAGACTGTTCCACTCAATGTTCAAATTAGCTCACATTATTTATTACCTACTCGAAACATGCTCCCCCTTATTAGGCTTAGAGCTGATATTCTGCAATGGTAAATTTTTATCACATTTGTCTACTTACCTGCATCAAATGAAATGGACAAGCTTTGTGTATCATCTTCTCGATCCTGTGGAGTGGTTTGCTCCTGGTCCATCTGATTCTGACCGATCGTATGTCCATGTATGTTCCAACCTACTGCACCCTGCTGCATGGACTGAGTATGTTTTGTGTAATCGCTTGGTGTTGGTTGATTCCCCTCTGCTCGATCCTGTTGTATGGGTTGATTCACATGATTTTGCTGCCTAGACTTGTGTATCTGCGGTGTTCGACACTGCTGCGACCTTTGTTGTCTTGCTAGGTCACCATGCTGCGACCTTTGCTTTCGCTCTGGCGTATCGTGTGCTGAGGTTGATAGAGTGGGTTCTGACTGCTCGTTATACTGCTTCGACCCTGACCTCCTTTGCTGCCCTCGAGGAAATGGAGTGCATTGGCGTATAGCTTGCCTCTGCTGCGGTGGACTAACAGTTTCAGTGCTATCTTGCTTTTGCTTGTGGTGATGTGAAGGAAATATCACCGTTTTTCTGTATTTCTTCGGTTCGTGCGATTTCAAAGACGTCACTTCATGTTTGACAGCCTCTGACTGTGGGCTATGCTCTTTCAAAGATAGCTCAGAGCCTAGTTTGTCAGATAATTTAAGCCCGTATCGAGCACCAATTGCATCATGGTTTCTGGGATGTGGATTTGGTGGGGTTTGGCGAAGGTGTGGTTTTGCGTCCAGAAGTAGTTTGATTGATTTTACGCTAGAATCATGTTGTTCTTCTGGACTTTGAACATATATCTGCTTTATATTCTGGTTTGACTCGCAGGCTTGAGCTGGAGTTTTTGCTGGACCACTCACAGCTATTCCACTTCGTTGCTGATTCTTTTGTTGTGATCTTTCCCTAACATAGACTTTTGTATGTTTGTTACCTTTTGTGTGAAGATCTGCCTTTGCAAGAGAACCTGTTTTAGGTGTAACAGTTTTGGTAGGACATACAGATATTTCCTTTCTCGTAGGCTTTTTGACAAGAGTGGCATGCTCAGATGACGTCACGTCTAGCTGGACTTTTCTCTGAGCATCTGTATCTTCCTGAATTTCCTGGACAAGTTTTTCTGAGTTCATGTCTACATCATGTTTCTGGTGATCCTGTCTTCTGTCAAATATCTTTGTGGATTGCTGCATCATATGCTGCAGGACTTCTGCATTATCTGGATGTTTACTCTCCAGTGTATTTTCACTCTTTCCAGTTTGCACAGGTGAAAACCTGTCTGTGTATCTGATGCGCACATGCCTGGAGGCCATTTCGCTCTTTGACTGCTTAGCCCTTGTTTTATTTTGTGTATATTTAGAATTCTGAGGATTCCTCTCTTCCTGCTTGAAGCTGTCAGTTGCAGACACGCTGTCCATGATCCGCTTCTTAGCTTTCTTTCTCTTTATTTTTCTCTTCCGACGTAATCTGTATTTCTCTTCTTCAAGACTGAACTCAGTGAGTTTTGCATCTGTTTTGTCAGTACCAGAGACAATTTCATCTACCTGGCTTGTCTGTGGATTCTTTCCTCTGTTGAACAGATTCGTGTCCACATCTGAAGCACTTGTGTCAAAGCCTGTCTGTGACTGAACTGTCTTCCTGTTAGAACCTGTCTTTGATTTACTTCCAGGGGCTGGGTGTAATTCTTTTAGCTCTGAATTACTGTTAAACTCTGGCTGTGCCTCTCTCTTCTTCATCTTACTGTCAGAGCCTGTATGTGATAGTGTCTTCTCTGGTATATTCTCCAAGTCTAACTGTGGCTGTGCAAGCTCCAATGTGCTGTTGTCCAAACATGACTGTGAACATGTTTGAGCCATCACATGACTGAAACACACAGATCGCTGGTGTATTTGATCGATCCTACTGCTGTCACAAGTTGGTTGAAGGTGGGCCTGCAAAACCTTGACTGATATCTGATGTTGTGCATGCTCAGATATGGCGCTGTCACAGACTGACTGCTGGGGCATTTGTTCAGACTTTGGATTGTAGCAGACAGGCTGTGAATATTCTTTCTCAGATTTACAGATTGGCTGTAAATAGGTTTGCTCAGATGGTGGACTGTTGTGGGCTGATTGCAAATAGGCTTTTTCGGATGTTGAGCTGTTGCAAGTTGGTTGCAAATAGGCTTTCTCAGATGTTGAAATGTCATGGATTGGTTGCACATGTGCTTGCTCAGACGTTGTGTTGTTCCTGATCGGCTGTAAAAGTGATTGCTCAGACATTGGCCTATTGTGGATTGACTGCAAAAATGCTGGCCTAGATGTTTGGCTGTAGCAGATGGGTTGCAGTACTTGTTCTGGTGTTCTGCTCTTACAGTTTTGAGGTGACTCTACTTGTTCTAACGAATTATATGACATTGCTTTATTGAAATGACTTTGCACGCAGGGCTGAACAAAATCTGCTTTCTGATGCTCTGAATTCCTTGTCTTTGAATCTGGTGACTCAGAAGAAGCACTTTGTTGTTTTTCCCCAGGAAACAATTTCCACCACTCCCTCTCAATTCTCAGCGTGTTTCTAGGCTTCTTGTGCCATTTCCTCTGAAAATATCGCCGATCATTTTGACTATGGCTATGAAACATTTGCCAGTTACCTTTGATTGGATATGGTTGATAGCTGCTCTGGTGATGGTGGCGATGATCCTTCCTCTGTGGGTGCCTCATTTGCTGGTCAGAGTCCAGTTCATCATCCTGGTAACTGGAATCTGGAACTAAGTTCCCACACCGGATGATTTCTTTCTGTTGCTGCACAGGAGGGAACTGGTGCACATCTTTCATTTTAAATTTTAAGTTTAAATCTATTATTTCTTTTCCCCAGTGAGGTTGAAGGAACAGATCTGCTCGCCTATTGGTGGGGTTATAAATATTATCCTGATGGTAGGTTTGAAGGATTTTCTCGAAAACTCTCTGTTGTTCAGATATCTTCCCCTGGGATTGCTGTGGTGTTCGAACAGTTTTTTGAAAATAATCCAGTGGCAGTGATGGGTAAGAGGGTAATAATGTTGCTTGAGGGGTTAGTGTTGGGTGAGGGGATACCTTGTGCTGCAAAAATGAGGCATTCGGAGTGGATGTTGCTGGAATATGTATTCCCTGTCGCTGCAGAGGGGTGTGATGGGTCTGCAGTCGTACTGAGTCATGCTGCTGCTGCTGTTGTAAAAGCAGATCTCGAGACAACTGGTGGATTATTTTCTGTGGATCATACAATCTGGTCATGGGATCTGGCTCCTGGGCGGTGCTACTAACACTGGTAGTTGAACCCTTTGGTTGAAACTTTTGTTGCATATGCATCAGCATGTCTAGATCCATTTGGAATCTCATCAGGTGGATGACTTTCATCTTTGCATCTTCGTCCAGCAGCTTCTGCAATCGTTCCTTCTCCTGCTGCAGACGCTGCATTTCCTGAAAACTCCACCATCGAACACCTTCTTCAGTAATCTGCTGATAGAGATCTGCAGCCATGGGGTGTTCATGCTTGTCCCAAACTAAGCAAGGATTCTGTTTTACAGGAAAGGGCAACGGTTGCGTGCTGAAACAAAACTGGCGAGAAGGAGGCAAAGTGGTCTGTGCTTGTCCCTTCCACCACCAATCCTCAGTGTGATATGGGATTTGTTTCGGCTGGAATTCAGGCTTTGGTGATACAGCCTGCTGCATTTCTGTTGCAGAGATATCCTTCCCTAAAAGCTTCTTGTACCAAGCTTGATACCTGTTCTTGTTTGGGGTGGTCGGGGTGGTTGATAACTGTCCCGCTTTCAGATATGGTAGCATCAGCAACAAAGGTAAGTCTCTTCTGTTGATCGTCTGAGTAGAAACAAGATCTACAAAAAGAATGTGTGCTAATGATTTAAAATGTATTCACTAACTAAAACAGTTTTAAGAAATTTAAGGTAAATGATTATTCATGATACTGAAAAGTTTGCAAATGCTTAGCTTTTTCGTCCATTTAAGCCTCATCACCGGCAATTATTATTTGGCTACACAACCTCATCATCAGCAATTACTACTTGGCTACACAACCTCATCACCAGAAATTTAGTACATGGCTACACAACCTTATCATCAGCAATTACTACTTGACTACACAACCTCATCACCAGAAATTTACTACTTGGCTACAGAACCTCATCACCAGCAATTACTACATGGCTACACAACCTCACCACCAATGTTCTCTCTAACGTATACGACCATGCAGCTCATTAGAAAATGTTGCGCAGCAGTTTCAAAATTCCGTGCGCAAATTTTGGTAGCAAGCTAAAACAACGTCCAGTCCCGCACACACAGGAGAAAATATTAGAGGGAACGTTGATTACCACCAATAATTACTTTGGGGGTATATTTCGTCACCCAGAAATTAATGCTTGGGTATACTTTATCACCAAGAAATTACTGCTTGTGTACACAGCTTCACCACTACCAATTGCTGCATGGGTACACTACCTCACCACCAGCAATTACTACTTGGCTACACAACCTCACCAACAGCAGTTACAACTTGGGAATACTTCATCACCCAGAAATTACTGCTTGGGTTCACAAATTCATCACCAACAATTACTGCTTGTGTACAACCTCTCTACCAATAATTATTGCATGGATACACAACTTCATCATTCAGCAATTAATTATTGTTAGGGTACACTTCATCAATCAGAAATTACTGCTTGTGTACACAACCTCTCTACCAGTAATTATTGCTTGAATACACAACTCATTATTCAGCAATTATTGTTTGGATACACTTCATCATTCAGCAATTATTGTTTGGGTACACAACCTCTCTACCTGTAATTATTGCTTAGATACACAACTTCATCATTCAGCAATTATTGGGTACACAACCTCTCTACCAGTAATTATTGCTTAGATACACAACTTCATCATTCAGCAATTATTGTTTGGGTACACAACCTCTCTACAAGTAATTATTGCTTAGATACACAACTTCATCATTCAGCAATTATTGTTTGGGTACACAACCTCTCTACCAGTAATTATTGCTTAGATACACAACTTCATCATTCAGCAATTATTGTTTGGGTACACATCCTCTCTACCAGTAATTATTGCTTAGATACACAACTTCATCATTCAGCAATTATTGTTTGGGTACACAACCTCTCTACCAGTAATTATTGCTTAGATACACAACTTCATCATTCAGCAATTATTGTTTGGGTACACAACCTCTCTGCCAGTAATTATTGCTTAGATACACAACTTCATCATTCAGTAATTATTGTTTGGGTACACAACCTCTCTACCAGTAATTATTGCTTAGATACACAACTTCATCATTCAGCAATTATTGTTTGGGTACATATTACTATAGTAGTTTAGAAATTTAGCTTAGTCCAGCGCATGAGTAAGTTAATGATCAATGCATTAAACAATAATATACGTAGACTGGTTGCATTTTATTTCATTGTGTGTATGTGTGGTTGTGTGTGTATGTCTGGTTAAGATAATGACGCACATTACTGAAACAAATATTTGTCTTTGTAACATGCCACAGTTTTCCTGTTAAGAAAGAAATTCATGTTAATAATCACTTTGGTAATGTCACATTACCCATCCTGAAATAATTATGGGATAATATGTCCTTCTGGTAACATAGAGAAATCTCAAGAAACACTCTTTCAAACGCTTATATACAAATGCCCACTGATGTTTTTTTCAAATTGCTAAACTCATTCACAAGATTGCTAAAACTCGACACTGAGAACAGGCCTTTAGCATTAGTATGTTCTGTGAGTGCCATGAACTGACATGACGTCAGGTAATTCCAGTAGAGTGATCAAGATCGTACAATCGTAGCTAAAAGGTAAGAGATTGAAAATATATGAGTTAAGAAAAAAATAGAAAGCAAGTAAGTGTCGGCAACTCTATTGTGCATCCCATAATTTAAATTATATTTAACTAGAACTCGCCAGCCCACTGAAAAGAAATCTCGTCTTAGAATTCCTGGTAAATCAAATGTTAGATAAACAAACCTTTGACACTTTAAATAAAAACAAATAATATAATGATTTCCTGGTACAATAACGTTTTAACTAAATTAATTTTTATTTTTTTTAAATAAAGAGCGAAAAGAATTCCTGTTAAAATCGAATTTTAGCGTATTCAATTCATGATTATATTTCAAAAATACTAAAAGCAGAATGAATTCAATAATTAATTATTCACACACACACACACACACACACACACACACACACACACACACACACACACACACACACACACACACACACAAGAAATAGCGTATTAACAGTTCTGTTCCAAAAAGAAAAGTAATGTCACTAAGTAAGATTTTCCTATACATAATGAAGACTACCAGCTCAAAGCCTAGACCTCAGCTTATCACTGATTTGCAATTATCGAAGCCGCCATATTGGATCAAATTTTGACTTTTGAGACACGTATCATTGCTGGTTGGAACTGATAACCTGTATTTTATGGGAAAAGATTTTTGTACATCGGGGACTAGTTCGACGTCTGCCATTTTGTAGAAATGCTATTTACGATTCAAAGCAAATCTAAGTTAAGTTAAACCTAATCTTAGAGCTATCCATAACACGAAACATAAATATTTTAACCCTATTTTGGTCATTTTCAAAATGTATGACAAAATACGTTTAAACGGGAGTGAACTCTACAGTAAAACTGTTCACACTAAAACGTGATCTTTGTGTTGTTGTTTTTTGCGGAATCCCTGTTCTGTTACCTGTTTGAATTGTGTTAATTTAAGTACTTTTCAGAAAACCGCTTGTGATAATATAATTATGTAGACTTAGCTATTTGGAGCTACAGACAATGTGTTTGGTTCCACTATAACAAATTCATACCCAGAACTTGACGAAAGCGCCACTAAAATCGAGAAATGGCGTCATGCCCTGCTGATGTATCTTACTCAAACAAAAGATTTCTAAAAGCAATTCACAGTTCTTTTATGCCACAGAATACTTCACATGTTTAAAACTTAGAACTAAGAGCTAAACATGAATTAAGATAGAAAATGCATACGTGTCGCACATGATATCTCCGTCGGCTCCCTCCAAAAACGATATCCTTCTAACCAGAGGCTCAAGGGTGTGAATTGTTTTCAGTTGTCCGTAGACGGACAGCAAACAATGGCGCTATTACCGAAAAAAAGTCATTCCCAGAGCGATTTACTGCTGGCTTGTGTCACGCTTCCCCAATCTAGGCGCTCGTGCAGTCCCTGGCAGATGATGTGTGCAACACGCTTTTGAAAGGCGTGGAGATCCAGCAAGTGTTTATGCTATAAATGGGCGCTTACACTGGCTAGTAAAATGCACAGTTCGTCGGGCTGGTTGCTTTTGCTAATAGTATGACATCAACGATTATAATTATCGCGTCTCTTCTCAATCTTCCAGTAATCTTTCAGCACGTGTTTATAATAAATACGCTTTATTGTTTGTTTGTAAAGTAGAACTTATTTTGAAATGCTGAAGCTTGCATGTTTTGAAGTCAATTTTACTAGATGCCAGTAGATGAGAACAGCCATCAACTCGACTACATGCCCGAGGATCTTCACTGAAGTTAGGAAAACATGCGTCCTTGACCTAATTTACATGAATCACGTAGATTCTATTGCTTACACAGAAATGTGTGTGTGTGTGTGTGTGTGTGTGTGTGTGTGTTTTGGAGGGTGGGGAGAGAAACGATGGCAGCATTTGCATTTCGCATTTGCTCACACTAGACTGTCACTAAACGTACTCCATATGTATAAAGGTCGGTGATTTACACAAATTTATTTAGGCTTATTTAAGTTACATAAGGCTGACAGTGACATACTATATAAATAAACTAATGGAAAACACCAGTGACTTGGCTTTTATTACTTCTTCAAAAGAAAAAAAAACAATACTACGAAAAGCACATGCAAGTGACAGATAACCGGGCGTATTAACTGTAACAGTTAATGCTAATTTCATAAAGAAATAGGTGTCTTGACATGTCTCAATCGGGTCATTTGGGTACAGTGTTTTTCTTGTTGACTTCTTTTCCTCGGCCGCAGTCGTCTTTGCTCATTCGATGTTCCGTGTCTTGGATGGCTCCTGTGAGGATTTCTTCCTCTAGTGTTCTAGACTGTGGTAAGATATCCTTTTAGACATGGGCGCTAGTCTAGCTTGTGTAGACTGTGGTAAAATATCCTTTTAGACATGGGCGCTAGTCTAGCTTGTGTAGACTGTGGTAAAATATCCTTTTAGACATGGGCGCTAGTCTAGCTTGTGTAGACTGTGGTAAGATATTCTGTTGACATGGGCGCTAGTCTAGATTGTGTAGACTGTGGTAAGATATCCTGTTGACATGGGCGCTAGTCTAGCTTGTGAAGACTGTGGTAAGATATCCTTTTAGACATGTGCGCTAGTCTAGCTTGTGTAGACTGTGGTAAGATATCCTTTTAGACATGGGCGCTAGTCTAGATTGTGTAGACTTTTTGTGGTAAGATATTCTGTTGACATGGGCGCTAGTCTAGCTTGTGTAGACTGTGGTAAGATATCCTTTTAGACATGGGCGCTAGTCTAGATTGTGTAGACTTTTTGTGGTAAGATATTCTGTTGACATGGGCGCTAGTCTAGCTTGTGTAGACTTTTTGTGGTAAGATATTCTGTTGACATGGGCGCTAGTCTAGCTTGTGTAGACTTTTTGTGGTAAGATATCCTGTTGACATGGGCGCTAGTCTAGCTTGTGTAGACTGTGGTAAGATATCCTGTTGACATGGGCGCTAGTCTAGCTTGTGTAGACTGTGGTAAGATATCCTGTTGACATGGGCGCTAGTCTAGCTTGTGTAGACTGTGGTAGGATATCCTGTAGACGTGAGCGCTAATATAGATTTCTTTGTCGTACAAAAAAATTACAAACAATATGGAGCAGGGTAAATTTGTCTATCCCTATTTCTAGACTTAACTGTTATATAAATTGTTAAATTGTCAAAGTGACCCGACCTTGGGCATTCCTTATGATGGCATATTTTGTGTCAGAGTTAATGAAATTCAGGGGGATTCCCTACAGTGCACTTGAAGAGTGCAACGAAGATTCTGGAACAGTTGTGTAATGTGCCACTAAGAGGAACATGTGGGGGACTTGCCTAGATATTAAAGGCAGCGATTTGTTGCAAATCTTGTGATTGTGAAACAGGGGCCAGCAACAGCTGCCATCTTTGAACTGGTTATGAGTATTGATTTTAATTGCTTCTCTGAAACTCTACTCTCATTTCCATGATGATATTCATGAACTTGATTATATATGTTAAGTGACTGCTGGTTGATTCTAGTATAAACTGAATGACTGTCCAGCATTAATTGAACATTGTTGTGAAGTGATGTAAATGTCAACGCTCTTTGATTATATTCATATTTTTATATTTCATTGTTGATTTAATAAATTTATTGACCTTCTTACACATATTGATAACTATATATTGGAAAGACAGTGGGTGGATGGGGACTCACTAAATATAAAGTCGGATTTGTTTTCTCCTTTAGTAAGAAGTTTCCACTACTGTGGACCACCTCGCCCCACATTACACTACTCAATAAAGCAAACCTCTCCACTCCTCAAAATCATGCCCCAAAACATTTTAATATATCTATTTAAAATTATCCAGACCACCTAAAAATCTACACTGACGATTTCAACACGTCCACAGCAGCCGTTCACTCCTGCCAATGAACATACACCCTGCTCATCCAATACTCACAAATAAACTGGTAGCCATACACAAAATCACTTTCACAACTGGACAAACACGATCACTCAATCTCAAACAGATACAAATGCACTATCTTCAATACAGGCTTAATGCAACACAAACAATATTTCCAGAACACACACCGCAAACAGAAACTAGAAGAAAAAATAATCACATTCCTATGGATCTCCAGCCACAAGAACATATCGAGCCAATAAGGAATCAGAGTGGAAGGCAAATTATTTTGAAGCTATAAATAGCAACAGATGATTTACGAGTTTATAACACTAAAAGATGCCGATGCACAAGTATCAAAAGACGTCATAGAACACATTGGATCCTCCATGACGTAATAAATATATGCAACGTCATTATTTACATTCCTCTGCATTCCAGACTTTAAATAAAAAGTACTGCAGAGGGGGGTTTTCGGACCGCAGCAAAAAGCTCTTCCTACATGGTATGTTACTAAGCTAAGTCTGATTTCAGTCAGCAAAATACATGCCGCATAATTCATACATGTGTGTATATATATATAATATATATGCACACACACTCGCACACATACACACTTGTAACTAGATATTTAGGAGAGAAAGAAAAGAAAGGAAATGTGTTTTTTTTTTCTGTTTAGAAAAAGAAAATGTACACAGAAAATGTTCTTTTATTCACCAATACTTCTTTTCCAAATTTACTTGATGCCAAGTGTGTGTACGATCCCGGTCTTTTTACTTAGTGGGCCTACTTAATTTATGGGGAGCTCTTCCGGCCTAGGCCGATTCCGTGCTTTTATATCCTGCAGTTTCCACTGACTCATAATTGAGCTATCATGTTCACCTAACGCCATGGCTTTCTCTGAAAGGGGAAGGAACTCTCAGACCACCTAAACAGAAGAATGAATAGGTTTCCAGACTAATGAGAGAACTGGTGTTATTTCATTTCGCCACTCTTAGTTCCAATGAGACATGAAGGAACTTCAGATTTATTTAATTCACGGGTATCAGATTAGTCTAACTACATATATATGGCTTTTGCCGACACATCACAAGTATCAGATTAGTCCACCTATATGGCTATGTGCCGGTGAAAACCATGGGTTCAATTAGTCTGATGGTTCTAGAATATGTCAGTGAAAACTATAGATTAAGATTAATCTGCATGGCTGTAACGTGTCAGAGAGAACCTTGGTACCAATAATAAGTGGTAAGTTAATCGGCTGATTTTTTTTCCCCATATACCAGTAGCATTGTGTCAGTGATTCTAATTATATGGCATTCACTGACACATAATACAACTATCCGATTAATCTAATTTATGGCTTTCACTGACACACAGAAACACCAGTTCAAGTTACTTGAGTGTTTCACTGACGTAATATTTTATTTAAACCTTTTTTCTTCATCAGGTTTTGTGGTGATACTAGATAAATGATCAATATACTTAAAATATCTTTAAATTATGATCTGTTAGAGCAAGCAGTTGATGTGTAAAGCAATAACTGTCATATTCCAAGGATCCCAGAAGACGAGTCTGATGGCCTCATGCAGCTTTAAAGGAGGCTATATCTGCATGTTAGAGCCGTCTATTGCTTAGATTCAACCTCTAAATCTTTTAACACAAGACAATGCATATTTGATTCCAACTAACTTCACTAACAAATTATGGACGTCTAAGTGTTGTTGGAAGGATAACGACTATTTTTTACCATGGCAGCAAGCTACATTTAGATTAATAACTCCTATTTCCTGAAGCAATAAAACTTATTGCCCTCTTTTTTATTTTTTTTATTTTTTATTTTTTTACTAAAATAAACACACCATAAAGGAGAAACTACAACATAGCCCTTGAAATATGTTTATAAAATAGACATTTTTTCTTTTTCAAAGGTCACTTCTCTCTCTCTCTCTCTCTCTCTCTCTCTCTCTCTCTCTCTCTCTCTCTCTCTCTCTCTTATATACACTACACCACCATTATCACGCGTGCGGACAGTAGGAAGAGCGAAGATTTCAAATCAAAGCAACAAAGCTCCGAAGTCAGTTCTCTATGGCAACCTGTAAATTTCAATGCAGGTGATCGTCACTAACACGACTGCGAATAGCTTAGCTGTACGAAGAGCGTGCGCGCTTTCGTGTGACGTTGTACTTATTTTTAGAAAGACGTCATTTCGTCTCTATTTTCGTCTTTTACGCAAATCGCAACTATTGTGATGTTTACGCGAATGGATTTCTCTGGACTGTCGACACATAATGGGACTACGACTTGAATGTTCTGCAAATTTCAGCAAGTTTATTTTGTCACAATATTACTTAATATGGGGTAGGCGGTGCTGCAAAGATTGGTTACTAAACAGCCTCTCTCTCTCTCTCTCTCTCTCTCTCTCTCTCTCTCTCTCTCTCTCTCTCTCTCTCTCTCTTTAATTCTTATAATCAGACGTTTGCTAATCTGAAATCAAGCATCTTAGAAAAATTTAAAGCTATTTGTAAAAGGCACTTTTCAAATATTCCATGCAAATTTTATTTGAGTGAGCAACATCAGATTCAGACATGTTTGTCAATCAATTTGCTAATGTAAATTCCTCATAAAATCGATCCTAAAATTAAAAGCAATCATTTATATCGATTATACATGAATGAGTTTATTTCATTTTAACAAATTAATATTTTTTTAAAATCTTCTGATGATTCAGACGTTCACTAAGAGACAACCAGAAGTATGTGTTGCCTACTGATCTGTCTATAGGTTAACTTTATCTATATTACTTGATATCATGATTAAATAGTTAAATCTATCGTACTCTAAGCAATATTTGCAGTTTGAGAAGGTTCGCAATATAGATTTCTTTCAAATAAGATGGATTCAGTCTGTCACAGACATTCATCTCTATTGGTTTTATAGACGATATCTGGAAATCACGGAGAAAGAAATAACAGTCAAGAAAAATAACTCCGGTCTAATTAAAAATTATATATGTGCATCTATTTGGCGTCAAATTGTGAGTGACCGTGTGTCCTTGACACATGCCGTATAGCGACCAGTACAGAATGAGTGCAGACACGCAAGTATACTTGCAGACGAGTTCCATGTTGTTCACAGAAAATAAGAAGTTTCAATTGGCCTTAATGTTCCTTCATAAAGGAAAAGGTTCAAAGAACATGGTTTTGATATACCAACCTGCCAGCAGTTATTACAGATTACCACGCTGTGTATTCTGGTATGAGTTATTTCCCTTAATAGTCGGCACGTGGTATTTCCGGACATCGTAGTTTAATGAGCTAGACAACCGTTTACTTTCCACATGGTTTCAGTCCCTTGGTTTTTAAAGTACAATTGTGAGTACGTAACATATCTACGTTCTCTTCGTCTGATGACGATGTGAAATAAAATTTCAATCAACAGAAAAATTCTTAATAAAGTGTGTCTAATAAAATGGCATTGCTTCTAGCCGTGTGCCAGCAAGCTGTACGTAGGCTAAATGATAACCTTACCGTAAGCCAAGTGTTCACAAGCTAGAGCATTTTACTGAGGGTAAACCCTCTTTGTAATTAATTGTGTCTCGATCATGGGCAGAATCTTACATGACACGACATTTTCAAATCGCTTTTGTTCACAGCCTTCTCCGCAAACCTGGGTTTAAAACAACCTTCTCACAGCCGAAGGCAGCCATGGATTCGCAGAAAAAGAGCGTAAATCTTCAAGAAGTTGGATTTGATTTTCACCAGCACAAGCGTGGTGGAAACTCGGTGTACCGCGAGGTCCTGGATATCCATCACGAACAGCTGGTCGACATCATGGAACCCCACGGCATCGCGCTAGAACTGCTGAATGAAGGCGTTCTAGGCGACTTTCATTATGAGGAGCTGAGCCGAATTTTTCCACAGGGCATTCGAGCCGCTAATCGCCTCCTCTTGGCTTTCATCACAAAGCAGGTGGGTGAAATGAGCACCGTAAATACTTTTTCAGCCACTTCTAGATTTAGAATCGTTTCTCTTGGTTTTCTTCACAAAGCAGGTGGGTGAAATTAACACCGTAAATACTTTTTCAGCCACTTCTATATTTAGAATTGTCTCCTCTTGGTTTTCTTCACAAAGGTTAGTACTGTTAGATTTGTTAGAAACACGTGGGTGCAATGAATATTTAAAATACTGCTATGCAATCAAAATCGTTTCCTCTTTGCTTTCATCTTGGAGCAGGCTAGTGGGATGAACAGAATAAATGTTTATGTAGTCATCTTTATATATAATATCGCCACCTCTTGGCTTTTGTCATGAAGCAGGTTGGTGGGAAGTCCACTGTAAATATTTCTTTAGTCACTTCCATATTAAGATGCATAATATATATACGGTTGAAAGCTATGAGATTTCTGAGTTGTAAAGTTAGACAGGTCTCATTGTACAAGTCACGGTATATTTTCATTACCCTGACTGACTTGAAGTGACAATAATTGCCTCGTTTCGGGTCCTCTCTCCTAGTCAGTGTGGGATGATGGCGGGTGATGCATTTCTTTATTAGACGATCGTGACTCCTGTCTCCAATGCATCATTAACGACCAATAAACTGTGAGGTAAACTATATTGTCACAAGTCGTGTCTACTTGCAGGGCAGCGTCGGGTTCCATGCGCTGTTGACGGCTTTGAAGCACTGTGGGCAGCACAAAGTAGCGGCTCAGCTGGAACAGACATCGATTGAGGTCAACAGGGCCAGACTTCGCGCAAACAATTTCAGCCCACCGCTGGACATCAGGTCACCTTTCTGGGCAGTTTTGTACACTCATATGCACGCAATCAAACACAAAACTCACACACACACACACACACACACACACACACACACACACACACATACACAGAGAGCGAGAGAGAGAGAGAGAGAGAGAGAGAGAGAGACGTACACACTCGGTCAAGCCACGCACACCTGTATATTAAAATATTATTACACTTTCATTTTCTTAAAATTATACAGTTTGAAAGGTGTTTTCAAATGTTACAAAATTAAATAAAAAGACACGCTTTAGTGGGACATATACCAAACTGATTTAATTTCTATTTTAAATCCAACATACTCTTCTTTAGAAGAATGGGGTTATAAATTTTGAAATAAGAAAAAATAATAATGAAAAATTATTAATAATTTTATGAATATTATATAAGCTATTTTATGTATCATATCTTTCAGTAGCAAAATTGTTAATTGTTTCGATAACTGTAGTGTAAGACAACCAGCCAGCCAGAAGTCTCAATTGTAAGCACGCGCTCTTTCTGTGTGTGTGTGTGTGTGTGTGTGGAACACACAATAAATGGCATAAAAACTACAGGAATCTAGACTCACAATACCTCGATGTATCTGGATGGGTATCGACAATGTATTATCTATATATTTAAATTTGTTTTAGAAATCCATAACGATCTCCTTCATTCATCGAACGATAAACGAAAACAGGAAATGTCTATTTTTCTCACAGTGCTGTTGGTACATTTGCAACATATTCTGTATCCACTGTTAGTTCTTTTTGTAGCTCAGACTGATGTTAATACTATTATCGTCAGAGTTTTCTTTACCCTCCTTCTCAAGGGAAGTAATTCTGAATTCACTGGTTTTAGAGTAACTTTTCATTCGGGATTTCTATGAATGCAGCTATAGAGTGCATTAACATAGGATATCAGTACAAGATGATGCAGTGAAGCCATAGTATGCAGCGAAACTATAGTGTGAATTAGCAATGAAGTTACCGCGTGTATTATTAACATAAGACACCAGTGCGGATGATATGAATTTAAAGTGTGCATTAATGCAATGAAGCTGTAGTGTGCATTAGCAATGAAGCTGTGGTATGCATTAGCAATGAAGCTATTGTGTGCATTGATAGTATAAGACACTAGTGCAATCAATTATATGCTGTTATAGCAAGCATTAGCATAAGACACCAGTGAAGAAAATTATATTGTAAGTTAGTTTATCAAAATTTATTTAATTATTTATTTTTAAAATCCAACATACTCTTCTTTTGAAGAATTATGTCATAAATTCTGATTAAAAATAATGATATAAAACTCTTCATAATTTAAAGAATATTATATATTTTTTCTTATTACAACGTTAATATTTTTAATATCTGTAGTGCATAGAGTATATGCATTCACATTAATGAATTGTTCAGTTGTAAACTCTTTAAGGAGTCTCAGTTGTAAACTCTCTTTTAATATATACAGTGAACGCATAAAAGAAGTCTAGACACACCCAAACCTTATGTAGGAGGATGGGTAGAGAGAGGGTATCATCTGTATTATAAAATTTCTCAGCTTAGAAATCCATACTAATCTTTATTCATCAAGTAGTAAACAAACATCAGAATAGTTATTGTTTTCAGAGTTGTTGGTATAGTCTTAAACAAAGAATTTTCTACTCATTGTTAATTCTTTCGTCACTCTCACTTATTTAGATGCATTTCTTACCAGCATTGAGATTGAGAAATGGATTATGAATCCATCCTGGTGGCTCAAGGTTGAATATACTGGTATTTTCACATTTTCATTTTCCTGATCAACAGGCCTGTAATATACATTAATAAATCAGTTTTGCATAAATAATATGGATATTATATATTTGTAGTTCACTTTAAAACCATCACCTCGGCAGGCAGTTAAGTTTATTTTGTGAATTGAAATTTTTTATTTCTTGCCTTCTAAAATTTACATATATATATTGCCTCTACTGAATATTAGGTGAGCCAGCAAGCTTGCTTCTGTCACTGAAATCAATAACACGCACTTTATTACTGACATTTTCCGAGTAACATGCCGGGTCATCTTGATGATTAGTAGAAAAGTTGCATTATAGTCTCATTCTTATACTACCAATCATTATTAAACTTATAATTAATGTATACTCATTAATAAATAGCTTGCCACTAGAACCATAGAGTAGCTGATTTTACTCACATCTAAATAACCAGGATTGTTGGGTGGCTGGGTGCTAGAGCTTTTAGACTATTTTCTATGTTATATCCATTTCATCATCCATTGTTTACCAGTCCTGAAATATGGACTTTGTAATTTTAATTAATGCAGGGAGGGGAGGATGCATTCACCCTAATTACTATTTTTCGTGACCACCCAATACACATTCAACAAGCAACTAAATAATTTTAAAAATATAAATAATATTAATTTTTATTTGATCCTGGTCAGGTTCTTTAGTTAACAATGATAATTGCGCTAAACACACTGCATAAAGAACTAGCAGCGGAAGTGCATGGCGACCGGATTGTGACGTATGTGGCATTTGTATGAATGCATAACAAGAAAAGCGTACCTTGACCTTGTTGAGGTGCAAAACAACTGGTCAGCCTAGGCCTAGGCCCTAGGGCCTCTTGACTAGATTCAAGAGATATTTCTTCAGTGAAGTGACGGTTTGCATATCCACGAATGCGGATTTTTATTTTTTAAATCGGCCTTTCACACAAAATAAAAATTTATACTCCAAACGTCGTAGGAATGTTTAAGATATCTTTAAATATTGTATGACACAAATGTATATTTGTATATTATATTTGTGTATACATATGTGTCACTATGTATGCATGCCATTGATGTGTGCGTGTGTATGTGCATGTTAATTTGTGATTGTGTGTGTGTCTTTGTGAACTCTGCTAGTAGTCTTTGCCGGCAAAACTATTGATCTTTTCCGTGAAGGATTTTTGGCTGACCCAACAAAATCTGACTTCCTTGGGCCAATTCAGAAAGTAATACAAGTCCAGGCTAAGCTGCAGCAAACACTTGATACTTCGCCGCGAGTCAAATTCAGCCAAGTATTGAAGGGCCTCCATCTTGGAAGCGTCAGAAATTAAGAGCTTGAATCTAATCTCGTTAATGTCAAACTGTGCAACTATAGTCAAATCATAGGTTATATAACTGTATCTAATCTCGTTAATGTCAAACTGTGCAACTATAGTCAAATCATATGTTATATAACTGTATCTAATCTCGTTAATGTCAAACTGTGCAACTATAGTCAAATCATATGTTATATAACTGTATCTAATCTCGTTAATGTCAAACTGTGTAACTATAGTCAAATCATATGTTATATAACTCTATCTAATCTCGTTAATGTCAAACTGTGTAGCTGTTATCAAAACACTATTAAGAGTGTAGCTAATTTCAATACTGTGAAAATATGAGGAATAGTCAAGACGATATTAAAAGCCGGTATCTAATCACGATACAATCAAATTGTGCTTTAAGTCCAGACAATAAGACAATATTAAGAATACTGTCGAAATGTGAGCTATAGTCAAGGCAATATTAAGATCCTGTATCTAATCTCGATACAAACTGTACTATAGTCAAGACAATATTAAGAGAGGCTGAATCAATCTTGATACTGTCAACTGTGCTATAGTCAAGACAATACTAAGAGTCTGTATCTAATCCCGATACTGTCGAACTGTGCTATAGTCAAGACAATACTAAGAGTCTGTATCTAATCCCGATACTGTCAAACTGTGCTGTAGTCAAGATAATAAGACACTATTAAGAAGGTATCTAATTTCAATGCTCTGAAAATATGAGCTATAGCCAAGGCAAGATTAAGAACCTGTACCTAATTTCGATGCAAACTGCGATATGATCCAGACAATATTACGAGCTTGTAAGCTAATCTTATCTAATCTTGATACAGTCAAACTGTGCTATATTCTAAATAATATTTAGAGTCTGTATGCAATCTCGACATTGTCAAACTGTGCTATATTCTAAATAATATTAAGAATCTGTATGTAATCTCGACACTGTCAAACTGTGCTATACTCAAAACAATTTCGAGAGCCTGTTGCCAATCTGATTACAAACTGTGCTATAATACAATATTACACCTGTCCCGTAATTTGTCGTGACAGATGTCCAGCATAGGAAGATTCTTGTAAAGAAGTACACTGTTCTACCTTCAATGCCACACACAGCATTAAACCCAGCTTCTGCCTTAATTCTAATTCCAATTCCAACCTAACACACACTTATTACCATTTGGGACTGTAGCATTGATATCTTTCTTTTTATTTTGACACTAATTAACAATTTCATAACGTTACCTAAATTCGCTATCGTGTCATTGTATGTTGTAATTCTTTTCACATCGGCGGTTTTTATTTTTTATTGTTATATTCCCCCCTCCCCCTACATCTGGCAGGGAAAGAAAGGGAAGCGATACAATGACTGACATTATTCCGGATTTTTTTCAAACTGACCCGCTTGAGAGCTACATGTTGGTCGAAATGAATCAACGGCTGTGCAGTCTGGAGGTGATTGTGACTTCCCTTGAGAAACTTTTGCGCGAATTTCTCCGTTTGGGAAACGTGCAGGGCTGGCCTGAACAATCCAAGTCTGAAAAGACCCCTCCCTATCCACCATCACGAATGCAAGCCATCGAAACGTCTGGGTCAGGTTGCTTTGACGTAGACAATAAACAGAAAACGACTAATGATCCATGCCTTCCGTTCACACCTACCAATCCTAGGTGAGTCTGATTTGAGTCACTAGCTTAACCAGATTGCTAAATTTGATTCTGTCACTGATTTGAGGCACTGACTTACCAGATCCCTGAATTTGACACATTCACATTGGCTATTGATCAATCCGTATTGTTAACAGCTAATATCTTATGATACAGTCACATTGGCTATTGATCAATCCGTATTGTTCACAGCTAATCTCTTATGACACAGTCACATTGGCTATTGATCAATCCGTATTGTTAACAGCTAATCTCTTATGACACAGTCACATTGGCTATTGATCAATCCGTATTGTTAACAGCTAATCTCTTATGACACATTCACATTGGCTATTGTTAACAGCTAATCTCTTATGACACATTCACATTGGTATTGTTAACAGCTAATCTCTTATCACATAAACGTCACACGGCACGACGACTTCGCAGTTCAAAGCACCGACACTGATTTTGACACAAATGACACATCGTGACTGGCTAATGATCCTTAAGTAACGATAACATTTAATCTCTATTGGGCGAGTCTCATGCAGCAATTCGACTTACCAATTAAATTATCAAGTTATATTTTAACACTGATTTTGACACAAATGACACATGAAGACTGGCTAATGATCCATAAGTAACGATAACATTTAATCTCTATTGGGCGAGTCTCATGCAGCAATTCGACTTACCAAGTTATATTTCCACACTGATTGTTCATCACTGATTTAGATATTTCTATATTCTTGCTTATGTTTTGTTGGTCTTTCTGCATGCCCACGTTTCGCATCTAGGTTGCTATTTTCCACATGTGTAGTGGACAGACCAAGAGGCTTAATGTCCAGATGTACCTTAACTTCGGAAACGTTTAGAACTGCGGCAAGTGAAAAGCAGGTTCTTGAAAACATGAACAAACGTCTCGGCAATCTGGAACTTACCGTCTCTGCTCTTGAAAAACTTTTGAGCGAGCGCCTCCAGATGGCAAGGTCACAAGACAGGGCCGCGTCGCCTAATAAAGTCACCGTTTGCTATCTGTCAAGTCCGAAATCCACCGACATTACCAGATCGATTAGCGATCCACCCGTACCCATAACTACGCCTGTGAGGTGAGTGTGACAGCACCTTGACTTGTCTCTGCAGCAAATTTCAGTTTGGTTCTGTTTAATGTATAATTTCATTTAATAAAAACTAATTTGTATTGAATTTTATAGTCATCTTTTACAATGTCCACTGCGAATTGTTTCTCTTGATTTTCTTCTCGTGTTCCAGGAACAGAAATAGAAGTGTAGTGTCTAGGAATGCCACTAAATTGGACGAATTAAAAAATGGCCCACAGGAAAATCTAGAATTTGAAGAAACGAGCCGACGTCTAGGCATTCTGGAGGTTACGTTTGCTTCCCTTGAAAAGCTCATGCGCCAGCTCCTCCATTTAGAGAAACCACTTGACTTGACTGATTCATCGATGCTCCCATCATTAACTTTAGCCTCGTCCAAAGCATCGAAGGATTCACAAGCACCACTAGCTGGAGAAAGGTGAGTGGTGAAGTATTAGTTCTATGGATCCATACTTACCACTAGCTGGAGAAAGGTGAGTAGTGAAGTATTAGTTCTATGGATCCATACTTACCAAAAGCTGGAGAAAAAGTAAGTGGTGAGTCTGAAGTATTATTTTTAATCCATACTTACCACTAGCAAGAAAGGTGAGTGATAAGTCTGAAGTATTAATTCTATGGATCCATACTTACCAATAGCTAGAAAAAGTGAGTGGTAGACTGAAGTATTATTTTGTAATTATACTTACCACTCGCAGGAGAGAGGTGAAAGGTGAGTCTGAAATTCTGTGGATCCATATGTACCAATAGCTGGAGAGGGGTGAGTGTGAGGTATTATTTGTACGGATCCATACTTACCGCTAGCAGGTGCCTGTGAGAGACAAGTCGGGGCTCACAGTTCATTTTTTCAACATAAATTTTGCATTAAATTGTTTAGAAAGTACTCAATATTAGTTTTGCAGTAATTTCAATTTGGTCATGTTTTTCGTATTTATGCTTGAATTTATTGTTTTCTCCATTACACATCCAGATAGCTACAATTACAGAAAGTCTATAAATATTTATTGCATGCAAACGCTAACCATCAGCCATCAGGGTTTATAGTTTTTAAAGGAAAGAAATATAACAAACCAACATTAGAAGTTTGCCTCTGATGTCAATAGAACTGGTTCAATCCCATACCAACATTTGCTCGAGTGCACTGTTGATGTTAATCCCATACCAACAAAATGTTAAGTTGTAACAATCTTGTGAGGCGTTAGCTTCCTTGAACCAGTTTAGTTTCAGTGGTTTCTGTTGTGTTCTATTGTACTCTTATATACATCACTGTAACCATTTTAGTTTGAGTGGTTTCTGTTGTGTTCTATCGTACTCTTATATACATCACTGTAACCATTTTAGTTTTAGTGGTTTCTGTTGTGTTCTATCGTACTCTTATATACATCACTGTAACCATTTTAGTTTGAGTGGTTTCTGTTGTGTTCTATCGTACTCTTATATACATCACTGTAACCATTTTAGTTTTAGTGGTTTCTGTTGTGTTCTATCGTACTCTTATATACATCAGTGTAACCATTTTAGTTTTAGTGGTTTCTGTTGTGTTCTATCGTACTCTTATATACATCACTGTAACCATTTTAGTTTTAGTGGTTTCTGTTGTGTTCTATCGTACTCTTATATACATCACTGTAACCATTTTAGTTTTAGTGGTTTCTGTTGTTCTATCGTACTCTTATATACATCACTGTAACCATTTTAGTTTTAGTGGTTTCTGTTGTTCTATCGTACTCTTATATACATCACTGTAACCATTTTAGTTTTAGTGGTTTCTGTTGTTCTATCGTACTATTATATACATCACTGTAACCATTTTAGTTTTAGTGGTTTCTGTTGTTCTATCGTACTCTTATATACATCACTGTAACCATTTTAGTTTTAGTGGTTTCTGTTGTGTTCTATTGTACTCTTATAAAAATCACTGTAACCATTTTAGTTTCAGTGGTTTCTGTTGTGTTCTATTGTACTCTTATATACATCGCTGTAACCATTTTAGTTTTAGTGGTTTCTGTTGTGTTCTATTGTACTCTTATATACATCGCTGTAACCATTTTAGTTTTAGTGGTTTCTGTTGTGTTCTATTGTACTCTTATATACATCACTGTAAAGTATTTGTATTTTGTATTTGTTGTTGTAACTAATATCCTATTACCTGTCGTCCCGTTTGATAAGGACTCGTATCACGGATTTCTGTTTATGGTTAGCTTTCATTGTCTGCTTTGCCTTTTACCCATTGTGTGTGGTGTGTACGGGATTGTAAGAGCGAAAATGCTGGCGTATATTGCAAGCGCTGATCCTCCTTGAGCTGGGAACTAACAAATATTAACAAGCATAGCTCTAGAAAACGTGACGAAGGCCATGAGTACACTAGGCAGATGAACCTATAAGAAACAGGGGAGAGAACTAGAGCTGGATTAAGATTCTTTATATTTATATCTTCCGGAAGTGCATCACAGCGAATTTCTTAAAGCTACTTATTAGAGACAGTGGCTCAGGCATACGTCACATTGGTCTATCTGTTAGTTCACACTGGCCGCATTGACACTTGTGGCGATTGTGTTGCACACGCTTGCACATCTGGCACTCACCTCTTAAAGAGTTAACATCTAGCATACTGGAAGAGGTGTGGGGTGTGTAAGGACCTCTTGCATACTTGAAAGGGTGTGTAAATATCCTGCATACTGGGAAGGGTGTGTATGGACCTCTTGCGTACTGGAAGGGATATATATATGTGGACCTCTAGTATGGTATTATATCTGATGAGAGAAGTGTGTGTGTGTGTGTGTGTGTGTGTGTGTGTGTGTGTGTGTGTGTGTGTGTGTGTGTGTGTGTGTGTGTGTGTGTGGAGTGTGTGTGATTGTGTGTGTGTTTGTGTGTGTTTGTGTGTGTGTGTGTGTGTGTGTGTGTGTTTGTGTGTGTGCAGAATTCGCAATAGGGTAGGGTGGTAGTAGCTTTGTCACATGAGTGTCAGCGTACGAAATGGATAGCGGTGTCCACTTTGGGGTGTGTGTGTGTTCTATTTCTAATTCTTCATTTCGTCAGATATAACTACTCTATTTCTAACTCTTGATTACTTCAGACATATTTACTCCATTCTAATTCTTTATTGCGTCAGATATATATGCTCTTATTTCTAGCTCTTCATTATGCCAGACATATCTGCTCTATTTATAACTTTTCATTACGTCAGATATTCCTGCTCTAATTCTCAACTCTCTATTATGTCAGATATTCTCACTCTTATTTCTAACTCTTCATTTAGACTTTATCGCAATGATTCAGTTTACTGCTTTAAGAAAGAATTGATAATCCTTAGCATGGTATATGATTTATACATTTAAAATAAACCAGTTGTCCAGACGTTTCCCCATCTGTTCGTTATTAAATCATATAGCTGTAGACATCCTGACTGTATAATCAAAAATGAATAATTTTAAGAAGAAAAGGTATTTTTTTTTATAGATATCTACAATCTTATAACCATCTCACCTTTCCGCCATTTTAATGTTTCCTAGCAAGGGTGGGTACTGGATTGTGCTAGCTCTTGTGACATTAGAGGGAGACCACGCACTTTGAATCATCTCATCTCATTAAGAGAGAGAAATCCCTGAAGGTTTCGATTTGCATTTGTATGCCGTAAATACCTGTATGCCTCATTTACTTGTAGACATCTGGTAAGTAATGAGGTATGCCGTAAATACCTGTATGCCTCATTTACTTGTAGACATCTGGTAAGTAATGAGGTATGCCGTAAATACCTGTATGCCTCATTTACTTGTAGACATCTGGTAAGTAATGAGGTATGCCGTAAATACCTGTATGCCTCATTTACTTGTAGACATCTGGTAAGTAATGAGGTATGCCTTAAATACCTGTATGCCTCATTTACTTGTAGACATCTGGTAAGTAATGAGGTATGCCGTAAATACTTGTACACCTCATTTACTTGTAGACATCTGGTAAGTAATGAGGTATGCCGTAAATACTTGTATACCTCATTCACTTGTAGACATCTGGTAAGTAATGAGGCTGGGGTAGGGGGAGGAGGAGTGATTTGTTTGTTTAAAAAGCCGTCTGCTAACTTTCTACTCTTATCAGATACAAAAAGCCGTCTGCTAACTTTCTACTTATCAGATACAAAAAGCCAAGTATCGTGTCCAGGTGTACCAGTACCTCGGAAATATTTCAAGATGGCCAAAAGGACTCTCAGTTTGCAGAGATGAACAATCGGCTTAGCAACCTGAAGTGTACTGTTGACATTCTCGAGAAGCACCTGCGTGAATTCCTTCAGAAACTCCCAAATCAGAAGAATCCGCTAGACAGTGGCAAAGAGCTGCCACTACCATCGCTTTTTCTGCACGTGTAGTTCCATCGTTATTTCCAAAGGAAGAATTGTCGTAACGAGTACTTTTATTATTGTCGCAACCAGTTCTGTTATTGTCTTAACAATGTCTATTATGATTGTCGCAATTAATTCTATTATGATTGTCGTAATTAGTTTTTTTTTATTATTGTCTTAACTAGTTCTATTATAATTGTCGTAATTAATTCTATTATGATTGTCGTAATTAATTCTATTATGATTGTCGTAATTAATTCTATTATGATTGTCGTAATTAATTCTATTATGATTGTCTAACTAGTTGTATTATTATTGCTCCCTGCCAAACAACTCAAAACGAATGCTATTAGAACTCTGGTTATCCCCTCATGCATTACTGTTACATTGAGGTCTTTATCTAATTCTTCCTTCTGCATGCAAATGCAGTCGTACTAATCACTTCATTTGCATGAAAATGTATAACGCCCAATCGAAGCCTTTGTTTTAACTGTTGACTTCAAAGTAATCATTAAATTAGTCGAGTCAAATCTATACAAACAACAAAGTTACAGGAAAGAATATTTTGTAACTGAAGAAAATCCCACTAGTGGAAGTATATTTTTTCTTCTCTGAATTTGTCATTTCTTTCTCATCTCTGAATTTTTTATTTATTCCTTCTTTTTATTTTCTTATTCTTCCACCACCACTACCACTACCACGTATTTTAATTTCTTAATTTATTGTAATATTAAATATTTATTCTTAGAGTAGTACCATGTTGTAATTGCTTTAGTGTTCTTTCTTTCTTTAGTAGTGTAGGCTCTTTTTTTTCCTTTTACTTTTCTCACATCCCTGCCCCTTTTAAATGTTCAAATGATGTTGTTGTCTCATTTTTAAAGACAAAGAAAACAGCACACAAAAGAGAGAAGCAAACATATAAACTCGTCTAATTTTCTTTTCCTTAATTTAATCTTTCTTCACATTCGTCTTTCGAAATGGTAATGTTTTTTAAAAGTCAACTATCTGTTCAGTAATTGCTGTACTTTGGACAGCAAACAGGACAGTCTTATTTTGTACCGTAGTCTACAACTGCTGACAATGCATTTTGACTGAGTGAATTGATTTCTGCTAAAGTTTTATCTAGTGCTTTCTTCCTGATTGGTCAGCAAACAACCCTACGCTCCAAAGTGCAATCTGAGCTAAGTGTGTCCATGTCGAAAATGACAATTAAACAGTTTGTGAGAGGTGGGATTTCTGTTAAACTAAGGTATTAGTTTGAATAGTTATACATGTACAACTGTTTGAGTGGTATGGTAAACGTTTTAGTTATTGCTGATACAAATCGCTCTTAAATAACATTCTTTCTCTCTCTTTCTTCTTTCCCCCTCCTCTGTCTCTCTTTCACACACACACAAACATACACACACACACACACACACACACACACACACACACACACACACACACACACACACACAGAGGATATAAGTGGAGTATAATTTTGCATTCTCTCTCTTATTTCATGCATTTCTTTCTAGAATTTTGTATATTGATGCATTATTTTTTACTCTTCCTTGGATTTATAAATATATTATGTGCAAAATAATAACATTTTAGAAAATCTACGCACTTTCTGTATTTCTTAGCATTCATTTACTATAGGCCAGTATAGAATTAAAATCTATAATATTATAAATCATAATTAGATGGATTTACAACCCTCCTCCATACATCCCAATACATACATAGATAATATTTATGCACACATCTTAGGCTTTGCTCATTTTTATTATTGTAGTTTATTACTGATATTTTTCTAAGCTGCTTTGTTAGTTTGCAAGTAAATAATTATAACTGCTTTATTGTGCAAGTATCTATGTGAACTAATGACTTAGTGTTAATGTGTTATGAAATCAGTTAGTATTGTTATACAGACTTTTATACGGGTGTTCATAGATCTATTGTGTTCATAATTATTTTAATGTAATAAACACACTGCAACACCCTATGGTTGTCCAAATGTATGTCATATTTAACGTGTGTTGCCATGTATGCTGCCTGGGTGTTTTTATATGTTTATGTATGTGTGTGTGTGTGTGTGTGGTGTGTGTATGGTATTTGTACATGCATTATATTAGGTAGGTGTGTCCATGATTCAGCGCTATACTTTTCATTTTGTTGTGATAACAGCGTACTGTTTTCTTGTTTGCTTTTATAATTCAAGCAAGTACAAAGACACGTCTAGTAAAGACCATGGAACTAATTTAAAGATTAAAATGGAAGTGCATTTCAAGAAAGCTATCACGAGTGTCTGCTATGCAAGGAAATATATTATTTTAGGCACTTGGAGAAGGGGAAACAATCAATGCCACACTCAAAATAATCAAAATCAATTAATGGTGATGATATGATGGTGGTGGTGATAAATGATGAGGATAATGACGATCTGAAGATTGCCCTCTTGTTATATTTCTTTCTTTGAAAATTATAAAGTATAAATATTATATAATATCGATTAATTATTACAAGGGCTATTTCAAGCTTCTGCAAGAGGGATCAAATTTCAAACCAGCCCTTTAATAAAAACTGTTACTGGATCAATATAAGTTGACTATGAAAGTATAACTCGTATCTAAAAACGTATAGTTAGAGCAAATCAAGGATTTTATTATGTCATATTTTTACTCCCGCCCCTTCACCTTTAGATTCTATATGCCATTCTCCAGTATAATAACAAAAAGAAAGTGCATTCATTTAAGAAAAGAAACAATCCTTCAATAATAGAAAGTTACGAGTCCTGTACAAATCTACGTCACAAATAAGTAAAATATTATTTTTACAAATAAATGCTCTAACTAAGATAATGTTTTAACACTCAAACAATAAAATTAATACTTGGTAATCACAAGGAAATTATTTAATCTCCATAAGTATAAATCATTTAAATTCAAATAATATTCAAATTACAAAAGATGGTCCAAATTTAGGCTAGAAAAGTCACGGTACGTTTTTATAACATGACAAGAAAAATATATTTCTAAATTAATATAATTATGTATTCAATAGACAATACTATTCGTTGTTAGAATAATTCTCATTCAAGAAAACCTGCTTAAATTCCCGGCAAATAAAGTTAAATCTCACTGCAGTTATATTATAAATATTGATGTAACAGCAAGTGAATTTTATCTCAGATTCAGACACGGAGTGAGAAAAGAAAAACAGAAATTTGAATGGAAAACATTCACCTTTTAGTTGCTGCTCTGAGTCGATCTGATCATAGATGCAGATTAGAATTACTTTGGCAAATGTTTTATTCCACACAGCTACAATTGTATACTCTTGTCAAAATCCATAAATAAAATGAAATGTTTTCACTTACTCTGACCCTATGAACTAAGTCAATTTCATGATTAGAACTCAACAGATAAAATCTTAAGAGAATTATATTAGGACAATCTTTCGATGCCCGCAGGATTCACTTCGTCCCGAAGATTTCATGAATTAGTTATCCACTAACTCACAAGGAGAGACTGGGTCCTTTTGTCTCTAGAGGTTTCAGAAAGAATAAATACAATTCTGAACCGATCCCAAATAGATATAGTGCCCAACTGCCATCACTCGGAAAGGAAAGAAGTAGAAAATAATTTTTCAGAAAGGTAATAAAGGTAATGTACCTCCTAAACAAAGGTAAGCTTCAACCTACAGAAATGAAAGCTTCAAACACGGATGAGTGGACTCCGGATGGACGCCTCCAATCTAAACCCTCCTTGTAGGTATCTGTAGGAAATTAAAGTACTATACAAGCCGGCATCTCATTCATTCTTTACTATTCTCCTAATTCGCTCTGCATCTTAATTAAAATTAATTAATTAATTAATTAATTAAAGGGCGTGAAATTAAAAAATCGATCACGTTTAAATATTTATTTCAAAAATTGTGTTGTGCTTTGTTCCAGAGGAGGTTGTGTTGCGCTTAGTTCTATCGGTGAGATTGTGCTGTTTCGGCTTTTTTGTCGAAGAATTGTTTCATTTTTACTTTTTGTAGTTCTTAATCTTTGTGGTCAAATTCTCCTATTTGGTTAGTTTTTGTTTGTTGGTTGATTTTGGCTGAACCAGAAACGTTACAGACGACTAGTTATCAAATGCTAATTTGGGTGTTCATTTCTTTTTTCTATTTATCATTTTGGCTTTAGATCATGGGTGTTCATTTCTTTTTTCTATTTACCGTTTTGGTTTTAGATCTTGGGTGTTCATTTCTTTTTTCTATTTATCGTTTTGGCTTTAGATCTTGGGTGTTCATTTCTTTTTTCTATTTACCGTTTTGGCTTTAGATCTTGGGTGTTCATTTCTTTTTTCTATTTACCGTTTTGGCTTTAGATCTTGGGTGTTAATTTCTTTTTTCTATTTACCGTTTTGGCTTTAGATCTTGGGTGTTCATTTCTTTCTTCTATTTATCGTTTTGGCTTTAGATCTTGAGTGGTCATTTCTTTTTTCTATTTACCGTTTTGGCTTTAGATCTTGGTTTTCATGAACAGTGAATCATACCGTTGTAGACCGAAGGTGAAATGCGCAAGAATAAATATTTAAATGTGATTAATACGTTTTCTGCTTCTTTAAAATAAAATCACTAAATTTACTCAAAGTGCATTTTAATTAATTCCGATAAATGATGATAAATATAATGTTGGCTGTAGCGGACACCACTGAAGAAATGTATTGCGTTTTTATTTTTACTGAAAGAGCAAAGCTGTAATAGTAAATTGAAAATATTAGTTTAATGCGTTTTATTTAAAAATCTATAATTTGACTGCCTTGTTATTCCGACTATTGCATTTTTTTTTCAAAACAGCCTTGCCGCCTCTTCTGAATCCATGCCCATCTGTGTCGCCGATTAAGTAAACCTCCAAATACATGAGGATCAATAGTAATATTTATTTTTGTGATTTTAGAAATAGTGTTCACTCTCTCTCTCTCCCTCTCTCTGTTATCAATACCAGCCCCAGTTTTTATCCTGTCATTTACTGATGTCAACTGGTATGATTCTGAATGTGAGCCCTTCAAAAAGTGTAAAGACATTTGTAATATGGCGCTTGACGCTGAAAACCTAAAATTCTGTTCGATTGAAACGTCAAAACTATATTCTTTCTTTCTTTCTTTCTTTCCTTTCCTTCCTTTCTTTCCTTTTCGTCCTTCCTTCCTTCCAAATTTCCTTTCTTTCCTTCCTTCCAAATTTCCTTCTTTCCTTCATTCCTTCCAAATTTTCTTCCTTCCTTCCCTCCAAACTTCCTTCCTTCCTTCCCTCCAACTTCCTTCCTTCCTTCCTTTCTTTTATCAAGTGTGCTGGATCATTGATTAGTTTTCACGCGACTGGTAGCTTGGACTGGTTAGTACCCAGAAAAAGCAATTGATTGCTTGTCACAGATCACGGTCACTACCTACAAAAGTGCAATGTCGGGGACTTCTGGAAGCCCGGGAAGAGCGATTGACTGATGGATGCGACCATTAGGCACAGTGGATTGACGAAGTGCGGGATAGTGTCAGGCTAGAGGACAACCGGCTTTGTTCGAGATCTTCCTGTCAGGTAACGTTTGTTCTCTGTATTCAAGACCTTCCCGTCAGGTAACGTTTGTTCTCTGTATTCAAGATCTTCCCGTCAGGTAACGTTTGTTCTCTGTATTCAAGATCTTCCCGTTAGGTAACGTTTTATTCTCTGTACTCGACTTTAATGAGGTTGATGATTTGTACGTCTAGCAATGCTCGCGTGTTATGTTACAGATCTTACACTCTGAAAGTATTGTACTTCGGTGACTTATTGCTATATTTTAGTATTTCTTTGTGTTATTGTACTTAAAGTGGACAATTATTAAAAAATATAGTGTGTGCATATATACATGCACACTTATATCTAACTATATACTTGTTCAGGATATCTGAGCAAGAATGGTTACTTATAGTTACATACTTAGACAAGTTGTCTACACATGAATAGATAGTTACTGGATGCCGACATTCACGCACATATAGTTACACACTCAGGATGTCCATACTAGAATGTAAAAGCTTTAACTTCAGTAAATACGAATGAAGGCCGTAATGTTGAATCGGACAGAAGGGAAAGACTGGGAGGTGAATTTTCCTCCCATCCAGTTGTAGTCTTTGCCAGGAATTTCCTAACTGGCGACTGCCGGCACTGTTGGTACAAACGCCCAGTCCACGTCAGTACAAAAACATTCGTACGTCAGAAGGCTCAATAAGTGCTTACGGAGCAAACTTTTATAATTCAGAGAATAATGCTTGAAACACTGCAATGTTTGCATTGCATCAGAATGAAGGGGAAGACGAGGGCGGATGGGGGGTATGTGTGTGCGTGCGTGCGTGCATACAAACCTCAGAAAGCCTTAAACAGAATTTAAATTTTAACTCGATAAGCATGAAAGAAACATTTATAACAAGACTGGAAAAAGTCCTTCCCGTGACTCTGAAGCAACTGTTATGGTGTTTCATCCAGCGCTGTTCGACTGTTATTCTTGGGTGGATACCCTTTTTATCTGTGTGTCGGTCCATCAGTCTGTCTGCCTGTATATCTGTCCATCCAACATCCATTGAACGATCGATTGAGATAGTGTGACGATAACGCCACTTAGTTAATGGATATTATTATTATTAATTCATTAACAGTCCAAAATAATTACAAGTGATGAGAATCTTAATTTATTTTATTCATGATCCTCCAACAGATACCATTCGTCTCTCTCACATGTCGATTATACGGGCGCTGTAAATATTAAAGATAAACATTTACTGTCACACAATGTTCCATAGGTGGAAAACTTCTTACTAAAGGAGAAGACAAATCCGACTTTAATATATTTAGCGAGCCCCAACATCCACCCACTTTCTTCTCCAACATAAGTTTATCAATATGCGTAAGAAGGTCAATAAATTCAACAATATATTTATTAAATCAACAATCAAATACAGAAATGACAAATACAGTGAAATAGATAACTTGACATTGATATTTCCATGAACCCACTTTAGGATAATTTTATACTGACACAGTCTGTTATAAATACAATTCAACAATAGAGTTAATAAAAATCACGGGATAGTGTTAAAAGAACAGAAATGGAGTAATTTGAGATAAGTAATAATATTCTTTACATAACCTGATTCAAAAGTCTTAACAGTCCTTTGTACACTTTGCCACAGTGTCACAAATTATAGTTCAGTTCACTTTTCACTTGTTTCTGTTCTAACGCTGAAACAGAATTTGCCACTCATTCTCCCAAATTCAACATTGTATTGTACCAGTTCATTCAAGCAGAACATCAATTGTAGTAATCTCTAATACTCCCCCTACTAGAAATCTTCTCAATGTAGTGAGCATACTTTGCCACCATACAGCAAATAGAATGTAGTGTATCCTCTTTACACCTACACACACAGTGGCAGATGATTTCCGTGTCTCCCCAGTCATAGAGGCCCATAGCCAGTGAGTCAGTAGACTCAAACAATACATGAAAGTAGACAATTGGAAAGGCTGCTCACTCACTGTAAAATATAATTAAGGAGCAAATGCTAACTTCCAGTTTATTGCATTATAAGTCCATTCTTTCTTGCATTTCAGTCTCAACTTAAGTTTCCTGCAAAGGTATTTATTAGCCATATACACACACACAGCATAATAATTATAGCATATCAAAACAATGTCAAGTGTAAGCACACTAGATGCGAGCAACTTAGTTCAAACATTTGTAGAAATAAAAGTCAGCTCACATAGTATGTCTTTACATAAAACACAAGTATAACATATCATTAGCAAAAGTACATCAAATATTTCTAAGTCCATTCTCACTCAACCCCAGTCAGCTAACTCATCATCAAGCTAATGGCTGCCTTTCAAAACTGGACTTCGCCTTGCCACTCCAAATTCAAAGTGATTAGAGAGTAGATTTTTCTACAGCAGGTAATTTCTAATACTCCCCCTACTAGAAATCTTCTCAATGTCGTGAGCATACTTTGCCACCATACAGCAAATAGAATGTAGTGTATCCTCTTTACACCTACACACAGTGGCAGATGATTTCCGTGTCTCCCCAGTTGGCTGGTCTCATTTTCGCAAGTCATAACCATTGGATAATAAAAAGTACTCACTGGTTTGCATTACATCAGCAATTTCTAGCACCTTCTTGTCTGGAGCGTTTACTTCAATTCAGAGAAAAAAACCATCACAAGGAGTGCCCAGGGTCGGGACACTGACAATTAATGTTACAATTAAATTTAAAAATAGGGAGAGGCAAATTTTTACTCCTCCACAGATAGAAAGGTAGATAGATTACGCTTTTGTAACATAGATAGATAGATGCCTATAATGAATGGTGATACATGTGTTTATAGTTCATTATGGCTAAAATGAATGGTGATGCATGGATTTATACTTTATTATGTCTATAAGGGTGATACATGTGTTTATACTTTATTATGGCTATAAGGGTGATACATGTGTTTGTAGTTTATTATGGCTATAAGGGTGATACATGTGTTTGTACTTTATTATGGCTATAAGGTGATACATGTGTTTGTAGTTTATGTCTGTAATGAATGGTGACAACATTTTATTGAGTCAATCATTATTAATGGCAATATATGGTTTTAGTCTATAAGTTCTGCTGACAATATATATTTTATTGAGCGTAAGATTATTCGTGATGGTGAATATTGTAAAATGTGCACATAATTAAAAAAATGACAGTATACACTTCTTGAGTCTATAGGTTTTGGCGGTAGTTTTACATATTTCATTGTGTTCATAAGTAATTGTGGCAAAGAGTGTGTTATTTCATTGTGTTCATAAGTAATTGTGGCAAAGAGTGTGTTATTTCATTGTGTTCATAAGTAATTGTGGCAAAGAGTGTGTTATTTATTTACTTTTTTAATGGTTTCTTTCTTGAATGTCTGCTTAGCTAGTGTTTGTGGTGGAATTGTTTTAGAACGTTTGTAAAATTAATGTTTGTGGTGACATTACTTTAGAATGGCTGCTAAACTAATGTTTGCATCAAAATTATTTTAAAGCACTTTTAAATTAATGTTAGTAGTGAAATTATTCCAGAACGTCTGTTAAATCAATGTTTGCGTAGAATTATTTTAAAATCTTTTTAATTAATGCTAGTCTTGAAATTATTTTCGAATGTTTGTTAAACAATTTGCATCGAAATTATTTTAGAACATAATATGCTAAATTAATGTTTGTCGCGAAATTCACCCTAAAATATTTCCTAAGTTGATTTTGGGGGTAACATTATTTCTAGAACATAAGGGACTTAATATATGTGGTGAAATTACTTCTAGAACAACAGTGAAGTTAAACGTTTTGGTGAAATTATTTCTGAAATGTCTCTTAATTTAATGTTCAAGGCGATATTTTTTTTTATTAATTTTAATTTGAGCGTTTAGTGACAAATTTATTTCTTGAGTTTTGTGATCTTATGTAATGGCGAAATTGTTAGTAACTCTCTTTGTCCTTTATATTTGTAGAACGTTTGATGGTAGCAGCAATAAATCCAGTGCTTATGACATAATCCTGCCTGCAACAACTAAAGATTAAAATATTTATCAATTTATTTGAACTATGTTCAAACATAACCTTGGTGTATTGCTGTACAATTTTCTTTTAATATTTGATCGCTGTATGTGCATTTTACTTGAAGACATAAAATGTGTATTTGTTCGTTATTGAACCAATAGAACAAGCAGGGATACCGTGCCTATTGGGATTTAAGTAAACAGAAAATAGCGAGTAAGACACGTTTTTATTAGCGAGACACGCATGTTCAATGAATAAGACTGATGTTTGTTTCAACACAAAACAAATACGATGAATACGACTTCGATGGCTTATGTTTATTGGGCGTGGCTCTGTCTGTAAGACTTTGCTGAGTTTGAAAGGGCCTTTACGAATCGCAGACTTTCTCCACGCCTTGTAGACTTTTCAGTCGGAGTGCTTGTTTCTCGAGAATGTTCTTCTAGTCTGCCAGTTCTAGGTGCGATGCTGGGTGTCATTCAAGGACCGGGATTATAGCTCTGCCATTCACGGCCCGGGATTATAGTTCTGCCATTCACGGCCCGGGATTATAGTTCTGTCATTCACGGCCCGGGATTATAGTTCCGTCATCCTCAACACGGGGTACTGATTGTGATTCACGGTTCGGGATGTTTGTTGTAATTCACCTTCGGAATGCTAGCTGGCCCAAGATAGCAGATGCTCAAATATTATTGTCATCTTATAAGTGTCAGCAAAGTTGTATGTTATAACCCTGCCAATGAACAAAAACCTATTGCACCATGTAATGCTACCTGGGAAATCTGTTACATCATATAATGTTTCCAGGTACTGTCATCATGTTACTGATAACATTATCATGTCATATAATACTACCAGTTATTCTTAATGTCGTAAACTTGTTAATGGCAGTAGAATTATATCATATAATACTACCAGTTAATCTTAATGTCGTAAACTTGTTAATCGCAGTAGAGTTATATAATATAATACTACCAGTTAACCTTAATATCGTAATAAACTTGTTAATGGCAGTAGAGATATATCATATAATACTACCAGGCAACCATGTGACCTTGATAGTGGTAAGAAAGTGACCTTGCTGGACACAGAAGAGCGAAATGTGTAAGAATGCTGTAGGTCAGTGGTTCGCAACCTTTTAACATATAAGGACCACTTTTCTAACTCTTGCAAATAACAGCCGCGGACCTGTCACCATTGCTACAGATTATTAATAGTACACGAGCTTTACATGTCTATTTTACACTCTCGTACACGTACTTTAATAATCAAACTAATATACACATGTGTTTTAAGCGTCCATATGTTTAATTCATACATATTGTTTTTAGTTGGTATTACATCTGGTATTTAAAATCTAGCCTGGAATTTCTGAACAAAGAGCAACATCAGACAATTGAAGAACAACTATTACGCACTATTTTTCTTCTCTTCATCGTCTTGTGTGTGTGTGTGTGTGTGTGTGTGTGTGTGTGTGTGTGTGTGTGTGTGTGTGTGTGTGTGTGTGTGTGTGAATAATTTAATCTTGTATCTCTTAATATTTCATTTTTATTGTCACTCTAATATCAGGTTGATGTTGTCGCTTCTTCTTTGCTTACTTGTTTGTTTGTCTTATTCTTTATTACAAAGTCTAGTGAAAATCATTTATCACATATCACGCTATTCCTTTCATTGATGCACACAATTTATCTATCTATCTGTCTGTTTGTCCGCTAGTGTTTGTATCATAGTCCCGATACTTGTCTATTGTCTATACTCCCACTATATATTAATATGGAGTTCCTTTTTCTGGCAGAAATAGACCAGTCAGTTTAGTAGACAGTACCTAGCTGAGATAGATTTCGCTCTTTCAACAATTCCTGCAATGCTGTTGGCACTGCTGACACTCTACAACATGGCGAAGGTTGAGATGGCTGTCGTGGCTGGCAGTTCCCAAGACTGCTGTGATGAATTGCAATTCTTGCAGAAAGGTTGGTCCAGAATATTTGTTGTTTGATGGAACTATTTTGGGGATGGATGATTATGATTTTCTAGTAGCATGTTTCAGTAACAGTGGCAGATCTGTTACGGAGAATGACATGGAGATGTCTTTTTTTTTTTAGTTTTCGACAGAAACACACAATCACGTACACACATACATTAATATTATAATAATATGTATTTTTGTTAATTGTAACTTTACATATGTACGCACACATATGCTGACTCTCATACACACAATATATATTATAAATACATATGTTTACCCAGTAGAATAAAACTAGTTCTTCATTTCACTCCCAGTAGAACTAAAGTGGTTCTTTATTTCACTTCCAGTAGAACAAATACAGTTCTTCATTTCACTCCCAGTAGAACTAAAGTGGTTCTTTATTTCACTTCCAGTAGAACAAATACAGTTCTTCATTTCACTCCCAGTAGAACTAAAGTGGTTCTTCATTTCACTCCCAGTAGAAAAAATACAGTTCTTCATTTCACTCCAAGTAGAAAAAATACAGTTCTTCATTTCACTCCAAGTAGAAAAATACAGTTCTTCATTTCACTCCAAGTAGAACAAAAGTGGATCTTCATTTTATTCTCAGTGGATCAAAACTAGTTCTTCATTTCACTCCCAGTAAAAAAAATGTAGATACCCGCTCTTCCACCGCTTACATGACCAACAGCTTGCTACATCTGCTAGATCTCTGAAGTGAATGAAGACAGACTGACCTTGAATGTCCACAGGCGGAGCTTTTTGTGCATTACAAATCGACCCGGTAATAAGTACTTTCTGAATTCGCTCTTACTTTCAAGAAATTTTAAGGTGAGTCTGTCTTCATATATTTTGTCGACCCAGCAATAAGTGCTTTATTTTGTTTTAATGATTTCAATTCTTTACTTTAATGACGTTTATAACGCAGCTTTGTATCACCTTGTTATTGCAGTTGTTATCTTAATGACGTTTATAACGCAGCTTTGTATCGCCTTGTTATTGCAGTTGTTATCTTAATGACGTTTATAACGCAGCTTTGTATCGCCTTGTTATTGCAGTTGTTATCTTAATGACGTTTATAACGCAGCTTTGTATCGCCTTGTTATTGCAGTTATCTTAATGACGTTTATAACGCAGCTTTGTATCGCCTTGTTATTGCAGTTGTCTTGCGTGACGTTCATGCCACAACTTATGCACGCTCTAATTACCCGAGTCTGTCCATTTTCTTATGACACCAGTTCTTGCACGCTCTAATTACCCTGTACGCCGTCTGTCCATTTTAGTTTTTACCTACAATGACGCCCACGACTGCGAGGTAGGAGAATGCTGGACACTGCTGGCAGAACGTCGAGCATTAAAGCCAAACAGCAAGTGTCCACTCTCAGAAATCGACGTTTGTCAGCAATACGCCCAACTAAATGCCAGTAACTGGAAAGAAGTCCTGAACGTTGATTGGTCAGTTTCTGCTGACGTAACTGCTGAACTTATTTTGCAAACAGCTGAGACGCTTGGTTGTTCCAGTTGGGTCATTTTCTTTGACGCCAGCGCTTGTAAGTGTTTGTTGAGAGTTCTGGAATTTTAGCATTAGCAAGTTAACATGAATCATCTTTAAAATGATTCCTTTTCTTTTTAAGTTTCCATGCATTAGATACTTTTTTATAGTCACTTTCGTTGAAATCTTCAGCTATAAGACGTACACTTTTCGAGTATTTTATTCTTCTACTCTCCTCATCAGTCCTCTTCCCCCCCCCCCCCATGATAACATCTTTAAAAAAAGTTCTTGTCTATGCATTAATATTGTCTTTTCTTTATTTCTTTCCTGTTGTCTGTATGTTTACATAGTCTTCTTTATTTCTCCTTTTGTCTATGTTACATTATTTCTTTTTCTCTTGTCCATATGCTGCATTGTCTTTGTTTTTGTTTGTTGTCTGTAAATTTCATTGTCCTTTGATTAATTGTGTGTATGTTGTTAAGTCTTTCTTGCCTATTTGTTTCCTACTGTCGATAAGTTTCGTGATCTTTCTTCAATTTTTTCTAGTTGTCTATATAATGTTTTCTTGCCTATTGTTTTATCTTCAAAGTTTCAGTTTTATCTTTAAGTTATGTCTTTAAGTCTTTTCCTTTGTCTGAATGCTATTATGTTTTCCTTCATATTTATTCTGCTCTCTATATATTAAAAAAATCTTTTCTTGAATTCTTTTCTCTTGCTTAGATATTACAATATCTTTTCTTTAGTTCTCTTCTCTTGCTTAGATATTACAAAATCTTTTCTTGAATTCTTTTCTCTTGCTTAGATATTACAATATCTTTTCTTGAATTCTTTTCTCTTGCTTAGATATTACAAAATCTTTTCTTGAATTCTTTTCTCATGCTTAGATATTACAAAATCTTTTCTTGAATTCTTTTCTCTTGCTTAGATATTACAATATCTTTTCTTGAATTCTTTTCTCTTGCTTAGATATTACAATATCTTTTCTTGAATTCTTTTCTCTTGCTTAGATATTACAATATCTTTTCTTGAATTCTTTTCTCTTGCTTAGATATTACAATATCTTTCCTTTAATTCTTTCTATTGTCTATCTGTAACATTGCTTTATCTTAAATTTTGTCTAGAATGACTTTGTTTTTATGTTGTCATTTTCTTTTCTTAATTTTGTATAGTCTTTAAGTTACTCTTGCCGTACTTTTTATATATATTTTTTTGTTGCTCTAGTCATTTTTACTTTTCTATAGTTTTTATATTGCAATTGTCTATTCTTAATTTTTATATAGTATTTTCTTAATTTTTATTTGTCATTATGTTATTCTGAACTTTAATTTTACTATAGTCTTTCTGTTGTCATTATTTTTCTTTATTTATAATCTTTATATAATTGTTATATAGTATTTATGTTATTTTAGTCTTTCTTTTTTGTGTATAATTTTTTAGGTTGCCATGGGCTTTTCCTGATTTTTATATAGCTTTATGTTACTCTATTTTTTTAATAAAGTTTTTAGTCTTTATATTACTCTACTTTTTCTTTTTTCTACAATGTATATGTTACTATAATATTCACTATTCTTGAATAGTTTTTAGTTATCATTGAGCTTTTACTATTGCTCTTTGCTTTAGTTGTATGGTTTTATCTTACTATAGTTATTTTTCCTTGTTGCCTTACTTCCCCTTGTTTTGATTTTTTGTATTGCCCTTCTTCTTTTCCTGTTTTAGTTTTGGTCTTTACGTGGCAGTTTTCTTTCAATCTTTTTCTTTCCTTTTTCCATTGACATTTACAATACAAAGATACCAAATGGAAGAAATTGCAAAAAGTGGGAAAACTGAAAAAGAAATGGTTGGCTATTAACAAACTGAATTTGTTTGGTTTGTGGTGGTCACCAGGTCAATCCGATCCTGTATGTAACTAAAGTCAATGGCTAACGATCCAATTTGATAAAGGCAATGAAAATTAATAACGAAAGATCCTAACAACCAAACTAAAATCAACAAGAAGACCTCTGCTACTACCACTACTCCACCAGCGACAACAATAGCAATAGTAACGTTTTTAAAAATCTTGTTTTGTATCTTTGATTTTAAAAAAGTTATTGGTGATTCACGCAGAAGTAAAGCCAGGGTTAAAGCAATTCGATATTGTTTGCTATCGTCTCCAGTGCCGGTTACTGACAGGCTCGTCAGCAGCTTCTCAGCACGGAATGCTTCTTTAGTCACGTATGACGTCACGGGATGGGCAGAAAAAGTCCGGTTCCAGAACCTTCTGTCCAAGACTTGGGAAGATCTTGGCATCAAGTCAATGATTGTAGTCGCTGATGTTCTGACGGTTGAAATGATACTTCAAGAGGTGACAAATGCCCATTTCAATTAAAAATTAAAAGCAAATTAAAACATAGAGCACTTGCTTTGTTTTCCTGTGCTCTTTGTGAAAGCAAACATTGCTTGTGATTACATTACCATTTTTTCCACAATCTTATTTTGCATTTCCTCAGAAAAAAAATCAAATTATGAAATTTAATAAATTTGTATTTCGTGAACTGGACACGAACTGTTTTATATTTGTACTGTTCCACATCTTTGTATCTATCCTTAGCTAATCCTACAATACGGATCTTTCATCTGTTACTTTGTTATAAATCTCTCAATCATTATGACAGTTTTCATGTGGTCCCATTTCTTTCAAGATATCATGACTGCTAAAGTTATCAAATAAAATTAAATGGCCTGAGCCACAACTTAAAACCCGCCTGAAATAGTTTGTTATTTATAAATATTATTCTAATAGGAGAATAATTTTGAATGATTTTGCTTATCTCTCATTATGTATTTAGCTTTTGGGGAAGAATTCATATTCTCTTTTAAATTATAGTGCATCTTTATATCAGATAAACTTTTGAACATTTTGGCAGATTTTTGTTTTAGAAAAAGTACTTTTCAGTCGTAAAATTTCTTTTTATTAATTAAATATTCTGTTAATTATTACATATGATATATCATTAAAAAGAAAGTAATTATTTATTAATTTGTGTTAGATTTAATTAGGTATGCAGCTCTATCGTAACACTAAGAACCCCAAAAATAAAGCTACATTCACACCAACTGAATACTTTTGATAATTTCTTTTATGAACCCGTCATCATTAATACACTTTGAAATATGTTTTAAAATATATAATAATTACCCTTTTAAATTGTAATGCACTTTAAAACAGAAAAGTACCAAGCCTTTAATAATTCTTGCATTTTTATTACAGTTATTTCTTTTATACACGTATTATCTTTTCTTGAACGATATTGTGTAGAAACTAAAAATAATTCAAATAGTTAAAATTGGTACACATTGCTGTAAGCCTTATGAGTTAAGAGACAGGAGTATAGTCTCTCCCGATCTGTCTTTCCAGAGTTAAGTTAGAAATATCGGTATAGTCGATCCTGTTCTAAACTTTATGAAACCTTAACTGCATACCATTCCTTCTAAACCAAAGACATAGGTCTGACCGTTCTTTTTTTTAAATCCTCTTGGTTGCTGTTATTCTGATTTTTTTCACCCCGGAACATCGGACTGTCAGGCGCATGCGTACATCGATCGTCTAGGACGGATGTCTGCACTTTACATGACAACCCAGTGGATAACAGCAGCATCCTCCTCTCTACACGAACGTCTTAGTCTTGCAGGTGGAAAATTCGACAATTTTGCTGCCATTTTACAATCTCAAGTTGTCATGAACAGAACTTTAGCGGCAAAACAAGATGTAAGGTCGAAATGTGTGTGTGTGTGTGGGGGGGGGCTTATTTCTTTGTTTACTTCCAAGATTGTATTTAGTGTTATTGTGTTTGTGTCATTATTTGTTTTGTTTCATTTTGATTTGATTTTAGTATTAGTTTTATATCATTCATTTTACCTTTTAATGAGTGGATAGTAGTAATTTGAGTTTACATGTATTCCAATGATTTTTTTTAAAATTTAAACATTATATGTGATAATAAAATAGTCAAATTTGATTTTATTATTAGTTTTATATCATTCATTTTACCTTTTAATGAGTGGATAGTAGTAATTTGAGTTTACATTTATTCCAATGATTTTTTTTTAATTTAAACATTATATTTGATAATAAAATAGTCAAATTTGATTTATATATGATGATGACTGACCAGGATGACGACGATAATGCTAAGTATCATTTGTTTGGCTAAGTTCTATACCAGTGACTAATGTCGACAGCAGATTCTGCAGTGTGTGACGTCAGAAGTTGCTACTTTGATGTACACTTATAACAATGGGTCACGAGGCTTTCAGCCTGTCACAGTGTTGAGTAACAGCTATGACGTCATAGCCAATAACACCTTTCCAAACTTGCGTTTTGGATTCAGTGGCCGCACTCTTATTGTGGGTACAAAACAGGTACTGTTGTATGCTTTGGTTGTTCATTTCCCACATCATCTTCCATTCTTTAGTCTCATTCTTTTCCATTAATTGTACAGTTTCAGTTTATATAATATCGTTTGCTTTTGATATAAATAGTTTCCTAATACCATGTTCATCGAGTTCACACACGCACACGCACACACGCACATACACACACACTCACACACACACACACGCACACACACACTCACACACACACACACACACGCACATACACACACTCACACACACGCACACACACACACACACGCACATACACACACACGCACACACGCACATACACACACACACACACACACACACACACACACACACTCAAATTACATAATTAATTGTATAACTGCTTAACAGTATAAGGATACCTATTTCGTTTAATCAGCAAACCGTAATGTTCCGTTTCATGGGCACGTGATATATTGTCAATCAGTTGCAAAGTCGCCTCTTCACAAAATATACGAAAGCACAACGAAAGGAGTACACACGACACTGCAGTCTTCGTGTGTAAAGCACTAACTGTTGGATAACTGACACGTCACTCAAGTTCAGTCTTCGTGTGTAAAGCACTAACTGTTGGATAACTGACACGTCACTCAAGTTCAGTGTTCGTGTGTAAAGCACTAACTGTTGGATAACTGACACGTCACTCAAGTTCAGTCTTCGTGTGTAAAGCACTAACTGTTTGATAACTGACACGTCACTCAAGTTCAGTCTTCGTGTGTAAAGCACTAACTGTTTGATAACTGACACGTCACTCAAGTTCAGTCTTCGTGTGTATGTCACAGTCTGATAAAATTGTCCGACTTCGTGACCCACTTGCCTTGTTTACTTCAAATTCGAATATTTGAAACCCTTGGCCCTTTGTTCAAAGCTTCCTTTTTCTAGGTGCTTCTAGAACAGGTCAAGATGTTATGTAACTTTAGGACCATTGTCCAGTTCTCGAACCAACCACATGCTTTGCGAACAGTCACGTGATACGCAATATACCTTTCTATATATGTACCCACACGCTTCCGCTCCCTCACTTCGAGCACATTTTAGCTAATTCCATCAGCTTACTCGGGTCGTGAGAGGCAGCCGGCGCCATAGAGAATCAAGGTACCCTTCGACTTCTCTCAAAGGTATCATTTTATTTAATAGTATTTGCCTATGTATTGTTTAAGTATGTATTTGTGCTATGTATTATATGATTTCCATATACACTTGAGCATGGTTCAGAGAAATAGCTGAAAACCTATATGTTACGGAATATAAATTTATTGTAACCATTTTTCCATTTCTGTACTTTAATTTATATTGTTTTAATTCACTAAGAGCCAGAATGCTGCGCTCGATATGAATTCTTCATGTAATTCAATTATTGCGTGTAATTTTAATTGTAAATTGTGAAGCGCTCTGTCGGTTTGAATTACCTCTTGTATGAACATTAATTTAACGTTGTATCTATTTTATTGCTTCATACGTCATGACTGTTAAATGGAACACATGTGAGACGATTATATTTTTTCTAAAATCTAATTGTAAGCGACGCGAGGTCGAAACTCTTTGTTCAGCGCATTTAATTGAGCCATGCTTAGGTAGGACCTGTTAGGTTGAGAATTATATCCAAACACGTTGCATCCACAGGTCGGCTCATGGTTCATGTTCACCATGCCTCACCTGCATTAGCTTATTGGTGTAAGCGTGTCGAAATCCACTCTGAGGGCCATGCTGCAAAAATTCCAGTTCCTAGCCACTAACAAAGGGACATCATTCCTTATGCACCACGTGTGTCGTTAAAGGGGGACTGAGGGAACGAACCGGCATGATTGAGTGTTGAGACCAAGGATACAAGAATAGAGCTAAGTGCAAAATCAAGTGTACAGATCTCAAAGGAACACTTTTCTGGCAATTTAGATTGACAAAAATCAGGCATAGGCGCGTAAAGACAGAGTGAAGACTATTCGCGTTGCATTCGATTTATTGTTAATTTGTTAAACTTTATTAAATCTTATTTTCTTTGTTAATACCTCTTAGTAGTTGATTTCTATGCACAATAGACCAATTAGATTAATTCTTAGATTTGAATGGGGGCGGATGAGCAGAAAGATTGATGACGAGTGCATATTAATTTAGAGGGATTTAACTGTTTTCAAATCTAGCTAAAAGTTCGCAGTTTATTAGTCTGTAAATTTGTCGTCTGAACTACAAGACGCACTTTTAATTAGTCAGATAATAAATTGAGCAACCAGTCTGCGTAGAATATGAGAGGAAGAATTAATTATATTTAAAGTCTTTTAATTATTCTAAGCAGGGTCTTTAAATAAATACTGGAAACGTAACAAGTGGGGGTCGTCGCGGGATTGATATGTATTAAATTGTAAATTGTAACATTTTTATACATAGGGCGCATCATAACCTAGAAACGAACGAACGAACAGAATTGCCAATTGTTCTTTTGATTTTTGTATTACTGATTTTCTTTGCTTTTGTTGTGACATGTGCATGTATTCTTTTGCAGAGTAGCGTGCATGTTAGTTAATGTTGATATATTTAAGCGTAGTTAAATATGTCATGTTAGCTATTGAATGATTTATTTAGTATTGTGTTACTGAGTACTTCATTGTGAGGAGTCGAAGGTTATACCGCCAGCTAGGAGAGTTATCGGTAGTAACAGACTTCGGACTATTATATTTAGGGTGCTAGATATAATGTGTAATGTTGTATGGTAGGAGCCGTGACATTACGGAAGTCTTGGAACAGCGGACACTGTGACAAGCAGGTGAAACGTGTAAAGAGTTAACGCGTAATTTATTTCGGAAGGTGTTCTGAGTAAATTAAATAATTTTTGTAAGGTTGTAGCCTAAAAGTTATTTTCGGGATAAGCGGAGTTATCGCCGACGGTTAAAAAACACACAATTCACGAGATACATTGTTATTGTAGCCAGCGCGCTAAGACAGTAAAATGGATCGCAAACAGGTTATCGAAGACCTGAAAGAAACCGGTATCATGATAGGATATCAGGGTGACGAACTGACTAGCTACATCAAAACTGAGCTAGAGAAAGCGGAAAAAGCAGAAAAGGAGAGAGTAGAAAAAGCGGACAAAGAAAGGCAAGAGATAGAAAGAGAAGAACGTATTGCTAATCGCGAACTGAAGAAGTTAGAAGCTGAAAAACTAGCCGAAACTGAAGCTAAACGCATCGCAGCTGACGCAGAAGCTAAAAAGCAAGAAGCTGAAGTTAAAAAGTTAGAAGCTGAAAGATTAGCCGACATTGAAACAAAACGTATCGCAGCGGATACAGAAGCCAAACGCATCGCCGCAGACGCGGAAATAAAACGGTTAGAATGGGAAGTAAAGAAACTAGAAGTTACCAATCCAAACCGTGATCGCAGAAGCAGTGGTGATTCGCGTTCTAGCGATGGAAATAATCACAGTAGAATTGAAAATATCATTCCAAAGATAAATATGGTCCCATTTGATGAGAACAAAGATCAAATAGACGCGTATTTAAAAACGTTTGAAAAGTTAGCCAGAGCAACAAACATTCCAGCGGAACATTGGGCGATAAATTTATCGGGGTTATTGCAGGGCAGTGCGAAAAACGAGTTCAATAAGCTTAGCGATTCTGAGTCAGATAATTACGACACAGTCAAGGCCGCATTATTGAAACGTTACAAACTCACAGCAGATACATACCGACGTAAGTTTAAACAGGCCACTAAAGCCAGTTCAGAGACGCACGCACAGTACATACGACGCGTAGCTGACTTGTTCCAAAGATGGATAGATCTAGCCGAAACTCCACAGACGTACGCAGGTCTTAGGGATGAAATGATAAAAGACCACATTCTCGGGTCGTACAGATCAGATCTACTGATTCACTTAGCAATAAGGGAAAAATCTACGCTAGAGGAGATAGGCAACGCCGCCGATCGCTTTGATGACGCACATTCTCAATTCTCGAACGCACACGCGAACAACAAGTCTCGACCGAACGAACCGCAGACTCGAAAGGATAAGAAAAATGACGGGAAGGCACCTAATGAGCGTGATGATAAAACATCTAAACCCGACACTAAAAACAAGTCCGACAAACAGAAAGATAAAAAGAATCTTGCATGTTACACTTGTGGTGATAGTGGCCATTTTTCGCGAACATGTCCTGAAAAGAAAACAGCTAAAGTTTACGCAGTAGAAAGTCATACACCTAAAACAGAAAAGTCGAATCGAACACCAGTACAGGCAAACGGTCACGATACAATCGCTTTGCTTGATACAGGGTGTGAGCTAGACGCTATTGTAAATGCATCATTAGTTAACCGTACCGACTACACAGGGGAGACAATCTCTGTCACCTTTGCAAACGGCGAACAAGACATTTTACCAGTAGCTGAAGTCTCGATTGTTTCAGACTTTGTAGAAGGAACAGTCAAAGCGGCAGTTATGGAAAACTCACCGCATGACGTGATCCTTGGTTGCAAGTATGTTTTGCCATGCAAAAAACAAACTTCAACTGAACCACCACTGGTTAACGCTGTAACCAGAGCAGCGAGTAGTAAAGACAAATCTGTAACTGCACCGATGTCTGCCGCACCAGCCGTAGATAAAGCAACAGTTAGCGAGATTAAAATATTACAAGCTGAGGACGAAACACTAGACAAGTTACGCAGACAAGCTGTACTTGTTAGTGACGTCAACACTGACGATTCGAATAAGAAAGCGTGCATTATTCTGAAAAAGGGTTTATTGTACCGCTATTCGAAAGTGGGAGACGAATTTCGGAAACAATTAGTCGTTCCACAAACCAAACGAAATGACGTATTACGATTAGGTCATGAGAGTCTTTTTGGTGCACACATGGGTGTACAAAAAACAACTAGTCGTATTACAAGTGAGTTTTATTGGCCGGACATCATTGCCGATATCCGTAGATTCGTGTTAAGTTGCGACACATGCCAGAGAACACAGTCTAAAAATTCAATCAGACCCGCACCGTTAGGAGAGCCTGAACTGATCAGTGAACCCTACAAGCGCGTAGCATTGGATTTGATTGGGCCTATAATACCCACATCAACGAGAGGTAATCGATACGTGCTGACCACTATTGATTACGCAACAAGATTCGCCGACGCAGTACCATTGAAAAATATTGATACTGAAACTGTCGCCGAAGCCCTTTTCGGTCTTTGGAGTCGTGTTGGAATTCCTACTGAAATTTTGACGGATCAGGGGAGTCAATTCATAGGCAACGTAATGAAGGAAGTAAATCGCTTACTTTCCATCAAACATCTTACTTGCACACCATACCACCCCCAGGCAAATGGTCTGATTGAAAAATACAATGGGACATTAAAAACAGCACTTAAAAAGCTCGCCACAGATAAACCGAAAGACTGGGACAGATACATCCCTGCCCTACTATTTGCATATAGGGAGGTGCCACAATCTTCCACCGGGTTTTCACCATTTGAGCTACTTTACGGACGTACTGTACGCGGACCGATGATGATTTTGAAGGCACTTTGGACTGATGAAAAGACAGATGACGAAGTTAAGACAACTTATACATACGTCACTGACTTAAGAAACCGTCTTGAAACTATAGGCAAGATAGCACGGGAAAACTTGACGATAGCTCAGTCTAGACAGGCAGAATATTACAATAAGCACACCAAACCTAGAGAATTTGAAGTTAATGACAAAGTGTTACTGTTACTTCCTGAAGCACATAACAAACTTCAGATGAAATGGAAGGGGCCCTTTGTAGTTACCGCCAAGCTAGGGGGACTGAACTATAAGGTGCAGACAGGAAAGAGAGAGAAAATCTTTCATGTTAACCTACTCAAAAAGTACATAAGCCGTGAGGATCAAACCACTCAAGCTGATTTTGTCGTAGCGACGATAGTTACAGAAGACGAGGGGGATACTGATTGCGTCACTGGTACTTTACCAAACTGTCCTCTACAGACGGACGAAACTGTCAAAGACGTTAGGGTAAATGAAGCCTTGACAGAAAGACAGAAAAAAGAAGTGAATGAATTGCTTAATGAGTTCTCATCTACTCTGACAGACAAACCAGGGTTGACAGACTTAATAGAATTTTCACTGAAGCTGACTGACAACAAACCGATACGTTTGAAGCCGTATCCGTTGCCACACGCTAAGATAGATGACGTTAGACGTGAGATTAAGACTATGCTAGATCTAGGGGTCATAGAGAAGACTGACAGTGCCTACGGATCACCCATCGTGTTGATTAAAAAACGTGATAACTCGTTCCGTTTTTGCGTAGACTACCGCAAACTCAATCAAGTGACAGAGTTTTGTGCCGAACCTCTTCCTGATCCGGATCTCATCTTCACTAAGCTAGCTAACGCTCATTACTATACCAAAATAGATTTGTCACGCGGTTTTTGGCAAATCAAGGTCAAGGACACTGATCGACACATACTAGCTTTCACTACACCAGTAGGAAACTACACATGGAAAGTTATGCCTTTCGGAGTTTCAAACGCTCCAAGCATTTTTTCTAAAATGATGCGGTCATTGTTAGAACCACTGTACGGACGTGGAGTTGAGAACTTCATGGATGATTTAATTCTAGGCACCCAGACATGGGAGGAGCACTTAACACTCTTACGAGATGTGCTAGCCAGATTAAAACAAGCCAACCTCACTGCCCGCCCTACGAAGTGTGAAATAGCACAATTCTCCTTAGACTTCTTGGGACACAAGTTGAGTCATGGAACTATGTCGCCAAGTGAAGCTAAGATAGCACAACTTAAGGACACTTCACAACCGCTAACAAAAACACAAGTTAGAAGTTTTCTTGGTCTTGCTAACTACTACAGAAAATTCGTACCAGATTTTAGTGCCATTGCATGTCCTCTGACTGACTTGACACGTAAGAATATGCCTACAAAAGTAGTGTGGACTGATGCATGCCAAAACGCTTTTGACACACTGAAATCTAGACTGACTTCAGATTTAGTTGTTAAACTGCCAGATTTGACAAAGCCATTCTTGTTAAGGACTGATGCTAGCAACACAGGATTAGGAGCAGTGTTATTACAAGAACACAATGACACCAAACACCCAGTTGCATATGCAAGCCGTAAACTCACAACTACTGAACAGAAATATTCCACCAGTGAAAAGGAATGTCTTGCAATAGTTTGGGCCATAAAAAAGTTCGAAAACTATTTGTACGGAAAAACCTTTGTCATTGAGTGCGATCACCAGCCGTTGGCCTTTCTCGGACAGGCGCAATTTACGAACAGCCGTTTAATGCGTTGGTCTTTGTTTCTGACACAGTATGACGCAAATATTCATTACATCAAAGGGTCTTTGAATGTTGGCGCAGATTACATGAGTCGTGCTTGATGCCATCAAGTGCCGGTACTGATAGAATGTCGTTTAATCAATTAACTGAACCCTACGGATTCCTTCCTGTAAATATGAAATATAGTTGCACACTTTATTTCTAGGAATGTCGAAAATTTTTTTGTGTAAATTTTTCTTCATTGTGGACTTCTACATTTTATCATACATAATTTGTAGGAGGCATTTTATCTTGGCAAGATAAACGCCTCAAAAGCAAGGGGGTGTCACAGTCTGATAAAATTGTCCGACTTCGTGACCCACTTGCCTTGTTTACTTCAAATTCGAATATTTGAAACCCTTGGCCCTTTGTTCAAAGCTTCCTTTTTCTAGGTGCTTCTAGAACAGGTCAAGATGTTATGTAACTTTAGGACCATTGTCCAGTTCTCGAACCAACCACATGCTTTGCGAACAGTCACGTGATACGCAATATACCTTTCTATATATGTACCCACACGCTTCCGCTCCCTCACTTCGAGCACATTTTAGCTAATTCCATCAGCTTACTCGGGTCGTGAGAGGCAGCCGGCGCCATAGAGAATCAAGGTACCCTTCGACTTCTCTCAAAGGTATCATTTTATTTAATAGTATTTGCCTATGTATTGTTTAAGTATGTATTTGTGCTATGTATTATATGATTTCCATATACACTTGAGCATGGTTCAGAGAAATAGCTGAAAACCTATATGTTACGGAATATAAATTTATTGTAACCATTTTTCCATTTCTGTACTTTAATTTATATTGTTTTAATTCACTAAGAGCCAGAATGCTGCGCTCGATATGAATTCTTCATGTAATTCAATTATTGCGTGTAATTTTAATTGTAAATTGTGAAGCGCTCTGTCGGTTTGAATTACCTCTTGTATGAACATTAATTTAACGTTGTATCTATTTTATTGCTTCATACGTCATGACTGTTAAATGGAACACATGTGAGACGATTATATTTTTTCTAAAATCTAATTGTAAGCGACGCGAGGTCGAAACTCTTTGTTCAGCGCATTTAATTGAGCCATGCTTAGGTAGGACCTGTTAGGTTGAGAATTATATCCAAACACGTTGCATCCACAGGTCGGCTCATGGTTCATGTTCACCATGCCTCACCTGCATTAGCTTATTGGTGTAAGCGTGTCGAAATCCACTCTGAGGGCCATGCTGCAAAAATTCCAGTTCCTAGCCACTAACAAAGGGACATCATTCCTTATGCACCACGTGTGTCGTTAAAGGGGGACTGAGGGAACGAACCGGCATGATTGAGTGTTGAGACCAAGGATACAAGAATAGAGCTAAGTGCAAAATCAAGTGTACAGATCTCAAAGGAACACTTTTCTGGCAATTTAGATTGACAAAAATCAGGCATAGGCGCGTAAAGACAGAGTGAAGACTATTCGCGTTGCATTCGATTTATTGTTAATTTGTTAAACTTTATTAAATCTTATTTTCTTTGTTAATACCTCTTAGTAGTTGATTTCTATGCACAATAGACCAATTAGATTAATTCTTAGATTTGAATGGGGGCGGATGAGCAGAAAGATTGATGACGAGTGCATATTAATTTAGAGGGATTTAACTGTTTTCAAATCTAGCTAAAAGTTCGCAGTTTATTAGTCTGTAAATTTGTCGTCTGAACTACAAGACGCACTTTTAATTAGTCAGATAATAAATTGAGCAACCAGTCTGCGTAGAATATGAGAGGAAGAATTAATTATATTTAAAGTCTTTTAATTATTCTAAGCAGGGTCTTTAAATAAATACTGGAAACGTAACAGTGTAAAGCACTAACTGTTTAATAACTGACACGTCACTCAAGTTCAGTCTTCGTGTGTAAAGCACTGACTGATAACTAACACGTCACTAAATACTTTGTATATAGAAAAAACTGACAATATTTTGAGCCAAGCAAAAAAAGTCTACTCTAATGAGTGTATATGACTATATGTTGTATGTTATATCAATGAAACTAGAATTCAAAACCGAACTGCAATTATTTTTAAATTGTTAAATCCGCTGAATGTACATTTTGTGAATAATTTAAAACATATAGTTACCAATTAGTTTCGTTCTATCTGATCTCATGTGTTCATGTTGTGCGCCCTCGTGCAGAACGACGCTTGGGTCAATGTCTATGATTCTCTGATTTTGTTTCAGTCTGAACCATGGGTCAATGTCTATGATTCTCTGATTTTGTTTCAGTCTGAACCATTTGTGATGAAGTCCAATGTAACAGGAATCACTTATAGTGGACTTTGCATTGACCTGCTTCAAGAGCTGGCCTCAGCACTTAATTTTAGGTAATGCTATATTTTTCCCATAATACGATGGAAGTTTGGAAGGAAGAGAGGAAGAAATGAAATTTGGAAGTTTAGAAGGAAGGACGGACCCTTGGGGGTCCGTGGATCCCGGGTTAAGAACACCTGCTATAAATATTTGTATAGTCGGTTTTCTCCATTTCACACCGGAATAAAGTGAATGATATTAAAAGGGGATAATTATATTGTTGAAACAAATAATCAAAAGGAAAAAAATAATTTAAAGGAAGCTGTGTTTAAAAATTATCGAATATTACAATGAGTATCCACTGTAAGTGTTTTAAAAATGATGCGAGAAAGGTTACAACTAACCCAATGTTCAAACTACAAAGTTACCAGTGATATGAAACACTAAGGTTAGACTCGTTCAAAATTTGCATAGACATAAGAAATATTATTTTCACAATTAATAATAATAGATAACTTAAATAATGTTGATGACAATGATAATGATGACTGTAATAGGTTGGATTTATCTCGTCACAATATATACATATTCGCAGACTGCCTTCATTTAACAAACATGAATTTCGACCTACTTAGCTTTAAATTATCAGCCTGCAGGCAGATCTACCTAATTTAAAATTCTCTGCATGCATAGTCGGTCTACGCAGTTGTAAGTTCTCGACAAGCATTTCGGCCTCTGTATTCTGAAATTATCGGCAATAGGTCGGCCTACCTAGCTGTAAATTCTTGGTCTTGTCCCTTACAGTTACCGGCTGGTTGAACCAGTGGACAACAACTGGGGCACTTTGAAGAGCGACAACCACTGGGACGGCTTAGTGGGACTTCTGGAGAGAAAGGTATGTATGCGTTTATCTTTAACGAATTACTTCATTCCTTTTCCAGTCAAATAAAATACACTTTCGTTCATGCAACCCTCCAACAAACAAACCAACCAGAAAAAATATCCCTTTCTATTTTTATGGTATATAGGTTACTTTATAAAACTAAAAATGCATTTAAGGGAATTCTGTAGAAAGTATATGTCAGTTCATGTGTAGTTTGTGTGTATGTGTGTGTGTGTGTGTGTGTGTGTGTGTGTGTGTGTGTGTGTGTGTGTGTGAGCGTATACTAGATTACTCCGGAAGCGTAATGGCGGATGCAGATTTCGTTTCTAAAACGCGGTCCGAATTTTATCGTAAAATATAGTTACATTAAAATTAAAGTAGGCCAATGCAATGAAATATAAGTAAGCCAATCATTAAAATACATTTAAGTAAGCCAATCGTTAAAATAAAGTAGGCCAATACATTAAATTAAAGTAGGCCAATGAATTAAAATAAAAGTAAACCAATGAAATAAAATATAAATAGGCTAGTGAATTAAAATAAAAGTAGTCCAATGCACTAATATAGTAAGCTAGCAGAATAAAAAATCACGAAGGACACATTTGAAAATGGCCAAATATTTGAGCTTTCTTGCGATAATGCTTAGCTTATGATTTCATAAAGTCTATAAATAGCCAAGAACCGGAAACGGACATTGTGTACAGTGTTGATTTCGTGAAGCCTATAAATAGCTAAGGACCGGAAACGTACATTGTTTATTGTGTTTTCATGCAGTCTATAAATAACTGAGAACTGGAAACGTTCATTGTGTATTGTGTTGATTTCACGATGTCTATAAATAACTAAGGGGAGGAAACGTACGTTGTGTATTGTGTTAATTTCGTGGTCTATATATAACTGAGGACCTCAAACGTTCATTGTGTACTGTGTTCATTTCGTGAAACCTATAAATAGCTGAGAACTGGAAACGTTCATAGCGTATTGTGTTGATTTCATGATGTCTATAAATAAGGGGAGGAAACGTACGTTGTGTATTGTATTCAAGTCTATAAATAGCTATGTACATAGTGTACTGTGTTGATTTCGTGAAGCCTATAAATAGCTAAGGACCGGAAACCTACGTTGTGTTCCGTATTCAAGTCTATAAATAGCTATGGACCGGAAATGTACATAGTGTAGTGTGTTGATTTCGTGAAGCCTATAAATAGCTTAGGATCGGAAACGTACTTTGTGTATTGTGTTACATCTCTTATTATCAAAGTGAGCTCAGTAAAATTTTGGGCTTTTTTTTTCATCTTCCTGAAATTCATTTTATAACAGTACTGGATTTCAAATTTATTTTCCTTCATTTCTTTAATGCTGATGTATTCTTTTTCCGTTTGGTTCAGGAAGTGGATCTCGTTATAGCTCCACTCATCTTCACTCCAGACCGAAGTATAGTAATGGACGCCACTATAGCGTTTTACCAAAACTATCTTTCAGCGGTCTTCAGGATGCCAGACCCAGCCAGTAAGAAGTGGCTAACGTTCTTGAAGTGAGATTTTTTTTCTTCAAAAAAATTTCTACACCATTTCTACTACCAATGAGACCTAATATTTACCAGTAAAGTGAAACACCTAAACTAGCTAAAGACTAGGAATGAATTAAAGTTCGCTGCAATAAATGTGTCCAAAGTCCTTAATTTGCATTGTTCACTAAGACGAATTTTAAAAACATATTTAACGAAAACTAAAAAGATTTTCCGTGAAAATAATTGTCAATTAATATTTAAATTTATTATTTCCTTATATCCCTGGCTTAGCAGGTCATTATTTCATTATTTGTTTTTGTCACTTAACAAGTCATTTATATTCATTACTTGTCCTCGTCACTTAACAGGTCATTATGATTATCTTTTAACAGACCATTTCGTGGTGATGTTCTCTTGTGCATATTCCTGGCACTTGTATGCTTCACTCTTCTGATGCATGTTTTGGTATGGGTGGATCCAGTGAACGAAGAGAAAAGAAAAACAAAGCAATGGATATTCCCGGGGCCCTCGCCAGACGATGGTTTCTGGTTCTTGTTTGGAGCGCTGTTCTCGCAAGGTTGATTAATTAATTAGCTGATAGCAGAGGGGCAATTTAAAGATAATTATATGATAAATCAAAACGAACATTCTGTTATGACACCACATGATCGGATTATGCACTATAACTATCTCTAATGTAATCATTAAAAAAAAAAAGAAAAAGAAACATTTCCCTAACACATCAGAAATAAAAAACCTAGTAGGGACAGTTTGTGTTGTTAGCGTGGACAACAAAAAAAAACCAAACTGAGTGTGTGGTGCAAACCAGTACTTGCTCGTTTACCTATTGAGAGCTTTAAAAGTCTTTGAAAAAGTCTTTAGTTTCTAAGATCTAAAGTAGTGGAGAAATATTTGCTCACGATATTTAATTTTAATTCACTAACTGCTTCATGAAAGAGAAAATAAGAAAGAAAGGACAATCGAGGGGAAGTTTGGGATAAACCATTACCGGAAATTAAATAAACTTCAAGTGCTTTTTCAAATTTCAGGAGGCGACAGACTTCCAGATTCAAACTCCGGCCGCATGCTGATAGCGGCGTGGTTGTTGTTTACGATTGTGGTGGGCGCCACTTACAGTGGCAACCTGATCGCCTTCCTGACAGTGCAGTTCGAAATGAAGCCATTCCAGACGATGGAAGAGCTTTCCTCTCAGAATACCTACAAGTGGGGATGTGAAGGGAACAGTGCTGTGCTTACTACGTTACTGGTAAGTCTTCTCCCTGCTCAGGTGACCAATTACTATATTGTCTACGGTAAAAGGAAATACATCTAAGTGCTTAAGTGATCATTTGCTGTTGTCTACAAACAAGAGTACCCCTCCCTCTGCTTAAGTGATCATTTGCTGAGTTGTCTACGGTAAAGTACCCCTTCCTGCTTAAGTGATCATTTGCTGAGTTGTCTACGGTAAAGTACCCCTTCCTGCTTAATTGATCATTTGCTGAGTTGTCTACGGTAAAGTACCCCTTCCCGCTTAAGTGATCATTTGCTGAGTTGTCTACGGTAAAGTATCCCTCCCTGGTAAAGCGACCTGTGACTGTGTTCTCAAGAAGTACTCTCTCTTTAGCGATCGGTTGTTCTGTTTTCTGTGGAAATTGTAGCTCTCTTCTGCTTGATTGATGTTCTAAGGTTTGAAAAAAATGAGCACTCCTACTTTCAGAAATCTCTGCTGTATTTACTGCTATAATGGTAGATCTGCAGTGTTTACTACGGCAATGATAGATCTGAAGTGTTTACTACGATAATGGTAGATCTGAAGTGTTTACTACGGCAATGGTAGATCTGAAGTGTTTACTACGGCAATGATAGATCTGAAGTGTTTACTACGATAATGGTAGATCTGAAGTGTTTACTACGGCAATGGTAGATCTGAAGTGTTTACTACGATAATGGTAGATCTGAAGTGTTTACTACGGCAATGATATATCTGAAGTGTTTACTACGGCAATGGTAGATCTGAAGTGTTTACTACGGCAATGATAGATCTGAAGTGTTTACTACGGCAATGATAGATCTGAAGTGTTTACTACGGCAATGATAGATCTGAAGTGTTTAATACGGCAATGGTAGAGCTCCTATATTAACTAAGGTAAGCTGCTGTGTTTACTAGGGTAATGGTAGAGCTCCTATATTAACTAAGGTAAGCTGCTGTGTTTACTAGGGTAATGGTAGAGCTCCTATATTAACTAAGGTAAGCTGCTGTGTTTACTAGGGTAATGTTAGATCTGCAGTGTTTACTACGGTAGTGGTAGATCCGCAATGTTTAATACGGTAATAGTATATCTGCTGTGTTTACTACGGTAATGGTAGATCCACTGTGTTTACCTCGGTAATAATAGCAAATCTGCTGTGTTTACTACAGTAATGGTAGATTTGCTGTGCTTACTCTGGTAATTGTAGATCTGCGGTGTTTACTACGGTAATTGTAGATCTGCGGTGTTTACTACGGTAATGATAGATCTGCGGTGTTAGATCATGATCGATCCGCCATTGAACTTATTAAATTCACCATAAGAATGTCATGCTTGGGTCAATGATCAGTCGTTATTTTCTACATTCACGGTATATCTGCCCTGATTCGCTTTATTTGCTGCACTCGTGTTAGTCTGTCATCCTTGACTGAACATTGTTCACTTTATTTACTATCCCATAGTAAAACTTCCCTGCTTGCGTGACACCATTCACTTTATTTCCTGTGTCACAAAACGGGAGGCTCGTTACAAGCCGACCCGAGCTGAAGTTAGAGATGCAAGGGGTGAAGTCTATTTTTGGCCTGCTCCGGTGCACCTCCAAGAAAAGCCCGTGACGTGTGCCAGTACTACGTCGCGTCAAGTTGTTACATAGACACACATGACATACACCATTGATGTTTGGGTGGGGCCCAGTTTATTAGTGTCATGCCAAGGAACGTTTTATTGGCGGTGTGTGTTGTGAGTGTGTATCATAAATGTGAATAAATGGACGAACAGACGAACGGTGCAAAACAATAGTACAAATTCTTTCGTCCCTCTCAAAAACTATGAATAACAAGAGAGTTGAAAGATGTTTAAATCAGGTTATTTATTTCCCGATTTAAAAGGGGCACTACTCTTTCGCACAGTGATTAATCATTCATTCAACTTTCCAATGTCATACACTCTGTGGGAAATAAGGGGAGATGAAAATGATGAAATTCAAAATATAAAATAAAGATTAATTACACAATTCTTATGCGGCAAATGGGGCCGCTTTAACAATAGTTGACATGTAAAATAAGCATTACTTTTAACATTAAAGTTCTTATTTTGCAAACGATATAATAGTGTTCATTTTCTTCGAGTCCTAGAGTTAAGTATGTGCGCGTTAGCCGTGCTAATGATTACTCACTATTAATGTCAGAGTTCCAAGGAGATGACGTAAGCTCACACGTCACTTATAAGCGGCACTTCAAAGTGAAGATAGGACGCAATTGAGGCGTCGCATTACAGGTGAAGATTCTGCAGAATCTAGGCACCACTTTCAGATTATCACTGGGGAGAAATCTGAAATTTAGCTGACTGTTGTCAGCCTCGATAATTATCGTTGTACCGGTTGTCGTGGAAACGGACACCCCAACGACGTTTAGCATTATCGGGTGGAGTCGTCCAGTGGGATGTGTCGTCGCATTACATTGAGTGTAGAAATCCGGATATCTGTAAGAAAATCTCGGTGCTAGCCTCTCAATTTGCGGGATAGATGTGTCAAACCAACTCTCAGACAGGGGGAAGAACAAAATTGGTCCCTCGTGTCGTTAACTGCATACAACCAGCGTCGCATACATCGGGTTTTCTTTGACAGCGAACTTTCCACTTTGCCAAAAGTTATACTGAGTAATTTTGCCTCGTTACTCAATATATGGCATCAGACGGATGGAAAACGGATGGAAAGAGATCTTTGCAGCTTTCCTTTATGAAATCTCTGTACATGAGATAATTCATACGTGAAGTTAGACTGGCTTCAGACGAATCGACGTTTTCAACATTGAGAGTAAAGTCTTCATTTTGCTTCTTATATAGCTTTCACTGAAGGTTTCCAAAACTTCCAGAAGCTATGTCCTGTGACATGATTTTTGCCTTGGATATATAGTGGTAATCGTGATGCACGCTTTTCTGTGGTCAATTCTAATGCGCACTGGCCATTTCTCTCGTCAACAACATGTGACTCGTACTGCGCAGTTGTCCCATTGTTTAATATACATATCTTTCACAAACTAATATATATATTCAATATGATAATTGACACACACTGCGTCACGAACGTCTGTCTACTAAAGAGATCTTAGGTGACCGATACTGGAATTTCACATGATAATATGAAAAATAACAAAACTCGGATTACTTCAATTAGTTTTGTTAGCGGTTTTTTAAAATGAAATAAAATATAATTTCTGTCCCTCATTTCCTGTGACATCCTGTATTCGTGTTAAGTCTGTCAAGCTTGACTGAACATTTTTCTCTTTATTTACTACATTCCTGGTACAAACGTGTTAACGTCAGACTTGCGTAAACATAGTTTTGTATTTTTAAATACAATATTCGTTGTTTGTCTGCTTTGCACGTGCAGTTTAGGTATTATGCATGAATCCATTCGTTAAAAGAAACTAATCTTTTTACCAGAGTGTAAGTAAGCATCTATCTATTGAGTATACACTCTAGCAGATTTGTACGAATGTCTCAACTGCACTGGACAGTGCCATAGCTTTGTGTTGAGTTAGATGCATTCTATCTGTTAAAAACAAACCAAGACAAAAATGCATTGTGCCAAAGTCGCCCCAAAACAGTTCTATAAACTAAAACCAATGAGAGTCATAGTTCTCTGAACAGAGATTGTTAATACCAGAATCAGTCCACTGTACCCATAACTCTATCCAAAACACAAAATAAACCCTCTTAAAATACAGATTTTGTTGTTATAGACAGAAACAGATGTCAGATTCTGTCCAGTTTCCTTTGCTCGTTATCTGATTATGTCCAGTGTTTCCATGGCTCAATAAAGAAACACAAATTAATTCAAGATCCTATCCATTACTTCTTTGGCAGAACTCTTCGAACTCGGTGATCCGTGCTCTGGGGAACGGAATCAGCCACCGCATGAACTCTGACCCTTCGATAATCAGCAGTAGTCTGCAAGCTCACAAGGCAAAGGTCATGGGCGGTAACTATGCTTTCATCGCAGAATCGTCTCTAACGGAGGCTTGGGCGCGAGAGACGTGTGACTTTTCGACCATCGCGGAGGAGATTCCATTCTTGTATTCAGTGTACCTGCCCAAAGGCTCGCCCTATACCGGACTCTTCAACGAATAGTAAGTACCTGTTAATAATTTGTTCTGTTTACGTCATGCGCGCAGTCGGAGTTTCGTGTGTACAAAGTATGCTCGATCATTTGAGTTGTGGTTGTTTTGTGTGTTAAGAGAGTATCCAATAAATAACGCAAATATTTTCTTTAAAACTTAAAACATAATCTTCTTTTTCTTCAGCTTAATATTATTCAGATTATTATTATTACAACACTCCAACTCACTCTTTCATTCCCAGCATGCTGCGGATCACGGAATCAGGCCTGATCTTGAAATGGAAGGAGGAGTGGTGGGCAGACGAAGAGCTGTGTGCTTCCAGCATCGTGACAGAGTCGCCTCCCATCTCCGTCTGGGACGTGCAGTCGATTCTGTACCTGTCCGTGGTGGGCGTGGTGCTAGGCGCCCTTGTGCTTGCCTTGGAGCGCCTCGTCCACCGCTACCCGACACTCAGGGCGTGGTGCAGCAAGGTGTGTGACAAGTGTGTGAGCGGGTGCGAGCAGACGGATGAGAATACAGCCTGCAGTCAAGACCAGCAGCAAGAGACCGGTGACGATTTGCGGGGCAGTGCGCACCAACAGCGGACTGTGGACAGAGGCACGGAAACAATAGAACTGACCATTTTGAATGAAAATAACCTGTGACTCACCGCCGGGCGGGGTGAAGTCGTGGAGTGCAATGTACTTGGTGAGCAAATGGAAGTCCAGGGTGACGGGTAGAAAATGGCGTTCATTTTCGGAAGTGATTGTCGGGATCTGAGGAATTTGTGAATAGTTCGCATTTTGTACTACAAAACGGAGTCGTAAAGTACCGACTAATATTCCCCAAGGAATTTGACCATCGCAATTAATTTTTCAGTTTTTTTTAATGCAATTTTTATCCAAATAAATAATGTCGTGCAGCCAATCAGAAGGCAATGTTTGTCCGTTGTGCTTTTGTTGGCGAAATTCTCCGTCGAACGAAAGTTTTTAAAATGTCTCTGAAGAGTGTGGCTTTTACAAAGAGCAATAATATATACTTTCGGAGCAAGATGTTGTTCATCTAAGGTAAGGTATTCGAAGAAAAGTGCCTTACTGTTGCAAAATATCTTCTGGTCGATACCGTAAAGTTGTTAAGGTTCCCAATACATGTTGATGATGAAATTAGGGTGATAACAGCCTGGCACGAGTTGCCCCGCTGTTGAGAGGGTTGAAGATGATGAAACAGCGTGGAGTGTTGTTGAAAGAAAAATTGTAGAGTGGTGATGATAAATGGGCATTCTCAATACATTATGATTGAAAAGCTTTGCAATGACATACAACTGTGAATTTCTCTAAACATTATAAATATGATGGTTATTTATGTTCAGAGTAAAATTTTGGAGGGATTTCTTTGAGGTAGTGCAACTACTTCAGGATTTAAATACTGCATTTCGCATATTTAAGACACCAGTGAATTAAGTTTGTGAATGAGGCAACATTCAATTTTTATATTAATACATATTCTAAATATAACCGGCAAGAATATTCTAGAGTTGATTTTTCTTTTAATAAATTTATTGACCTTCTTACACATATTGATGTTGATATTCTTGTTGAAGAAGAAAGTGGGAGGATGGGGGCTTGCTAAATATAGATTAAAGTAGGTTTTGTCTTTTCCTTGGGTAAGAAGTTTTTCACCTGCAGAAAATCTTATGTGATTGTAATGTTGTTTTATGTTGTGTAACTGTGAAAACGTTTACAATGCCAAAATATCCGCCAAGTGAGAGACAAGTGGTGTCTGTTGGAGGATCATTAATAAAATAAAATACATATTCTCATCACTTGAAATTAGTTATGAATGATTATTTAATAATTATCTTCATTAACTAAGTGGTGCACGTGTCACACCTTGCTACACAAGTGTTAGATGGTTAATATTTGGGGAGCCATGTTAGGTTTTTCTTGTTATATTTCATTGTTGACACCATTTTTCTGGTGCTTTGTGTGAAAGGTTAAGGTTGTGTGTGTGTGTGTGTGTGTGTGTGTGTGTGTGTGTGTGTGTGTGTGTGTCTGTTTAAAACACAGTAGGCTGCTCTCTCTCACATTCAAAGACTCCCATTTTGTCGTGAACTACACACACACACACACACACACACACACACACACACACACGCACGCACAGAGAGATACCCAAACATTTTACATGAAGAATAAATTATTTAAAATAGTGAGGATAACACACCAAAGTACAAAATTATAAATATGTTCCCTATTTTAGCAAATACATACAAGGAAAAAATATGAAGACATTTATGAATTACATTAAATACAATTTTGACTATTTCTTTAAACATCAATTGATTAAAATTTTCCTTGCAAAGGGTATAAATTTGGTTTCAAAGAACAAAAGAAGAGACTTTTCCATCTTGTATACCAGTTTAGTGGGATTTCTAAATTCCAGGTAACACTTAATAATTCTGAGCAAAACTTCTTAATTCCCAGTTTCTCTTTCAATGGGAAAGGCATAATGCAATAGCATTTTGAGATCCTCTTTATTAAAAGCCCTTTAAACTAAAAGTCTGCCAAGTTACCAGTCTATTGGTGGTCTGTCCATAGATGTTCACAGACTAAACCTTAACTAATGGATAAAGAACTTTAACTTAAATTACTAAAAGGGATCATCAATTTATAAGAAAAATCGGTTTGAATTCATGATCTTATTAAGTAAAGTTTCTGATGAAGGGGGGAAAAGTTTGACAGTTACAATAATATGAAGATGATTAACCTTTGCTTCGGTTACTAAATGGTTCATCAAATTATGTCTCACAACTTTCTGTGTTAACTTTTTCAGTTACTAAAAGGTTCATCAAATTATATCTCACAAGTATCTGTGTAAAGTTATAACCTCATGCAGTTAAGTATAAAAATTTAACCTTTAGGTTTAAGAAAGATAATAATATCTTTACAGAGTGTCTAAAACTCTAAATAGTAGGTAAGTCCCAAAACTTATGAGTTAAAAGGTACTCTTATAAACATATTTGGATAAATGAAAACGTTACAAAAACAAATCAAGAAAATAGTACATAATATTAGATTTAAAAAACTAAACAATATTGATGAATTACATCTATATACAACTTTTGCAATTAAATTTCAAACACCTGGCTAACCACATACTAATGAAGACTGAAGAGGTAATACAGAATAAAACAAAACATTTTTTATCAGCGATAATCAATATCTCAAACTGAATCCACAAAGTGGGACTGAGCCTTTATGTGCTGATTATTGTTCATATACTTTTTCAGCAGTTTTGATGCCTCTCTTAGCAGTGCTACATGTTGAAAGTGCAAGGGTTATTGCTCTTACTGACAACACTAGTCTAAATGGAATAAGAGTCATTCTCACTATCTATTACTAGACTGTCTGTAAAAGCGTTTCACACATTTTAGTAGCAACGCTACTGCGCATGACAATGTGTGCGGGATAGAAAAATAAATCTGAAATTGTACCAAATACGAAGGCTGCTGAGCACTCTAACACCACTTCAAGACAAAATTCAAACCGCCACATGCATATTCAAAAGTTAAGAATTTGCCTTATGCAAACTGATCTCCAGTTGTGAGCCCAGTCAGTTTTTCACTCAATTCCCATAGTTTTTTCGCTACACCAAGATCTTGCGCCACTCTAGTCCAAGACTGCTGCCTGCAAGATCCAAAGTAGCCATCTGTAACACCCTGGAGTTCTGCTGAGACAGCACAGTAAACTATTGTTTGGCAGCCTTCTTCGGCTGTCTTCAAGCCAAGCAGCACAGCGAGAGGGGTGAGAATCCTTCGGACCCAGTCACTCATCACATGACGGCCCAGACGAGTGGCCACCATTCCTGGATGCACGCAGTAGACGCCGACTCCACTCCCTTGCAGTCGGTGGCTCAATTCGCGACAGAAAAGCACGTTAGCAAGCTTGCTGTTGCTGTATGCTTTCTTTTTGTCGTATTCCTTCTCGCTGTTAATATCAGCAAAGTTAATCGATCCTCTCTTGTGCAGGGATGAAGATACCACAATAATTCTACTCGGCGCTGATCGTTTCATGGTGTCCAGAAGGAGGTTGGTCAGAAGGAAATGGCCCATGTGGTTCACACCCATCTGCATTTCGAAACCATCTGCAGTTTTCGAGTATGGGCACTGAAAAACACCTGCATTATTTATCAGCACGTCTACACGTTCCTCCTCTGTTTTAATTCTATTTGCAAATTCACAGACTGACGCCAGAGATGCCAGATCAAGGTGTCGTATCACAAATTGTCCATTTTCCGTAAAACGCCTTATATGGATGACGGTATTTTCAGCGGCTTTCACGTCACGACATGCGAGGATCACACGGGCATTTCGTCGAGCCAGCTCAAGCGCAGTTGCTTCCCCTATGCCGCTGTTTGCGCCTGTGATAATGATCGTTTTACCTTCCATTGTTTCGTTACACTTGCACAATCGCCTTCCCCTAATTAATCGTCTTATTAACACTAGCAGAATGTATCCACCGCCTACAAGACATATTTTCCACCATGCCATGATTTTTATTTTCGTTCTTAGTAATCTTTCTCAGAAAACTTGATGTTCTACAAGGCAAAACCACCGAGTGCCATGAATGTAAAAGTCCATTTCTTAATTAAAATACTGATGCATTTCTCGTAAGTATTACTTTTCACAAGATTACCATATATATAAAAGCAATGAATGGTAATAATTCACGCTCACCTATCAGTGCATTGTCAGAACCATAGAATGTACCGAACGATTTTTTCTAAGGGAAGTCACTCTTTTCTTGTACCAAAGTTCATCTGAACGCGTGCTGTTAATGTTATGGTACACAGTAAGAACAATGTCTACAACACTTTCAAGATTGAACGTATCCAGAACACTTGTAAGATGTACGCGATAAAATATATGTTTAATTATGATGGATATTGCTCTTAATTAAGTGAGACTGCTTTCTTTTGGGGCTTAGGTCACGATTAACTGAAAAAGAAAGTTAAATTAGCCTTGCAGCAATTAAAAGTATTACTGGTACAGTGGTAGTGGTAGTTAAAACTTAAGAGATTGATGAATTATGTTATAACAGGTAATAAAGAAAAAAATTACAGTGCAAATAATAAAATACTTAAATGTTTTGATTATTAATAATAATTTTCAGTATCCAGTTCTATAAATATGTTGGCCATGTAAAAAATTTGGCCTTTTGGTAAACTTAAATATACTTTTAAGTTTTATATTACCTGTTTTCATCATGCAGAAATCTGTCAGCTAATTTATTACACAAGTTTTTAAAGTAAAGAATATTAATGAGTATATTTCGTTGACAAATTTACGAAAAGGAAGTATTAAATACAGCTTTGATTGATAATTAATTTGTAGACTGTTGCTTAGAGTTAGAATCAGAACTTTTTTGTCTGGGGATGCACAAAGATGTGCAATGTTCCAATCTTTGTGACTTACAGATGGACCACAGATAGTTCAAGCTAGTATTAGGAAACAGTATTGCAGTACAGAAATGGAGCAGTTCAAAACATTAAAAGTGACAAGACCACGAGAGTTTGTAGTACATGTTCAACTTAACAGACCAGAAAAACGAAATGCCATGAATACAGATTTTTGGAGGTATGATGCTAGAAGTTTTATGTTAATGACACCTTGCATAAGTGAGCTTTGATTATTTTAGGGGAGGGACTAGGATTGATTATTAATATTTTTAAAGATAGCATTTTGAAAGTGGCATTTATTTTGTGAATATTTTCAGATTTCAGTTCTTTCCCAAGGTCAAAACTCATAGTGTAATAGTTTACTGTATCTGTAACACAGACCATCAGATTCTTGACCTTTAGACAAGATCTACATTAATGTCATTAGTATTCAAATTAATAAGGGTCATAAAATTTTAGCATAAGTCTCACAAGTTGAAGGATTAGAGAGTCCTTTAGGTGACTATATTACTTTTATTAGGGTCACAGAAAGATAGATGGAAATGACTGAATTGTAATTGAATAATATTCTCTTGGCATGTTTTTGTGCTTTTATTTATGTTTTATGTTGCACACATACATAGACACAACAGACAGAGATACATATAATTATAAAATAATTTAACTGCTATTGTGCTAATGTAAAATGTAACATTTCAAAATATATAAAATGTGATCATGTTTTGAATAGCTGCAACTAGTGCAAGTGTTGTTTTAATAATTAATTGCACAAACATTCTTGATTTAATAGCTAATAATTAAAATATCTGCTTCTTTTGGCTAGCTTCAAAACAATGTTTTCGTCAAGAACATGATGCAAAGATGATGATTTAAATAATTTGTCACAAAAATATTATTTTGTTACACATTTATTCCAGGCAATGCAATGAACCACTTGAAATATGTTGTACATATTTTTACAGAGAAATACAGGTATGCTTTGCAAGTCTTGCAGAAGATGCTGACTGTAGGGCAGTTGTGTTAAGTGGAGCCGGAAAACTCTTCACAGCAGGTTTCTGATATTTATCCTTCCTGTTCTGTCAGTTAGATAAATAGTTACCTAATCATTTAATTAGTGATGATCATAATTCTTTAATCAAGCTTTTAAAAATCTTTAGTTAACCATTTTATTTTTTAAATGAGCATTCATACTCTGGTGTTAAATATTGAATTCCACAGTAAGATTGGTTGTATTTAAATCAACACTAATTGGTATGCATAATTATTGTTTCTATAATAAAATATAATGATTTTTCTTATTGTGTTTATTGTCATTTGTTATTTTAATATTCAGTTCAGTGCACTTACAAATAAATATTACAGGTATTTTTTTAAATTGTAAATGTATTTGCATATTTTTATACATTGGCTGTAGTAGTTAAATCTGATATTTTGAAGGAAGAAGTTGATTGGTATTCCAAAATTCAGTCAAAATGTAAAATTCTTTATTGTATTGCATTATATTTATAGGCATATAAACTGACCTTTAGTGCTCTTGTTTTCATTATTAATTTTGCTTCAGTCTGCTAATCTTTAAACTATAAAATGACCATGACTTCAGAATTATAATCTGACAATAAGTCCACTATTCCCAAGATTTTAATCTAACCTTTATCCAGAACTTTACAGAAAGTTCCAGAACTAAAAGCTAATCTTTAGTCCAGTTGTCATAGAACTGTAATCGAAACTTGAGTCCATAGTCCTAGAACTATAAAACTAGCTGTTAATCCACTAGTGACACTAGTCTCAAAACTAAACCAACCTTAATTAAATGCACTAGCCCCAGACCAGAACTGTAATCTTTCAATCTGCTAATCTCAGAACTATAAGTATAAATTAACGTTTAGTCCACTAAGCACAGAACTATAGATTAACCTTTAGTCCACTAATTTTAGAACTATAACTGGACACAGGGCACTAGCTCCAGGACTACTAGTACTTGCTATCTTTAATTCATTAATCTTAGAGCTATAAAGTAACCTTTTGTTAACTAGTCTCAGAAAAATAATCTATCCTTTAGAGTTTAGACCATCATTTAACTGATTTTAATAGAGTAGTCCCAGCAGTAAGACTTAGACTACCTTCAAGCATACATAATATTTTAGTTAATATGTCCTGGCATCCTCTAGGTCGAAACATACCACTACCAGTACCAGTCATAAAACAGACAAAATACTGATATGAAGGACTTACACTCATATACATTAAAAAATAGGATATTTTTCAAGGTAGAAAACTAGAATAAATTATGAAAAATCTTTGAAATATAAATAAATAACACACACTCACATATACTTTAGAAATATTTACTCACTTTACATGAAAACATTATTTTAATATTTTCTACACAGTTATAATCTTCGTGCTATTTCAGACAATTTCAGAAAATAATATGAGAACAGATGGTAGTTTCATAATCTTATGAGCTTATACTAGTTATAGATAATGACTGTACAGCTAGTAATACATGATTTAGCTGAGCTTGATCAAATCTAAAGCTTGCTTGACAAAGGCAACATTGATTTACACATACCTCATTATAAAAACTCTAAACCATGATCTAACTTATCCGAGAACTGATCAATGCTAACTGTTTTCTTTCTGTTCCTGTACATACCAACTTTGGTAGACTAGTCCACTAATCTTAGCTCTCCTTTAGTCCAATAGTCTTAGAACAATAAATTGATTTTTTAATCTAGTCATTTTCTCTTTTAGTTTTACTTTATTTTCTTTTTTGCTGTATTTATTATTTACATTTTTAAAACATTTTTTCAAAGTGTGGTTTTTTTTTTTTTTATGAATGGAGAATTTTGTTTGTTGTAGGTCTTGATCTAGTTGATAACAAGGACATTAATTTTCAAGAACTTGTAACCTCAGACAAAGACCCAAGCCGAAAAGCATTCTTTCTTCGGCAGAAAATAACATATTTGCAAGAATCTTTTAATGCACTTGAGAAAGTAAGCAAAATGCAAAATTTTTTAAACTGAAATATAATATGTGCTATGACAGGGGTTCTCAACTGGGATTGGGGGTAGGGGGGAGCGAATTTTAGGGTTTCAAGTGGGGAATTGGAACTGTGGACTCTAACTACATATTATTTGGAATGCAGCTTTTGAATCAGAAAATCTTGGAAAGAGGGGGAATGACATTCTTGCATTTGGTGAAAAGGGTGCATAGAGCGAAAAAGGTTGAGAACCACAGTGCTAAAATAATTCTTAGTATTTTTAACTTAATGATTATCAGAGAATAAATATTTCAATTGTTTTGTTTGTTGGGTTTTTTCATACATTTTTAGAAATATACTGAAAGAATTTTGCATTGAAACCTCAATTATCTAATCTTTGTCATTTTTTTTTATGGAGACCATATGTCAAAAGAGCCAATAAGGAGGATAGTTATTGATGGGGAAGGAGGTTTACTCATAGATATGAAAAATAAGTAAAGGACAAAGATTTATTTAGGTCTGCAACTAAAGGTTGTTGATTTAGGTTTACCCAACCAATCCTATTTCTGCAGATCCTGGAATTCCCCTGCCATTTATATTTTAAAGCAAACAATAACAACAAAATTCAAACAAAAAACATGAAAATTGTAGTTTATGGCAGAAGAAACAAGGGAAGTAATTCATCATGTTCATACCAATTCAATTACACATACAAAAACATGTTTATTTCAAGCAGATCTTTGAATATCTGTTGCTGTAGTCTTAGATAAATGTATAAATACAGAAACTTTATAAAGCTTTATTTCAGTGTGTCCTGGGGTCTTTGCATTTTTGCTGAAAATTTTTAACTTTATGTGTCCAATAAAGAATAACTTACCACATTTTAGAGTAAGAAAAAAATTGTTTATTTAATGTGTTGAAATTTTTGCCTCTCTGCCTAATATATATTTTAAGCTTATATAATTTTATTTTGTATGCTATAGTAAAATTGAAAAACATGAAAATTAATACTTTAAAACTGTAAAATAGTTATAGTATACATTTTAGACCACGATGGGGATGGTCATTCATGCTGCTTGGGTGTCAGTGAATCAAATCTTGACTGAAGAAATTCATCTCAAACAGCCTGGTTGAAAATTGGTCAGTTAATGCTGAGGTGATATAACTGAGCATAAGATAACTGAGGTTTCATTGTACTTGAAATTTTATCCTGAGTTGTACAAAATAATATTTATCTGCAAAATAAAGATGAGCACAGTGATTTGTGCATACTACATTACTAGTCAGAAAAAACATTAAATACTTCAGAAATAGACTTGTCTACCAATCACTGAGACGCTAATCAACACGAACTTGTAAATAAAAGAAAAAATGGCTGATGTAACTTTGTTCATGGAAATTATGAAAAAAAATAATATTTTTCCAGTGCCCGAAGCCTGTGATTGCAGCAGTGCACAATGGGTGCGTAGGGGGTGGCATTGACATGGTGTCTGCCTGTGATATCCGCTATTGCTCGAGTGATGCTTGGTTTACCATCAAGGTAAGCAATTGTAATTTTACCATGGAACTCATTGTCAAAGTAGCAGTACGCCACACTATCTTTTGATACAAACAGAAATAAGATTTTATTATAGGTTAGTAAAAGAAAAATAACTCCTTGACTGTGTTGATTTTAAGTGTAGTTTGACAAAATAGAAATATTGTTTTCTAAATATTACTATATGCTTGTATTCTTTATTTTCCAATTTATTATTTAGGTGTAGAGTTAAAAATGTAGCTTTATATCAATGTAGGTTTATTTCTGACCTTGGAATTGGAATAGAAAATATATCTTCTCTCAATATATGTTTAATGACCTGACTACCAAATCTGGCTTTTATTAGCACGTTTCTTGACAGACATAACTAAAGAATGTGTAGCTTTAACCACCATATTTCTTGACAGATGTGGCTACAGAATGTGACCTTCATTAGCTTGTTTCTTGACAGATATGGCAACAGAATGTTACTTTCATCAGGTGGTTCTTGATAGAAATGGCTAAAGGATGTTTTACCTATCAGTAAGTGTCGTACTTAATTTTGATAACCTCACAATATACAACTTTAGCAATGTAGGGGTACTTTAATATCAGCTTTTGTACTTCAACAGGAGGTGGACATTGGATTGGCAGCTGACTTAGGCACTCTTCAGCGCTTCCCAAAGATCATCAGGAGTGAAAGTCTGGCAAGAGAACTGGCTTTCACTGCTCGCAGGTTTTTTGCAGATGAAGCGAAGGAGATGGGATTTGTCAGGTACAGCCTTAACGCACAATAAGCCTTAACACTAATGAGGTGTTTTATTTTAATTAGGCACAGTTGTAATGCACAATTTGCTATTGAGAATTTTTTAAAATTACAGCCTTTGCTAATGGAGTTTGTTTGTAAACTACAGTATTATTGCCTGTTTTGCTAATGAAGTTTGTATAGTATACAGCCTTATTGCATATTTTGCTAATGAAGTTTGTTTGTAAACTACAGCTTTATTGCCTGTTTTGCTAATGAAGTTTGTATAGTATACAGCCTTATTGCATATTTTGCTAATGGGGTTTGTAAGACAGTCTTATTGCATATTTTGGTAATGGGGTTTGTAAGGTACAGTCTTATTATATATTTTGCTAATGGGGTTTGTGAGGTACAACAAAAATACATTGTGCCTCTTGGATTTAGCAATAAGTGTCACTGTACAAATTTTAAGACTTAACAGCCAAAACAGTTTTATACCTTCATACTTTGACTTTGTACCACAAAGTAAGTAAAAGTCATATTTTGCCAAGGGATTATCAGTGTTGCCATTTTGCTCTCATATAGATGTGAGAAATTAACTATCAGTCTTTTAGTAAAATATAGACTTTCTTAATAGGTATCAATATTTTTATTTTTCCTTTATCATAATCCTGTTAATATTAGCACCCAGTTAGGGTCTTAAAGATGTACATATCTCTGCTTATAGAAGCAAAATCTCTCTGCTTCTAGAACTGAAATCTCTCTTCTTGCTAGAAAATTCATCAAAATTCCCCAAATAACTCTTCATTTTTCTTTCCTGGTATCATGTTTCTGCTTTGCAGAAAAGAAGATTCTCCTTGTACACTTGGACTCATCTGTGAAAGCTGAAAGCAAACATGAACCGCAACCCAGACAGATCCCCCTCTGTGTATAAATATATGGCAAAATTATTGCAGATAAAAATCTTAACTGACATAAAATGCTTCTGTTTCTTATTATCACCTATCTTCTAGTTTTAAATATTTTGCCTAAATGAATAAACTTCAAAAAGAATAAAGGGAAATAAATCAACCCAGCATTATTATTAAAAGTTACATTTTTACTTAATTATAATGGCTTAGGTGTTTTTGCATCATACCAATAGCTGTATAGGATTAATTGTTCATTTTAGTATTTATTTTACATGTCAAACAACAACCCAGTGTTCTTAATCTGGTATTTTCCCCACTTTACTGTGAGTATTTTTTAGTTTACTGTTGGTATTTTGCCCAGTCTCCTGTGGGGGAACTGTTAATTATGGGTATTTTTTTTTAGTTTACTGTGTGCACATTGTAAGATTAAGTATGGTGTGTAATTTTTCAGTATACTGTTTAAATATTTCTCTAGCAAGATAATGTTTTCACATAGTAAATAGTATTGTTACTTTTTAACAATGTAACAAAATTTTAATTTTATATTTCAATTTTCAGTATTTATCAGTAAACTAACCAGCTTCTATTTCTGAATTGTATGATGATCAGCATAATATTAATGTCTAAGACATGTTACTCATGATCAACACCTGTACTCATTCATATTTTTGAGGGGTGTATATTATGCTCAGAATGGCATTTCTTGATTTGTTCTGCAGTCGAGTATTTCCAGACCGGGATCAGCTGCTAGAAGGTGCACTGGAACTGGCAGCCACCATAGCATCGAAAAGTCCAGTTGCTGTCCAGGGAACCAAATTAAGCATGGTTTATGCCCGGGACCATTCAGTTGAAGAGGGCCTCAAACAGATTGTAATATGTCTTTCAACAGATTGCAATATTATATTAGACAATTTTGCATAGTACTCAACATACAATCATTTTCTTTTTAAAAGTGTTTATACTTTATTACATAACTGGTCCAGCCTCAATGTTAAATACTGAACTAAATGACAGTACGTTTTAGATGGTTGAGTTAATTTTGATTACAATGTTCAAATTGCTTGACTAGAAACAATGCATAAAGCAAATGATTAGGGAAATTCATTACTTTAGCAATTCACTTATCTCTTTAGTGCCTCCCTAGAATAGCCATAGAAATCATTCTTCTTTTAACTTATTGTTTTCTTTAAACTTTCATACTCACAACACATACACTCAACTCCCACATACATTTTGAGCCTTAAGATTTTGCTTCACTATGTTTAAATCCTGTAGCCACTTGGGTATATTTGTTAATGAAAATTTTGAACAGACCCTTGGCGAACCGAATATGCTTTGGCAACGTTGCTTGTGTTGATGTAGAGGTAGATACAGCAAGAGCAATGTCATACACCTGCAAAGTTCCTTAAATACTACCTAAAACAGTGTGAAAAAGGCCAACTAAATCAGCAAATCAGCAAAGCATTCAGACAACCACAAAGGAAAAAAGACAACAAGGAAATCAACACGCTTATCCAGTGGAAAATTCTTCAAAAAACAAAAACAAACTCATCACAGATAACAACAAAGATAATGAATAAATCATTTTCCCAGATGCCAGTAATGACATCTAAACAAGCAGAAACCCAGATCAAATCAATAATCGCTATGCAATCACACACTATAACCAAGAAAGTGGCCCTAGCAAACAACCAGAGGGCAAAAAAATATAACAGAGGGCAAAAAATGTAACAAAGGAAAAAATGCTCAACCCAACTATTCAACACACTGCAGTGGACCCAGATTTAAAACAAACACTGGATGAATTCTTCTCAGGCACACCACCCCACTAACATCACCACTACCAACTTCACCAGAGCCAGACCCAAGCTGCAAGTCATTGCAACCAGCAACAGTCACAACCCTAAATACAGACACAGAGAGAAACTCCAACTTCTTCAAAAGAGAAACCTAAATAAGTACAAAATGAGAAGAAAAATAGAGGAACAGACCTTCTTCTCACATCAGGAGACAACAAAAGCAGTAACAATAACAGAATCAAGACAACAGTCAAAGGTTCAACATCATCAACCAACAACTGAATTGGAGTAAACCACCACTGAGGATTTTCAACCACCAATTTGCCAGTGCACTTAAGTAAATTATAGACAACCTGTATCTACATCCACTATTCTGGAGAGAGTACTCAAAGAATCAACTCAAGGGAAGCCGCTGGAGCATGACCAATCAACAGCAGCAATAACAACAATGACAAGTATGACAATTAACACCAGCAGCAGCCAAATGATGGTGTAAGCCAATGTATTCCCCCACTTACTGACTGGATGAGGTACAGGTCAAGGCTCTGATTACGTACCCTCATTTACCTTCTGGGCAGACATGTTCAACTATCCTGTACTATCTACAATGCTCTGTCTTTTCTCATCATCATCCTAATTCTACCAAAAGCAGTGCACTTTGCACAAGCAAAAGCTGGAAAATGACCATCATCCTAAATCAACCAATCAACAAACTGTTGGCTTAGCTGAAATAGGCCACAAATTCATGGTGTTAGATTGTTATAGAAACTATGTAGAGTGCATTTGAATTATATCAAACTCAGATTCATCAATCATTTGCTTAAACTGAATAGCACTCAGTGGTTCTAAATGCCAAAAATGCTAATAGATATATCAAACCATTTTTAATAGCTCCTAAACTTCAGTGTCAAGACTGCATGTCAGTGTCATTCAATAGTAGTCATTGAGATTCTTTAGGAGTATGTGACTGTCAAATGCTACAAAATAAAGTTAAGATTATTTTCATAATTAAGTCTAAAGATTGTTTCATTTTAAAACCAAACGTTAATTCATCTGTTTATGCAAATCATATAGCAATTTGATCTCAAGAAATTTTTTTTTTGTTTTTGTTTTGGGGGGAACTGTATGTGAAGATCAAGTCAAATCAACCAAACATGACCAATCAAATTTGACCAGTCAAGCATGAAGTCATATGTAAAGATGAATGTAGTGTTTATCATTTTACTAGAAAAGTAAAATGTCTGGTGAGAACAGTCTGCTAAACTGTTTGTAAGAAGATGAAGTCAAATACAACCAACCTACATATACTCATTTGTGTGTGGATGAGTGTGGTATTTATCTGTCACTAGCAATGTCACTTGTATTTATATGCATTTGCAGGAGATCCCTTCACTGAACACTTATGTGCATTTGTTATGATATTGCAAGAGATCCCTTCACTAAACACTTATGTGCATTTGTTATGATATTGCAAGAGATCCCTTCACTGAACACTTATGCATTTGTTATGATATTGCAAGAGATCCCTTCACTAAACATTTATGTGCATTTGTTATGATATTGCAAGAGATCCCTTGACTGAACACTTATATGAATTTGTTATGATATTGCAAGAGATCCCTTCACTAAACACTTATGTGCATTTGTTATGATATTGCAAGAGATCCCTTGACTGAACACTTATATGCATTTGTTATGATATTGCAAGAGATCCCTTGACTGAACACTTACTATATGCATTTGTTGTGCAAGTAGACTGTAGAGTCAAGGATTGTACACCTTAATAACCTTCTGCATTAATGTCAGCATACATTGCATTTATCAGCTGTATTTTTGCATTTTTATTTTCAATGTTTGAGTTAATTAACAAATGTTTGTAGAGGCACAGATTAGAGTTTTTTTTAATTTCTTGTTCAATTTCTTTAGTCTGTATATTTTTTAAGGTATGGGCTTGCAAGAAATGAGCTGCCATTTTCATATATATATATATTTTATAAAGATTGGACTTACGATGGCACTCTATTTAGGACACATGGATTTAAGAACGTTTGATGTCTTAAAAGTAATATATTGCAAGCCATTATAAAAAATAGAAGAGAATTTAATTTTATATTTTTTTAAAAAAATGTGTTTAAGCTTTTTTGAAACAGCAATCAGACTAATTTTAGTGAATGATTAGTAATATTGCCAGATTTCTGGTTGAAAGCATGGTTTTATTTCATACATCTTTGTGAATATACATATTAAATTTAATGAAAAGATGTCTCTTGCATATTTATTATTAAATACTTTCTTGTTTTCCCTGCAGATAAACTGGAACCAAGCAATGCTGCAAAGTGAAGATGTGATGAAATCATTTATGGGTAATATGCAGAAACAAACACCTACCTTCTCCAAACTGTGATCGATTAAATTGAAGACTTGGTAAAAATGCGTAATGAGTTTATATATGTTTATATTTGACAAGAATAAAAACAACATGACAGGAGCACTTGTTTGCAGTACAAGCAAAGTAACACAGTAAAGAGTGATGTTGGTTTTCTCCTTTGTTTTTGTTTACAATGTGCAACAAGTAAAATATTTTATTATAAATGTGGATTCTCTTTCAGTTGTGATTTAATATTAAAAAAATTTATACAGCAGCATTCTTTATCCAGATAATGAAATTGGGGATTAAATCAGTAAAAAGGAAATTTTAAAACTGAATGAGAATCAATATGGTTTGTGCTAAGGAATTGTTATGTGCATGATAAGATATTGGTGATCAATATAATTTAAGTATAAAGAGAATCTGATAATTGTGCAATAGGCTATTAGGGATTACTTTAGTTTTAAAAGTCAGGAAATTGTTTACATGATAGTGATCCAGAGAATCAGTTTAATACAAGGAATTGCATGATGGAGCTGTTGGTGATAAATTTCGGTGATCTCCTCTTGCTAGTACTCTCTTTCAAAAATTAAATTAAATATTGCATATATTTAAGAAATATGTTTATATACATTTCAGTGACCTTGAATCAGTGTGAGGCAAGAAGCACTGTGATAAAATGACATTTTTAATTATCTATTGTAGAAACAGACAATTGTTGTAGCCTGCAGACTGACCTATAAATAAAAGTTTGCATTGTGGTGAAAATTTGCTGTTTATTATTTTCATACCAACACAACTATTGTTTTTTTTGCATTTATAATTAATTTTAATTGAAATACATTTTCTTATCATTTGAAGAGGAATTATTTTTGTTATTATTTGAAAGCAGGTATTAAGGGGTAAAAATAAAAAGTTTTAAATGATTTTTTCCCTTTATATATTCATTATGCAGTTTCATGTGGTAAACTGTGATAATTCTATTGTGCTTTTGTATTTTAATGACGTTTATGACATTTATCAGTTCGTTAAGATTGAGGCATTCTGCAACTGTTTTGGATTTTTACAAACTGTGTTTCAAATGAATTTTTATGTTTGAAAAGAAATTCTGAGTATTTTCCAAGTGCTTGTACTTAAAAGATTTATACAAACTTTTCATTTTTGTTTCTTCCTTCAAAATTTCAATGTAGGTGTAAGTGGTAAATAACTTTATCATTTATTAAGCTATTTGGGGGGAAGGGGAGAGAATGATAATTTATTGTTGGAATGATTTATTCATAAATTGAATGGATTATTAGTGCATAATAAATGTTTTAACAAAAATGATGCCTTCATTGATTTGATTGAGTGTAGGTGGCGCTTCCGGCTTCCGCCTTCATATTTATTGCTGAATTATTTCTTTCTAGCTGTTTTCTTCTTCTGGTAAGTCTTCCAGCTATAACTGATTTCATGATTTCTATGTCTCTCTCTTTATTGAATTTGAAACTAGTACTAAGTAGTGATTTCTGAATTTCTTTGTGTGCCAATATACACATATCTAATTATGCCCTGAAAACGAATTACACAGCTTATCTGTAACATAAAACTCACCACAGTGACTTACTCAAACAATACATTACACATTCATTCAGTGACTCACCCTAACAATACATTACACATTCATTCAGTGACTCACCCTAACAATACATTACACATTCATTCAGTGACTCACCCTAACAATACATTACACATTCATTCAGTGACTCACCCTAACAATAACTTCACACCCATCCATTAACATGCTCTGATCCTAACCCTTACTCTGACATAATACACTCTACACTCATCCAATGACATGCACACTAATGTAATACTAAACACACCTATCACAATGACATACACACTAGTACACTACACATCTATCACAATGACATACACAATAATACACTACACACTTATCCAATGACATACACAATAATACACTACACACCTATCACAATGACATACATAATACACTACACACCTATCACAATGACATACATAATACACTACACACTTATCACAATGACATACACAATAATACACTACACACCTATCACAATGACATACACACTAGTACCTACACACCTATCACAATAACATACACACTAGTACACTATACATCTATCAGAGTGACATACACTCTAATATAATACACAACACACCTATCACAATGACATACATACTTGTACACTACACCTCCTACATCACAATGACATACATGATACACCTTTAACAATGACACACACTAATGTAGTACACTACACACCTATCACAATGACATATATATTCTAATACTCTGCACACCCATTCAATTATATACTCTACATAATGCACTACTCACCTATCACAATGACATATATATTCTAATACTCTGCACACCCATTCAATTATGTACTCTACATAATGCACTACTCACCCATCACAATGGCATACACTCTTAACTTTACACACCCATTATTATGATTTATACACCCAACATAATACATCACAATGACATACATACTCTAACAACATGCTAAACAAGCATCCTAATTACTACATAATTCACTATACATCCATGAGTGACACTCTCTAAAACAATACACATCATCACAATGACGTGCACACTCTAACAATAATCTAATATTGCATCGTAATGACTTTAGTGTGGATATTGGACAGGACAGAGGAAGGTAATCAGATAGGCAATATATCTCTCTCTGCTGCACAATAAATTCAAACTTGAATGATACAAGTTTTACCTATATTATATTTGTCAAACTTAGCAACATCGTTCAATTAACTCTCATGAGTGATCTGAAATAATTAGTTTAAAATTACAACAGGTTTCAGCTGAAGGAGAACATTGTATTGTGAAAACAATATTTTAGGTTGCTTGGACACCAGTAAGACTTTTATATTTACTATTTAAGGATTTTTAAATTATTTACGATTCAGGGACTTTTACATTATTTACAATTTAAAGTTCAAAGCACAAACTATGATGAGAACAAATGGCTGGAAAACATAACAATGTCATGACAATGTTTTAGGTTGCCTGGACACTGATTAGATTTTCATATAATTTATAGTTATAGTTACCTTTCAGGCTACAAACAATAGTGAGAACAAATGACAGTCTGATGCTTGTAGTGAGAAAGAAGGGTATTCAACAATTAAGCTTGGCCTCGAGATTAATGAGTTTTAAAGTTTTAATTAAAAGTGCCTCTTGGTAAAATTTATAAATAAAATGACATTTTATTTCAGTTTTCTGCATTATGGTCATTGATGATAAATGAAATTTGTTTTCTTTTGTAAATTAACAGCCATGATTATTGTAATGAAAATGGATTTATTTTCAGAATGGAATTGCAGCTAAAATAAATTTTAAAAAAATAAACATTTACACTCATAAGTGGACAAATATTTGTAAATAAAATTAATATCTTTATACATTCAGTAGTACTAGACGTTAGGCTACTGTATGTACATAAAATAAATATCTTTTTATATTCAGGTGTTCTGTAAGTTGTTTGCACTCAAAAGTAAATATCACTGTACATTCAGTAGTGCTAGCAGTTAGGCAACTATACATACTTAAAAATAATGTCTTTATACATTCAGCAGTTAGGCAACTATACATACTTAAAAATAAATGTCTTTATACATTCAGTAGTACCAGCAGTTAGGCAACTGTATGTAAATAAAATAAATATCTTTGTACATTCAAATGTGCTGTTATGTAATTGTATGCACTCAAAAATAAATATCTTTAACACTCAGTAGTGCTAGAAATTAGGTAATTGAATATACAGTTCAAAGAAATATATTTGTAGATTCAGAAATACTAGTAGTTAGGCAACTGTGTGTATATAAAATAAATATCTTTGTACATTTAGTAGTACTTGTAGTTTAGTATTGTATATACATAAACTTCTGAATCTTACATTACCATGACAACATTTTTAAACCATTTATTTTTCTCCAATACAAGCAAAAGAACATGCATGTGTTTACAGACTATCTAGATTGTTAATGGCAGGAGTTATTTGGGTTGTTTTGTTATTGTTAATTGTATTGTATAATAAAATGCAGAAAGCTCTGATAGTCTGTTGCTTTGAAATTAGCAATGATTTATTAAATTCTATTTCCTGATAAGAAGCACAAGTCAAGTAATTTTAATTCTTGGTTATTGATGGATATAAACTGTACAAGTGCAGTAAAACTTCATTATTTCAAACATGTACATCTAAATCATTCACGTGTCTTGAAAAATATGTTTATAATATAGTCTTAACCAGCACAGTGCCAGCAATAATAATTTACATTTCAAATCTTAGATATTTCCAACTATTTGTGATAATCCCTTGAACTTTTACTGTAATGAAGTTTTACTGTTTGAGCACTTAATTGAGTAATTTTGATTCTTGATTTTTTCAAACTATAAACTTGTTCTAGAAATATATTTCTTTCAAGTAATTTTGATTATATAGAAATATAAACTCACTCAGTATTTATGCACACTTCTGAACCGTAATTTTGATTCTTGTTTTCATATAACTATGAACCTGTTCTAAACATTAGCACACTTTTATCAAATAATTATGATTCTTGATTATGAATAAATAATAAATAAATAAATATGATTTTTCTCTTATATCATTTATTGTGTAATGTATGTATATATGATAGTCTTCTCCAGTTTTTAGTTCTCTCAGATAAGCTGTTCATGCCCAATTGTCAAATGTAATTTCCCAGCATTTTGGTTGGTTGGTTCTAACCTCACTTATGTAAATAATATGTACAAAGCCCTGCACTTACAAGATATACGAAGGCATAGCAACACTTCTGCTCCATTTTTTGTCAGTGGTGTAATCCATTGACATATCGTGTTAATTTAATAAAACAGGTGCATTTCTGTGGCATTATTTTTGGGAATATATCGATACATTGTCACACATGCATGGTGGGACATTGGATGGGGCAGAGGGGTCATCATACTCCACCCTTGATGTCGCTGATTCATATTCCAAGAATGTACCATGTCAGTCATGCCAAACTGCCCATCCTCTACACCACCACAACACACTAGATGTCCCCGGTACACCACCCAGCTAGCAAACCGGTGATGTCCATGGGCCTGAACCAAGCTCGAGACAGAATGTGTCACTGGGTTATACAAGTAGTGCGACTTTCCCTTCTCATCATCCAGTAAAAGTAGAAAGCCTTCTACAGACAGAACATCCCCAGAGATTACACGAATATGCTTCTGGTTAATCTCTCTCTCTAGGGACAACAACTCCTGCCACAAATCCTTTGATGGATTATACACCTGAGCACCTGTGTAGGTCTCTAAGCTTGTACTGTTTTGACGATCCAAACTAGTATAGGTGCCTCCACACAGATAGAGTTTACCTGAATGAAATACAGTGTACATTTCTAAAGTTAGTGTTTACCCGAATGAAATACAGTGTAATTTCTAAAATTAGAGTTTACCTGAATGAAATACAATGTACATTTCTAAAGTTAGAGTTTACCTGAATGAAATACAGTGTACATTTCTAAAGTTAAGAAAAGATTCAACTTTGAAAACTGAAATTCTTTATTTAGAAAGATCTGGTAAAAATCTTCAATTTTAAATAAATAATCCATCAAGAAAAGGAACAAAGATTGCTAAATCATGAGTAAATAACAAATCTGTTTGATTCATTTAATACAATTAATTTTAAGTAAGATCAAATATTAATTTATACATATAATAAAAAATTTATGGCTGTGGGTTTGTGCAGGCTTAAGTAAAAGAGTACTGGACAGATTTTGCAGACCTTTTCTGCTGTATATCTTAGTGCTCTAAAATCAAGATAGGATATATAACATCATGCCATCACAAGAAACCCTGAAACTATAAAAGTTTTCCATTAAAATTAAAGTGCATGAATGCAGACCTCTCACCAGTAGCCCTATATCTACAAAACAGTTTTGTTAAAGTGCATAGGCCTTGGCTAATACATTGTTGTGGCCTCCATGCACAGCAGATGATTTATTCAAACTGAATTTCTAATTCTGGGTATTAGATTTTAGGCTGTAATAAATATTGTATTTTAGATTCAAGTGTGTTGCACTAAGCTGTGTGGTAACTCTTATTTTTGCAATGCCTACTTGAAAGATACCAAACCACATTTTCTTTCTATAATTCTCTCTTATTTTAATCTTTCTCTTTCTCTGGATCATGTTCTCTCTTTCTCTCTTCCACTATTCTCTCAGAATTCTCTCTTTTCCCTTATTTTAAATCTATCATTTCTTCCATTCATTTTTTCATTCAGTTATTTCTCTTCCTCCCCCATCATCTCCCATGTCAACTTTTTCATTTTCCCTTCCCTCTATCTTTTCATTTGTAGGCATGCTGTATTATGGTACTTACCTGGCAAAAAACCCAACTTACCATAAAATAATTTTACTTTAAGCAACATATTTTGAAAAGTGACATTTATGCAAGAGAAGCTGTGGGAAAACACTAGTTATTAATTTAATATATTTCAATAAAAAGTATAAACAATTTTTAATATTATTTTATGATTTAAAAAAAAATTGTTTCTAGATTTTAAGAAAGATATGTAATATTTTCAAACATACAGTAAACCACACCAACCAGTGAAATTTCCTCAAACATTCATGAAACAAAGCATAACAGTTCATAACAGAACTCTTATATATAAAGACATTATATAAAGCAAGTCACACAATCCAATGACAACACTCTCATAGTCATACAGACATTATAAAAAATCAAGACATCATTTACCATCTAAAGATGCCAAAGCTGCATTACCAATACCATTTATGCACCGTACTGTTGCTATAGTGGTCCATTGATTAATGATGGGGTCATAGAGCTCACCATCTCCTCGTAAACTAGTGCTAGATGAAGATGCTCGTCCGCCAACCACATAAAGTTTGCCCTGTGATGAAGTAGTGCTGTGATTGTATCTGCACACATTTTGGTTAATATATGGATGTTTTTGCTTTTCAGCTATTTTTAAAGATAACTACTGTTTGGTTTGAAAATGTTAAGACCCAGTCTTTGTGGGTCTGTGTAAATTCTTTATAAAGAAGCAGTCATTAAATCTGTGGATTTGTAATTTCACAAACAGAGATTTCAAATACATAAATATTAATGCAATGTGTACTTGACTTACAATTTACATGACTTTAATTTTGTAAAGAAATGCTCAAGAAAAATATTTTTGCATTTACTTCATCAAACATTTATGATGAAGTAAGCACATCTAAACAAACTTATTTACCAAATTCTGAGAATATAAATGCTATCTTAATTTTTTTTAAAAATAAAATATAAACGAAAAATAAAATAACAACTATCATTTACCTTGGAATAAACATAGGTTGTTTTTCTTCCCAACTGTTGCCTAAGGGATCGTAGCTCCAGTTTTCATTAAAGACAATCTTCGTGCAGTCAATATTGCAGGCATCAATGTTCTGACCCCCAGTGATATACAATATGTTGTTCAGGACTGATACAGCATAGTACTGACGATTGTCAAAAGGCAAGCTGGTCAGCTTTTCCCACCTCAGAGATTCTGGGTCATAAAAGTACACAGATGACCAGTTTCTGACTACCCCGCGATGTTTCCTTTCTGTTTCTCTGCTAATCACCACCATCACTTCACTTAGTCTGTCTGGCATTTTGGAAACACTGACTTCTCTCAAAACCAAATCCCACAAAGTTTTCTCATCTTCCTTTAAAATGAGTCCAGGATTTTCTGCTTGAAAAATCAACTTGAGCTGCTCAATATCGATAGGCTGCAGCCGAGCATGCCTGAGTAAATTGGGAAGAAACGATTTACGCTGCATTTGGTTAGCTTTGACCCAGGTTGTCACAGCTTGCACGACAACTATTTCTGAGCTAAGATCCAGGTAATTGCTTTCAATGATTTTTACCAGATTTTCAAGAGAAAGTTGACCAAATTCCTCTCTTGCTATGATCTGCTCAAGGTTCACCTGAATAAAATGTGTGGCCTGCTGGGAAAGGTCATGCAAGTCGTGAGCCTGAGCCAGTGCAAGTACCTAGTGTTTTAAAAAAACAATGACCTTTAACATTTATAGTTTCTGAACACATAAGGAAACTAAAAAATAATTATGTGAGCATTTAATTTCTTATACTACTATTATTGCAAGAAGTTAACCAGTATTTCGGACTGTAAAGCTCCAAAATATAATTGAAGTTCAAAATAATGAGGTCAAACTAATATTAAAAATGCTTCTATAAGTGCAAAATTCATGTAAGCAACAAAAAAAAACCATTTATATTGCTATGTGAGTGATAATTAAGTTTTGTTTCATGTACACCGAAATATAAATATGACCATATATGAGCACACTAATTTTAAATTGAGTAAAAAAAATGGGAGCTAGAGGATTAAGCTATGTCATGTCAGCTTACAAAAAATAAACTTCCAACCCCTTTTTTTAACTTTGTTTTAAAATCAATCTGTTGATTTAATACAATGACTAAATATACTTGTGGAATGATATATTGATCAGACAATGAGTAGATATTTAAATACAATAAAAATGAACTGGAAAAAAAATACAAATGCATAAACAGCAGCAAATTCAAAACTCAATGATGCTGATATACACAATGCACAGAACGGAACAGATAGAAAATACTTTTTTAAAGAATTTTCTTTCATTACAAAGATTTAATAGTCTAATGTTCTGTTGTGACAATGCAAGACTTTGGTCGCAGTGCCCTGTATTCTCTGCTAAGGTACATAACCAAGCACCAATTTTAAATGAAAAAAATACTCATTTATCAAATCACAGCTGTCAAGTCAGTTGATACTCTTTTCAAGAGATTAATATTATTTTTTAAATGTTTTGTATAATCATACTATACTGCTTAACAAAATCAAAAGTATATACCTGAAGACATGTTTCAACAGTTATATGCTGCTGCATGAAACCACTGCAAAGATGAACAACATGATGAAACTGGAGAAAGTCTGCACACCGTAATACATCTATAACATCATCAGCTGTCACCTGCACAATTATTGTTTCTCTCTAATTCTCAAAAATGTTTACAAGAAAATGTCTGACTTGTGTATATGTGTGTGTGTGTTGGGGGGGGGGGGGGAAGGAGATGAGTAGATTACAATCCCTACTATAATTAGTAGGGACCATCGGTACATCTCTACTAGTACTGAGTAGATACTCTCTCATACTGATGTTTTCAGTAGCAATAAGTAATGTCATGTTTAAATACCCTATCTTTCTTAGCTAAACCTAGATATTTTGGAGTTTATTTGTATTTATGTACACAATGTAAACAAAAGTCGAATAGTTAATACATATATATTCATAAACAATAGTGATCAACAAAAATAGCAAAATGTCTGTGAATTTTAAAAGCTTTTAGACACCATGTCCAGCAAGAAAATATTGTTAATGAAAACTGTGTTTAGCAGTCAGTGGTGTGAATGCTTGTGTGTGTGTGTGTGTGTGTGTGTGTGTGTGTGTGTGTGTGTGTGTGTGAGTGACTGTATGTGTGTTGTCACTAATCATGAAGCAAAGTATTTTCTGGTATTTATTTTTAGCTTAACTATTTTAAACTGCTTCTGGTATGTGAAGTAACTAAAATATTGTACATCAATCATATTTTTAAACATTATTGTGAATCTAACATTTGTTACAAATTATATTTATTCACAACTTATAATTCATTTATGATTTCATAATAATGCTGCAATATTTCTACTCAGTACAAGATATAATGAAAATGAACAGTTGACTAATTATCAATTAAATCTAAAGCTATACTAAAACCATCATAAATTATTTTTAAAATAAATCATTTCAAGACTATTGAGAAAGAAGTATACAGAGTGCAAATGCAAATGTACCTCCAATTCAGACGTGTACATATAGTCCAACAGTCTTGCAAACCCAGCCACAGTCACACCCTCATAGGTCAATACTAATCTCTCCACCTCTCCCCCTCCACTGACAGCACTCATGCCTTTATTGCTGCTGACCTCATGAAATGAAAAATACCCAGCAAAATATGGGCAAAAGGAATCCAAAAGAATCCTGTGGCATGGAAAGATAACTTTTTCAACCTCCACTTCCAGATCGATGAATCGATTATGTTGACGACATGAACGGAAGTGCTCTAAGATACGTGACTGTATGGTGGCATTGTGATGTGTGAACTGTTCAGTGCGGTACTCATCCAGAGCTGAAAGTTTCATTCCAGTTGTTACTTAAACTTGCTAGACACTGAAACAAAAAAGAAAATAAACTATTCTAAGGGAGGGGGAAAAAAGCAAAATAGTTATGTATTGCTTGTATAGTGATATATGTCTGTGATTGTATGTCTTGCTTGCACAGGTAAAAATTTCCTACTTATACAGAACTGATATATATATATATATATATCAGTTCTGTATAAGTAGGAAATTAGAGAGAGAGAGAGAGAAAATTTGTTTATTACTCAACTATCCATTAAAAATAAAAGACTGTGACAATGGCTTCCCCAAAGGTTGAGGACTTTAAGGTCAACCTAGTGGCACTTAAGCTACGTAACAATGGTGTCTGCTGTTACTTAGCTTGTCTTAGTTTAATGAAAAAGGGCCCAAAAGAGCACTATAGCCATGATTTTTATTACTGCTCTAGATAAATAAGCTTGTGGGTAAATGTTGGTTTTCAGAATATGTTACTTAAGTAAAATTATTTTGTTTTGGCCGTCAATGAGCCATGTTAAGAGCCTTCTCTTTGCATTCACCAAGATGACTTAATTAAAGTTTGGTATTGTCACACCAAGGTGTGTGTGTGTGTGTGTGTGTGTGTGTGTGTGTGTGTGTGCAGGGTTTTGAACAAAAGAAAGTGAAAAGTGGGGAAACGTCTTTGTAGTGTACTGCTATCATATACATCACATCTCTGCTATCACAACTTTATTCAGTGCCTTAGTGGTCTGTCAGCACTATATAGGACCTGTTTTTTGTTCATCAGCATACACCATGGGTGTTTGTCTGGCTCTTTTATTATGTGTGCAAGAATTATGTATACTGACCTGTTTGTATGTGAGATTGTATGTGGAGTAGAGAATTACAGGACAGATCAATGTAGATACTGCACTCATCCTTTCAAAACAATAGTAGAGAAATTACTATTTGTTGATGAATATGATTGAACTTTATTGTCCTACGGATTCTCTTACATGCAGTGGATAAAAGAAAAAACTTAATGTGGTGTCTGTGTGGGAATGCCTTTTAAAATTATTTTACTTAATATACAGTACTAAAAACAGAATAAATTATATGAAACATAACAGAGTTGATTTACTCCATTCACAAGGCATTTCTAACTTTTGAATTGTCCAACTGAAGAAATTCGTACATACTGTGTTCTGAGCAAAAATCAGAACATTCCAATATAGTATAAACGGTTAAGAAGCGCTTGATATGTCAATCTTAAACATGTGTGAAGATAAGTTCATAACACTTGAATTCAGCTCTTACGTTTCTTGTAAGGTGATTGTTGTTGTTTTTAAAAAAAAAACAGAACTCCGTCTTTAAGAGTTTTATAAGTAAATACTGTCGATTAATGGGGTGAAAGTGAGATTAATGGGGTGAAAGTGAAATTAATGGGGGAAAAAGTGAAATATACTTTACCAGCTTCTATGCTGAGTGTCCAGATTCTGTCATATATTTTGTCGGTCACAGAATTTCAAAGGTCACATCAACAGACGAGGAACGAAATATATATTATCTCTTAAGTACTGGATGTCCAGTATCGAGCAACTGTTTTGTCACTCAGAAACTTTCATAGGCCACATTCAGTGGGATTGAAAACGTAACAATACTTGACACTTCCTTCACTTATGGCTCAGTTGAAAACGATTATCAACTGTAAAAACGAAAAGGGCTAGGGAGGGGAGAAAGCCAACAATAAGAGTGTCGCAGACCAACATCACATGTATAATTTTACATTGGTGTTTGTGTGTTAAAGTGAATTTCTCTAGCTGCGATATAATTTCAGTGATCAGTAGAAAAGGTAAGAATCAGTAAACTAGAAAATACGTGTACGTCAGGACGTGTAGTCTGTCACAAACTGCAGCAGACAGCCGGATGAAGTATGTTGTACTAGAAATGTTATACCCTGATTGATTGGGTATAAAAATCAGGTCATCCAATTGAATATAGTGTGACATTCGTCGTTTGGATAAAACGGAAGTATGCAATGTTGTGATAGTAGTCGTTCGAAGTCTTGTCAGTGTTTACAACATCAGTCATATTACCTTCATACATTCTAAGAACTAACCATTTCTTGAACCATTCTGTAAAAATGAAGAGTCGCTTTAGCACAGTAGATATAGGTGTAATCGTCAGTGAACTGAGACGGTAAGATTATCGGGAGAATATACTTATCTTTCGCTAGATCTAGTGCATATATTACTATTTATCCCATTCAATTTAGCGAACTAAAGTTTTAGATGCATGCGAAAGGAAAACCATTTAGTATTCAAGTATATGCCTGAGTATAATAAACAGAAATTTATAATTTTCACACTAGTAATATCGATTGTTTATATTATCAAAGTGTCCTGTAGAATTTTTAAAAATCTGTAGCACTGTGAACCAAGAAAACTTGCACCTAAAGATTAACATTATAGCCTAGGTCTAGTGATTGAGTGAAGTGTATGGCATATATTAACATAATTGCTTAGAATAATATGTACTGATATAAATGACAAAGTTCAGATTACACTTACTTAAATACCTCACCTCTGTATATTAGAAATTGCCTTCCTTGTCCAATAACGATGTCCAGTTAGATTTTTTAGAATATGTTTTAAACTTTTATGTTAACTTTCTTTAAATAGAAAATTAATTTGAAAACTTAATGTACCTCTCATACTTAATTTAAATATTTCAAATTCTGTTAATAATAACATGTAAATTGTAATATTGTTTGCATATTGTAAAATATTTTATTTTTTTCAGGTTTCTTGGAATGAGAGTTGTTAATGTCTATGATATAGATAACAAAACATATTTAATAAGAATTGCCAAGTAAGTAGTATTATTTTACTTTTGTTACATCTGATATGAGCAATATAGTTTACAAATGAAATCAGTTACATTTCATTCTTTTGTGCAAAATAATTTATATGCATATTTTAACTTGAATCAAAATTAGAAATGATTTAGAGTATGAATATTCAAAACATGTATGCAAAATTTAATAAACAAAACTATTCTAAAATAAAGTTAATCTTCTACAACTTCTACTAATACTACCCAATTAATAGTAGTAGCAATGCAGCTAATGCTACACGAAATCACTGATTTAGCTAGAAATTCAGAAAATTTCTTGTAACATCTGCTTTATGTTTATTATATAATTTGAGAAAACAGAAATAAATAGAAATGTTTTCATATTTTACTTTTTATAGATTTTGCCTAACCATTGAAAATTGTAGTCTTGAGTAACTCACAGTTTGTTATTATACCTCGCTTTCGAAAGAATGCCATCTAGGGGACAGGGGAGAAGGACAACAACATGAACTGTTAATATCGAATATATAATAATAGGTTCATGTAAACAAAAAGAACTAACTGTATATTTGTCTTTGTCATAATAGTAAGAAATACTTAAGTTTTATTACTTCTTTTTAAAATAATAATTGCAGTTTTTATAAAAACATATTACCTAACCTAGAAATCAGCCACTGTCACCTTGCTTTTTATTTTTTATTTGCATTTGAATAGTTAATTTCTAGCACACCTCTACTTCATCCCCAGTATCAACAGATTTGTCTGCTTCTACAGATTCACTGATTTGCTGCAGTTGTTCCACACAATTGGTTCCAGTATCATATTTTTTAAAACCAAAATATATTTTACTGCTTCATTGTCACATATTATGTTGAAGGTTTTAATTATTTAGATTTTTTAACTAGTTATAGAAGTGGGTAATGACTAAAAGACACTAAGGTTTAAATGAACACAAATGAAAAAGAATTAACCTAAAACAAAGTCTAACACACAACATATGATACCCAAAAGAAATGTATATCTGACAGGGGTTTGCTGCTGATGCAATTGACTCTTTTCAATCTGAACTGATCTGAATATTGCTGAATACAGATGCACAGTTGACAATACACCAAATGTGCCTGTAAAAATGCATGCCACTCACCTGCACATGGCATGCATAATACATTATTATTGTTATTCTAATTCTGTATTATCAGCATTCACAACTTGCATCTAATCAAATTGATGACGGTAATTATTTTCTTTAAAAATAGATTTAAAAAATTATTTTCTTTTAAAAGTAGTTAGGAAATCCTGATTCTCTGTGAAAAAAAATATTGCCTTATGATAGCCTACTTGCTTTGGGATTTTCGAGGGTTGTTTATACATAAGGTACTCTCAGGCTATAAATGTTGTCTTGTTTAGACCAGTCTCTTGTATTCATCTTATACATATCCTAATTTATTATTCATCTGTGCATAGACCTGATGAGAAAGCAGTCATTCTGCTCGAGTCTGGTACCAGACTGCATAGCACAGGATTTGATTGGCCCAAAAATCCAGCACCTTCTGGATTCTCCATGAAAGTAAGAAAACTTTTAGAATGTAGATAATTTTCTAAATATAAAGTTTAATATTTCCTTACGGTTTTAATTTTAGGGATGATAATTTAATCAAACTTGTCTTTAGTGATCAGTCACTCTTCTGGCAAAGACTGTTTGTAAATAACAATACGTTCTCTTTAGTGCATACATAATTTCGACAATTAAATACTTGCATTTTGCTTTACCAGTCATGTACAACTGTTTTAACTATAAATTAAAATGTTTAATGAAAACAAAAGGATAAAATTAAGAAACTGTATTAGTTAAAACATACTTCTAGTACAGAGTTTTTCAAGCATGTTCCCTGAGAAATTGTGATTGAAAAATTGTAAGCATTGTAGATATAGTAATTTTTTACAGGTATAACTATAAGACCTGAAAAAATGTTGAGAAAGGCTGTTCTAGTAGATACAAAGTGCATATCCAATACTTTAACTCCTTGCCAAAATATGTGTATCTCAGGGGAGGGAATTCACATCTCACACACACACACACACACACACACACACACACACACACACACACACACACACACAGAGGCTTACTAAAAGAAATCACCATTATTCTTTTACTTATTTAAGTTACAACAAACTTTCAAACCTTTCAACAATATCAGACGTTTTCTCAATTAAGAACTTCTTATGCTGGAGCTGAAAATTATAATGAACACATAATTATAGTAAGTTTGTAGTTTGCCTACATGTGCAATCTCAGAATTTTGACTTTAATTTTATAAATGCAAAAATTATAGGTCCAGTTAATCAAACTTTTTCAGAAGTTTCATGAACTATCTCTTGGCATATATGGAACAGGGTAGCCGGCTTTCATGTAAATATACAATCTGTATACACTGAGGTTTGAAACAGCTTCTTGAAACTTGTGCAATGAACTGAAAAAGTTAATGAGCATTAATGCACAAAATGCTACATAATGATGGTATATATATGGTTTGCATAAACCTGCAATTTATAATGAAAGTTTGACTTGCACAGATCTGTACTTAAGTAGGTCAGGTTCGCGAGGAATTAGTATCTGCTATCTGCATTTAGTCAGCACTTTTCTCAAATAAGTTGACTAAATTTTGATTAAGTTTATAATGTTTTGATCTTTCTTAACTTTTCCCATGAGAAAGTCTTTGCCTTTTCTACAGTTTTATAAAAACTAAAAGCATTGTTTGTATAAAATAAATCTGAAACAGTTTAGCTTCTTGTGAAATTTTGTTCTAGAAAAACCTTTTATTTTGTGTGTTTGTTCAGAATTTATATATATATATATAGTATTATATTGCATTTAAATAAATATCTTGAAATGTGTTTAAATTAAATTATAATCAAAATAAAGTTATTATTATAAAAAGAATTTATTTTAAATTGTAATTATTTGAAATTTTGAGCTATTTAAACTGTAGCCAAATTACTGTGAACATATCCAGTTGATACAAACTTATTTTTAAGATTCAGAGATAAAAATATTGCTTTAAAATGCATTAACTTTGCTATTTTACAATACTGACTAATATGGCTTATTTAAAAAACAAACTTTTAATGACTTTTTAACTTATTTGTTTCACCTAGATGCGTAAACATCTGAAAGGCCGACGGTTTGAGAAAATAGACCAGCTCGGTGTTGATCGCATTGTCGACATGCAGTTTGGTTCTGGTGAGGCTGCATACCATGTAATACTGGAACTGTATGATAGAGTGAGTAGAAGCTGTTGATCATTTCGGTGTTTATTTATAGTAGGTTTGCTGAAAATAGAGCTGCTAATATAAAAACTGTTTTTGTTGGTACTTTACCTCCTTGTGCTGGTGTAAGCCACCATTTGGGTGAACAAAGAAAACTAAACTATACATATTATAAGATGTGTTTATTAATTTCTTCAAACTCTTATTTCTCATTATATTGAACTGAATATCTCCTGTTAAATGTTTCTGCTTTTTATATATCAATGTAATATATACAGATGCATGTTATTGAAGGTTTACAGTTTAGTATATGTTAGTAGAAGTATCAGGTAGGGAATTGGGGTTGAATGGATAATGATGTAAGCTTGCGACTGAATTAGTAGATTGAACAATGCCACTCAGAAGTGAAGGTCCTTTAGCTGACAAAATTGAACTCTGTGTCGCCACCCACCCTCCCTTCTCCGACAGGAGGGGAGAGGGATGGTGGCTTGCCGGCTCCACGTAGGACTTGCATAAAGAGAATGACAAATCCACACACAGAATACCAAGATGTTTGTTTGGCTCGAATTTAATTCTGCGTGTAGGTTACGTATTGCCGACATGTTTGCATGTGTGCTTGCATACGGGTAGGGGTGAAGTGTAGACGGCACAGACGACACAACGTATAACAACGACAGCAACCACTCTTTCGAAACCATAGACAGGAGAAAGCCGCAATATCAGAGTACGAGTTCAAATTTATTGGTCTATAGGTTTCCTCTCACACGTTGGTTAGTCAGTCAGCCATCCACACTCACACCCATGGGAAAGGGGGAAGAAAGAAGAAAGAAAAATGATAAATGATGAATTAAAATCAAAGAAATACAAAACTCAATTTCTTCATGCAGTACTACTTCTAACATTGCTTAGGCATTTTACAACATAATAGAACAGTCATTATTTCAGAGTTCTGGCGCCACTACTTATATCAATGTTCAATAATAATACACAAAGTTCAAAACAAATGTCATTTAACTTGCAAGTCTTTTCAATGGTTCCATCAATATCTTTTTCTATCAAGGTTTACTTCTAATTTTAGTTTAATGCTTAATTAAGATTCTAGTTTTAGTTTTAGGTTCTAGTTTATACTTATGTTTATGTGCTCTGAGATTTCCCTAATTAGTTAGAATTTTCTTTTACTCACATAGGTATTGTCACGTTCTCCTTGTTCTCTGCTCATATAATTCGTTACTCTCTCTTGTTCTCTGCTCGTATGGTTCGTTACTTTCTCTTGTGCTGGGCTCACATCGTTATCGGCTCTTTCTCCATGTGCTGGGCTCACATCGTTAGACTTTCTTCTTGTGCTGGGGGGGGGGGTTGATGATACAACAAAAACATCGTCGACCTCTCGACCTGGCCGCTCTCACTGTTACGACGGCTGCTACACTTCACGCTCCCGTGCGCTTCTCTAGTTAGGCCTAATTTCTCAACTCTCCTTGCGTTCTCTCTTCCCTCTTCTTCTCTTCAATTTCTGCCCATTTCATCTCATCTCTTAACTTCGTTTCTCATCTCTTCTCTTCATCATAACTTCGTTTCTCATCTTCTCTTCTCTTAACTTCGTTTCTCATCTTCTCTTCTCTTCTTCACAACGGCCAACCTTTGCCGTTCTCGGCGGTATGCCTCATGCATGACCGCTACTGCTTCCAACGATAGTTACTACCACTATGTAACATCTCGTTCTGTAACATCTCCCAGCGCCGTGACATTAAACTTCCACCAGGAATTTGCCTTCTGCCTGGAAAATAATCGATCACCCGCGGTCTTTGACAGAGTCTTTGAAAACCTGAGATGGCTATCTGATTTGATTTGGCCCATCTAAAAACTGCAGCGGTCATTACGACGCGCTCATACGCAGTCCAGGTAGACATTTGTCACACTGTTACAGTGTCCAAGAATCCTCCTTCTGTTTTGCCTTCAGAATCGTAGAGTCTTCTTGATCCATAAAGCAGGGAGAAACTCAGAGGTGACCTTCACCCCTGTACAACACGCTACATTTTCCACGTTTCTCTTCCACGTTTCTCATCCGCCCCTGGCTCTGTCTCCTCTTTTATACACAAACTCTTGTACGTCACTTTCTATGAGATGACTGGAACACACCCCTCCTTCCAGCACAGACACTATCCCCCATCCAACACTGCCCATTTACAACCAGCACTGTACGTGCTTAGGAATATTCTCTGCCCATCCTGGCTACCTCTGGCGTCCAGTTCTATCAGTGCCAAAGTATCAAGTTCCCAGTTGACACTGTGATTTACGTATCCATTTAACCTCTAGCTAACTCTCAGAGCACACACTAAAATCTCAGAGCAAGCTGCCCTACTCCTATTTTATTTTAAAAACTATAGTTACTGGCAGCTCATGGCCACCTGGCAAGCAGTACACACACAGACCAACCTTTTTAACTTAACACACAATGATTAGCTTTCCAATAACTTAACTTCTATTTCACTAGTACTTTCACAAAACAATAATAATTTCACAATAACAATCAATATTAACCTACTACCAAACATTTATAGTGGTGATTCTTACAATGATGTTTACATTTCCAAAAACTTAGTCTGCCTCCGTCACGGACATAATTGGCGTCCTAGCACCTTCTCACGTTTTCCGTACACTGGCCGCCTGTACTTCTACTCTGACACAGATTTATGGGCGTGGGTTCCTGGTCAGCCAGCAAGTTAATTATCGTTTTCCTATTCTCCGCACAAACTTAAGCTAGTGTTCCCGACACTTAGTTTTCCCCATTGTTGAAAAATGGTCATTTTCACCCTGTCCCTCTTTTAATTAACTTAGCTGTTTCGTACATAGTTTAGAGTTAGAAAATATTTAGAGGGAGAGAAAAAAAAATTTATTAATAGTCCTTGATTTTCGTGACACTCTGTAAAACTTAGTGAGTGGTAAGCAATGCGTACCATATATAGTTAACAGTTATCTGGGAAAATAGTTGCTGGTCATGGACTTTGTACAGGAGAGAAGATTAGTTTTCACTTGCTGAAGGAACTTCATAAGAGAAACATCATAAGTCCGTTGGTAGGAAAAACAAAGGAACAAAGGCAGCCTATTGACGTATGTAAGAAACCATTAAAATTGGAGCTGGCTTCTTACATCAGTCACTTTTTATATCAATTCTTGAGACAATCTTGTATCACGAACAATTGTACATATGTTGAGCACAAGCACAACCTTCTATATTAGTGTTTGAAATGTTGGAAATTGATCCACCTGTGTTTGGGACCAGGGAATCAAACATTCTAAGTGTGGAGCAAGGTCAAGTCCTTCAGTGTCCGGAGTTTTTTCTGTGGATTGTAACAAAAGTCACTCTTGCAATGACAGCATATATATATATATATACAGCCATTGACAAACTGTTATATGACATTCTGATTATTTGTATCATGGATCCAAGGTACCCCAAAGAGAACCTAAAATTGAAAGCTAAATTTAGAATTTTCTACTTCTTGGTATTATCTGCCTCTATTATTTTAAGCCATTTAAATTTAAATATTTTTGAATGCAGCACAATTATATAAATGGCATTTAATGTAATTTTTAATGAAAATCATCATGAAAGAATGCAGATGTAATATAAAAAAAGAAAAAAGATTCCCTACTCATTATAGATAAAATCATTTTTGAAAGTTTGAACCCAGATCTATAGATGTTCACTGGACTTATGCATATTTATTATCATTTGATTTGTTATCATGGGGTGGTTGTTTGATTAACATCATACATGTATTTCATATATTAGTGTGTGTGTGTGTTATATTTTCAGGGAAATATTGTTTTGACAGACAATAATTACATAATTCTAAACATCTTGAGGCCTCGTACAGACAACAGTCAGGATGTCAGATTTGCCGTTCGAGAGCAGTACCCAATTGCTTCTGCCAAACATCATGAGGTGCCAACAGAAGAGAAGTGAGTCATTTGAGAACTAATTCTGTTTAAATAAGTATTGAAATTAATATGCTGGAATTTTAATTTTTACTTGCGCTAATAAAAAACAAACAGAATCACTTTTATATTCAGTGCCACAGTATATACGCAAAATCTAAAATTCATGCTTACTTGAAATTCAGATTTTATAACTTTCAATTCAGAATAGTTAATTAACCTGTCACTGTTCAGATTTAGCATTGCTAGAAGTTTGGGAGATGTTTCTATCAGGAAATGTATCAGGAAACAATGATTGTTGTCAAACTGTGCTAGATCTGGCATCACCAGCAGTAGAGTCTGGGTTGATGAGTTTTGTTGTGGTAAAAATCTACAGTTGTATTTTTACACCAAAGCTCTCTATCATCTGCATTTGATAGTCTGGCATTTCTTGTCTGTAAATACGTCTTAGTAGAAGTGTAAAATATTCTGATGATATCAGATATCAGACAAGTGCTTACTAACTACAGATGCAGTTTTACACCAGAGCTTTCTTAAACCAAAGACATATCTTTGTAGTAGAGTAAAATGTTCTGGTGGTAATAGATATTAGACAAATGATTTGTACAAATTTTGATTTCTTTTTATTTCAAGACTGATGCAGATTTTGCAGATGTGTAAAGAAGGGGACCCAGTGAAAAGAGCTTTCATAACACACCTTGGTGAGTCATATGAAGTCTGCCTTAAGGTTTTAATGATGTCGTATGTTTAAAGTATAATTCTACTTTCATTTCATATAGCACCCAGTTGAATCTTGTTGGTTTCAAAGTTTGAAGACATAACTGTTAATGCATAAAGGATGGTAAATTTTATCATTGCTTTTTTTTTTTTAAAGATTTTTTCTCAAATGAAAATCATATACAATTTTCATACTCATCTGGCTTGAAGGAAAGAATGAAAAAAGTGACAAATTCTTCTAAAGAAGTTACATTATTTAAATATTTGTTGGTTTCTTCAGTATTTGTTTAAAATTTAGAAATAACGTTGTTTTAGAGAATGATTATTTACATTTTATTGTTCTTCTGATTTTGTGTAACTTACAAGCTGTGCTTTTAATATTTGTTTAATTTACAGATTTTACCTATATTTTCTTGTACATTTATGATCCTGATTTATTTGTAATTTATAAACTATGGTTCCTATATGTTCCCAATATTGTGATTTTTCAGTATTTTATTTATTTATAGATTATGGACCTTCTGTACTGGAACATTGCATGCTTACTGCGGGCTTGTCAGATAATGTTAAAGTAGGAAAAGACTTCAACATTGCAACAGGTTTGTGCATATTTAATCTAATTCTATTTGGTCAAGAGATAGAAAGACTTCAACATTGCAGCAGGTTTGTGCATATTTAATCTAATTCTATTTGGTCAAGAGATAGAAAGACTTCAATATTGCAGCAAGTTTATGTATATATAAATCTGATTTTATTTGGTCAAGAGATAGAAAAGCTTTAATTTTATTATCCTTGGTGTATCCAAGCCATTACTAAATGTACACATTGTATGATATGTCTTACCGTGATGTATTTAAGCCATCCGGTGAGTCTCTACCAGCCAGACCCAGGAGAGACAGAGTCAAAGAATTTAAGGTTGAAGAAATATTTATACCTTAATTGACTCCCAGTCAGTCTTGTAACCAAATTGACAGTGTGCCAGTATGGATGCTAATATTTTTTTAAAATGAGAGTGTTAGGCATCCTCCTTTACTCAGACTGTTCCATGCTCTTGTACAGTCTTCAAATCATTTGGCTGAATTGGATCCAATATATTCTGGCCCTTTATCTGCCTCATTTTCAGGACAGACATGCTTTGCCATTTCCAAGAAAGATTACTGAATCTTGAACGTGGGAACGATGAATATAAACATTCAAAAATCTATGACTTATCTTCCTAATGCCCTTTGATATTATTTCCGTTTGGCAAGGTTGTTATAGATACTAAGTTGAGACTGATTGCTTGGAAATATAATTATGAAATATCTCCCAGTGTTGAGGACAATTTGGTTGGTATGATGGATAAAGAAATTTAATAATTATTCTGTAGCATTGGGTTCATGACATTTTCTGAAGTTTGAAGCAAACGTGCACTATAGGGTTAAGTTTTGTGGTTAATTGCAGTTACACACATATCTATGTAAATAAAATCTACATTTTGAAAGAAATCATTTTATTTATCCTAATTTTACATATTATTTGTTATTATTCTTAAAAGAACTGTTTATTTTTCATAAATAATAAATAAGTTCTCTTAAATAATCATTTTAAATATTTTCTTTTCTTAGATATGAGCAAATTGATGACGATGATACAAACAGCAGAGTCTTTGATGACCACTCTCTTATCACAGCCATGCAAGGTGAGCTCTGAGTATGTTTCATTCAGAATCAATTCTGCGTATAACTCACTATAATATTGTAGATCCTGTATAATGACCGACTTGGATAGGGTAATCCTGCGTAATGGACAATCTCCTATAAGACCCTACATGTTCACTTAATGGCCACCAGCCTCACCTAATGTCCACAACCTCATATAACAGCTGACTTAAGATGGACTTATATAAATGATGTAATAATTTGTACCCACATAGCAGCTAAATCTACATAACTTTCATCATTACGAAACAGATCATGGTTGTCATTTGGGAATCCACTCTACTGTTATACCTCCTAATGTAAATGTTGGCAATTTCTTGCTCTTGTTTCAGAAGTATTAAAATATTTTATATATATATATACATATTTGCTGCATATTATTTTTATTATAAGAACATTTGATATCAAACTTGAACCTAAATACCTAAATTATATCATAATCAGTATCTCTTAGTACTTATTTGCAAATTGTGACATCTTTTAAATATGACTGACTGTAGGTAGCATATGATTTAGTGCCTTATGTTCATGTGTATTGTGCAGGGTTTCATTATTCAGAGAATAGATAAGAAGCCAAACCCAAAGGATGGAGAAACTGCAGAACTAGCAACGTAAGTTAGTTTTTGCTATTTAGTGTTGGATTATTGCAGAATTTTGATTCAGACATATAATAGATTATTCTTATTGTGCTTTTACAAGTAAAGGATTTTTATAGGGCATTGTAATTATTTCTTCTCTTCAGTAGTAAAGAAGTTTGTATGGCTGCTCTTAACAGAGGGTGAAAATAGTACTGTGTTTGACTGCCAGTCAGAGAAGTCTGAAAGTAGACCCTTTTCTCCTGACCAATCAAAGTTTGCACCAGATAAATTTAATTGTAGGCCCATTTTCTAACCAATCAACTGTGCACCAACTTAAATCAACAGGTCCACTTTAACAAACATGGCACAGAAGTAATGTTTCATCTTAATTTATTTATTCTTTAATTTTAAGCTTACTGTTACCATAATAAAACTAACCCTAACTCTAACCCTAGCCGACTGTGTTGCTGAATACAAGCATTCAGTTATTAAGTCAGTGGTAGATGAAATCACTAAGCATACAGCAAACAAGACAGTACTACTGCTAGGCACATTTTGGCATCAGCCCCCCCAAAAAAACATAGCACGCTGAATATGAATAATGCCATAAAGGACCTTCAGTTTGTCAACAAATTAATTTTCATCTTATTTAGTGTACATTATGAGAAGCAGTAAAATTATAGGCATGGACATATTGAACATTGCGACCTGTAGATTATGACTTATTTTCTGCAGCTATTCTTGCTTCACCAGTTTTGAACTAGAAATAGAAATAAACTCTTCTATATCCCAAACACTTTTTCTATTTAATTATCTGAGCATCTTTCATCTTAATATGACAAAAATAGTCACACAAAGTTTCATCATGTTTTCTATTAACCAAAAATGGACATTGGAGTTATTTTCTAAGATAAGTTTGGATTTGAGTCTTAGAAAATAGTCATAGTTTGTCTTGGAGTTAAAACTTATTCTCTTAAATGGTCTAAGCCTCATCCTTTCTGTTAATGGTGCACAAACTGGACTTGAATCCAGATAGTTGATGCAACAGAGAATGTGGGGAAGTAGAACAGTCCTTACAGTTGTACCATTACACATATATTGATTTGGTCATTCATTTATTTTTTCTTTATGTACCAGTTATGATGAATTCCATCCATTCCTGTTTAAACAACTGGAAAAGAAATCATATTTGGAAATGGACAGTTTTGACCGGGTAAGTTAGAGATCTCACCTGGAAATGGAAGGTTTGCTAGATTTATTAGTGTAAATCTTATCTAAAGTTAGACAAGTGGGACTGGATAGGTTAGATAGACTGAAATGGAAATTTTGACAGGGTAAGTTAGAGATCTCAAATGGAAATGGAAGGTTGACTAGATTTGTTAGTGTAAATCTTATCTAAAGATAGACAAGTGGGACTGGATATGTTAAATAGAGATTGAAATAGACAGTTTTGACTGGGTTGTCTTTCAGCAATTCAGCATGGCCATTGATAGGTCTGAAGTTTTATCAGTATCAGACTCAATGCAATGGGGTTTTTGCTGATCTAATAATAGATATCTTAGGATATCTATAACTACATTAGCCAATTTCTTCGTTTAATTTTTCAAAGTTAAAAGACTGGGAATTCCCACAAAGGCATAGGTCCAATGTTTTCTGACACATTTAGATACTTTCATGGATCTGGCATATCTGCATGAAAGATCTCTCAGATCTGTTAGCTAATATGTGCAGTAAATTTCAGAACTGACAGCAACGTAAATTCCCTGAAATACATACTGGAGGTGCTGCCAAGATATTTTGTCTTGTGGAACTAATGAATTAATATCCTTTTACAACAGTCTCCTGGCAGAATAATATTGCATTTGTCTACACAGATAACATCTTGATGTGAGGAGGTAGGATGTTCTTGAAGCCATACTGTGGACCCTGTATGTATATCCTCTAGTGTGGATGTATGATTGTATGATAGGCCAGGATCCTAGCTTGCTAGGTAGTACAACATTAGATTATGCAATAGAGAAAGATCTTAGCTATAGATGGTACAGAATTAGATTGTGTGGTAGACAAAGATCTTAGCTATAGATGGTATAGAATTAGATTGTGTGGTAGACAAAGATCTTAGCTATAGATGGTACAGAATTAGATTGTGTGGTAGACAAAGATCTTAGCTATAGATGGTACAGAATTAGATTGTGTGGTAGACAAAGATCTTAGCTATAGATGGTATAGAATTAGATTGTGTGGTAGACAAAGATCTTAGCTATAGATGGTACAGAATTAGATTATGCAATAGAGAAAGATCTTAGCTATAGATGGTACAGAATTAGATTATGTGGTAGACAAAGATCTTAGTTTGCTAGATGGTATAGAATTAGAACACTTTTACAGTTTCAGCTGTACAGCTAACAGGTTTAACTTTCCTTCAGCCCCCCTCCATGTACCTACAACTTATGCCTGGTGCAAAGTTGGAATTGTTTCAATGAAATATATATATATATAGCATGTATTTCATTTTAGAAGTGAACAATTTTGATTAGATAAATTAGAAATTGATAGCTGTGCCTGGATATCAGTAAGTTAGCAGAAGTATCATGTAATGTATTGCATTTAGAAGTAAACAATTTTGATTACAAAAATTTAGAAATTTATAGCTTAACCTGGATATCAATAAGTTAGCAGAAATATCATGTAGAAATGGACTTTTTAAGATGAAAGATAGTAAATCAGTCAATTTTGATCAGGTAAGTTGACAGAAATGTCTTGAAATGGGCATTTTTACTAGCTGAATTAACAGATATTTCTTCTTGAAATAGTTTTGACTGAGTAAGTTAGCAGATGTCTTATCTAAAAATTTTTATAATTTTTGACCCTCTAAGATGACATTGATTATGGCAAAGTTGTTATAGATCATAGTATTTATATTCAATGTTTGTATGATCACCTTATAATTCTGAATTTATTTATAGTTTTCATTGACGTTTTCATTGCTCTTGGAGAAATGAAAATCTTTTAGTCTTATCTTTACTTTAATATACAATTTTACCAGATATGAATTTGGAATATGTGCATTCATGAGATAATTATGATACCTTTCACCCTTCAGAGTTATTTTGTTAATGCTTCGTCATGGTGTTTGTGCAGGCTGTAGACGAATTTTTCTCAAAACTTGAGAGCCAGAAGCTGGATGTGAAAATCTTACAGCAGGTACATAGACCTTTGTGTCTCTTATTTATATCTAAGGCATAAGTGGTTTAGAAATCTTGGTATTCCTTATTTATAGCTCAGTTACAAAAGGTACAGAGATCTTATTTATAGCTCAGTTACAAAAGGTACAGAGATCTTATTTATAGCTCAGTTACAAAAGGTACAGAAATCTTGGTATTTCTTATTTATAGCTAGGTCACAATAGGTACAGAGATATTGGATCCCTTATTTACAGCTAGTCATAAGAGGTAAAGAGATCTTGGTATCCCTTATTTACAGCTAGTCATAAGAGGTAAAGAGATCTTTGTATCCCTTATTTACAGCTAGTCATAAGAGGTAAAGAGATCTTGGTATCCCTTATTTACAGCTAGTCATAAGAGGTAAAGAGATCTTGGATCCCTTATTTACAGCTAGTCACAATAGGTACAGAGATCTTGGTATCCCTTATTTACAGCTAGTCATAAGAGGTAAGGAGATCTTGGATCCATTATTTACAGCTAGTCATAAGAGGTAAGGAGATCTTGGTACCCCTTATTTACAGTAGTCATAAGAGGTAAAGAGATCTTGGATCCCTTATTTACAGCTAGTCACAATAGGTACATAGATCTTGGTATCCCTTATTTACAGCTAGTCATAAGAGGTAAGGAGATCTTGGATCCATTATTTACAGCTAGTCATAAGAGGTAAGGAGATCTTGGTATTCCTTATTTACAGCTAGTCATAAGAGGTAAGATCTTGGTATCCCTTATTTACAGCTAGTCATAAGAGGTAAGATCTTGGTATCCCTTATTTATAGCTAGGTCACAACAGGTACAGAGGTCTTAGTATCCCTTATTTTTTTCTCACAGCAGGCATAAACAAAAAGCTTATTCAATATATACAGTCCTTGGCTTTACAAATTTGTCTTTCATGTTCATTCTTTGTTCCTTCTGCTCAATTTTGGACATTTGAGTATTTGTGTGATGTGTGTATCCTTGCTCATTCAAAATATAAATCATATTCTGTCATTTATCCTGCAGAAATTTACATTTTTACTGTATTGTAATGCCCCCTAAAAAATGGTACCCAATGCCACTGTTATTAGCACTTTTAATTGCTTGTTGGATTGTAAGTAATAACATGCTTAGTATTATAACATTGATCAGAGTTTATATGGTCTTATATGGTAATGTAAATTGTAGTCAAATGTATACCTGAACTTTTGTGGGTTTTTTTTTAATTAGGAAAAAGCAGCAATGAAAAAACTTGAGAATGTCAAAAAAGATCATGAAAAACGAGTTAATGAGCTACAACACGAGCAGGTAACCATTCCTTTCTTTTATAAAATTGTTTTGGCACCCTACAATAATTTAATTGTCACTTATGAAATGGAAATAAAAGAGATAAGGTTAAAAACATATGCATTATATAGAAAAAGCTAGTAGGCAGGAATTAATATATTTTAAAGTTTTGGTTGAAAGATATTTTAAATCTTTCACTTTTTGGGTACTTAAAATATTTGTATATTAACCTTTTCACTTTCAGGAATTCTTAAATGTGTGTAATATAATTTTTAGTCCTTATATTCTAGAAACTGATGAAAATATAAATTTATTTTACACTTTTTTCCCCTTATGTTTTTCATTCATTATAAAATTATCAGTCATTCAGCATAAAAAAACCATTGTTTATGATGTGTATCAAAAGTCACCAGGAGACAGTGAAGGGGTTAAAAATATATTAAGCAATGCAAATTTTTTTACATAGATTTTAACTTATATTTCATATAACTATGTAAGACTTTAAAATGGTTTTTTGTTTACTTTTGTTAATTTATCTATTTTAGTATTCAGGAGCACAACTCTTGTGGTTGGTAAGGGATTAATGTAGTAATCTGATCTGACCGATAAGTGTAAGTGATTTTGTTTGATGCCTCGTTTTATGCTTTAGTGTTCTAGTCATGGACTTGTTTATTTTGTGCAGGAATTAGATATTGTCAGAGGGCAACTTTTGGAAATGAATCTTGGACTGGTATGATACATTTTGTGCTTAGAGCCATATATTCATACTTTTATCTCATAAATATGTATAATATTATACTATGAATAAATATTGCCTGGAATATGCATGTTCATGAAAATATTTTATGCAGGTTTTTATGGATATGTGATAGTTTAGCTGAGTAGTACAGTTAATATCAGTAAAATAATGCATATAATATTAATTTCTTTCGCTTAAAGAGAGGATGAGATAGCCATTCTGTCCATATGATGTTGGCAATGTTATGACACGAAGTGCAGTTTTATTAGTTAAATTGATGAAACTGTTGAGCCTGTAAAGAATGACTAATCTATTTTTGGTGTTCCATGACTAGGCTGTTCTTTGTTTCTTGACCAGACTATTCTTATTGTTCCTCACTTGGGTTTGACTGTTTATTCTGAATGTTCCTTTGACCAGATTGACCAATATTCTGAATGTTCCTTTGACCAGATTGACCAATATTCTGAATGTTCCTTTGACTAGATTGACCAATATTCTGAATGTTCCTTGACTAGATTGACCAATATTCTAAATGTTCCTTGACTAGATTGACCAATATTCTAAATGTTCCTTGACTAGATTGACCAATATTCGTAATGTTCCTTTGACTAGATTGACCAATATTCTGAATGTTCCAATGTTCTTAATGTTCTTTGGCTAAATAGACCAATATTCTGAATGTTCTTTGACTAGATAGACCAATATTCTGAATGTTCTTTGACTAGATAGACCAATATTCTTAATGTTCCTTGACTAGATTGACAAAACTATTCCAGGTTTTTCTTGAATTTGTTGACAAAACTATTTTGATTGTTCTTTGACTAGGTATACCAATCTGTTCTTTATCCTTGACTAGTTGACCAAACTGTACTTGTTCCTTGACTAGTTGACCAATCTGTACTTGTTCCTTGACTAGTTGACCAACCTGAACTTGTTGTTCCTTGACTAGTTGACCAATCTGTACTTGTTGTTCCTTGACTAGTTGACCAACCTGTACTTGTTGTTCCTTGACTAGTTGACCACACTGTACTTGTTCCTTGACTAGTTGACCAAGCTATACTTATTGTTCCTTGTCTAAGCTGGCCAGTGGTATTTATTTATTTGATCAGGTTAGCCAACTCATTTGCATATTTGTTGTTCCTTGACCAGGTTGGCCAACTCATTTGTATACTTTTTGTTTCTTGATCAAGTTGACCAACTCATATGTATATTTGTTGTTCATTGATCAGGTTTACCAAGCCATATGTATATTTGTTGTCTTTGATTAGGTTAACCAAGTTTATTGTATATTTGTTGTTCCTCGATCAGGTTTACCAAGCCATATGTATATTTGTTGTCCTTATTAGGTTAACCAAGTTAAATGTATATTTGTTGTCCTTGATTAAGTTAACCAAGCTAAATGTATATTTGTTGTCCTTGATTAGGTTAACCAAGTTAAATGTATATTTGTTGTCCTTGATTAGGTTAACCAAGTTAAATGTATATTTGTTGACCTTGACTAGGTTGACAAAGTTAAATGTATTTTTGTTGTCCTTGATTAGGTTGACCAAGCTATTCTTGTTGTACGAAGTGCACTAGCCAACCAAATTGACTGGACTGACATTCATCAGATTGTAAAAGAAGCACAATCAAATGGTGATCCTGTAGCCAAAGCCATTGTGGGATTAAAATTGGACACCAATCACATTACTCTACATTTACGGTAACTAATGCAGACTTTATTACTCTACATTTACAGTAACTAATGCAGACTTTATTACTCTACATTTACAGTAACTAATGCAGACTTTATTACACTACATTTACAGTAACTAATGCAGACTTTATTACTCTGCATTTATGGCAACTAATGCAGACTTTATTACTCTACATTTACAGTAACTAATGCAGACTTTAGTAACTAATGCAGACTTTATTACTCTGCATTTACAGTAACTACTTCAATCTTTATGTTTTGGTAGCATCCATATTTTCCATATTTACTTAAGAATTGTTTGTTGTTTTGTGTTATTTGTTGTTTTTTTAATTCTAAAATCTCTCTCTTTCTTCTGTTCATCTCTAAGTCTCCTTTTCCTCTCTCTCTCTTTCCATTTTTTGTGTGTTTCTTGTTTTTAATTACTCTTAGTTTTGAATGTACTGATAATAATTTTAGTAATATTTTAATAATAATAATTGATGAACTTTATATATTCATGAAAATTTTGAGTTTGCTTTTATTTTGTTTTATTTGATTCAGGGATCCCTTTGATGGTGAAGAAACAGAAAATGAAAACAAACATGTCCCTGTAAAACCTCTCAAGATTGATGTTGATCTGGCCCTTAGTGCTTATGCCAACTCCAGAAAGTAAGTGCTTGTAAGATTTTACCAACTCTAGAAAGTAAGTGCTTGTAAGATTAGCAAACTCAAGAAAGCAAATGTCTGTAAAATTATGCCAACTCAAGAAAGTAAACTCTTTGTTATGCAAACTCAAGAATTTAAGTGCTTGTAAGACTATGCCAATTCCAAAATGTAAGTACTTGTAAGACTATGCCAATTTCAGAAAGTAAGTGCTTGTAAGACTGCCAATTTCAGAAAGTAAGTGCTTGTAGGACTATGCCAATTCCAAAATGTAAGTGCTTGTAAGACTATGCCAATTTAAAAAAGTAAGTGCTTGTAAGACTGCCAATTTCAGAAAGTAAGTGCTTGTAAGACTATGCCAATTTCAGAAATTAAGTGTTTGTACGACTGCCAATTTCAGAAATTAAGTGCTTTTAAGACTATACCAGTTACACATAGTAAATGCTTGTGAAACTCTGCCAGTTCCAGAAAGTGCTTGAAGACTTTGTGAACTCAAGAAAGTAAGTTATTGTCAGATTGTACCAACTCCACAAAGTGTTTGTAAAAATTATGTCGGCTGTATTTGGAATCATATTTGTAAGTTTTGTTCTATTTCACACCTGGTGTTCTTTGTGAACAGTCAAGTTTTTACTCACTGAGTTGGTAAGTCTGCTTGAATTCACAGCTTTTGTTCACTGTGAACAACCAAGTTTCTTCTGTTGTCAGCTCTTGTTCTCCATGATTAATTCAAGTTTCACAGTTTTTACATAGTGGGTAGCTAAGTAGGTTTGATTTCACAACTGCTCTTATCCTGATTAAGTTTGCTGTGTTACCTTTCTCTCACTCATTGAGTAATATTTTGCAGTTTTTACTCTTGAGTAAATAAATTTGTTCTGCTTCAGAGTCCATTTCTTTGTTTCAGAGTGATTAATCAGATTTATTCTGGTTTACCTAGATTCTTGTTTAAATTACATTTCAAGAAAAATCAAAACTGATTTGTAAAGAACTACTTGTATGACAGTGACTTGTTCCTTTTTATTTCAAACATTATTTTGAGTATTTAGGTATTCTGAGAAGAAAATTCTTGCACCAGTGAACATTTATTTTAAATTATTATTAAACAAGTATAACCATTTGTTTTGTGTTATGTTCAAGTACTTTATTGCAATGAAAATTTATTTAAAATCACTATTTAAACAAGATAATTTTCTTTAACATTGTGAATTTGTACAGGTATTTTGAGAAGAAAAAGCATGCTGCAATGAAGGAAAAAAAGACTTTAGAGGCATCGCAAAAGGTAATTTCATCATACAGCACTTTGATGTCAAATCACACATTGCAATTTTTTAATTGGCATTTTATAATTAATCACATATTAGCTTTTCCTTTGTATTGAGAGTTGGTGCCTTAAGGCTGAGAATTGATCAAATATAGAAAATCTGTTCAAACTATTTTCTTCACTTGTTTATTTATTTTCTTCACTTGTTTATTTATTTTCTGTTACATCAGACAAATAATAATTAATTACTCCAATTTGTGAATGGTGTCTAAACAAGATTTCAAGCTAGCTTCCATCTCTGACTGATCTAGTTATGGAAGTCACAGTTTTATCAAGATTTTATGGTATTTATAATATTTCAGGATATAATTCTCACTAATACAGGTCACTCATTTGAGCACGTAGTCACATAAAGTACTAACATTCAAGACAGAAATAGGTATCACTGTGTCTCAGAATGGTTCGTGTTTGGGGCATTCAATTAAAACCTTTGGCATCCACAGTTTGGCATATGGATATTAAAAAAACCCCAATGTAAATCCTCAGTAATTAGCATAAATGTAAACACTCTTCATACCTAACTGCTGCATTCACTTGTTCATTTCATGGCAACAGTGCTTTTAATTAGACATTTGCATGCAATTATGTGGCCATGAAATTTTCTGATCTTCATCATATGGATGAACCCTTTCATAGATAGTATTTCTCTCTTTCACTCTTAAGTTTTATTCAAACAATTTCCTCTGTTTCTTGCTTTCATTTTGTAAATATGTGGTTTTGAAATCTTTCACTAATTTAATTGTCTTTCATTGCTTTAAAATGCCAGGCACTGAAGTCTGCAGAAAAAAAGACCAAAGAGGTACTTAAAGATGTTGCAGTTGCAGCCAGCATCAACAAAACTAGAAAGACATACTGGTGGGTACCAAGACTTCGGCAGTATGCACCCCCATGAAATGTTCCCAGTGTGCATTCCCAGAAATAGGGTTCTTGCCTTAATCACTTTGAAAGACTTGTTCTGCTCTTGAGAAAGATAGTTTTTGACACACTTATTTAGTAAAGACAAAACTTACTTTTTTAAATATATGAACAATGACCCACCAAACCTGTCAGCTTAAAATTGGTCTGTATTGTAAGAGTGGTTTGCCCTAATAAAATTAACATCATTTTAATATGTTGCATTTCCCTAGTCTTGACCAATTTGTTGCATTTCCCTAATCTTAACTAACTTGTTGCATTTCACTAGTCATAACTAACTTGTTGCATTTCACTAGTCATAACTAACTTGTTGCATTTCCCTAGTCTTGACCAATTTGTTGCATTTCCCTAATCTTAACTAACTTGTTGCATTTCACTAGTCATAACTAACTTGTTGCATTTCACTAGTCATAACTAACTTGTTGCATTTCCCTAGTCTTGACCAATTTGTTGCATTTCCCTAATCTTAACTAATTTGTTGCATTTCACTAATCTTAACTAACTTGTTGCATTTCACTAGTCTTGACTAACTTGTTGCATTTCACTAGTCTTGACTAACTTGTTGCATTTCACTAGTCTTGACTAACTTGTTGCATTTCACTAGTCTTAACTAACTTGTTGCATTTCACTAGTCTTGACTAACTTGTTGCATTTCCCTTGTCTTGACTAATTTATTGCAGATTCTAGTAGTAAGTTATGGAGTCAGTAGTAAAATGCATTACACATTTTAAAAACACCCACCACAACAGCTAAACCTTCTTTCAAGAAGACTTTGTTAGTAAATTCACTACTGCATAAATATTTGTATCTCTAAGCTGTGCTTTTAATACTTTATATATACATACCGAGCTGGACAAATATATGTGCATTAAACAAGTTGTGAGCTCATGTGTTGCATATTGCAGGTTTGAGAAATTTCTGTGGTTCATCAGTTCAGAAAATTACCTTGTTATTGGTGGCCGTGATCAACAACAGAACGAGCTTGTTGTAAAACGTCACTTGAAGCCAGGTAAATCAAAATTTGAAAATTTGCATTGATTTGACATTCATAAGCTTGACAGCTTGAACCAAATAAAGAAAGAATTGGAAACTTGCAGATATTCATTTTTTTTAAAGCTTATTCAACATTAACCAGGTATAGAATGAAATTAAAACATTTTTTAAAGCTTATTCAACATTAACCAGGTATAAAATGAAATTAAAACATTTTTTAAAGCTTATTCAACATTAACCAGGTATAAAATGAAATTAAAACATTTTAAAAAATAAAATGCTTTAGGTAAATAACTTTGATTTAGGGAGACTTGGAGAACAAAACATTCCTACCAAATATATAAAAAAATATGTGCAAACACACTCATGCATAAAACATGCATCAAAGAAATTGCAAGGATAAAGATGAATGAATGAAAAATAATAGACATATATAAAAGAAATTGCAAGGATAATGATGAATGAATGAAAAATTAACTCTTTTATCTATTTGCAGGTGACCTGTACGTACATGCAGACCTGCATGGTGCTAGCAGTGTGGTCATTAAAAATCCAACAGGTAGACCTATGTATTGTTCTTTAAATGAAACAAATTAAATGGGGGGAAAGTTAATGTAGTTTTAGATTTGTTGCAGGAAAGAGATAACTGTAACATACCTTTTGCAAAGAGAAGTGTGTGCATGCATGTTTGCATTTTGGAGGAGGGGGGGGGGTGCTTCAGAAGAGGTTATGAATTAATATATAGGGAGCAGTGTAAAAGGCAATGAAAAAATCTCTTCCAAGTACTACAACCTAATATATATATATTATATTATAAAATTAGAGTGTGATTTAAAGTTAAAGATATGTTTGCAATTGACTTAGAGCTGTCTGGACAAATAATTTTTGTTGTTGTCATATGAACATAAAAGTGAACATCATTGAGTATAAAATGACATTTACATAAAATAATAAATGTACATGTAAGCAATTGTAAAATAATAAATGTGCTGCCTAAAAAATGAAATTTATAAATCTTTGTTTGTAAAATAATAAATGTACATGTAAACATATTGTAAAATACTATCCTGTCACACTAATGTTTCCAGAAATGAGTTGTGCATTTATTCTAATCCTTATCTTGTAAAAATAATATTTCAGGTGAACCTGTGCCTCCCAAAACACTGAATGAAGCCGGCACTATGGCAATCTGCAACAGTGCAGCCTGGGATGCTAAAGTTGTGACTAGTGCCTGGTGGGTATACCCTGACCAGGTATCTAAAACAGCACCCTCTGGAGAGTATCTCACAACTGGTAGCTTCATGATCCGAGGTCAGCAGGATTATTTTTTGAAAAATTTATTTTAAGATTGACTTGCTTTAATTAATACTGATCAGTCTAACTACTTTAGTGTCTGTCTCAAGGGAGAAAATTTATATCAGACTGTTTATTGCCAGCCCAGTAAGAAAATACTAGAGGAATCCTTGTCATTTTTTCTTTAGAATACCTGTGTCTTTTAACAGGTTGGTTCATTTATGTTCTTGATGCACAGAGATTGAGTAGAGTTGTGATTGCTTGAATACGATGAGAATAGGCTTGAATAAGATGAGAATACTCAAACTCCAGACCAGAAATATATTATTGTTGATTGTTATAGAGAATTGCAATTGTGGTTTTCATTGTGGGTCAGTATGCATGGACTGAGGATTCATAATAAAGGGTCAAGTTTGTTTTATTCATTTAAATATGATAAAATAGTTTATGGCCAGATTGCCAGATTCAAAATGAAACAAAACAAAAATCAATTAACATTTTATTTATTTTTCTTTTTTTTTTTTCTTTTTTTTTTTTTAGGAAAGAAAAACTATCTGCCTCCTTCCTATCTCATCTATGGATTTGGCTTTTTGTTCAAGGTATGCATACATTATTGATGAGAGCTAAACTTTTCTAGATATTATGTGGGAAAGCAGTAAAATTTATCACAATATTCATTTAACAGAATAGTAATCTACACTTCAAGGCAAATAAAATTATAATATTTTAGTTGCTGCAAGGTCTGCTGCCATTGTTAATTGCTTTGATCTTTAACAGATAAAATTCTGTCGTATTCTAATATAATTTATTATGAAAATATATGCTCTTTACATATTATTGATTTCTTTTGTACAGTTCATGTCATATCTGAATTCTCTTACACTCTGAAATTTCAGATTCTCTAATCCTTTGAAATTTCAAATTTTGTTTTTAACCATCCCAAATAAACCATTCAATGGATATGTATGAATATCTTCATAAAATAAATTGATGTATTCAGTGAGGATGTTAAAACAAATAATTCAATGTATCTAGTGAAAGTATTTAAAACAATGAATCGATAATTCTAGTGAGAATATTAAAATCAAACGAGTGACTGATTCTAGTGAGGGAATTAAAAAAATATTCCTTTCTGACAGCTTGAGGATGGTAGCATAGAAAGACATCTGGGAGAAAGAAAAGTACGCACAATCGATGATGATAATGCCTCTACCACAGACACTTTGACATCTGCAGCAGAAAGTGATTTCATCTTAGATGATGTGGAAGAGGAAGATGATAGTGAGGATGGATTAAGTGACAATGATGAGAAAGACTCTAATCATGATGGTAGTAACAGTGTAAACTTCAGTCAACAAGACAAAGAGAACGGTGCCGATTCTGACCATCCCGAAGAGAGCATGGTCCAAGAAAAAGACGAGAAAAGTCCAAGGGAATGGAAGCAGAGAGCTGGGGGAGGTGATGTAGAGCATCCTAAGATGGCTTCTCTTATTGAATATCCAGACACCTCGATTAGTTTACAACATGTAAAGGGAGATAAGTAAGTAGTGCAAATACACAAAAGAAATCTCACTTCACTGAGGTCATTTATTTCATTGTCATTTATTTTAGGTTGAAATTTGGGTTTAGCAATAATATAAGAATGGTTAAAATAATTTAGTAGGTATTTATTCAATCAAAATTACCTGTTGTAAAGAAATATGTGCGATATAAAGTCTTTGGGCTTAAAAAAAATACAACAGCCCAGTCACAGTAACAGAGTAATAAATCTATAGTCTTGTTCTTTTTCATTGACTCATGTAACATTTAGTTATTAGATTATTTCTCTCAAAGCTCTAAGATTCTTTTAGGAAAATATTGCAATGAGTATGAGACTATGGATGATAAGTTAATTTGATGACAGATATGAGTTGCAGCGTGGGACAAGCACTGCTAGTACAGGAAGTGGTACATCAGCAACAGAAGACCCAGTCATTTTTCTTGGGGATGACAAGCCAGTTGTATTTGGAGAAAAGGTAATATTTGCTGGATGCATCCTTTGTTAGCTGAAAATTAAAATAAAAAAGCCACATTTTAACATACACAAGCAAAGTGTTCTGCATGCATAAATATGCTCTTGTAATCACTCCTCAAGCAAGTATTACATATATTTAAATGAGCCTCTTGTAACCGCTAAATAAGCAAGTGCTCCACATAAATGAGCTTCTTGTAACCACTACATAAGCAAGTGCTCCACATACTTAAATGAGCCTCTTGTAACCACTAAATAAGCAAGTGCTCCACATAAATGAGCTTCTTGTAACCACTACATAAGCAAGTGCTCTACATACTTAAATGAGCCTCTTGTAACCACTAAATAAGCAAGTGCTCCACTTAAATGAGCTTCTTGTAACCACTATATAAGCAAGTGCTCCACATACATAAGCCTTATGAAACAACTACACAAACAAGCAGTCCACCATACATAAATAACCCTTAGGAAACAACTACACAAACAAGCAGTCCACCATACATAAATAACCCTTAGGAAACAACTACACAAACAAGCAGTCCACCATACATAAATAATCCTTAGGAAACAACTACACAAACAAGCAGTCCACCATACATAAATAACCCTTAGGAAACAACTACACAAACAAGCAGTCCACCATACATAAATAACCCTTAGGAAACAACTACACAAACAAGCAGTCCACCATACATAAATAACCCTTAGGAAACAACTACACAAACAAGCAGTCCACCATACATAAATAATCCTTATATAACAACTACACAAACAAGCAGTCCACCATACATAAATAACCCTTATATAACAAATATTCAAACAAGTGTTCCATATGCACCAAAGTCTCTTGTAGCCACAACACAAGCAGACATTCTATGCTTAACATTCATGTAAACGCTACACAAACAGGTGTTTCACATTCATAAATAAACCATGTGTAAACATTAGACAAGTAAATTTTCTATTGACACACTTCAGTTACGTATGCTATGTATGCATTCCTCATACATAGCATACTTTCTATTTTCAGTAAACACTACTCATAATTGTTTTCTCAAGAATCATGTGTTTTGTTTTATGGATCACAAAATTGGTTTATTTTATAAATGAAATCATATTTCAGCTTAGTGCATGTTTGCAGGGAGGCCATAGAAGGATAGGTTGTTTGTCAGCTAAAAGTTTAGTTTTATGGAGTAAAGGATGGGTTTAGTGTTTAAATGAAAACATATTTCAGCTTGATGTTTGTTTGCAGGGAGCCCATAGAGGGGTGGGACGTTTGTCAGCCAAACAAAGACGGTTTGTGATTTTTTTGTTATTGACTTTTGTTAGATTTAATATGATACGTGGAGCATTCTAATGCTTAATCTTTTTAGTATGCTTGTCCTTCCTGTCATTTGTTTGAAAAGTCACAATCAACATTTAATTGTAACAAACACTGCTAATCTGCAAATGTGAATTTGCATTTCAGGAATTTGATTAGTTGAACTCATCTTTTGAGGTATGGTTCAGCCTTCTGGCAATCAAAATGACTGATGCAGAAATATTGAAAGAAAATTTATTTAATAAAGGAAAGTCATTATTGCCTGACTCAAGTTACCAGTAATTTTTCTCATGCTTCTTGAGTAATGATGTAATTTTAAGTGTTACGCTTCTCTCTGATTTTCTCAGGTCTGTAGTTACTGAATTTATTTCTTTTCTTTTATCAACAAATTATTTAGGGTGAAAAGTACTGTGTCATTGTGAAATTGGATAGTAATACTTAGATGAACAAGACTTCATCATAAAAATTCCTTGCCAGTTTTAATGACAAACTGTGTCATTGTGAAATTGGATAGTAATACTTAGATGAACAAGACTTCATCATAAAAATTCCTTGCCAGTTTTAATGACAAACTGTGTCATTGTGAAATTGGATAGTAATACTTAGATGAACAAGACTTCATCATAAAAATTCCTTGCCAGTTTTAATGACAAACTGTGTCATTGTGAAATTGGATAGTAATACTTAGATGAACAAGACTTCATCATAAAAATTCCTTGTCAGTTTTAATGACAAACTGTGCTCAGTCTTGGTAATATAAAAATAAACTCCATTTTTTTTTCATTTTTTAAATAAATACCTAATTTATATATATATAATTATATATATGACTGACCAGGCAGTGAGTCATTAAATAAAAATATGATTAATTGATAGTGCATACATGTTCATATGCTTTGGTGGAATGTGGGGGGAATTTAAACATGGGAAAGAAAGGAAAGCAAGAAAATGCATGATGACTAAAAGAATATTATTTGTTTTTGTTTGTTGTCACAGTACAAAATTAGAGCTGTAACATTATGTGATTTGGCTACATTTCATACATCTGATGATTTCAACTGACATCATCATAATATATTGCCAGTCATCTTTTTTGTTTCAAAGACAGCATCTAACATCATTTGCAGCAGTAGCCTAGTTTTTATGCAAGTTGTACTGCACTACTCAATTGCATTAGCATCATGCTGAGTAAACACCACCAAAAGAAAATTGTGCACAACAAGTGCTTGTCAGCAAAGAAAATGTTTTCAGACAATATTTTAGTGTTATATATTCATTTTGTTTGTGTGTTGCAACCTTTGGTTTTTCGTTTATACATCAGTTTGTGTTTTCAGGGAAATGAAAAAAGGTAAAAAACAGAATACTGAAAGTCACGAATCTAATCTAGAAACTGATGTTAATTCAGTGACTTGGTCGAGCGAAGAGAAATCATGCATGCAAGAATGTGAGCATACAACCTCTGAAAGAGAAAATGACAATCAAGAAATGGTGAGCTAATTTTTTTTATTATTATTATTGAAAATGATTGCCTTAGCCATTAGCCAATATCAAAACTACAAACACTAAAATAATTTGTATCTTTAGTTACAGATTGGATAGGAGTGAAAGGGTACAGGTTAGGGTTTGGAGGGAGATCTAAATGTGTGTTTCACCAGTATATAACTCTGCATCTGCATAGATCATTTATATTTACATGAATGGATGAAAGCTGATGATTTTAAAGAAATACTTTTAAGCATTTATTATTTTAAGGAGACCTTGTCAGTGTTGTGTGGGCATGACAACTGTAGAGGGAGATAACATACCAAACCTTTCTTTACTTGGTGCAGTGACCTGTTATTGCTCTAATCCATAAACAGACTTATTATGACTCCTTTCTTTTTCGTTTTTTTTTTAATTTTTTTAATAAAAGTAATATGAAATCATTACAGATGGAATCTGAAAGCAAGCAGAAAGGTCACCAGCAGCCTCAACAGTTGAAAAGGGGGCAAAAGGTGAGTGACTTTTCGACATGTCAGTGCACAGTAGTTTGATATAACATTCTCTATTTTTTTTATAGTATGTATAAAAGTTCAGAACAAAAATTGTAAGAATGTTAATAAATCAATAAATCCTCAGAAGTGTTTTCAATTACAGTTTAGTTTATGAGAGAAAAAACATAACTATAAACTTTAATTAGCTGAAAATGCTCATCCATATATTAATTATTATACAAAAGAGTCTGAAGTTTCTAATGGATTTTATTCTTTTAAAATATTAAATATTAGAAACACTTCAAACAAAGTATAAAATCATATTTCAGAAAAGAAGCATTACTAGCATTCATTTAAAGTAAATCCAGTTATTTACTTTTTCATTTAATTCATCTTCTTTTGCATTTTTACCTACAGAACCATAGGATTTTTTAAAATATGTTTTATTAATGGTAGTATGGTAGATGCTTTTTTATGGCATGATTTTCAGTTTGTTTCTCATTAGCCATCTGAGTAGTAAATTGTCATGTAAATTCTAGGCTCATTTGAATTGCTGCTAAGCAAAAAGAGATTTCTAGTAGAATTTCACCTTATAAACAAACTTATTTCACTGTCTAGCACTAACAGAAAACATTAATAAATTCTTCAGTTTAATTATTTAGCATTTTTTCTTTCTCTTATAAGATTAATTTGTTTCTGCTAACAAATCAAGGTTGTTTTGCCAATACCTTAGAGTCATGATAGTTTGAAGTGAACAAGACAAAAAATGCCTTGAATTACTGATTGAACTTAGACTGTATATATTTCTCTCTCCTTTACAAAGAAAAGGACAATTTTTTCATTGTGTAAGATTTTATTATCTCTTGAATGTCATTATGTCAATCGCATCTGGTTGGCAATCTTTAAAATATCCTGAAGGAAAAATATATTTGTACAAGAGATAATTTTAGTTCTACATTTGAGAGCAATCATTTCTTGGTAGTTCTGTGTTATTTCCCTTACTAGATGTCTCATTCCTTCAAAGTACATTGTATTTTACTAGAGTGGACTGTTTGCTTGGAGAATTGAGAATAATATATGTCCATTGCTAGAAAAGTTTCAAGTTGAAAAAGTTTAAAGATGTAAAAAGAAAATAGTAATAATAATAAAATGTAATGTTTTAAAATATTATCTCAAAATGGTTTCGTTTACCTTTACAGAACCTACATACTTGTTCCTGTCTTGTATTTATCTTTTAAAAATTTTAATGATCTATACCAGCAAAGAAAACATGTATCACCATAACAACAGAATAAGAAATAACATTCTTTTAACATTTGCTAGATAACTGGCTGCCATGGCAACATTACATATTCGCTTTGTTTGAATAAGGGATGTTGTAATTATGTCTTATAAAGATGTATCCTCTAATGTTATAGTTTAGTATTCTTATTTTAAATAGTTTATGGGCAAATATCTTAAAAGTAATCCCAGGGAGTGTTGCAGCACAAATTGCTTCTGTTCTAATAAACTAATAATAGTTTGTATACTGTACATATAATTGAATAATCAAAAGGCTTTCCTCCTATTTTAGTGTAAAAAAAACATTTTGAAGATGTACATGCCTTGGAATTGCAATTGCTTTACTGGTTGTTGTGGTGTAAAACAAAATTTAAAAAACTTAAATGCTTAAGAAACAGCTTCTGAAAATATCTTAATACTTATCAAACTTCAACTGTTTGCAGAACAAGCTTCGCAAAATAAAAGAGAAATATGGTGACCAAGATGAAGAAGAGAGAAGACTTCGCATGGAAATCCTTGCAGTGAGCAGATTTCTTTTTTAAAGTATTTCTATTCATGGGGAAAGAGAATGGGGTGGGGGGTGCCAAGAAATTTAATTTAAAAAAAAACAAAACTCATTCAGCTACAAAGTCAGTATTCTTTACAGCAAATCCATTTTCAATACAACATGAACTCACTTATCAGCTAAGTAATCTTCAATACAACATGAGCTCACTTATCGGCAAAATTACTTTCTTCTTCTGTACAACAACTCGCGTATCAGCAAAGTCACTTTCTTTGATGCAACACGAACTCAAATTGTCAGCAAGTCACTTCTATACAGCATACATTTTGTAACAGTTTCTGAAATTTAATTTTGACCTTGTAATACACATTTTTCAGAAATGTAGTTATTTGTGTTTTAGATGTTATGGGTAGAATAGAATAAGGGCAGAGCTAGTGCAAACTTTGATTTAATGACTAATAAGGATTTGCTTTCTTTGTTCACACAACAGTCATCAGGCCCACCCAAAGAAGACAAAAAAAAGAAAGGCAAAAAAGGTAAAGATACCTTTCCTACTAAGACAGCCAAGCCAAGTAATCGACCCCAGAGTGGAAAGGTCACAGGTCAAGGTCTCCAGAATGTGAAAATAAATGACATTATAATTATAGCTGGTTCACAAGGTTAGTTCCAAATTCACATCATCAACAATTTTAAAGAGAATTATTTTAAAGTGCTGTTAACATGATAGTTGTAGTTTTACAAATTTAATTATCTCATTCTGTCACATTTTACATGAGCCTGAATGTCTTTCAGATTATATTTCAGCTCCAACAACAGCAGCCCACTTGTATAGATACTATGACATGATTTACTGTCGCCCTATATTTCAGCTCCAACAACAGCAGCCCACTTGTATAGATACTATGACATGATTTACTGTCGCCCTGTATAAGCACCAGAGATTCTGAGATGACATAAGTCTGACAACACATGAAGTATAAATGCTAGTTGGAATAATACATTACTCCAAGATATTCTAGCAGAATCAAACACAGGTGTCTTAATTTATTTAGAATTTTATTGTAGTAGAATGGGAGAACATATTTGATTGAAAACAATTTTATAAGAATAAAGCAAATCAGAATACCATCAGTCAGCTAAATTTTCACTATTTACAGACTTCAGTACTATAGAGATTCATTAATACATTACTTGAATATGTGTACTTACTATTAAAAAATATTCTCATTGCTTATCTTGCTTCTTGAAATATTGGAATAAAGTTATTGATCTTAAAATTTACTCTGTATTGCTCCTCTTAAGCTATTTCTGTTTCCCATCAAATCAACATCGGAGACAAATTTAAAGGAAGATAAGTGTTTGTTTATTGTTTTAAAACTAATTTTTCTTTTGTACTTGGATCTGTAATTGTTACTGCAAGTCAGCTGTGTCTTCATATTTAAAAAAACCAACACAACTGTCTTTCATCAAATAGATACACATTAGTGAATACCCCATGGATTATTAACTATTTATTTGGCCATACTTCTGGTATTCTTCTGGGCTAGATATTTAAAAATACCTTTCTCTCAGACATGTGAAATTTTTAAAATTTATTTCAGATACAGAAACATGCAACTTAACAAAGCCTGCAGGATTCATTAAAGAGGTAATATGTACATGTAACCTGTTTGCAAAGACAAGTTTTTGTGTTTTTTACACATCAGTTAATATTAAGTCCCCTGTCAAGCTAGTAATTTTGGGGAGAATGAAGCAGGTAGCTTTTTGTTTATTCAAAAATGTTGACCAAGAGTCATTGGTGTGTAATGGTTTTTTTTTTAAAAGTTAATGTAGATAGAATTTAAGTCATAACGTTTAAGTAGTATAGACATTGATAAAACTGCATTGTAAATCTAATTAGAAAATTGTTGCTCTATCTGATTTGAGTGATAAGTTTTAGAAAATATTACATCACAAATACATTGAGTGGCTTGACCAGGTCTGTTTTATTTAGCTGTTTGTACCTTTGCCACAGGAGCATTTGTCAGATGAAGAACACGAGACTGTGGAAGAGGAAAATCAGCAAGCCAGTGTGAGTTGATTTGTGTGCTTGCCTGTATATATGTGCTTGGTGCATTTAATAGTAATGCTCCTGTACATTTCCTTCAGTTAAATAATATTAAACAGTTCATTTACTATTTGGTGTGAACTCAGCGTCCATTGTTGAGGTCTAGCTGTGAGATGCCAACAGGTGACATGTTACCCAGCTGCTTGGTCCATACTTTGATCCCATTAAGTCATACAAGATGAGTGAACTGAATATTTCTAGAATAGAAAGCTGGCTACATAACCACTCATTCAAGCAATTTATCCCATACTATGTGCAGTTCTTGCCACTCAGTTAAACCTTTTATCCCAATGTTTGCCATTAAAAAAAGGCAAGTTAAGTGAAGCTTAATATTTCTAAAACAAAGAGGAATTGCCTACCTAGCCACTTGCCTTTTATCTCATTACTACTCTGTGCCAACAAGTTAAGCTAGATATTTCTAAAACAAAGAGGAATTGCCTACCTAGCCACTTGCCTTTTATCTCATTACTACTCTGTACCAACAAGCTAGATATTTGTAAAACAAGAGGAATTGCCTACCTAGCCACTTATTTTCATTTTACTAATACTCTGTGCCAGCAAGTTAAATAAAGCTAGATATTTGTAAAACAAAGAGGAATTGCCTCCCTAGCTCCTCAGTTAAACCTTACATCCCATTAATAGTCTGTGCCAGAAGTTGTTAAACTTCATGATTCTAAAACGAAGAGGAATCATTGACATATCAATATCTACCCATCAGTACAAGATTCTAAAACGAAGAGGAATCATTGAGGTATCACTATCTACCCATCAATCCAAGATTCTAAAACGAAGAGAAATCATTGACATATCAATATCTACCCATCAGTACAAGATTCTAAAACGAAGAGAAATCATTGACATATCAATATCTACCCATCAGTACAAGATTCTAAAACGAAGAGGAATCATTGAGGTATCAATATGTACCATTAGTCCAAGCTTTGGGTCCCATTGTCATGATTTCTAACATAATAAGTTAAATAAAATTGTATGATGCTAGAATGGAAGTCCTGCTCAGGCATACTGGTTTTACTCCCCACCATCCCTACAAATAAGCACAGAAATATATTTGTTATAGTACTCTCTATACATATATACACAGAAATATTTATTATAGTACTATCTATACATATATAAGAAATATTTATTATAGTACTATCTATACATATATACACAGAAATATTTATTATAGTACTATCTATACATATTCATGTATTAACATGTAATATTGTTTAAAAAAATATGTCTGAATTTTGTTTTGTTGCTTTTTTTAATTTGTTTTGAATAGGTCAAAACTATTTTCTGCTGGTGATTAATGGGAAGCACTTTCAACTCAGTCATTGTACACTTCACTGCTATTAATATTTATACTGTTGATGAGAGAGAGATATATCTCATGGGAAATCAACAGTAAAATTGATTTTGAATCATGCTCTTTGCACAAGCTGCTTTTTCAACAGCTTTGTTGAATGTTTTCTTTCAATGTGTGTACATTACTAGCATTAGTATCAGATATCTTTCTTACTTACTTTCCTGTTGTACAGTCATAAAATCAAGAGATTGTTGTACAGTCATAAAATCAAGAGATTAAAAAAATTATTTTGTGGGTGATAGACTTAGCACACCTTGTAAATAACAAATGAATTCCAGTTCCTGATTTCAGTTTAACTGATCTTCCATCTTGATTAAAATTAAACACTAACTGTTAGGTTTCCTTTGTGATTAATTCTGCTTTATTTCTTGACAGCCTATGTTGATGTTTTAAGCTAAATGGAAGACCACTTTGCAACCCTGCCCCTAAGGCATTTAGTTCAGATTTCACCGAATGTAATTTTTCTATCTTAAGTTAGATGAGCATGCAGTGTTCATTGTAGTTTTAAATATTACTTGTATTCACTAGATTGAGGACATCTTTTCATTGATCAGCAACAAAACTTGTTTCATTCCTTGTTGCAGGATACACAGATTTTAAACTCTCTGACTGGTCAGCCTAACCAAGAAGACGAGGTGTTATATGCCATTCCTGTGTGTGCTCCCTACAATGCCCTCACAAATTACAAGTAGGATCTTATTGTTCTTTTGTTCACTATTTCTCGGGGGGTGCGGGGGTTGCAATTCATTGAACACCATACAAAGCGACCTTGTAAAAATAGGCCTGCACACAATAGCAATTTCTTATATATATATTTATTATCATCTCTCAGTGGCAACTTATCCAACTCACCTTATCACAACCACCACCACCCCGCCCTCTAAACAAGTGAGGAGAGGAAGTTTTCTCCAGAGGCCCTACAAAGCTGAGAATATCTCTGATAAAAGGCTTACTGCATCCTCTGGAGAAAAGTCAGCGAAAAAAAAAATCAGTGGCAACTTTTTACCAAGGCATCTCACAAAACTCAAATTTGCACCACAAGGCATCTCATAATCTTTACAAAAGCACTAAGAGCATTTTGTCTCCAAATTATAACATGGATTAGAAGTGTTATCAGTGTTAAGTATACATTGGATACAAAATTGAAGGAGATTATCAATAAAAGCTCTGGGAATTTAGGTATGTTTTCGGTTTGGGGTCATTCTGAGTATAAGTATACAATGTTCTATTAAATATATTGGAAATGACTTTACATAATTTTATTTTTTAAATACTGTGTTCACCAAAAATGTCCTCTTTTGTTACAGGTTTAAAGTCAAACTTTTACCCGGAACCACAAAAAGAGGAAAAGGTAATGCTTGTCAGTGATTTAAGAGTTTTATTTCTTTCAGACCGAAATTTGCTTTATTTTATTTGCTAGAATAGTTTTTTCACACAAAAAAAAGAGGAAAAGGTAATGCTTGTCAATGATTTTACAAGTTTGTTTCAGACAGAAATGTGCTTTGTTTTATTGCCTGACATAGTTTGTTGTTTGTTTGTTTTTTTAGAATTTGCTGCTTGCGTTGTCTGTGGAAAATATACTGTTTCAGAAAAGCAATCTTTTAGTAATAAAATATTTGCATTTTTGGTCTACAAGCAACATTTGTTATCTGATATTAGATTATTGACTTATTACATCGTGTACACAAATGCAGCTTGTTGTTACTTAACAGTGGGAACTACAGTGAGGGCGCAGAACCATATTAGATTATTGACTTATTACATTGTGTACACAAATGCAGCTTGTTGTTACTTAACAGTGGGAACTACAGTGAGGGCGCAGAACCATATTAGATGGTGATGTTGATCTGGACTATTATGCCTGCTATTGCTAACATTTTTCTGACATTAGATTATTGATTTATTACACCTAAGCACTTTAGAGTGACTTGGAAGTACACTTAGGGTGCTTAACCAAAGTAGACATTGTAAGTTCATCTCGTCCTGCTGACTCAGGCTTCTTATCACAGGGAATTTTTCAGTCAATTTAAATAATTCTCTCGGTTAACAGAGATTATAAAAAAAACTCTGCCAAATTACTATGTCAATTTTTTCTTAAAGGCTAGTCTTGTTTTTTATGTATATTTCCCCCTTTCATTTTTACTCACATGATGTATTGTAGATTCGCAGACAGAAACAGTTACTTCCAAAACAAATGCCATGTTCGTTTGCTTTCACTGATTAAATTTTAAAGGACACCTGAGCTCATTTGTATTTTTTATACTGTCATGTGAGTTTTAAATATTATGAAGAGTAACAGCTATTGAAAACATTCAAATTTTATTACAGGCAAAATGTAATTATTTTTATGAGTATCTAGCTTACAGAGTAACTTTACTCCAAGAAAACATGCAGATTTTGTGGATAGGTGAGTTATAAATATGAGTTACAAATGTACTCATTTGTATATTTAGCACCAGATGACTGAACTAAATTATATTTTTATCTCTGGTGACAACTGTATTTTAGACTCTACCAGAGCCTGCAGATGTTGATTGATGAGCTGTAAATATTAGAATGATCTTTTGTTTCTGGCCACTGCCATGAGTTTTAGAGCACAAATATATTGAGAGAATGTGAATGAATCGCTTAATAATGTAACGGAATGTGAATGAATCACTTAACAACTTGAAAGAATGTGAATGAACCATTTATTGATATGAGAGAATGCAAATGAATCACTTATTGACATGAGAGAATGTGAATGAATGATTTAACAACATGAGTGATTATGAATGAATTACTTGACAACTTGAGAGAATGTGAATAATTCACCCGACAGCTGGAGAGAATGTGAATGAATCACTTGACAACTTGAGAGAATGTGAATGGATCACTTGACAACTTGAGAGAATGTGAATCACTTGACAACTTGAGAGAATGTGAATGGATCACTTGACAACTTGAGAGAATGTGAATCACTTGACAACTTGAGAGAATGTGAATCACTTGACAACTTGAGAGAATGTGAGTGAATCACTTGACAACTTGAGAGAATGTGAATGAATCACTTGACAACTTGAGAGAATGTGAATGAATCACTTGAGTGAATCACTTGACACCACCACTTTTACTCCAGGGGTAGTTTTGTTCATTTTTTTGAAAGTTCAGTTATTTAATTAATTGATTAATGGTGTCTTTAATGGTTAAAAAAAAATGTTTGTGATATTTACAGCGGCCAAGACTGCACTTAACATGTTTCAGCATGATAAAGCTGCAAGTACACGTGAGAAGGATCTGCTTAGAATCATGAAGGTTTGCTTTGTTGTGCTTTTAACTTTTATTCTTTTCTTTCTGCTCTTTGTTGTGCTTTTAACTTTTATTCTTTTCTTTCTGCTCTTTGTTGTGCTTTTAACTTTTATTCTTTTCTTTCTGCTCTTTGTTGTGCTTTTAACTTTTATTCTTTTCTTTCTGCTCTTTGTTGTGCTTTTAATTTTTATTCTTTTCTTTCTGCTCTGTTTCATTTCCATCAAAGCAAGCAAAATCCCAACAAAATATGTTGGTATAATCTTTTGTAAATACGTTACATGTTTTTGATATTTTCTTTGCGAACTTCAACATAATTAAATACTACATTTTTCCTCAAGACAAAATTTGACAATTATAATTTTGATTTCTTCATTTTCTTTCAAATAAAAGTTGTATATAGTTTTGTGGTTTGGAAAGAGAAGCAGATCTAAGTGAAGACAAGGGTACATATTTTTTAATTTGTTGGGTAAACATATTTATCTAATTACTTAACATTCTAATTATTCATCATTTTCTCATTTTCTGCCATGAAGACCCGTTTTTCTTCCTCAGGAATTGAATAGAGATGCTTTTTGACCAATGATTTTGTAAAATGAGGAAAAAATCAATAAAATTAAATGAAACAAACCTCATTTATTAATTTGTCTTAATAGTGACATGAATGAGAAAAAGATTTGTGTATCCATTGTGTGACTTTGACTTTTTTGTCACTCTAAAAAATCAGTTTTTTACTTCTGATATACTGATCAGTCTTTTATATCAGTATTGTACTTTCAGCATTTATGTTATAATAAAATTATAAATATCCCTTCATGACTATGCTGTCCTCCATTAATATTCTTCAAAAACTCATCCTCCATCCACACAGTAAGAAGAATTAATATTTACTAATGCTCTGCACATTTGTATGGATGACATTATGTTGTAAATGATAATCTTACATCTCATAAGATGTGCATATAGTATTCATAATAAATAAGTCATCTTTCTAACTTAAAAAATAAGTCATTTTTGTCATAATAAATGCTATCCTTTTGTCTTAATAAATAAGTCATTTTTTATTTTATTTTTGTGCAGTAAAATTAAAATGGATGGGATATATTATGGAGTAATAATACAAGACAGCAAAAACTAAAATAGTGATTTTTATGTTTTTCATTTATTCATGGGCTCAAAACACTGGTATTATTGTAAATGTTTGGGTTGCTGAAAATTTAAAATTGACTGATAAATCTCAAGAATAAACAGCATGGTTGTGCTGAAACATTAAATAACTGTAGTTAAAGAGGTTTATAATTTCACTGTTAGTGCAAAACTTCTTTATTTCATGGTTAATCCTTTCTGAATCAAATCACTTTGGAAAATTTAATTGATGGACAATGGAAGGCTGGTTTAAAATCAAAATGTGCATCTACATGATATCCTGCATCTTTATGATATATTGATCCATTGTAACTCTATTAACATAATATTGCTTTACTTACTAAACATTCCACTTTCATGTATTTGTATTATATATACTTTGTTTCAGTTTATAAGATTTGTATTTCTAAGTTTTCATCAAACAACTCTGATCCTGGAATTTGTCATCTTCCCATTTTTTAACATTTTTCCAAACACAATAAACTTTAAAAAAAATAAGCCAAATATATACAATATATTTTCTTTTAACTCACAAAAGACACTTCAAATGAAACACTTTAAAGCTATTTTTTTTTTTTGTTCCCAGGACACGGACATCTCAAGAAACATGCCTGGCAAAGTCAAAGTGGCAGCACCACACCTGCACAAGAGATGATTCTGCAAGCTTATTCGATTACCTCCCCTCCTTTTTCATGACTGCATAAACTATTTACATTGTAGGTTTTAAATCACAAGTCATCTGATTATAATTTGACATTGAAATCACCAAAATTAGCTCCTACATACAATAATAACGGCAATACTAAGAGTAGCAATTAAAATGAGAACTAATGAGGACCTTTACTCATCTACTGAAGGCATAATCTAATGTTTAATTTCAATTTTAACAAAACTGTAGATTTCAAATCTATACTTTTGAATTCTTATGCTGCAAGTAATTCTAAATGTAGACTGAACATGGTAGAGCTTTATTTAATGGAAGTGCCTTGGCTGGATGTAACCTTTCAAAAGGCCATTAAACAAGAGACCCATTTAATAGCTGATTTATATGGGGGGTTACATCCCTTCTCTTTTTTTCCTCTAGTGTATGATGATAATTGACCAGATTCAACTGTTAGAATGCACCCTTTGTATATTAAGCATTTGATGGCTGTATCTTTATGCAGCCATTAAACTGTATATTCACCAAATAGTGGTGTTCTTCACCACAAAGTAAAAATTAATGAAGAAATTTAAGAGTTCTGCAATATTTGAACAATAATAGAGGGTAGCAAATTGACCAGAATAAAGCTCTTAACAATTTGAAAACTGTGCTTCCCAACTGAATTGGATAATAATGATAATTATTTGGATAATAATGATAATTATCTCTTCCATGAGAAGGAAAAGATTTTATGTTTTCTTAAAATGTTACTTGCGAATTGCATTGAAAAGTTAAGAAGTTGTTATTGTTGTCTATGTGTATTAACTAACTACTGCTAACTGTAAAGTGCTGTGTCAATATTACTACAAAACTGTTTTAAGAACCCTAATACTTTCTTGTAAAACTTGGAACTTAGCTCTTTGGTTAACACACATGAACATGATTTTCAAACTGCTAGAATTAAAGAGCCATTAAAAAAAACACTACAATGAGTTGCCTGTATAAAAGAGAACTGTAACAGTCAACAAGAAAAAATAAAGCAATTTTTAATATCTTATCTGTATATGTTTAGTTTACATTCTTTCAAATGTATAGTAACTAAATGGTTGATCACACAAAGGAAATAATTATTCTGAAATAAATTTGTTTACAAAAAATTGTTTGCCATCTGAAAAACATGTAGTCTGCACCTATCCCACACATCCCATAATTAGCCAAACTACTCCACAAGTATTTATACACATTTTCTGTCTGAAAGCCAAGCCAGGCATGAGTATCTCCAAGTACATTTGTTTTAAGAAACTTTCTTTGCCATGATTCAAAATAAAGGTTTCTTGAGAATTCTGTTATCTGTGAAGGTAATCTGAATGAACATTAATTGCATTTTACCATAAATGTAAATTTCTGTTAATAAGCAATAATTTTAAACTTTCAGGAATATTGCATTTCATCTTTTTTTTTCCTGCAATCAGTGAAAATTATCTTTATTGTATTTATACACATTTATCCAGCTGTTTGCAAACTCTAACTATCTGCTATATGTACATCTCTTTAATGAGCTGCAGTGTAAATTGATAAGCACATTCTCTCTGACAACATCAATTATTTGGCATATCTCTTTAATGAGCTGCAGTTTAAACTGACAGAATGCTATCTATGACACCATCAATTATTTGGCAGATCTCTATTGAGAGTTATTTACAAACTGACAGCAAAATCACCAAGACACATTTTATCATACTGCAGTGGATGCCCTTTCTATCATTTCTTTCACACTGTCAGCAGCTTGAAGTGTCAGTGTTTTGCAGCTTTCTTCACCAATATGATACCACGATACTAAATGGTAAAAAAACTCGTACACTTTCAGGCAGTTATCCCAGTGAGGGCCTCGTGGAATAATTTTATGGTACTCTTCAAAGAAGGTATCCTCAAACTGTGCTTCCATGTGGGAAAGTATGAGATCAAACTGACTGTGGCCATACATAACTGAAGGATCAAACAGCACTGAAATACAAAATATAAAGTTGATCATTGTCACAGTAAGATTAAACAGAGTTAATGAAAGATTACAAAGTTCAATATGTCACCTGTTTTGGTGTCAGCCACAACAGTGAAGTAATAAATGTATTAATTAAATATATGATTATCTTTGTTACATGTATTAAATAATAAGACATTTATCTGCCTTTGAATAAGACTGCTTTCTATTATCAGCAGTAATTATTTTGATGAATGAAAATAATTTCTTCATAGCTTTTAAAAGTTGGAGTGTTTATTTTGTAATGTCTGGCATGAGAAAAACATATATGCTTTTGTTGTTTCATATGTTTAATTTTCACTAAAATCTTGCACGGCATTAGCAGTTTTAAATCCTATTTGTATTGGTTCCAAAAGTTGCCATCTTTACAGTACTTTCTGTGCTTTTATAGACAAGAATTGCAGTTTTAAAAGTTCATTTCTCAGTGTGTATGTGCCTGTATGTTACTTACAGAAATATAATGTTATCAGTGATGAAAAAAAGCAGAAATTTGTATACTCTCTACCAAAAAATTAATTTTTATTATGGAATTTATGCTTCCAACTTTCTGCCTTGCATACTGTGTCCATGCTATAATTGTGACTCATTCCTAATTTTTTTTTTTAAATACCTGGTCCCTTATTTGTTTGGCCAAAGTTTGCTACACATAAATCTCCATGATTAATGGCAGGTAGGATTTCCACTTTTGTAAACACCTTATGCAGGTGATTCTGTAACCATGCCCACTTTTCTTGCACTGTACGATCTCCATACTGATAAACAAATGAGCAAAGAACAGGGGAGGTAATATTAAGCTAAGATACATAGTAACATTATCAGTACATCCCGTTTTATTTTTAAAACTAACTATTGTTTCCTGCTTTAATAAAGTTCTAATTAACATATCTTTCACATGATCTGGCAGTAAAGAGTGAATATCTTAAGGACCAAGTGAATTGGAATCTAGATCATCCAGCAATATAAAAAACTACATTATATAGAATTAGGAATCACATATACCAGTCATTTCAGTTATTTAAACATCAAATGTGAATAGCTAACAACTTGAAAAGTTATTATTTTAGCGTTAAAAGTTTAAAAAAAATCTATTAAAGTTCTCACTTCACAAAATTACCAGTTAACTACAAAAACTGCATGGCAAGCAAACACTAAAAAGCTAAAGGATAAATACTGAGTCAATACTTTGATAAAAAGTATGATCAAACCATGTATTTCTCATGCAGTTAAGGTATATATTATGAAACCTGTCACTCTTTGTTTTGTTTTTACTGTTTCTCATTCATACATTATGAATCACAATCAATACCCATTTTTGTGTTTCTCAAGCAGTTAAGGTTTACAGTCAATATTTGTTTTTGTGCTTCTCAACTAGTTGAGGTTTAATTCTGAATTTGGGTCAATATTTGCTTTTGTGTTTCTCAAGTAGTTAAGATTTATATTCTAAATTTGAGTCAATATTTGTCTCTGTGTTTCTTGAGCAGTTAAGATTTATAATTCCAGACCATTGAAGATGATGATGTATTTCTTGAAGTATCATATTTTTATCCCTTACTGGGCACGTGACAATATCTTTAACCCTTACTTGACACAACATGACAATTTGTTTACTTCCTCTAGGCAAAGTGAAGATGATGGATGACTTTTTAAATGCAGAAGCATGATTACAGAAAGAATGGCACAGTCAGAAGAACAGGAAACCTCATGTTTTCTGTTAAAACTTGCAAGATATTGCAATATTTCTCTCTTCAGTGATTCTCACACACTCTTGGGTAGTTTCTATGTTTTGCTATGTCATTCTCAGATGTGTCCAGCAAACAGTTAAAAAAAAAAGATGTACCTATGTTTCATGTCATTACCACCTATACTACAAGAGATTGTGGGATTGTGTATATTAGTAATCTGTCATCTTCACTTACTGTAAGGGATTGTGTATATTAGTAATCTGTCATCTTCACTTACTGTAAGGGATTGTGTATATTAGTAATCTGTCATCTTCACTTACTGTAAGGGATTGTGTATATTAGTAATCTGTCATCTTCGCTTACTGTAAGGGATTGTGTATATTAGTAATCTGTCATCTTCACTTACTGTAAGGGATTGTGTATATTAGTAATAAACCACCCTCACTCACTGAAAGGGATTGTGTATATTAGTAATCTGTCATCTTCACTTACTGTAAGGGATTGTGTATATTAGTAATAAACCACCCTCACTCATGCATGGGATTAAGTATATTAGTAATAAACCACCCTTACTTACTGCAAGGGATTGTGTATATTAATAATCTTAAAATCCCAAAGTAGTATACTCTTTCAGCACTTTCAATAAAACTGATAAATACGACTCAACATTCCACCATTCTTTATCAGTAAATGCTCTTTGCTAATTTTGTTTATATTCACAGTTGACCTAGATTCCTCAACACTAGGACAAAGCATTAACTGTTTTGTTTTCAAATAAAAGTGAGTTTGGAAGAAATACTAACATCAACCAAAATTAATTTTAATGATTTGTTTCAGACATTCAATCTGTGCAGTTTTCTAATTCCAAAATCAAATTAGTGATATCAAAAATATTACCTTCATTTGCAGCCCGTTTACTAATGGGTGAAGAATGTCTCTGATGAAAAATTCCTGTTTGAAAAGAACTCTTAACTGTTATAAAAAATTTCAAAGAACTGAATATTTATTAGTTGTACTTTCATAACCATTAAAAAAGAAAGAAAAAAGAAAGACATTAATGAACATTACTAATAAGTTTATTACAGTTTGGAGCCTTTGGTGTGCTCAGTTACAAGTAACAAATTTATTACAGTTTGGAGCCTTTGGTGTGCTCAATTACAAGTAACAAATTTATTACAGTTTGGAGCCTTTGGTGTGCTCAATTACAAGTAACAAGCTTATTACAGTTTGGAGCCTTTGGTGTGCTCAGTTACAAGTAACAAATTTATTACAGTTTGGAGCCTTTGGTGTGCTCAGTTATAAGTAACAGCTATCCCCATGCTTATTTTCAATAAAATCACTGTGCCAACAATCTAAGGAAAAAATAATCAGTTTTAAGAAGAGCCAATCAAGGGCTGTAACTGTGAGAACCAACTACTCTCCTATATGTCACATAATGGCCTTATGTAGCTAGCCTCTAAAAGCAGACTACAATCAAACCTACTTCTAGGACAGTTGACCCTTATTCCCAGGCTAGAGAATGCCGGAGTACGAACTCACTTTGAACGAACCATTCAAAGCACAGCCCAACCGCACACAATGAATTTACCAGATACCTTCCTGTTTTTCTGCAGTCCAACACAGCTGATCATTGAGGCAACATGTGCTTTGACCCCAGCATTAATAAGCTATAATCATACAGCATAGAAGCTACTAATCTTTATCGCCAGTTAGCAATGCAGCAGAAAATCATCCTCTGTATATATACTGCCAAAGGTATGAGATTTTGCTTGAATAACCAAATATTATATCCAGATTATTTCTAACAATCATATTTCATATTTGCTAAACATTTCACTTATGATGTTAGAATGTATGATGACCTTGTACATAAGAGTCAGAGAACAAGTGGACAAATTGTTAGCCCATGTGTACATTACTGGCAGATTGGCACCTATCTCACACACTTCGACGAGTGCTGAGCCTCACCAGAGAGGAAGGGCCCATGGATCAGAAATTACCGTTCAATGGACTAGGTGTGCACCGACTAGAGCACCATCAGGACCCTAAGACCATGTCAGGCATCTTGACTATAAAACCAACAGCTGAACAGCTTCTCTCAGAGTTCACTCAGAATTCTTGCATAAACTCACTTATAAGTTTACTCATATGAACAAGACTCAACACAAAACTGTCATAGAACTGGAACAAACTTTCTCTTACGATACTACACGGTACATTTATAAACTTTAGTTGTGACCATTGAACTTATGTAACTGCATTTGTCTTATTTTATTTCTTGTTAAATATATTTAAATATTGATTTTTAGGTCACTCATGCTGGCATGACTCACTTGCATATGTGTAGTCTGTCACCTGTATTTAATTAATATACCTGGCTGTACATATCAGGGGACTCAGAGCTATTTTCTAGATTATCGATCATTTCTACATTATCAATCTTCCCTCTTTCCAACATGTGGCCAGCCAGAAGGTGTGTTTGGGGGAGATCAGGGTGGTGGAGAATTAACATCTTGCCCATCTCCCAGCAAAACGTCACACTGTACCATACCCACCAACCAAGGGTAATAATTATATGATCTGTGATTACTGTCATGTACTTCACACAAACCCTGGACTATTTTATTTAAACCCAATTGATTACTTGTAGTGTGCCACTCACCAATCGCAGGCAATAAATATGTACCACACTCACTAATCAAGGGCAATAACTGTGTAAACCCAAGTGGATTACTATGTATGCCTGTAACCAATAGAGAGCAATGATTGTGTCGAACCTATTAGGATTAATTTCACTGTTATGTCACCAATTAAGAGCAATAACAGTGTAACCATCTGTAATTTGTCATGTACTAAACACCAATCAAGACAATACCTTTGCCAATTAAATTAGGATTACTGTCCTGTGCCAGACTCACCAATCAAGGGCAATAGATGTCCAAGTCAACTTGGACTACTGTCATGCAACAAGTTTATCATAAAGGGCAATAAATGAACCAACTAGAACTGCTGTCATGCTACACACAAATCAAGGGCTAGATGTGTCAACCAACTAGAATTGTCATATTCTACACTCCTGAATCAAGACCTAGGTGTGTCAAAATTGTTATATTCTGCATTCATGAATCAAGGGTTAGGTGTGTAAACAAACTAGAATTGTCGTCATTTTACACTCATGAGTTGAGAGATAGGCATGTATTGTCAGAGAACTGTCATACTAAAATTACCTGTGGCTTTGCTCGTGTAAATGGCAGTTTTTAGAATGTCACTTAAAGAAAAATTATAATGTATGTTTTTTTTGCACCAGGTAAGAACCATATACAACATGCTAAAAATGTGTTTGTTTGTTCTTATATTAAAGTGTCATGGAAATCTTAAATGTTACTATGCCAATTTTTGCAGTCCACAACATCTGTTCTTGCGATTTATTAATCACCATCCCAAAGCACACACTTATGGGGAACTGCAGCCATTTAAATTCAAAGGGAAAGTTATTCAGAATAAGTTGTAGTGGGGGATGGGAGTGGTTGAACATCAGTTCTCATTTACCACAACCTATCAAAATGGCTGCATCAATAAGATTCCTATGTAGCTACTGCATCCGCAATGTTGTTTCTATTATATAATTTTGGCAGGTTCAGATTATGAATCAGTATTATAAGTGCACAAATGTTTAGAAATATTTTATGGGCAGGTAAGTCAGGGAACCATTATGTTGTAAAGAAAGTCAACTGGATAATGAACTGGTTCAAAACAGTGTTAATAAGAATGCAAAAATAAGAGCTAAACACATAGCATAATGTAACCCACCAAAATACAATATTTACTACAACCTACAATGTAATACACAGAATGAGAAAGTCAATCTCAGTGAATCCACAGAAGTGAGTAAGCATATGCAGTGCATGGAGGTCAGTGATATATGGCTATTTATAGTCTGCTCAGCCCACTACATGGCCCACATGCATATGCTTTACTATTTTCAAAGCTTTAGGGTTATTGGCTCATAGGTTTATGGCTATATATAAAATTTTAATCTATTGAATTACGTGATGTCCATTCAAATATACATACTTGCCAAGTGTCTCTCCAAACTTGTCCAGGTGTGAAGGTTCCAATGAAAGACTCAAAATGACAGCCAAATTTGTCTACAGGTAACACACTTGATCCATCAGTTTTATGATGAACAGTTTGTTCTTGTAACTTAATTTTTTCCAGTAAAGTTTGATTGTATTTGTGCAATCTGAAATTAATATTAGTTCACTGAGGAGTTCCTATTCTTCAAATATTTTTTAACATGCGGGGTTGTATTTTTCTTATTCAGAATGACCAGGAATATAGAATTTTAAAAATTACATAAACAAACTACTATACTTCAATTCTGTTAAAGAGACAAAATAATGGAAAGTACAAAAAACACTAACATTCATTGCAGGAGTTATAAGTTTTCTGAAAAGCAATGTGAAACTGAAATTGTACACAATAAACACATGCTGAATATATAATTACGACATTAAATATTTAAACCTTTAGAAATGCATATATATAATTATGACATTAAAAGTGTAAACCATAAAATATATATATATTATTAGTAAAGACAAGAACAAATGTTTGATAAATATTAATTAATTATTAAAGCAATTTAACATTGTTAATAAGTGAATGGATAGAATGAGTGAAAGTTTACAAATATATACATATAATTATAACATTATAAAAACAAAAATTGTGCAAATATATATGCATAATTATAATTCTGCACAACTAAAGCATTCAGCAGTATAAACAAATTTACTCCTCAGTGTTTTTTATAATTTTTGTAATTTTAACCAATAAGCTATTAAGAAATTAAAATATATTTAGTCCCCAAACATGGTAGGCTATGTATTATATTAACAGACAAATACATTTTATTTTTTTTATACAGAGGAAAAAGCTGTGTCTGTAACATTTTAGGGCACATAACTCTAAAACACTTAACAGATAACCCAAATGACTGACAAACAGATATAGTTATTACTGTAAACAAACAATTAAAAGCAAACTGTCTCCAGGCAGAGTAAAATCTTGCAAATTTTACCTGCCTATCTGGTGTCCAAACTGTTGCCAAAAATCTGTCAGCGGTGCCAGACCTGGAATAAATTCCAAAACATGCACAGCACCTTCTCTGTCACTGCAGGGAAACACCTGCAATGAATGTGCACAAAGATATTTTCAATAACTGGTTTTATGTGATAACCAGCATGTTTGGGAAGATAATTTTGATTAGTATTATCTGGCATCATAAATTCCTTTTTACTTCGCCCAGACAGTAATTGAAGCTAATCATAGATATACTGGAAAATACCATTGAAATAACATAAAATAAAACTAAGATAATTAATTCATAATGAGTGATTACTCTGAATGATAGTCTATAAATATGATAACTACTGTATACTGTTTGGTCTATTTCAAAGATAGGGCTAGTGAAATTATTCTGTTTCATACATTCTTAATGTTTATGATTTCTGACAATCTTAGCATGGCAAGTTTGGGCATGCTTGGTATGGGTAATTTTGTGAAAATACTGATTATCTAGAAAGGTTCATTACAGCCTTCAATAATAAACTGAACAATCAAATTACTTGCTTTTACTGAAGCTGGAACAATGACACATCCGGTCTTTGCCAACAGCTGAAGACTGTTTCTTTCTGAATGGAACATTGATGTTGCCTGTAAAATTGCATAATATATATTATTCAATTGATCAAATCCATCCTAGTCAAATATAAAATGTATTTACTTGTACTGGCCACCGGAAAATACAATTCTTGATACAGCATAGGGTTTCTGGTTTGCTCCAAACTTTGTTTGAGGTCAGACTGAGAATCACAGCTTATAAAGTGATATGATGTAGTTTGATAAATTATAAAGTTATCACAATATCAGTCAAACTGCGACTCAATGACTGTTGTGGGCAAGATTTAAATTAACAAATGATAAATATAAATTACTTTTCTATTTCATAATAATTATTTGTAATGATTATAGTTAACAAAATAAATTTTCTAATATTTTTTCTTCTGTTATTTTGTAATTTTCCTAATATTATATGTAATTTTAAATTAATAGATTTGAAGGACTATGAATGTGAAACTTAATTTCTGTTAATAGGTCTTCAGTGTGCATTTTAGAAATGATACTGCTTCATTTTTCCCCATTAAGCTAAGAAATTGTAATCTGTAGATTTATAGCTGTTGTACTCAGCCAACAATTATTGTTCCATCGAATCTGTTCCTAGCATAAGCAATCTGTTTTTCAAATTATTATCTACTAGTTTAACAAATTTATTTGTCTGAAATAACATTAGACAATAGTAACTTTTGTCTGAAATAAGACAACTTTATTAATTAAACCTGCATTAATGGGTATTTTATTATGTTTCCTGCACCATGTGCTCACAATATAGCAAGTTTTGGACATGGAAAACTAATAAATTATTGTTACTACATTGCTTGCCTAATCATGTGCATTTCAACTCTGACAAGTATTCTGTATTGCCCTAAATTTACACATCTGATTCTGAACTCCCTTTAACAATATTATGTTCATATGAGTTCATCTCAAGATTGTAATTATTGTAACCGTACTCATTTGACCTCACATCAACAATAACACGAGTAAACAAAGACAAATAATTTGTTCTCAGAATCATCATTTATGTCTTTTTGAAGGTTCAAATAATGAAACTGATGAAAAGAGACTTTTTAAGACAATAAACTTTTTAATTATAAAAATTACCACTTCTCCCGGATTGTATTTGATGAAATACGACTGCATTGTCATTTTGGAGTGAAAAATGGCTGCTCTGTTGATGATTCCACCAGAAACTGCTCTCTCATACTTCAGGGTGCTATCTTCCAACTGCTCTTGCAAGTGTGATTCCAAAACACTCAGATCATCCATTGCGGTCTAATAAATTGATCTGAAGGTTAAAAAACTAAGATGCATGTACATGATAATTAATTAAATTGGTTATTTTGTTTTATACTAACTATTAATACACAGTGCTTTGTACGCTTCCACATATGGAGACAAGTTTTGCTGGTTCTTCAATTAGCTTTTTCTTTGTGACTCTAAGAGTGTTATATTATAAGTAACTAGTCTAATACCACAACAATAAATGTATGACTGATAGTATGGTTCTGCTGCAGATGTTACACTAGCCAATGATCAGCAGCAATTGGTTAATATGTACAATCCATCAGGATAAAATTGTATACGAGTGATGAAGATTGGACAAATCAGCTTTAAGTTCTGGAACTTATCAATAGTTGCTTATGAACATGTCAACAGTTGTTTATGAATATGTCAGTCTGGTTTAGAGTGTATGTACATATAAATATAGGCTATTATTGAATCAGCTGGACCAATCAGCAAAGGAACGTGTTATATATTTTTCATTATCTCTCTCAGAAAAGTGCTTCTTCTATATTGGAAAAAATCTTGTAGACTTGAGTCAACTTTCAGAGACATCTATCTATCCTGATGACCTCGAGAGTGATGTCAGACACCAAGGATACCTGGGAAATTCTAATTTACCTCATGAAACATAATGAATGAAATGTAACAAAGCAATATATTTATTGCAGCCATTTTTCAGGATGTCTTACAAATGGGTATTGAGTCAATGTTCTTAAGATGGGGAAAATTATCTGGAAAGACCCCATTTTCTGTGTGGGGTCAGCTCAATGATTACCACAAGCTAGTGATATCAGAAGAAAGTTCTTCATTATCTCTATCAGTGGAGGGTTGTGGGTGAGGTTTTGTTGGGGTTTTTTGGTATTTGCTTTTTTTTGTTTTGTTTTGAGGGGTCTTATAGAAATATCCCATGACTTCAGAGTCATCCATGTTGACCTTTAAAATAGGTTAAATCAAACTTCATGGATACCTGAGGAATTTTAACCATAACTCACCCTTGGAACATCAAGGATCAAATAGGGTGAAAATCAGAGATAAATTTTAAAAAACTAGAGCCTTAAAAGGTAATATGATATCAAATGTTTAATTACTCAAAAATCTTAACATTTACTAAGTCATTAACATTTTGGGCATTAATGTTTTGCATCACTGATATAGCATCTGACATAAAATTAAGAAATACACTGTACCTTTATGTGGTAAAACTAATTCAGATTGAATTAAATGAGGAAAAAGTAACATTTGCAAATGTTAAAATCTGAATAGTGGGTTTTTTTAGTACTCCTAAAATTGCAACTAACAGGATATGTTTCAATTGGAACAATCACTAAGTATGTTATGCCTCATTTGGAAATAAGGAATTCACAAATATATCCCACAATTCTTATCACTAAAAGGGCTGGTTAGTGTTCACTTAATGATCTTATAGCCCATAATTCATGTGCAAGTCTTGTATTTGAATAGTCATCTTAGTTCTCTATAGTAAACTGACCACTTCTTATATATATATATATCAAGCCATTCTTCAGGATACCTAAAGTGCTTTACATACAACAATAGATGCTAACCTTGACATGCATGAGCTGGTGAGCATGGACTGGATGCATCGATTAGAAAAAAACCCAGACTGGTGTGGATCTTTAACTCATGACAACTACCAGATAAGTAATATCTTCATAAGCAATGTCAAAGGAATTTGTGGGGATCCTTTAGAAAAATCCATAGACTTGGGTCAAATTTTGGAGTCATCTTATAGTTGATGACCAATGTCATACCCTGGGTACGTTTAGGAAATTCTAATTTTAACTAAGAGAACAGCAATCAAATGTTAAATAATCACTGACTGATAATGAATGGGGGATGAAACAACAGATTTACAAGAAAATACCACTGATATAGCATTTGAAGTAAAATTATAACAGGAATGATTATGTACGTGGTAGATTATAAATCTAATACAGATTTATATTTATTCAATTCAACAAAAGGAAAATGTAACCAAAGTTTAGTGTTCAATACATCTTTAAGTGCACCTTATATATGTAACAGTTACATTTAGGTTGGTCACTACGTTTGCCTCATTTGGAAATAAAGAATTCCACAAATATATCCCACAATTCTTATTACTGAGAGGGGTATTTAAAGTTCACCTAGTGATCTAGAGGCACAATATTCGTGTGCAGTCTTGGGTACCAGCAGTCTTACTTTCCAATGGGAAATTACTGCTTCAAAGCCTACTGCTACTACAGTTTTCCCTACACGAGAATCCAGCGACTAAGCCGTAGGCCACTTTAACTCCTGTTTATATCGGCGAGAAATACAACTTAACCTTTTGTTTAATTATTTTTGCTGATTCCTGATTGCTTCAAATGGCTAGGTTCGATTTTGTATTCAGACCAAGGATGTGTATCAACATGAGCTTGTTCAGACCACGACTGTGGCATTAAAACAATGGGCAATAACCCTCTTTTAAATAAAATTGAGTTCTCCCAAATGCAGACGACATGAATTTTTATTGCTCTGCATCACTATAACTTTTGCTGTGAGCTTTGTTATGAATATTATCTTTTAGAAAATACAAAATTGTAAAACTGCATTTTAAGCCTAGAGTAATTTTGCTTTCTAATTCTTTTGAACTAACCAAAAGGGTAGGAATATTATTAAACAAGTCGGGTGATTGTCGGCTTTCAGATACAACCGTACGGTTCATTCACTACTACTGCACTATAAAATAGTCATCTTTTAATAAATTCCAGTCCGTTTAAATGATCTATTTGCAAGATTGAATGGAATTTTCATATATTAATAAAGAATACGTGTATATGAATCAGAATGTTTACTAACTTTAACTGGAGTTCGAGTCCATTCAGATTTTAATTTTAATCAAGTTTTGTTTCCGTACCCACATACGTCAGTTACTGCTTGAAATTGAATGCTTCACTTTTTTATTTGATCGATTTAAATGTATGTACTGATAATTTTTTCTATCACTCTTTGCCTTTGGTTAGCCTCGTTTACTTTGCCTAAACTGAAGAAAATGCCAATAGAATTTTCACCGTTGCCGGATAGATTAGTATTATATAAAATGCACATAGGGGAACCTGGGGTAAAACGAGATACTTAAGGAAAAAAGACCTGCTGTATCAAAGATAACATTTACATGTAAATGAAATTCTGTGTACTAAACAATCAAGGGATGGACAACAATGACACAACAAAAGAAAGATGAAATTTATTTGTTGCAAAAGACACACAAACGATTTATTGAGGTAATCATATTGTCCCATTTTGCCCCATGCCTGGGGTAAAACGAGACATAAGCTGGGGTAAAACGAGACATACACTGGAGGTAGCATAAAACAAAAGTTAGTCATCGCAGAGTTCACAGATGAAAACTGGGGCCTTGTTTCTTTCGTCAAGACCTGCACAGCTGTAGTGTGCCCACCTGTTGCAGTCACCTTGACAGGCTACCCAGCTTTCTGCACTCTCGGAGTACAGTTCATCACAGTACAGGCACTGTGCATCCTGTTCCTGGCACTGGCTCTGGGATGAAGAAATGGGCTTTCCAGATGAGCTGACACCTGGAGGTACAGGCAGCAGAAGTGCTGGAGGTTGAAGCAGTGGGAGGCCTAGATGCTGAGGTGGTGGAATAGCTGGAGGTTGAGGCAGTAGGATGGCTGGAAGCTGATGTGGTGGTCTGGAGGTTGAGGTCATCAGCAGCAACAGGAATATCAGTTGCCTCAGCTGCAATGAAGTCCGCTTCGGAAAAAACGCTTCTGTCCAAGGGCCATATTCCTGAAGCTTTGAAGCCATTGATTGCATTTAACATCGTTGCTGCCTGTAGGTATGCTCTCCCGAAGAGATCTGAAACTGGGTCACCACACGCCCTGGGTGATTGCGTAACCAAATCCGAACCTGGTGGTCATAAAATGTGCTGAGTGGCTTCATGAAAGCTAAATCCAACGGCTGCAGTCGATGCGTGCAGTGTGGTGGAAGGCACAAAAGAATGACTCCATGTTCTCTTGCAATGTCAATCAGTTCCACGCTTTTCGTGTGTGCTGCATGGCCATCTAGAATCAGAAGCACAGGCTTCTCCTTTGATGCTCTGGTGAACTGTATGAACTGTCTTATATATTTGATGAAGAGTTCTGTTTAATCCATCCACTTGGGTGGCACTCAGCCCATGCTCCAGGTGGTGCACCATCCATCAATTCAGGTTTCATGCGTACTCGAGGGAATATAAGCATTGGTGGCATGTATTGTCCTGCAGCAGAGCAGCATATTACCGAAGTTAAAAGCTGCCCCCTCTCTGCAGAAGTGACCGAACCTATCTGCCTCTTCCCTTTGGTTGCCACAACTTTTGAGAGAGACTTTGGAACTGTGGAAACACCTATTTCATCACAATTCCAGATCCTGTCTCCACTCAGCTTGTATTTATCCACCACATCCTCAAGTAGGTCAAAGAAAGATGTGACTGCAACTCTATTGAAGCCCATGGCTCGAGCTGCTGAAGTTGCTTCAGGTTTTCGAAGTGACAGCTTGTCTGAATGCCGGGCCATAAACCCCCTGTACCAGTCGTAGCCAGCGACTCCTTTTTCATCATTGAACTTGTTGGCCTTTCCGTTTCTTTCTGCAAGCTCATAGGCAAGTTTACGAAGTTCGTATGAAGAAAGACCAAAGAGCATTTTCTCCATCTGCTGGACATAGCTGACAAGCTCCTCTTCTTCCTCTTTTGTAAAGACAGTTGCAATTGATCCAAGGGCTGAAAAAAAGAGAATATTTTATAAGAAATAATTCTGATAATTTTTTTTTCATTTAAAAAACATGCAATCATACACATTTAATGACCTTGTGACCATTAGGGGTAAAACGAGACAGCGTCTCATTTTGCCCCATTGTTTTGTCCCGTTTTACCCCACTTATGCTTTTTCACAAAGCCTCCAAACCACACACTGCCATGCTTAAGTAGGTCAAACTGATAAATATATTACCGTTGCCCATATAAATATCTCTCAGAATGTTAATTCTTGTCTGACAAATCTGTACCTTTTTTCCTAATGAACACGATTGCAGCATAACCATAAAAATAGATCAAAAAAGATAAAATTGAAATATTTACCTCTCGCCGATGCACGCAGCTCAAACAAACAAATCGGACATTGCCGGCAAGGCAGTACCACGTGATCTCTTTATTAGACTCCTTGCTGAAGAGCTTTCTCTCTCTGTGTTTCAATAATTCGTGTTTCTCGTTTTACCCCACTATCTCATTTTACCCCAGGTTCCCCTATACCAAAACGCTCCCAATTGTTTCTTTCTCTCTCTTTCTCTCAATAGCGGTTGCACATTCTCTTTCTCTTATCAATCTCTTGTTCATTTTCAAACACACACACACACGCACGCACGCAAGCAAGCACACACTAACCATAAATTATGTCATAAACATTTTACCTTTTTCATACTTTTAACAGATTGAATCCGTGTTTCATTTTGTCATAAATCAAATCATGCATAATTCATGAGCATAAAATGCATTCTTGACAAATATACGTGAAAATATTATATAAATAATAAATTTGTTCAGTTCTCCAGCAAATGGAATAGTATTCAATGTTTGTATTAATTTTGGTTTCAAACCTCGCAGTCTGTAGGCCTAGGTGTGTGTGGGTTGGGGTTGGGGAGTAACTGTTGGACTGCAAATCTAACTAGCATAAGATTACTCATCCTATGAATTATAATTGTTACTCACTTCTTTATGCAGGCTTATAGACAGTACAGTGGACGGTATTATATGACAAGGTCATAATCATTATATTTAGATAAGAAATTTCGTCAGCATTATTGAAAGAAATATCAGCATTTTTGTAAGAGAACGTCATCTGCATTGTAAGAAACGTCATCATTATTGTAGAAGAACGTTATCAGTATTGTAAGAAACGTCATCAGCATTGAAGGGGGAATATCAACGATATTTTAAAAGACCTCCGTTATCATTATTGTAAAAGGACGTCATTGAAAGGGAATATCAACGGCATTGTAAAAGACCTTCATTATCATCATTGTACAAGAACGACATTGAAAGGGGATGTCAAAGGTATTATAAAAGAACGTCATTGAAAGGGGGTGAAAATAGTATTGTAAAAGAACATCATTATTATTATTGTACAATAACAGGTCATTGAAAAGGGGTATCAACGGTATTATAAAAGAACGTCTTTGAAATGGGGTGTCAACGGTATTATAAAAGAACGTCAATGAAAAGGGATGAAAATGGTATTGTAATAGAAAGGAAAATGTCAACAGTATGATAAAAGAACGTCATTGAAAGGAAATGTCAATGGTATTATAAGAGAATGTCATTGAATGGAAACTCTGACAATTTAGCAATTTATATAACCATTTAAATTTAAAATAGGGAGGGGCAGATTTACTCTTTCACACCAGTCTTTTAAATGGGGTAGGGGAATTCAGTCTTTCAAACAAAATAAGGGTGTCACGTCTCTCATGGCGGGGGAGGGGGGGAGGAGATGGACAATCTTTCAAACATGATAGAGAATCCGCCTTTTATTTGATTTTCTGCTTAATGTCCACTTCCAACGTTTATAGATTTCTCAGATGGCTATAGTTCTGTTAATGGCTGGTGCCATCCTTTCTCCGATCAACCATGTCTCGCACCCGTGTTCAGATATTTCATTGTCTGTCTGTACACGAGGAACGTCACTGCATTCACTAGAAATGCTCTGATGCACGTGACAAGCGTGCCCCGGTAAAATACGCAAATGCCTTCCTGTCTCCAAGACCAAAGAGCGCAGTCAATGGCACCACGGTATTTCCCCTGTAAGTCCGTCTGTAGCCGACTTTTTACGACGTCAAAAGGCATGACGCTTAACCAGGAGATCGTCCCCGCCAGTCCTCCACCTATGATGTCAGCGGTTACTGCTGTGTAGTCAGTCGAGCCGGACGATCGCAAGGAAGAAGATATACTTTGGTACAAAACGAGGTGAAGGCCGTATGAAGGGACGTCCCGCAGAATCATGGCACCCCAGCCTCTATACAGTCCTGGTGCCCCTTGCCGTCGCCAGATCTCTCGAAGACATTCTTGGGGTCGTCTGTAGAGGTGCCTGCTTGTCGTCGAATGTGTTGTTTGACAAATGCCTGACAACATCCCAACAAGGAAAAAAAAGTGCTTTGTTGTACTGTCTTAAAGCATTAATTTGAAAATGCGTATTTCTGTGGTGCATGGCACAACATAATGTTTATGTAATGTCTGACAACCGCAAAAATGGACATTGCTTTTATGCCTGACAATTACGTAACAAAACATGCGCATTTGCTGTAATGTCTGCGAATATTAAAAGAATGTGTATTGCGATACAAATATTGGCTGCAAACTCAGTATCCACAAATAATTACTGAGATAAAAATTCTCTCACTCTCTTTCTGTAAGTTTCACTTTAAAATTAATGTATATTGTTACGCCAGCTCATTTACCATTGCTTTTACAGTACATATCTTTGCTTGTTACAGTACATATCTGTTTCTTACACGACATTCCGGTGCTTTTAACAGTATTATATCTGTGCATCTTACAGTATATAGTTATGCTTTTTACACTACATACATGTGCATCTTACAGTACATAAAGATCTGTGCTTCTTACACTAAATATCTGTGTTTTTTACACTAAAGATCTGTGCTTCTTACACTAAATATCTGTGCTTTTTACACTAAATATCTGTACTTTTTACACTAAATATCTGTACTTTTACATTAAATATCTGTACTTTATACACTAAATATCTGTGCTTTTTACACTAAATATCTGTACTTTTTACACTTAATAACTGTACTCTTTACACTAAATATCTGTGCTTTTTACACTAAATATCTGTACCAAGAATCCGAAATTGAAGACGTCTACATATTTAAAAATAAAATAACTACAAACTGTAAAACACACACCCTCACTCACTAATAATTTTCGCTTATGTGTGTTCTCTTCGATGCAAGACGCTAGTAAAGCAAATTATGAATTGTTCATCTATACATTTTTGTAAACTGGTGTAAATGGGTTTTTTATTTTTTTTAAATTTAATTTTAAATCAGGTAATTCAGTATCTGGGCCTGCATTATTTCATTCACTGTAATGTAATGTCTTGTCCTACAACTTGCATTCCAAACAGACCTTTCCAATGCGGTATCTGGGCCTGCATATTGCACTTGATGACCTCTATAGGACAACCAATAATGAACTGCGCCAAACCGCCTGCGCATCCCGCAAAAAATACGTCCTTAGAGTCCGGAGTTCGACCGTTGGCCAAGATTCGCAAAGTATTACCGTACACACCGAACAAGACGGCGTTCACACCGCCGCAGGTCAGGAGAGGGTACGAGAGACCACGGAAGAATCCTTGCCTCTGAAACATCAAAAGAGTTCAAGGACAGTTCAAAAAGAAAATCCTAGACCTCGTAAAATTAAGTGAGTGCAGGACTTTGGACCTGAAAAGAGTGTAGAACTATTCACAATACAGTCCTGGACTTCGGACTTGAAAAGAGTGTAGAACTATTCATAATACAGTCCTGGACTTTGGACGTGTAATGAATAGTCATTCCTACAGTCTTTACAGTCCTGGACTTTGGATGTGTAAAGAGGCAGGATAATCCATAGAATAATACTTAACTTAGATGAAGAGAGAATGGGACACTTAAAAGAATTTTTTTTTAATTCTTCATTTGACCTTTATAGCTTTACAAGCATATTCCTTTGCACGTATTTCAAGACTGAAATCAATACAAAATTATTTCTGTAAAACTGCGTTGTGCCTATGTTATAGTCGTTTGTCTGACAGCTTGATGATGTTTTATGGACTTTAGCTCGGAAAGACCAAAAGTAAAGCCCTTTCTTTGAAGAAAATAATTTTATCCCAAATGGCATAGACAAGAAATACTTGACTATGTAAGGGAAATACCTTGGAAATCAAGAGATTAGGGATCAATAGCAATCGTGGGGGGAAAGCATGTCACATCTCTCTCTCTCTCTCTCTCTCTCTCTCTCTCTCTCTCTCTCTCTCTCTCTCTCTCTCTCTCTCTCTCTCTCTCTCTCTCTCTCTCTCTCTCTCTCCCCACGTAGGATGAAGTATGAGAACTGCTTATCCATGTTCTGAATTTGATGCAAGCTAATTTTTTTTAAGTCTCATTGCCTGACTAACTTTGTTTAAGATTCTATTTAGTGATGACTAAAAGGTCCAGCTCTTATATAGGAACACTATAAAAAAATGAAAACCTGAAACCTAGCAATTATTTCGAACTGTTGAGTACATTCATTGGAATGAAAACAGATTTGTGACAGACAATATCATTGATGACAAATAATTAACTTGATGAAATAAAACTAATTTTTTTTTAAATGCTTAATGCACAAGGGCAAATAACTGTAGAGAGAACAGGTAGTTGCATTGGACATCACACTGACCAGCCCATGGTGTTGAATACTGATGATAGCATCCACGGTGCCCTTGTAACGCTTGCTGTCTACTTGTGTCTGCAATTGTACCTGAAAATACACACTACCCTTGAGAACTAGTTCCACTGAATCAAGGCCGCAGGCTTTCATTTTTTGCCCACTCAGTGGTCACTGCAAACATTCCAGTCACACGATATAATATTAGTTCTAAAGGTCAGTTTACTAGAGGGCTTCATATACCTGTGTTCCAGTCAGTTCCACTATGGTTTTTAATCCGTCTAATCTCGGAAATTAAAAAAAAAAAATTAAAATCCCTCCTGAAATACTAAGAATTTTCTATTAATGGTCCCATTCTTAGGCCTGTCTGATCTAATTCATATTTAAGTAAAGACAACTCTGTAGATTTCGAAAATAAACTTAGATTTCTTATTTCGTCAAGAATTATATTTGCAGTTTATAGGCAATATAGATTTAAATTTCTTACTTCATCAAGAATTATTTGCAATAAATGGACAAAACCTTTCAATTGTTATGAACGCTAAAGTTAGAGCCCAAGTGTTCGTTACTCGTACAGTCACAGGGGATTGGTCAGGAAAATACAACTCATAACTCAGTTCTTTATAATTAGAAATCGATTTTTAAAAAAATAATTAGATGTTCCATTCTCGTTTTTTACTAGACTTGTTCAAAAAATCTCGTTTCATTTCCTTCCTACCTCCCTATCCCCTCCACCTCCGAGTGCCATCTCCGTTGAATGATTGAATGACAGTGAAGTTCTACTTGACTCAATGAGTTGCAGTTCAGAACGAAGCCTGTCTGTACACTTAAACGAATACATCAAAATTAGATCTGTTGTATGATTTGCTCCACACAAAATAAATTCATAGTTATCAGTGCATTAAAATCAGTAGAAAGGCGTCACATTCAATATCAGTAAAAGTTCACCTTCAGAGATTTTACCCGCTAATATACAAGCATGCTCTAATAATACACAAACTTGCTCTAATAATACACAAGATTGCTCTAATAATACACAAACTTGCTCTAATAAATGCTCAGTTAAACTTACTCTAATAAATGCTCAAACAAACTTTCTCTTGCTGAAATCAATGCACAAACTTGTTCTAAAATAAATGCACAAATTTGTTCTAATAAATACACAAACGTGTTGTAATAAATGCGCATACAGCCTTGCTGAAATAAGTGCACAAACTTGCTGAATTAAATTCATAAAAATCTTGCTAAAATAAATGTACAATCTCCTTTAATAAATGCACAAACAATCTTGTTGAAATAAATGCACAAACAATTTTGCTGAAAGAAACGCACAAATAAACTTGCTGTAATAAATGCACAAATTTGCAGTAATAAATGCACAAACAAACTTGCAGTAATAAATCCACAAACTTGCAGTAATAAATGCAAAAACTTGCTGCAATAAATGCAAAAACTTGCTATAATAAATACACAACTCTACTACTTAGTAACAAGACACCTTTCTTACTATTTACAATTATTCATCAAAATCATGCAGACAGTTGACCAAAATAACATTTTGGTTGTTTTTTTTCTCTCTCTCTCTCATGAGATTATTAATTATCATCTAATTCTGGTTGATTCAGTTCACAGGCTTTAAAAACAATTGTCTGGAAATTTCCCGCATTTTAAAAGATTAGTGTAGTTCGACTTAACTATTTTCTTTATTATGTTCGTCTAGTTTTCTTTATGTATGAGTGTGTTCTCAACTGACACTTGTACATTCCTGTTAGAAGTGTGCGCTCTTTATGAGAGACACGCACAGTCGACATTCAGGATCTATCTCAATGGAATTTGTTGCCTTTCAAGCTGACATACAAAGACCCCATGGTTATTTTCAAGGGGGCTCTGAAGACACCTTTTTTTTGATCAATAACACTGTTTCACTATTCAAACGATGGAGAGTTTTTTATCAATAAGAATAACACTGTTTCACTATTCAAACAATGGAGAGTTTTTAATTATAATTTTCTTTTTCTTTTTTAAGGATAGTTATTGGTTGTATCATGTAATTTTTCATGTGGAATCGATTTGTTTGTGTTTTCATATTATCTTTAATTATCTGATGTAATTAGGTATACTGTATAAAGACTGTATATATTGTATGTGAACTTATTCTACAGAGCTTAGACAATTATAAGATTAAGCTATTTTAAAATTTATTGATTCTTATTTCATTATTATCATTATTTCATCCACCCGTGACTGGTTATAGTGAAAAATAAAACTACATCAGCACAAACTTCCTTAGGATAGTTTCAATGTGACACAAGCCTTGATTTGTCATGTCACATCAATTAGTCTTTCATTCAATTACAGGTATAAAGTTATTCCAAGCGCCAAGCTCTTTCTACGGTGTTTCTTTTTTAATCTCTGGCATTTAAAGAACACATTATTCACAGGTCTTTCATGTTGTGTTATCAACGGTTTGTTATATTAATTTATTATCACCCAACTTGTTATAAGTGATACCGGAGAAATATCTAACTCTTCGTGCAGTCATGCGTAACTGTTTGACAGGAAGAACGCAAAATTTAGTAGCGTCATGCAGTGGTTAATCAATTTCGCCCACGCTCACAGGCTTAACACTTAATTGGCAATTTAATGTTGCCTTCTCTACAAAATAAAGGCAGCTCACGAATCTGTTTAGAGCCCTATCAAATAACAACAGTCGAAGCCTCACAGTTGTATCTAAGAGTAATGCACCCTTTTAGACATTTTTATTTCTAGCGTCCCGTGTTTGACTTGCAAAGTTCGTAACTTTCTGTTTTATCTTCTTGATTTAATAATTAAAAATAACTGTTTGGAAGCCGTGACTTTTTTATACCATCTTTTAGTGAATATTCTGTAGTGTAGTATGGGCGTACTGTATAGACGTAGCAGAAGTAGAAAATAAAGCTTGCCGGGAAACAACCAACAAATTAATAAAGAAATGTAAGAAGGTATTATGCTGACCTTCGTCGTGTCAAAAGGATGGCCAACCGCAATGCCAGCGATACCTGCAATTGTAATACGAATAAAAGAATAATTAGTTTAAAAGATTATGTATTAAATCATCTAGAGGTTGTTTACAAACAACTTTACACAAATACATTATTTATTTATATTTAAATGTATTTGGGGATTAAAGGAGGTATGTAGGCTTAAGGGTGTGTGTGTGTGTAAAATATTAATTTTAAAAGTCAGTCACCAGCATATCTTGGAAAGTGACCCTCTTAGGCTAATTGGAGAATATGTGAAGGGCGAGAGACAATCTACAAATAATCCTAGAAGTGGTAGTACTTGCAGGAGTGTATGTGTCTCTGAACGAGTAACAAATAGTCCTAGAAGTGGTAGTACTTGCAGGAGTGTAGGTGTTTGAACCAGCAAAACTCAAGGACGGACAGAATAAGAAGTACATTAAGCATTGTCTCTGGGGATTAACTTAGTTTTCTCCGACTGCAAATGACGAAGACCCTGAAGGTGAGTGGGATTAAATAGATCGAGAATTAAGGAACTATTGATAACACCACCCATAATGTATCTGAGTAACTTCATGGACTCGTACATGTTTTCTGTCTTGTCTGTAAACTTTGTTACCTAGCAACAATTCGTTCCGAGACTAAACCATTGCTATTTTGGTGACGTGAAGAATGGGCGGTGTCTGGCCAGAGCGCTGACCTACTTAAAAGGAAGTCGACCATTGTGGAATCTGTCAAGATTTGGGGGGGATATTGAAAACGCTACATGACAAAGCTTGTGTGCTGTGCGTCGGTTGATTGACGTAAAGTGCTTTACGGTCCGATGCCTCATTAAAGAGTCAAGATACTGACTGAATGACTGGTGTGACTGCCTCCACACCCCACACCCCACTCCTTTCTTCTTCTGGCGACGAGTGGAGTATCGTTATAAGAAAGAAAGAAAATGCTTTGGCTGACTTGATATGGTGTGCCCAAAGTGATACACTTGATATGGTGTGCCCAAAGTGATACTTTCTCCTTAGAAAATTCTAAGTCACTGTAGGTTTGTTTGTTTTTGTTTAGTATGGATGTCATCCGAATGTCGCTCTGTATTATAACTGACATTACTGACGTCATAAAGAAGAAAAAAAAACACGCTCAGTGCATTTAAACAGTTGGTGACACCTCTGCCGACAACCACGATTCTATTTCGCACATACGGCTCTAAAACCAAAACCTCCATTTAGTAAAGAGAAAAGCTTATTATTGTTATTATTTGCTGATGAGAAAAGACTGATAATATTTAGCATTTTTACTCCCCTTCAAAGTGACAAATAGTTACCTCCAATGGCGCCTGACAGGAAATCACTCTGCCAATTTGTGCACCCATGCGTGTCCATCTATGAATCATCCAATGTTGACGCTGTTTTCATAAGCAAAAGAAAACCCAAAAAAGTTTTCTTTTTAATAACAACCAAAAGCTGTCAAAGTCACGACTCAATGAATGTATAGAATGAAAGCTGCGCGTGTTTCGCTTTCATATTGTGCCCGACAAAGCGTTCCTCGTTGTTTCCTCGTTGCCAGCACTCTTTGCACAGGGGTCGCTGAACGCAGCCTACTTTGGTCCGAGCGTCCTTGTTATCTTTGCAGGGACATTTCATTAAGTGACCTTTGATCCGTTAGATGTTTAATCTCTCTTCTTTGTATACTCTCAGTGACGTCACAAAAAAACCGAACATATTATTACTGTAGAAGTTATTCAGTGTAAAGGAATTCAGAAGCTTTCTGAGATGTCTCCTTTATTCTAGAAATCTGTTTCTTTTATTCATTTTTTAATATATCGTTAGTTGAAAGACTATGTTCTACTGTTGTCAGCTACTGAGCCATAAATACTTCCTGCAGTACAGCTTTTGTCTGTTGACTGTTGATAGCAATTACTTTACAAAGACTTAATACTTTTGTACATTACTCAATACTTTTGTACATTACTCAATAATTTTGTACATTACTCCATACGAAATATCGGTTCTGCTTGGACTTTCTGGAGTTACAAAAGTTCAGTTTAGCTAACAATTGGATTAAGATCCTTGAATGTGTGAGAATTTCTAAATATTTACACTAATATTCTATGAAACTTCAATATAAGCAAGGAATAATTTTCAATAGTAATATTTCTTTTTTCAGACTATCTTTTAGTGGTCACTGCAATAATCTACAGTTCTGTGAACATTTTAAAATTATGTCTTTTCAAACCATCGCTTTATCTACGATCATCAGTTAAACCGATATTCTATAAAATTACAGCAATAGACTTAATATTCCTACAACATTCTGTGTCAAGAAATCTTTATCAGAAACTTTCATTGTAACGGAAGGGACCGTCCTTGGCTTTATACTGCGTAGATAGTCACAAAGGGAACTTAGGGGCCCCACAAAAAGCAGTTTTTAAAATTTTAATTTTTAATAACAGTTTATTTTACTTATTTCAGTAAAATTTAACCTATAGTAGTTCTTTATTTTAATAATAGTCCATGAACACAATGTTGAATATGTTTAATTAATTCGTTGCTTTATTTCCTGTTTTAGCGCTTTTACGTTTTCAGTTTTCTGGGTACAAAGATGCTGCTTAAGGATCCTGTGAAGGCCCAGAGATGGCCCAAGGCAAATATCTCACTCAGCATCTCTTTTGCACAGTGCTACGCTTTTATCTATGTCATCAATAAACCGATAATCGATAAAAATTTACTGCAACAGCTCACTGACAAAGACAAGGAAATATCTCAATCAGCGTCTTTTTTGTACAGTGCAACACCGACTTGTTTACTGTTCGATTCTGCAGTAAGGAGAAAGATGGCTGTTGATATTGTTGTTCGGTTGACTTCTTCTGCTACACAGGAATTGCGTGAAAACTTTTCATCTTGTTTAGATGTTCTCGGTTTTTGTGGTGCCTTCTCTTTCATTCGGGGAAAGTAATTAGAGAGTGTTCTGATGTTGTATTCAGGGTAGTTAGAGGGGTGTGCTGCTATTATATTCAGGGAGAGTAGTTAGAGGGGTGTGCTGCTATTATATTCAGGGAGAGTAGTTAGAGGGGTGTGCTGCTATTATATTCAGGGAGGGTAGTTAGAGGGGTGTGCTGCTGCATTTGGTTTTGGTTCTTCGCGTTTGCATCTTGCTGCGACGGTTGTAGGTCCTCTCCAACAACACCCAACCACCCCCATTTAAAAAAAAAAAATTATTTGTAGCGTTTGCCTTTGCCTTTGCCATTTCTGGGTCGGTTTTTTTTTTTGTTTGAGGATATGGGATATGTTTGCATGAGGAATATGCTGGGTGGTGGAAATGTGAGCTTTTGATTATTTCTTTTTGTGAAGTAGTATTTGTGTGTGTAGTATTTGTGTGGTGGATTGTAGCTGAAGTAGTGTGTGTTGTTTCTCAGTTATTTCTTTCATTATTTCAAGGAGGTGGAGCTGTTTGTATGAGGTATGTAATGAGTGCTTTTTGTACGTGGTTTTGGTTGTGTTCTTTAGGATATAGTAGTATTTGGGTGGTGAATGTAGTTGTAGTAGGTTTGTTCTTTAGGATATAGTAGTATTTGGGTGGTGAATGTAGTTGTAGTAGGTTTGTTCTTTAGGATATAGTAGTATTTGGGTGGTGAATGTAGTTGTAGTAGGTTTGTTCTTTAGGATATAGTAGTATTTGGGTGGTGAATGGTAGTTGTAGTAGGTTTGTTCTTTAGGATATAGTAGTATTTGGGTGGTGAATGTAGTTGTAGTAGGTTTGTTCTTTAGGATATAGTAGTATTTGGGTGGTGAATGGTAGTTGTAGTAGGTTTGTTCTTTAGGATATAGTAGTATTTGGGTGGTGAATGTAGTTGTAGTAGGTTTGTTCTTTAGGATATAGTAGTATTTGGGTGGTGAATGTAGTTGTAGTAGGTTTGTTCTTTAGGATATAGTAGTATTTGGGTGGTGAATGTAGTTGTAGTAGGTTTGTTCTTTAGGATATAGTAGTATTTGGGTGGTGAATGGTAGTTGTAGTAGGTTTGTTCTTTAGGATATAGTAGTATTTGGGTGGTGAATGTAGTTGTAGTAGGTTTGTTTTTTAGGATATAGTAGTATTTGGGTGGTGAATGTAGTTGTAGTAGGTTTGTTCTTTAGGATATAGTAGTATTTGGGTGGTGAATGTAGTTGTAGTAGGTTTGTTCTTTAGGATATAGTAGTATTTGGGTGGTGAATGGTAGTTGTAGCTGTCTCATCGGAACTCGTTGCTTGTTGAAGGCGTGTGTACCTTGAAAAAATAAACTAGAATAAATGAGCAATGCACTAAGTACGATAGACAGTGATAATATTCACCTCCATAGTTTAATAACAACAACAACTATTCTTTCATTTCGGTCAAGTTTGTTCAAAAAAATCCCATTTGATCCGCTTTTGATATATGATAATATTTTATTTGCACTCTTTGCAGTCAGCTCATTTGTACCAAATATTAAACGGTGTTGAAGAAATTGAACCTTGTATTATTTTTTTAAAAATTAAATTAAATTATTATAATTTCATTATAGTCAAAACGTTGAGACAAATAGATAACAACACAAACATGCAGAATAGACAACCAGACAGACAGAGAGTAGCATACATAAAATGTTTTGCATAAACTTTTATGCAGGCAAAGACACCAACTTACAGACATAAGAGTCTCGTACAACTTCACCTTCAAAAGAAATTTTATCTTTACGTTTCTAACCATGAAATTGTGACCCTGACCCAATTACTGTTCATAGGTCTTAAATGAATCTGGGGTCACTCACTTGAAACACTGGGCCCAGTTCAGCATGATTCCTACCCTACAACTAGAAATAGATTTGATCAACGTGCCTTGAAATAAAACATCTGTTTTTTCCCCCCTGTTACAAATAAAATTTAATAACGCTTTTAGTTTCAGGTTTGCTGTATTTTTTTTTTAAATTGCTTGCGTACAAGATGAAAACGAGAATGCATTTTTTTTAAATCCCAGCAAATGAGCATGTATGCATGATGAAATGGAAATGGAATCTGTACAATGTGAAAACAAAAAACAAATAAATAAATATAAAGAATAAAAATGAAAGAAAGGATGTTTGGTAAAGCTAACACATAAGGGGGGGGGGGGGGGGCAGCGGATGTGTGTGAGTTCCTGAGTGTTGTTGTCCGATTTATTCATTCTCAGTCTTAACTCGCCCAAAATTTCTTTGTTCATCACTTTATTGCAAATGACACGTCATTACAATCGAATGCTTTCGTGAACATTTTACTGACATAAAAAAAAGAAAGAAAATTTAAAACAATTTAAAAGTTTAAGGTCTTGTTGTTGTTGCTTTTGTTGTTTTTAAAGATATCTCAAAGGAGTCCTGTTTTAATATAAACGGGAGTGGTGTTTGTGTTTAAATAAAATAATGTTAGATTATTGCTAAATAAACTTATCCGTTGAACACATTTATGTAAGTAATTATTAGTTACACCTAACTTAGATCTTGCGTAAATGCTACTCGCTTAAATTTATCCGTTGAACACATTTCTGTAAGTAATTATTAATTACACCTAACTTAGATCTTGCGTAAATGCTACTCGCTTAAATTTATCCGTTGAACACATTTCTGTAAGTAATTATTAGTTACACCTAACTTAGATCTTGCGTAAATGCTACTCGCTTAAATTTATCCGTTGAACACATTTCTGTAAGTAATTATTAGTTACACCTAACTTAGATCTTGCGTAAATGCTACTCGCTTAAAGGAGTTAGATTATAGACATTTGACTGTGACATTGTATTGTGTTATCGCTGAATGCAAAGTAACTTTTTATTCCATTGTCTACTCTCGTATAGTGTATTTCATTGCAATGTAGTCATTCTCACTAACTTTCCAGCAACATGTCATTGTGTTTTTATTTTTAAAAAATGTCATTTTCATTACAATATGCCAGTGTGATTTCCATTACAAAGGTCAGTGTGTTTTTCATTGTATGTCATTATGTTTTCCATTACAACATGCCAATATGTTTTCCAATACAACATGTTGACGTGTTTTCTATTTACAACATGTTATTTTGTTTTCCATTACAACATACCATCGTGTTTTCCACTAGAAAATAAAGAGGAAGACAAGCATTTTAATTCTAACTTGAATATTATGGACGTGAAATGTACTAATTTACATTGGCACAATTTCAGATTTTAAAAGTGCAACCCTCTCTCTCTTCTACTCACATACACTCGCACATCTTACAAGTAAAACGAGCGTCGTTGCTAAGTTTATCATTTTTTTCCTTTTAAACAAAGTCACAATATGTAGACTCTTATAACTTCCAGAATTCACATTATCTTCACATTATATTCGTCCCATCGGTTTTTTTGACCTAACATAGAGATGCTAATTTACATTCCACAAGCTCCTGACATCTACTGTCGGACAGCGAGTTATGTATTTTAGACTTGAATGTCTCAAATGTGGTGGGTATGTGTGCGCGTATATATTACAAACACAAGGATCTTTCTTTAAAAAGTTTAAAGATTAAAACTATTTTACTTCTATGCATCGTTTTGTGTCTCATCAGTGTTTTGTGTCTCATCAGTGTTTTGTGTCTCATCAGTGTTTTGTGTCTCATCAGTGTTTTGTGTCTCATCAGTGTTTTGTGTCTCATCAGTGTTTTGTGTCTCATCAGTGTTTTGTTGATAGTTTCTATCTCACGTGTTAGTAGGCCTAAGCAGGTGAGAAATCAGTCCAACGATCGTCATGCCTAAATGGGCTTAGGTGGGCCACAGAAATCCATACACTCAGCCTCGGTACTAAAACGATTGCTGTTGCCTCCACAACCACCGTATATAAATTTTCGACAGACGCCAGCTTGGTCATCGAAATGGAACATTGGCATATATCCCCGACACATGCCTTCGACTCGAGGTAGGCGGCAAACTGAGAACAAGAAAAAAAGGGCAAATGGCAAATTCAGCAACAAAACACACGGGGCTGGCGGCAAAGTGAGAACAAGAGACGTGGGGCTGGCGGCAAAGTGAGAACAAGTGACGTGGGACTAGCGGCAAAGTGAGAACAAGAGACGTGGGACTAGCGGCAAAGTGAGAACAAGAGACGTGGGACTAGCGGCAAAGTGAGAACAAGAAACATGGGACTAGCGGCAAAGTGAGAACAAGTGACATGGGACTGGCAGTAAAGTGAGAACAAGAGACATGGGGCTGGCAGCAAAGTGAGAACAAGAGACATAGGGCTGGCAGTAAAGTGAGAATAAGAGACATGGGGCTGGCAGCAAAGTGAGGACAGGAGAACATACGAGGCTGACAACAATAGAGAGACCAAAGGAACAAGATAAACGAGGCAGATGGCAAAGTGAGGACAAGATATATGGGGCAGGCGACAAAGTGAGGACAAGATAAACGAGGCAGATGGCAAAGTGAGGACAAGATATATGGGGCAGGCGACAAAGTGAGGACAAGAGAACAAAATACACGGGGCTGACAACAATAGAGAGAACAAGATAAATGGGGCAGGCGGAAAAGTGAGAAGAGAATATACGTACACTTTTAGCGTAGAGTACATTAAAATACGTCACGATGGTAAAAAACGTGAGTTGTGTCATGAAAACATGCTATGGTGTTAGGAAGATATATACATGAAGCAACATAAGTTTGCCATAATTATAGCATTTGATGCATGTGGTACTGGTGTTGTACCGACTATGATCTATTTGACGAAGAAGAGAAATAAGTGTAGTGCATACATGGAAAGGTTTTATTGCTAGTGATTATGGTTTCTTTTGTCACACGGAGTTACTTTTTAGCATATTACAGCCAAGTTCTTGAAATGTATGCTTTAAACTAAATGACTTGTTTTACACAAACACACATGGATGGATGGATGGATGGATGGATGGATGGATGGATGGATGGGTGGGTGGATGGATGGATATATGGAAGGATGGATGGATGGATGGGTGGGTGGGTGGATGGATGGATATATGGAAGGGTGGATGGATGGATGGATGGGTGGGTGAGTGGGTTGGTGGGTGGGTGATGTCCAACAGGAATAACTCACTGAGGAATAGCACGTGTGATTTTTATTGATGACCAATGAGTTTCGCTTTTACTGAGGACCAACGATTAAGACATTTACTGAGGATCAACAATTAAGACTTTTACTGAGGATCAACTCACCTTTATAAGGATCAACAAGTAAAGCCTTTTTCTGAGGACTAACAGGCATACTAAAGACCAACATGTATGCCTTTTCTTATACACAACAATAAAGTTTGACATTTACTGATGTCCAACCAGTATAAATATTTTTACTAGTGATCACTACGTATTACTTTTACTGCCGTCCGACAGGTTTATCTTTTACTGAGGACAAACAAGTGCTTGTTTGTACTGAGAATATAATTTTAATTAAGGTTCAAGAATGTGATTTTTGCTGAGAATATCACTTTAACTAAGGTTCATGAAATGTGATTTTTGCTGGATACAAACAAGTGTGACTTTTGCTGAGGAGAAATAAGTATAACATTTAGTGGGGATCAGCTGACTTTTAATTTGACTGAAGTTTGATTGGAATGAAACTCTTTTAATTCCTTATGTTACTAAGAAGAAAACAAGAGTTAATATCTTACTCTCGTTTTTGCTCAGGTTGTTCTGAGAGGTTTGTTCAGGTGATAGAGGGGAGATAACTGCAGACGATGACGTACTCTTTTGGGGTGTAGGGGCATCACTGCTGCCTGCAATAAAAAGAGACACTTTTTAAAGTCGAGACGAAACACCTGTTTATTTTTTATTTAATTGCATGCTTGTTTATATGCTCTAGTGTTGGTTGCGCTGGTTCGATTTTTACAGTTTGAGTGAAATATTTGCATTGTCGGTAACTGTATTTACTATTAGTATGAAAATATTGTTTATTATTTCTATTGAACCCCTGCTAGTTTGAAAGCACTGTTTATTATTTCTAGAGAATATTTGTTAGTTTGAAAACACTATTTATTGTTTCTGTAGAATGAGTTAGTTTGAAAACACTATTTATTGTTTCTGTAGAATGAGTTAGTTTGAAAACACTATTTATTATTTCTGTAGAATGAGTTAGTTTGAAAACACTATTTATTGTTTCTGTAGAATGAGTTAGTTTGAAAACACTGTTTATTGTTGCCATAGAGTGTGTTAGTTTGAAAATATTCTTAATTGTTTCACTAGTATGTCTTTTAGTTTGAAAAAAAGTTTATTTTTGTTGACTTCTGTAGAGTGTCTGCTAATTTAAAAACACTGTTTATTATTTCTGTAGATGTCTGTTACATTGAAAACACTGTTTATTATTTCTATAGAATGACTGTGTTATGGGTCAAGGGCAAATTATGCCTGACCTCCTATCCAAAATGTATTTTCGTTGTAGTATTAAGCTCTTTTGATTTTTCCATCTTTTGTATCAAACTATCATACAGTCCTCTGCACTAGCGATCGCAGCCAAGTTATGTAATTGTTTGCGGTGTGTTACGGGCAATTAGGGAACCATGCATGTTAAAATGAAAAGGCCGATAACTATAAGCAGATTATGCAATACACTCGAACAATAGCAGAAGGGGGGTGGGGTTGTTCAAGCCTTATGCTCGACCAACAGAATTCCCGCCATTAATCCTTAGATGTGAATAAATACAGTGAAACCGAATTAGGAAATTATTCACAAGGGAACTTTGCATAGACTTACAAAGGTTGCACATATTCTTTGAATCGAAGATAAGCCCGCTAAATATTCAGACAAGGAACACATCGATTTCTTAATATTTGTTAACTATATTTTATTAAGAATGTTGTGTGCTGACGGTTCCTGTAGGTCAGGTCTTAGAGTGCTAACAGTTCCAGTAAGATAGGTTTTAGTGTGCTGACAGTTCCTGTAGGTCAGGTCTTAGAGTGCTAACAGTTCCAGTAAGATAGGTTTTAGTGTGCTGACAGTTCCTGTAGGTCAGGTCTTAGAGTGCTAACAGTTCCAGTAAGATAGGTTTTAGTGTGCTGACAGTTCCTGTAGGTCAGGTCTTAGAGTGCTAACAGTTCCAGTAAGACAGGTTTTAGTTTGCTAACAGTTCCAGTAAGACAGGTTTTAGTGTGCTGACAGTTCCTGAAGGCAGGTCTTAATGTGCTTATTTTTAAATTTAAATTTATTATTGCTCTTAACTTTTATGAGTGTGGAATGATGTGTGGATGTGTGTGTGTGTGTGTGTGTGTGTGAGAGAGAGAGAGAGAGAGAGAGAGAGAGAATTCTGTGTGCGATTTAAATAAGCGTATTTTACAAAGAAACTTTTTTATTGTTTGCCTCAATAGTTAAACTACTTACCATTCTTCAAACCATTTATCTTCGGGTCCCTCTCTTCCTCCCACCTCCACTCAAACTGATGCTCCCTACTCCACCCCATAACTCGTGTCAACAATAAGTGTTTAAAAATAGATTTTTTAATCGATTTATGTCAGGTATCTTACCTTGATTGACATTAGACCGCGGGCTCGGGAGTGGGCTGGACAGATTGAATCCCTCCATCAAGCGAGTGAGGATAAGTTTAATCAGCGTGTCCAACTGTTCCTGTTTCTCAAGTCCCAGAAGTGTCTCAAGCGGGTTCGGCTTGACCTTGGCCGTGTCGACGCCTGGCTGCTGCTGTTCCTGTTGAGGAGGGACAGAGCTCATGAAGACAGACGTGACTTGGACAGAAGATGGGGCTGCTGACTGCGTCCGTACCTCCTTGGTGGTGATGGTGACAAGCAGCAGAGAGAGGGCAATCGCTATCATTTTGTCTTGAAGCAAATTTTCGGAAGATTAAACTAATTGTATGGGTACTGTTTAAAAACTACAAGTAAATGGTAGATTTAACGTTCGTAAGAAAAATATATAAACAATAATTTTTTTTTAAAAAGGGATAGTTGGTGATGCAGGCCATAATGACTGTCCTAGCTCTTGCAACAAATATGATAATGTAATATTAGGCAAACTGAACTTCTAAGACAACAAATATGATAATGTAATATTAGGCAAACTGAACTTCTAAGACAACAAATATGATAATGTAATATTGGGCAAACTGAACTTCTAAGACAACAAATATGATAATGTAATATTAGGCAAACTGAACTTCTAAGACAACAAATATGATAATGTAATATTAGGCAAACTGAACTTCTAAGACAACAAATATGATAATGTAATATTGGGCAAACTGAACTTCTAAGACAATAAATATGATAATGTAATATTGGGCAAACTGAACTTCTAAGACAACAAATATGATAAATATAATGTAATATTGGGCAAACTGAACTTCTAAGACAACAAATATGATAATGTAATATTAGGCAAACTGAACTTCTAAGACAACAAATATGATAATGTAATATTAGGCAAACTGAACTTCTAAGACAACAAATATGATAAATATAATGTAATATTGGGCAAACTGAACTTCTAAGACAACAAATATGATAATGTAATATTAGGCAAACTGAACTTCTAAGAAAACAAATATGATAATGTAATATTAGGCAAACTGAACTTCTAAGACAACAAATATGATAATGTAATATTAGGCAAACTGAACTTCTAAGACAACAAATATGATAATGTAATATTGGGCAAACTGAACTTCTAAGACAACAAATAATTATGATAATTTAATATTAGGCAAAACTGAACTTCTAGAATAACAAATATGATAATGTAATATTAGGCAAAACTGAACTTCTAGAACAACAAATATGATAATGTAATATTAGGCAAAACTGAGCTTCTTGAATAACAAATATGATAATGTAATATTAGGCAAAACTGAACTTCTAAGACAACAAATATGATAATGTAATATTAGGCAAAATTGAACTTCTAGGACGAAATCATTCAAATGTATTTTTGTTTAGAGGTAAAAGGGCTACTACTGCTGCTGATAAGTTAACAACGCGTTACCAATTTTACTGAACTGCTCCTATGTCCAAGGCTGGTCAGAAAAACGTTTTCAATACGTTTTCAAAAACGTTTTTAGTCGACACTTACCACTATACGTATTTAGTTGACACTTACCACTATACATATTTAGTGGACACTTACCACTATACGTATTTAGTCGACACTTACCACTATACGTATTTAGTTGACACTTACCACTATACGTATTTAGTCGACACTTATCAATATAAGTATTTAGTTGACACTTACCAATATCAGTATTTAGTCGACACTTATCAATATAAGTATTTAGTCGACACTTACCAATATCAGTATTTAGTCGACACTTATCAATATAAGTATCTTCTGTCCACGACGAAAACGCAGAAAGACAAAGTCAAAACTTAATTGCCTTGATTGGTGAAACAGAAGCAAAAACATGTACACCTATCGTCTTTATCCAGTTACAATTATTTTTTTTCAAGTCTTCCACTTCACCTTTATAAGCGACGACACTTGGAGACACTTGCCTTTCCCCTACGAAGCAGCAGCAGCAATCGTTGAGTAAAGCCATGTTTGCCCGTGACGTGCTCTGCAACCAGATGCAAGTCAAACAACGAATAGGTCATAGAAAGCACGAGCGTCCATCCAAAACAAATACAGTGGACTGGGGTTGTAAAGAGGGTTGGGGGCTGGGGGTGGGTTGGGGAGAAGACGTTGTGTTGTCATTGATTGTGTTAATGTGTCGACTAGGACTTATTCTCCAGAATTAACCTGCACTTCAGTGTAAGTGTGACTAACAGTTTGTGTTTACAAGTAGTTTTTGTTTTTTGTTTTCCTTAACCCTTTTAGTGGCCTGGTTTTAATCCAGAAGTTTCGTAACGTTTCGGCCATTTTGTTTGCCGTTCAGAGATGCGCACTACCAGTTTTCAGGCCGCGATTCCTGTAGACTAGAGCTTTGGGATCAAATCTGCGCGTCTTAGGAAGAAAATGCTAATTGTTTTAAGCCCTTACGTGCTGGATAATGACATAATGGGGTTCAACCATAGTCGACATTAAAGGTAAAGTGATTATCCGCACAGTATGGCATCGACCAACACGAAAGGATGATAGCAATATCGACTATAATATGATGACAGTTATAGACTATGCCTTTCTCTATTATGTAACCGCACGACTGTCATCTTCCTATAATAAAATTGATAAAATTATAAGATCAAATTTCAGAAACAAATTACTGACAAACAGAAGTCATGAGGAAAAAATATGAATGATAATGATGACGATGGTGACAATGATGATGGCGGCGACAACGATGGTGGTGGTGGTGGTGGTGGTGACGATGGTTGTGGTGGGGTGATGGTGGTGATCACAAAGAAAAGAGAATATTTTATAAATAAATGTTTTAAGTGCTTTACAATTATCACATATAAATTACAAAGGTATTTACAAACTACTTAAACACATAGAAACACTAACATTAATAAAACAAAACAGAATAAATCCTTATGCAAAATGACAATGCACACCAAATAGTTGTATTTTTAGAATAGACAAGTAAAATTATTTATAAATAGCAGAGCAAGTAAATGTATTTATGACAGACACGTCATTAAAAATAATATACACATTTTCGGCTAAAACAACCATTACACAATTATTATATGATATTATAGTACGTTTATTGCCAACGAAAATAAAATGTCTTGAGAGTCGTCTTTAAAAGACCCTGATCTCTTTCCATGTCAGTGAAGCAAAAAGGAAAGCGAAGACATCTTGTGTTGTATTTGAGCCGCGATCTGGTGGTCAGCGAAGACTAAGTGGAAAGGTATGATCAGATCTCGGAGGTTTGAGAATAATCCCAACTGTAGAGATCTGAACATTTTGAAGTTTCTTCACAAGACGCATAATTAGACCAGAGAGAAAAGGATGGAGGGCAGAGTTACAAACAGTTACCAAGTTTAGAGAATATCAATAAATACGAATGGGGGGTTTTAGCATCAGCAGGGAGGCTAATGAACAGTACTGATTTAGCTGATTCGGGTCTAGACATGCCGCTGTATAAGTGTTCTTGTAGAGCAGTGCTGTCCAACCAGCGACCCGCGGGCCCTTTCTAAGTGGTTCTCATAATATTTTTAAAACTTTCAGTTTCGCAAAAATCTTGTCATAAAACTTAAACATTTTATTTAATTTCTTCAATTTTCCCCCAAATAATTATTGGACTAATTTCTAAGTTTATTAGAAAATTTATTGTTAATTTTAAATAGTGCACAAAATAAAAGTTTCTAAAAAATTCCAAAAATGTTAAGTCTAGAAGTATTTTAATGACCGTACTTACTTCCTAGGAGTCACTACCGGAAGCGGATGTTCTGTTGTCAACACGCTGTGCAGACGTCATTGTTATTGAGTTAAGTTAAAAGTTAAGTTTTAAAAAAAAAAGTAATCATTTTTTAATTTTTAATTTTATTCTCTCTGTAAAACTGACAAGCATATCAAATAAAACGGACAACACAGCGGCCTCGGTCTATGGACACTTTGAACCAGTCAACAGAAAGCGGACAACACAGCGGCCTCAGCCTATGGACAGTTTGAACCAGTCAACACAAAGTGGAAAGTTAAAGAAGAAAACCGTATGTTTAATCCGTCATGGTTAACTTAAATTTTTGTTCACAATGCCGGGTGATAAGCCTGTGTGTTTGCTCTCCCAGAATTCCGTAGCTGTTTTGAACAAAAAGTAAATCTGCAGAGACTTCGTTTTAGAAAATTTATTTTTTGTCTTCCCTCACTTTGGAACCAACTGGATAATTTTTCTCAAAATTGTTATGCATAGAAGTGAAGTGTCTTTGCAGATTTACTTTTTTTTCAAAACAGCTACGGAATTCTGGCAATCTAGATATCCTGAGCAACAAGGGAGATCATTTAGTTTATTTTATGGCTACTGGAGGACAAGAGGCGGCAAAAGAAACTGAATGATCTGTTTTTAAATTTTAGAGTTGGTTTAACTAGCTATAAGAAGTATGGACGAAAGTGAAGTAATTAGTGATTGTGAGAGAAGAGAAAATTGCGTCATTCCAAATGATGACAATACCTCTTCCGCTTGTAGGAAATGACTTCATCTTGTGCGCATCGGGTCTCATCAAACCTAACCCAGTTATATTCATTTCCATTCCGTCGAGCCAGGTTTCAGGTAAGAAAGATATATCTAAATTACCAAATTATGTTGTTAACACTAAACTTCCTCATTTCATTTTGCTTCCATTGCTGATTATCCAACAGACGAGGCATTTATAAATAACTTGGTGTTTATTATTATATAATCTCTTACGTGTTTTATAGTCATGGCGGCATTACTCTTTCATTCCAAGGAGGAAGGAAAAGAGGGATCACATTCACCAAAACACTGGGGGTGGAGGTGCAAGGAGAGGTTTTTTTATACCCATGACCTCTCGTGAAATCCAGCATATCGGCATACCGGATTCTGAATAACTCTCTCTGTTTCTCCCCCTGCCCTCTCTCTCCACCGAGATAGATAAAGATGGATAGATGGAAGGATGGATGGGTGGATGGATGGATGGATAGCGGGCGGGCGGACGGACGGAAGGACCGATCGATCGATAGATAGATAGATAGACAGATAGATAAATAGATATATATATATAGAGAGAGAGATGGCATAAACAGCAATCTCATTGTTTATTTCATGGCACTTCATAATTATTTCTTTCCGTCTCGTCTGTGTTAACATCTGTGTTAGTATGTTATGTGTTATTCTCACATGTCTCCCCCAACAATGTCCCCACCCCTCAAACTCGAACAGGGCTTTTCCTCTTGTATTCCTTTTATTTTTTTTTTAAAATGAGCAAAGAGACATTTTCACAGCGGGGTAGAAAGGGGTGGTCGGGGAGTACTGCTTGTTGTTTCATGCTTTTATTCCATGTACAGATGTAAAGGATAGAGGTGATGACGTGGCTGATGTTCTTTCTTCGTTTAGTAAAGAGACCTCGTGACAGACAAATCAACGATTTTAAATTTAGAAAACGAACAACCTCTCCATATTTTTCTCCCACGCCCTGAGACTAATCCTTCTCCAAGTTATTGAGGCTCGAACCCTGACTGGACCCCTGCTTGCAGAGCTGACGTCAATTGTTTAAACAGACATGCCCGTTTTACTGTTCTGTGCATTACGGTGACACGCACTCTTCATCATGGGAACAATAGCGTTTTTTTTTTTTAACGCAGGTAGAAAAGCTCTTGTAATGAGACAGAAATTCCGAGAAAACGTCAATGAAAACAATCTTTAGTGACGACAGTCCTCAACTCAGCTAACAAAAAAAAAAAAATAAGCAGCCTTCCCTCCATAAACACACATCTGCTCGCCCCACCTTCCAGCCAAAAAGCCACATACCTCTCACTTTTAAACAGGATAGTTAACTATAGATTTTTTTCCTTTCGCTGACATCTCCCATAAGAAGCCGCATTAGATTTTTTATCGTGAGATATTCTCGATCTTGGGTTGTTTCTGGGGGACTTCCTCTCCTCACTGGATTTAGGAGAGGGGTGACTCCCTGGTGGGTTGGTGGAGGTTGTTGCCGCATGTCGTTGTAGAGGTGAAGTTCTGATTTTTTTTGTTTTGTTTTGTTTAGTTCCTGTGAATGTGGTTGAACGTAGTTTGTAATTCTTGAATCTGGTGATTGTAGTGTTTCTATGTTGCGTTGTAATAATTGTGATGAGTTATATTTCGTGAAAGCGATCACGTGATAATCACGCTGTTGTTTTTTTTTTTCTTGTGGCCTTGTTCTGTTTGTTTTGTATCAGGCAATCCATGCCCGCCCACCTATGTCTTAAAACACTGTTCAAGGTCTTCTTCCACGTAGTGAGTAACTGCATCCTGTTTGGGAGTGAAAACAACAGACTGCTGGAGCAAACAAATGTTTACAGTGGCTTTTAGTGACCCGTATGATCCAGTAGCTTCGTTATTACGTAGATCTAGAGAGAGACTTTTACACGTATTTAAAAGTGCAAAAACAGTGGATAGACACCCACGTGCCAAGAATATCCAAATTGCAACATCTTGTTGATTTGTATTTTTTGTAGTGATTTTTCTTTTCTGCATAAATAAAATTGTGGTTATGCGATATCAAGTGGATCATGTCATCACATGGTTAACTCATCATTCTTTTTCCTTTGGCAAGGGGAATAACCGCTTACCCATATTTCCAGTTGTTTGCGACGAATAGTCTTGCTTCCACTGCGACACTCAGGCCCTGTGATATCCGCCGTCCACTGCTGTTGTCAGGCCTGGTGGTGGATGGGAAATGCAAATGTTAGCCACGTGTGTAGACATCTGAACAATTTAGATCTTCCGACAAATTATTTTCTTTAATGAGTTGATTTGCTACACGTTAACTATTTTTGGAAAATAATTTCATTGAGGTTTTTTTTATAACAGTCACTGATTTTGTGTAAAGTTGTCATTAAATTGTCATTAAGTATATACGATTGGGTACTTATTCCACAGAGATTAATTAACCAGTTAATCAGTAGTATCACAACGCATCACCAGATAATATAAGTCTGTAATGGACGCGCTGGACATCAGCCGGTAATTCCGAATCTCAGTTGTCCATATCCAGTCTCAACTGTTTATTTATTTTCAACATCTCTGTCCATCAATTTTCAACCATCTCATTCAATCTCCACTATCATCTGTTTATCAACGTCAAGTCTCATTTGTGATTCCAGGCCTATTTTCATCTGTCTTTGTCTAGTTTCCTCACTCTGTATCAATTCTCATCTGTCTTTGTCTAGTTTCCTCATTCTGTATCAAAGCTCATCTGTCTTTGTCTAGTTTCATCATTCTGTATCAAAGCTCATCTGTCTTTGTCTAGTTTCCTCATTCTGTATCAAAGCTCATCTGTCTTTGTCTAGTTTCCTCATTCTGTATCAAATCTTATTTGTCTTTGTCCATTTTCCTCATTCTGTATCAAATCTTATTTGTCTATTTTCCTCATTCTGTATCAAATCTTATTTGTCTATTTTCCTCATTCTGTATCAAATCTTATTTGTCTATTTTCCTCATTCTGTATCAAATCTTATATATTTTGTCTATTTCCAGTCGTATTTCTCTATTTCCAGTCATTTTTATGTCCCGACTCGTCTTTTTACGCCAGTCCCATTTGACTAATTTCCATTCTCGACTGTTTGAATAATTTCTTATGTTTAATTCAAATGTCATGTACAAATCTATGTCTAGACGCGTCTAGTCTAGACGGGCCAGTCTTATCTGTCTTCTCCAATCCCGTCTTCTTTCTATATTCAGTCTTGTCTAAGTCCACAGTCACCTCTGTCCGTCTATTCCTAATATCCTCTGTCTATTTCCAATCTCACCTGTCTATTTCCAGTCTCACCAGTTTGTCTGTGTCCAATCTCACCTGCCTATTTCCAGTCTCACCAGTCTATCTGTGTACATTCTCGTCCCTCTACTTCCAGTCTCGTCTGTCAATCTATAGTCCATTCTTGTCTCTGTCTGCATTGGCCAATTCACGTCTTCAAAAGACGATAGCGGTGCCATATTTTTTTATCCTATATGCTCTGTTATCTACAGACGATGCAGTTATCAATACTCGAGTGCGCGCCATAAAACTAGCGAAAAAGTTTCCTTGTCAAACCTCAGTTTATCTATTGCTTGAAGATTTTACGAGCATAAAGATACGTGGAACAAAATATCTTTAAAATGAGTGTATATCAGTTACGATACTCTTAATTATATTTCATGTCCTAGTCTAAAATAGTGCTTGTTGTTTACGTGCAAATAGTTCCTTTAATCTATACACTATTGTTGTGTATCGGTTTTTGTGTGTTAAATGAGTGCTACCAAACGCTGTACTATTTAAAGTATGCAGGCGGTTTCAAGTGAAAATTTGCACACACGTAATGCTATTCTGACTTCTGCACTACACACACACACACACACACACACACACACACACACACACGCGCACGCACGCACGCACGCACGCACGTGCCCATATATATATGTATGTATACACCACACACGCACACACTCGCGTATATATAAAAACTAAACGAAAAACGAAAGTGCACACACGTAAATACTGATATAAAATCAAACATGCTCATGCTTACACATATAAACGCACACACAAAAAAAAAACAAGCACAGATATAAATGCACGTACGTACGCACACGACAAACAAGCACACATAAATTGTGTGTATGCATCTGTAGGGGAACCTGGGGTAAAATGAGATAGTGGGGTAAAACGAGAAACACGAATTATTGAAACACAGAGAGAGAAAGCTCTTCAGCAAGGAGTCTAATAAAGAGATCACGTGGTACTGCCTTGCCGGCAATGTCCGATTTGTTTGTTTGAGCTGCGTGCATCGGCGAGAGGTAAATATTTCAATTTTATCTTTTTTGATCTATTTTTATGGTTATGCTGCAATCGTGTTCATTAGGAAAAAAGGTACAGATTTGTCAGACAAGAATTTACATTCTGAGAGATATTTATATGGGCAACGGTAATATATTTATCAGTTTGACCTACTTAAGCATGGCACAGGCAGTGTGTGGTTTGGAGGCTTTGTGAAAAAGCATAAGTGGGGTAAAACGGGACAAAACAATGGGGCAAAATGAGACGCTAAAGCCTATGTCTGTGTATAAGGGAGACAGGAAAGAGATGAGCATATAAATAATGTAGAACTGTTCAAGTGAGCATGCATGCGCCCATGTGTGTTTGTAGGCTAAATATATGCTATGTGTATGATTGCATGGTTTTTAAATGAAAAAAAAATTATCAGAATTATTTCTTATAAAATATTCTCTTTTTTTCAGCCCTTGGATCAATTGCAACTGTCTTTACAAAAGAGGAAGAAGAGGAGCTTGTCAGCTATGTCCAGCAGATGGAGAAAATGCTCTTTGGTCTTTCTTCATTCAAACATTACTAAACGCGTGTCACGGCAAAGAGGAAAGACTGCTATTCTCACATCTTCTCCATATAAAAAGTCTCTTTTGTAGAAAAAGGAGAAGATAGTATCAACAAAAACTCTAACCAAGGGTAAGGGTAAAGGTGTCAGCTCATCTGGAAAGCCCATTTCTTCATCCCAGAGCCAGTGCCAGGAACAGGATGCACAGTGCCTGTACTGTGATGAACTGTACTCCGAGAGTGCAGAAAGCTGGGTAGCCTGTCAAGGTGACTGCAACAGGTGGGCACACTACAGCTGTGCAGGTCTTGACGAAAGAAACAAGGCCCCAGCTTTCATCTGTGAACTCTGCGATGACTAACTTTTGTTTTATGCTACCTCCAGTGTATGTCTCGTTTTACCCCAGCTTATGTCTCGTTTTACCCCAGGCATGGGGCAAAATGGGACAATATGATTACCTCAATAAATCGTTAGTGTTTCTTTTGCAACAAATAAATTTCATCTTTCTTTTGTTGTGTCATTGTTGTCCATCCCTTGATTGTTTAGTACACAGAATTTCATTTACATGTAAATGTTATCTTTGATACAGCAGGTCTTTTTTCCTTAAGTATCTCGTTTTACCCCAGGTTCCCCTATTTGTAAGCTAATATGTATCAGTATGTTTTTCTTTATATGGGACTAAACCAATATATATATATATATATATTACTATATTTATATATATATTGGACTAAATCTGTATGTATTATTTTGTTTCTGTTTACATGGGATGAAGCCAGTATATATCAGCATGATCTTTACATGGGTCGTAAGCCATTAAGTATCAGTATATTTGTCTTTATATTGGACCTAAGTTAATATGTATCAGTATGTTTGTCTTTATATTGGACCTAAGTTAATATGTATCAGTATGTTTGCCTTTATATTGGACCTAAGTTAATATGTATCAGTATCTTTGTCTTTATATTGTTAACTTATATCAGTATGTTTTTTCTTTAAACGAGACGTAAGCAGGCGTATTTTACTTCCAGTAACGACAACTCTTACATGAACATATTACAATTCTCACAGCCATAATACTACTAATAGAAATTACTTATGTCTTATGTAGAATAATGATTTATTTCAAGCAACCAACTAACTTTTCAAAACAATGGTATTTATAATGCAATCTAAATGTTCTTGCTTCAGACATTGAAAATAAGTGTTGAGTTAATTGTATTTGAATATTTAAAAAAACAATAAACAAACAAGGGCTGGGCTTCACAATCAGTAACAATATTTATCAACAGCAACACCATTTAAATTCAAGTTAATGACTTTCATTATTTTAAAGTTATATATTTTAACTGTTTCATGCAGTATCTCTCTTTGTAGGACGAACGTCGTTTCGTTGTAACATCAAGTGCGTCATGCTTGCAAACACGTTTTCTCTCTCTCTCATGTATATATATATATATTGTTTTGTAAAAAAAACAAAACAAAAAAAACCAAAAAAAAACCCACAATAAATCAATAAATAAAAATGATGTGATAAATTCTGCCAAACCTCACAAATGAGTCATTGTTATTTTTACTTATTAATTTTAATTAATAATAATGCATAAGAACTGTCATAATAACGCGCAGGTTTCTTTGTTCCCTCCGCCCCCGCCTGTGACCCAAGGGAAACAACTCATTGTGTTTGTCTACGTATCGTGAGGAATTAGTTGCATAGAGTTGTCCGCAAATCATAGTGCATGTTGACTATAAATAAGTGCAACTGAGTTCTATATAACTGAAGTTTTCTGTAATACGTGCATTTTTTTTTTTTTTTTTTTTTGTTGCGGGGGTGGTCGTGAAATTCAGGACATCAAATAGCCGTGTTTTATTTTCTGTCTCGGTTCAGAGTTATCCGAATATCATTACTTAAAAACTACTCTGGTTCCATTTTATGCCTCTTGGCTCAGAGTTATCCGAATATCATTACTTAAAAGTAGTTCCGTTTTCTGCGTCTCGGCTAAGATTTATCCGAATATCATAACTTTAAAATAGTCTAGTTCCATTTTCTGTCTAGGCTCAAATTTATCCGAACATCATTACTTTAAACTTGTTTAACTCCGACGCCCCAAAGGTACAAGAGGAAAAATATTTACAAGTTCTATTATGAAATTGATATATAATATGTAACAGTACAACTTTAAAATTCTGTTTATTTTCTAAATAAAAGATCAGTTCACTTCAATCCAACACAACAAATGGCAGAGATCAATCGAGGCCAGAGTCATAACAACAAACCAACGAACCGAAACGATTAGGAAAGTTAGTCATTTTTCTTTCGATTTTATATTTAACTTTTTTCAAGGATGTAAACCTATATGAAACCATTTGGAATTATTTTACAATTTGTTACTGTCATTTACCAGGATTTCTCGGTGCATTCAAAATACACACACACGCACACACACACACACACACACACACACACACACTTTAAAAGAAAATATCTTAAAATAAAGTGGCATTCGATTTTTGTTTCTAATCTCCTTCACAAACACTTCAGTACGCCATCCCTACCACCACTACTATCCCCCCTCCCGAAGCACTGGCAATACAAACTATTTAAGTTACTATGAACATTTCTGACATTTCTCCAGTAGGCGCCATGTTTGTATCCGGCACCGAATAAAGGCAGAGCGGAGTGGGGGTGGGGGTGAGGGTCAGGTGAAAGGCCTGGCTCTCGAGTTAAAAATAAATATGACTTTCACGACGACAGACCCAAGTCAAGCAGGAGTCGGATCGCTTACGTATGCAAATATCTCTGAGTTGACGCGTTGAGTCACCAGTGTATTGACTTTGAGGTCCGTCAGGTGTCGCGATGCTATTGTTAATTGTTTGCCAGAAAGGTTTGACACGATGTACTGCACACGTGAAAAATGTGTCAGCTGCCAGGGTCACTGTAGTCTCAGCTCCCGTTGCCGATGATGTATCTTTCGGTTTTTTCCCAAGCCTTTGCGACGAGTGGTTGGTTGTATGTTTCCAGTGCGACAAATGGGCACCGTGATTTGTATGTTATATTTCTACTGGAATGTCTGCGAACTTCACATGTTCGTTGATTTCGCAGACGGTGGCGCTGTTAGGGAGTAGCCGATAATTAGTGAAACAGATTAATGAAGTGAAACAGGGGCGGGTAATCCACGCTTTCGTGGCTTGAATCTCGCTGCAAATCATTTTAAAACATAAGACCGCGAAATCAACGAATGTTGAAATGCTGTTAAGAAAAAATATCAGAAAATCACTCAATGAAGCCAGTGAAAAAGGAATGCGGATATAGAGTATTGTTTCAGTTTGCAAGTCATATCCTGTTGGATAATTAAAACTCACTGCTCGCTGGGTTTTTTTGGGGTTTTTTTGTTGTTTTTTTGGAGGGGGTGTGTGTGGGGGCGACTTTGCTACCGATAATCACGATCAAATAAGCCCTCACGGTAAAAACAACAAAAACAACAAGGGGTGGGGGTATAGACATAATGACAAACACGCAAATTTTGAACGAATCTAGTAACATACCTATACCATCAATATTTGTGGTATATAAAATAATATTTGACCTGAGTGTCAAGTAGCCATTTCATTGAATGGTGTGTGTTTCTTGGTTATTTTTTGGTGTGTTCTTGTTGGTGATTGTTGGTGTGTGTGGAGGAGGGGGAGGGGTGTTGGCAGTTTTTTAATTTTATTATAGTTGTGTTTGATGTTATATGGTACGCCTGATTTTTACGGTATATGGTACACCTGAGTTTGATCTTATATAGTACGCCTGACTTTGACGCTTTATAGTACGCCTGCCTGGCTGACGTTTTATACTACGCCTGACTTTGATGTTATATACTACGCGTGACTTTGATGTTATAAAGTACGCCTGACTTTGATGTTATAAAGTACGCCTGACTTTGATGTTATATAGTACTTCTGACTTTGATGTTATAAAGTACGCCTGACTTTGACGCTACATGGTACGCCTGACTTAAGTTCGGATCGTGGAGCCTGAATTTCCTTTGGTACTGTACTGCATCGCACACTTCAGACTTTGAGGCGTCAAAATTAGACAACTGCGCATGCTCTGTCCAGGGATTGTGTGCATGATATCTCAAGGTCATCACGAAATAAAGAGAATGATTGTTGACCTGAAGTATAATAAATGTTTAACAAAATACATGATATATCTGTCTGACGGTAATTCAGCGTACAATGTTTTCTTTCACAATAACTACTTTAGCATCACAAATGAAAGTATTCCGACAACATGCAGGAAAATAAAGTATAGAACAAACACTCAAAATGAACTAGGCCCACGGTGGCTAAATTTTTTAACGGTGAGTCAAACTGTCAGAAAGCTTTCATGTGGCAGACCAGAATGGGATTGAACAGATGAAGCCTAGGTCCTATAGACCTATACTATAGTATACATACTGTAATGATGTAATCAGCATACTATACTCATAGTTACTCGCTGTATGCAATGTGAAGTAAGTGATTAGCGTTTAGCGAATTTTAGCCTAAATATGTGTACTCGCTCATTTAAAAATGAACTTTTAATTACAACATTAGCAATGTTCAGACAATAACAACTGGCTATGGCTTTTAATTACATCATTAGCAATGTTCAAACAATGTCAATAACTGGCTATGACTCTAACTCGAAAGGTCTAACAGTCTAACTCTAGTGAAGTCTAACGGTTCTAACCAAACTGCTTGTCTTTGCATAGAAAAATGTGCCTACAAACAGGCAGAACAGTAAAAGAGAACAGCAGACTACAAATACAAGAATAATCTCCCACAAGAAGTAATGGAAGAGAAAACCAGTGTTCAAGGGTTTAGCAGCAACGAAACTTTTTCGCCAGAGTCTCAACGGTTATACACAAAACCCAAATGCGTGTGTAAATAGCCTAATATGGAAATGTTGTTCCCCCCCACACCAAAGAAAAGGCTCATGGCATTGACACAGTAGACACTTCAGTGCCATTAGCAGTAGGTGTGATAGTGCAAAAATATTCAGTGCTGCCCTCAAGTCTTTTGGCTGTTGGCGAGTATGCGAGAGCTTGCTTTGAACTGAAAGACACCAACGCATCAAAACAGCCCCCTCCCCCCCCCAAAAAAAAAAGTTTGGAGCCCTCACATGCAGCCAGAATAGCCAGGAGAAAGAGCAGACTCAGGAGAAATTAACAACAGGAGGAGGCAGAAGGTTTTCCTTACTTGGCTGGGGCATAATGGATGGTAGGCTGAATTTTAAGGGGTTAAAAATTTTCGAAAAATCAACACTTTTAAAACGTGGTAAGCTGATATTTTCAAAACTATTGGAAATTTACTCTTGAAATTTGGGACACAAATAAATCTGGCCAACATCTGGATCCTGTACTACTTTTATTAAGTTAACTTACAAACAAACCATTTTCTTATGTACTTTAATAAATTAATTATTTTTTTATTATTATTCCGATATATCTTCTACAGACAAAATATTTGTTGAACACCTTGATTTTGGTATAAGTTCCAGATATAGGTGTAAATGACATAAATACAAAACATTAATATTTTCGGAATAAATGTTTTGAAATTATCAGCTGACCACCAACCATTTGTTTTGTTTCCGTAATTTTTTTTATTATTTAATTTCTTTTTTATAGATTTTTTTAGATTTTTTTTATTTTATGCTAAAATTCAATAATTTCTGCATACACAAGTCAAATCTGGTAATGATATTTCAAACAGAACGTAATTTGACAAATTTGGTAATGATATTTCAAACAGAACGTAATTTGACAAATTTGGTAATGATATTTCAAACAGAACGTAATTTGACAAATTTGGTAATGATATTTCAAACAGAACGTAATTTGACAAAACCATGATTTGGGGTCGTCCATTTAGCTAGTATTGGGGCTTCAGTGTTGTCATAAATATGTTCGTTATGGTGTCTGAATTGATTTGGTGATTAACCACAAGCATACCCGTTAAATTTAAGTTAAGATGAAATAAATATTTGTTTTTGCTTTATCTTTCGCAGACATTAATTATTCTGTACGTAGTCTGTCCAGAGGAAAGGGAAAATTGTAAAAACCTACGTGCTAGTTTTGTTAAATAACATTCACTTCCTTTGGACTTGTTAGAAGATAGAAATTTATTAAGTTTATTGAGCAGTGGGGACATGGGGAACAACAACAACAACACACACACACACACACGCATGCACGCACGCGTACTCATATATGCGCATGTGGGTGGGTGGGTGTATGCATGCACATTTAAATATATGGCCGGA